>OZ018324.1:104769168-105461668 GCA_963969495.1 Ceratothoa steindachneri | reverse complement strand
CCAAAAACATGTTTCTATTTGCAATGGACAGACCGCAATGATAATGTTGACATGCACATTTTTTTTTATAAATTGGTAGATGTTCGTGAAATTTGAAGCAATAACGAGGAATCTTAAGTTATCTCAAATATAAAAAGAACTTGTGCGAATTAAATTTTGGTAAAAATATAGGACTAAAATATTTTTGTTCGTTTCATATATCATAGTAGCACTTTCTACAGCAAAGTTTGCAATCTCTTTCCTAGAATCCAGTTTTTAATTATAAGAACACATAGTAACAAGATTTAACCAAAAAAATTGCTAACATCGTTTATATCCTACACCGGAAAGAAATATATAGGTACCATTAACGACTTGAAATTCGGCCGCCAGAATTAACATTTTAGCAATGCTTGAAGCTAAATATGAAAGTATTCTTTTCTTGCATTGACCTTCTCTCTGTTGATAATGTTGAAAGAAAGAGAATGAACTATTTTTTTTAACTCTACACTTACCTAATTATATCAGAAATGATCGGAAAATTGTATTTGTTTAGATGGTTTCCTTGTACTCTCAATTTGAGAGAAAGATGACGAAGGCAGTTTTGTTTATGCTCTTAGAGAGAAATTTGTTTGTAAGCAAATTTTTCTCAATCTATGTAAGTATGCTTAAAGAATGCCCGAGATTTTTTATTTGTATACTTTGCCTTTCCGTTTTTGTTTAATTTTTTTTAGACTTTATTGTTTATGTTAGAACCACTCAATATTTGGGCAAAGATAGCAGAAGCTATTCTCAACTATTTTTTAATTTAGTATCCATATGAAAACCTTTTCGACCAATGTTTTGTTAATACTTAAAATTTATATTCTTCTTCGCTGAGTTTGTTTCTAGTGTTGATAAACAGTCTATAAAATATAAGCTTTTGATGGAGAAATCTTCCTAATAGATTGTGGTTGCTGCATAACTTAGGATGTGATATAAACCGAGATATATATAAACTTTGTTGCAAGAGGGTAAATAATTGTCCCCAAAGTCTCTAAATCAATAAACTTAATTTTTTGAAATAAAAATAGTAGCTATAAAAAGAATTAATTAAAAACTGCCGATATGTGTGCTAAAGAGAAACTAAAAATGTTCTTTTTATGATTGCGATAGTTTAGTGAATAAAAAAATAAAGGAAAATAAGAAATTGAAAAGTGAACAAGAGTTTATGTAATGAATTGATTCATTTAATATCGCGTTACAGTTTTCGAATGAACCACATTAAAACGCGACAGAATAGAGGCGGAAACTCAGTGATTTCGGTTACCACGGAAACGGATTACGACATAAGCTTGAAGAAATCGGAGTAATTGAGAAGAAGACCAAAATGATGTTCACAGGCGCTGCGACGAAGAAGGTTCGCCCTTTATCAAGTTCTTCCAATCGAAGATCATCCACAGAGAAAAATCCGAGCAAACTCCATTCATTCCATGAGGTAGGATTTGACCTTATTAAACATTTGGATTAGGGATTATGTTCGAACATACATGGCTTACGTTGATTGGTGCTGTTAGAGTAATCATTGACATATAGGGATTTTTACCATTTGTTTTCATCCTTTCATCTCCTCTTTTATTTTACCTTTACCATTTTTTTACTGCTTGGGTGACACTTGTGGACCCAACTCAACAGTCAAACTTGTCCAATTAAAAGGACAGGGGAAAGCTCTCGCTAACTAAGAAAACATCTGTTCAACGGAAGTGTGTCAGGAGAAGTGCGGGGAGAATGAACACGGGGAAAAATAAAGGAATAAAGTTGCTATTTGGATGATGATAAAGTACGATTCACCCAAGCATTACGCCAGCACGTAGAGATGAAACTAGCTGCCTAAAATAAGAGAGTAATATACTCTTACATACCTAAAAGGGGTCGAAGATGGAGACTTACCACCAGACGAGAAAAAAAATGAGAGAACAAATGTTCATTGACGTACAGTACTAAGTTCGAGGCTGCTTGCCTCATTTTCTACCTGTACGATGTATTATAAAGATTGGGATAGAAAACGTGGGGAAGGTGTTTGAGTATAAGATAGGATAGGTAGAAAAATTGTGTGTAAGTAGAAATCAGTAATGATGATATAGATGAGGAGAGGAAGATTGTGAGAATGCCTTGGATGAGGATGATTATGAATTTGTGCCAAGTTGTCTGGCAAATGCTTTCGTTTTGCTTTCTTTTTTGTTTCCTTTGGTATGTATTAGTGTTTGTATTTTAGCCTTCGATCCTTTGTTCTCATTTGCTCATTTTTAGCATTTGTATCCTTTGATTCTGTTTTGTTCTGAAAATTTTGTGCTTTTTCTCTCACATTTTGCCTTTGTTATTTTATATAAAATTAATTATGCTGCATTTATAAAGGACAAAACCACCCAAAAATTAAAAAAATATGTGACCAAAATAAAAATACATATTCTCAATTCTAAGGGACATCATTTCGGTTTTAAGCAAACTACATTACACGGGTCTGTGATGGTATTAAGATCGTATAAGAGGAGGTGAAATTAAAGCTTCCTAGGAGATAGATTGAAGATTGGAAGGGGATCACTTAGAGTTGACAAAAGTGCTCATCATATAGTCATTTGAGAGACATAGAAAATTGGCTTGTCCCAGTCTACTCGATGTTTTTATATGTAATTAACCACGCAATGGCTTCGCTACTCCTCCCCTATAGGGGGGGAGCTTACCCTTCGCTACTAAGATTAAAATTTAAAATCTAAAGAAAAGCAGCCATGGTTAAATTTTTATAAATTTTCTGAACTTCTCCAGTTATAATAATTTTATAATTTGTAATTCTTTGGGTTTTAAAAAAACACAAAATTTCGATAGTTATATTTATTTCTGAATTTCACCATTTTGTTTTTTTGATATTATAAAAGAATGATTAGAAATAACTTTGCTAAAAAAAACAGAAGTCATAACCAAACTAAGATGTAATTATTATTCAAATACTAGAAAAATCCCGTTCTTAAATTATAGAGTTAGTGATGAAGAAGGCATTGAAATTGTTTCCAGTGTGTAAGTTGTATTTGTGTTTGTAGATTCGTTTAACTAAAGTTCTGTTGGTTTCTCCAATGTAGATTTTGTTGCAATTTTTACATCGTATTTGATAGACGCCTAAAATATCTCAGAGAAGGGCTGTTTATTATTATTTAATTTTTTGAAGGAAAAGGGAAACTAAATGCTACTTTAGTGTTTATATTTTAAAAGTTTATTTAAACTTTTGATTTGGGGTTATAGGAAAAGCCCACACTCTCAAATGCCTAATTAAATTCATTTCTCTTCCTGTCATAATATAAAAGGTTCTCTTCTTTTTTCGTACGTTTGTATAAAATGTATGATTGTCAATTCCTCAATGAAGAAATTTGTAACATTGAATAAATTTTGCACTGCTATCATGCCCTACACCTATCATTAGCAACACTCACGCTAAAGCAAAGAAAATTTATTTTCACTCCCAAATGAAAGGATAAAAATTTTAATACATCTGACTGCTGCTATATCATCTTACCCTATAAATCCAATTTAAAAGAATTCAATACAGTAGCAAAAATTCCAACACTAAAGTTGCATTGAGCTTTGCTAGCATAAAAAAAAAATCTATCCCGCTTTGGAGAAATTTAAAGGCGTATATCAAAGACCTTGCCAAAATTTCAGGGTATTCTGCAATTTGGCGGAGAGGGGCTGCACCAGAAATGGAAAAGGGTAAGCTAGACGAGAGAGAGAGAAGTTTTAAATAGACTTTAATGGATTTTGTTACAGGATTGCAATGGAGAATGCAAAGCACACATGATAGTGATGTTCACAAAAACGCAATAATCACGCACACAACCAAAATTCAAGATATCTGACACGGAATTTGTCGTTTTTACAAAAACGCGTCCAGTTTGAGAAACAAGATATATGAGTTGAGGGGCTTAGTTGGAGAAGACTTTGATATTATCGAGGATAAGGAGACATGAAGAGACAGTGCTAAAAGGAATCTTATCGAGGTAGTTAACTTAGAGAGCTACGGAGCTTTGATATGAAATGGGCAAAAGGAAAGAGAGGAAGGGTTATTTTATATATAAAAAAAAGAACTAGTCGCGATAATGGGAGATATCAAAATTGATACGATATTTCTTTCGCTATTTCTAACACCTGATATATATATATATATATATATATATATATATATATATATATATATATATATATATATATATCTATATATATATATATATATATATATATATATTTATTTTTTATACTTGTAATTGATTTGTTCCTTGGGAATCTTCAGCGACGGTATCGACTAATGAGAAGGGGAATAAATATTAACGATAACAGTTAAACAGTTAGAAGCACGCATTATATAATGGCTAAAAAAGCGGGTGAAGTGCAAGTTGAATACTTAAAATTGGCAATTATTGAGATTAAAGTCAAACACAAATAACAATATATAGAATTAATTGATACAACCCAGTGAAATTTTGAAAAAAAAGAAGAAAGAAGTGATGTTTTAACATAAACTGACTTAAATATCAAAAATTAAAGGTAACTGGAATAAACAATAAAATAACCTATTATATTAAATGATAAAAAAAACGAAAACAAATGTGAACGAATTAAACAGAGGGACTAACCTTTATCGTAGGAGTTGTAAAATCAACTAACTCAAGATAGAAAGAGGCAACACTCCGAGTATCACCATCATCCTCTTAATTCTGATAATTTACTATATTATCTTTAGCGCTGTGTCTCATTGGACTGGTATTTCTATCTCTAAACCTGAAGCCTCTTCTATCAGGCAACACTCCAAGTGTCACCATCATCCTCTTAATTCTAATTCATTTACTATATTATCTTCAGCGCTAAGGGTCTCATTGGACTGGTATTTCTATCTCTAAACCTGAAGCCTTTTCTATCAGGCAACACTCCGAGTGTCACCATCATCCTCTTAATTCTAATTCATTTACTATATTATCTTTAGCGCTAAGTGTCTCATTGGACTGGTATTTCTATCTCTAAACCTGAAGCCTCTTCTATCAGGCAACACTCCAAGTGTCACCATCATCCTCTTAATTCTAATTTATTTACTATATTATCTTCAGCGCTAAGTGTCTCATTGGACTGGTATTTCTATCTCTAAACCTGAAGCCTTTTCTATCAGGCAACACTCCGAGTGTCACCATCATCCTCTTAATTCTAATTCATTTACTATATTATCTTTAGCGCTAAGTGTCTCATTGGACTGGTATTTCTATCTCTAAATCTGAAGCCTCTTCTATCAGGCAACACTCCAAGTGTCACCATCATCCTCTTAATTCTAATTCATTTACTATATTATCTTCAGCGCTAAGTGTCTCATTGGACTGGTATTTCTATCTCTAAATCTGAAGCCTCTTCTATCAGGCAACACTTCAAGTGTCACCATCATCCTCTTAATTCTAATTCATTTACTATATTATCTTCAGCGCTAAGTGTCTCATTGGACTGGTATTTCTATCTCTAAACCTAAAGCCTTTTCTATCGGGCAACACTCCGAGTGTCACCATCATCCTCTTAATTCTAATTCATTTACTATATTATCTTTAGCGCTAAGTGTCTCATTGGACTGGTATTTCTATCTCTAAACCTGAAGCCTCTTCTATCAGGCAACACTCCAAGTGTCACCATCATTCTCTTAATTCTAATTCATTTACTATATTATCTTCAGCGCTAAGTGTCTCATTGGACTGGTATTTCTATCTCTAAACCTGAAGCCTTTTCTATCAGGCAACACCGCGAGTATCACCATCATCCTCTTAATTCTAATTCATTTACTATATTATCTTCAGCGCTAAGTGTCTTATTCACTGGTATTTCTATCTCTAAACCTGAATCCTTTTCTATCAGGCAACACCCCGAGTATCACCATCATCCTCTTAATTCTAATTTATTTACTATATTATCTTCAGCGCTAAATGTCTCATTGGACTGGTATTCCCATCTCTAAACTTGAAGCCTTTTCTATAAGGCAACACCCAGAGTATCACCATCATCCTCTTAATTCTAATTCATTTACTATATTATCTTCAGCGCTAAGTGTCTCATTGGACTGGTATTCCCATCTCTAAACCTGAAGCCTCTTCTATCAGGCAACACTACGAGTGTAACCATCATCCTCTTAATTCTAATTCATTTACTATATTATCTTTAGCGCTAATTGTCTCATTGGACTGGTATTTCTATCTCTAAACCTAAAGCCTCTTCTATCAGGCAACACTCCGAGTATCACCATCAGCCTTATTAATTCTAATTCATTTACTATATTATCTTTAGCGCTAAGTGTCTCATTCGACTGGTATTCCCATCTCTAAACCTGAAGCCTATTCTATCAGGCAACACTCCGAGTATCACCATCATCCTCTTAATTCTAATTCATTTACTATATTATCTTCAGCGTTAAGTGTTTCATTGGACCGGTATTCCCATCTCTAAACCTGAAGCCTTTTCTATCAGGCAACACTCCGAGTATCACCATTATCCTCTTTATTTTTAATTCATTTACTATATTATCTTCAGCGCTAAGTGTCTCATTGGACTGGTATTCCCATCACTAAACCTGATGCCTTTTCTATCAGGCAACACTCCGAGTGTCACCATCATCCTCTTAATTCTAATTCATTTACTATATTATCTTCAGCGCTGAGTGTCTCATTGTACTGGTATTCCCATCTCTAAACCTGAAGCCTTTTCTATCAGGCAACACTCCGAGTGTCACCATCATCCTCTTAATTCTAATTCATTTACTCTATTATCTTCAGCACTAAGTGTCTCATTGGACTGGTATTTCCATCTCTAAACCTGAAGCCTTTTCTATCAGGCAACACCCCGAGTATCACCATCATCCTCTTAATTCTAATTCATTTACTATATTATCTTTAGCGCTAAGTGTCTTATTGGACTGGTATTCCCATCTCTAAACCTAGAGCCTCTTCTATCAGGCAACACTCCGAGTATCACCATCATCCTCCTAATTTCTAATTCATTTACTATATCATTTTACGCGCTAAGTGTCTCATTGGACTGCTATTCCCATCTCTCAACCTGAAGCCTCTTGTATCAGGCAACACTCCGAATGTCACCATCCTCCTCTTAATTCTAATTCATTTACTATATTATCTTCAGCGCTAAGTGTCTCATTGGATTGGTATTCCTATCCCTAAACCTGAAGCCTTTTCTATCAGGCAACACTCCGAGTATCACCATCATCCTCTTAATTCTAATTTATTTACTATATTATCCTCAGCGCTAAGTGTCTCATTGGACTGGTATTCCCATCTCTAAACCTGAAGCCTCTTCTATCAGGCAACACTCCGAGTGTCACCATCATCCTCTTAATTCTAATTCATTTACTATATTATCTTTAGCGCTAAGTGTCTCATTCGACTGGTATTCCCATCTTTAAACCTGAAGCCTATTCTATCAGGCAACACTCCGAGTATCACCATCATCCTCTTAATTCTAATTCATTTACTATATTATCTTCAGCGTTAAGTGTTTCATTGGACCAGTATTCCCATATCTAAAGCTAAAGCCTTTTCTATCAGGCAACACCCCGAGTATCACCATCATCAACTTAATTCTAATTCATTTACTTTATTATCTTCAGCGCTAAGTGTCTCATTGGACTGGTATTTCTATATCTAAACCTAAACCCTCTTATATCAGGCAACACTCCGAGTATCACCATCATCCTCTTAATTCTAATTCATTTACTATATTATCTTCAGCGCTAAGTGTCTCATTGGACTGGTATTTCCATCACTAAACCTGATGCCTTTCCTATCGGGCAACACTACGAGTTTCACCATCACCTCTTAATTCTAATTCATTTACTATATTATCTTCAGCGCTAAGTGTCTCATTGGACTGGTATTGCCATCTCTAAACCTGAAGCCTATTCTATTAGGCAACACTCCGAGTATCACCATCATCCTCTTAATTCTAATTCATTTACTATATTATCTTCAGTGCTAAGTGTCTCATTGGACTGGTATTCTCATCTCTAAACATGAAGCCTCTTCTATCAGATAACACTCCGAGTGTCACCATCATCCTCTTAATTCTATTTCATTCACTATATTATCTTCAGCGCTGAGTGTCTCATTGTACTGGTATTCCCATCTCTAAACCTGAAGCCTTTTCTATCAGGCAACACTCCGAGTGTCACCATCATCCTCTTAATTCTAATTCATTGACTCTATTATCTTCAGCACTAAGTGTCTCATTGGACTGGTATTTCCATCTCTAAACCTGAAGCCTTTTCTATCAGGCAACACCTCGAGTATCACCATCATCCTCTTAATTCTAATTTATTTACTATATTATCTTCAGCGCTAAGTGTCTCATTGGACTGGTATTCCCATCTCTAAACCTGAAGCCTCTTCTATCAGGCAACACTCCGATTGTCACCATCATCCTCTTAATTCTAATTCATTTACTATATTATCTTTAGCGCTAAGTGTCTCATTGGACTGGTATTCCCATTTTTAAACCCGAAGCCTTTTCTATCAGGCAACACTCCGAGTATCACCATTATCCTCTTTATTTTTAATTCATTTACTATATTATCTTCAGCGCTAAGTGTCTCATTGGACTGGTATTTCCATCTCTAAACCTGAAGCCTTTTCTATCAGTCAACACCTTGAGTAGCACCATCATCCTCTTAATTCTAATTCATTTACTATATTATCTTCAGCGCTAAGTGCCTCATTGGACTGGTATTCCTATCTTTAAACCTCATGCCTTTTCTATCAGGCAACACCCCGAGTATCACCATCATCCTCTTAATTCTAATTCATTTACTATATTATCTTCAGCGCTAAGTGTCTCATTGGACTGGTATTCCCATCTCTAAACCGGAAGCCTCTTCCATCAGGCAACACTCCGAGTATCACCATCATCCTTTTAATTCCGATTTATTTACCATCTTATCTTCATCCTTAACTTCTCTTAATTTGAACATCTTAGAGTCACTGTACATCAATATAATATATCCCAACCTAAATAATTACTCCTTAATTAAACTATTCACTCTCTAATCAACCAACACTTTAATACATTAACTAGCCAACCGACTAACCAAACAAATCTCGTTAGTAGTTTTTATGGGCTTCTGTTCTATCTATTCATGTTAAACAGTTTATGCTTCTTTTTCACTAGCTCTTCCATATATGCATTCCACCATTCGCTACCTTTCTTAACTCTCCCTTCTCCAAGCACCCTCATTTCACATTTTTCCTGGCAGCTTCTCCTATGCTTTTTACGCATCAACTTCCACTCATCTTCCACACCCAAACCCTCAGATTCTCTTATTAATTCCCACTCCCTCGCAATCAATTCTTTGTATTCTTCCTTGCACCTCGCTTCTCTCAGCTTTTCCACCCTTACCACCTCCTTCTTTGGCAAACACTTTCCTTTTCCATTTGATTCCCTCTTTACTCTTACCTTTGCTATCACCAGGTGATGGTTGGATAAGTCTCCCACCATCCCCCTCTTTGCATCTGCATCCAAAAGTCTCTTCACATTCTCTCTTCCTTTCAGAACATTACCTAACATGCTTCTCTGATCCTCACTCACCCTTCCTCCCACCTGCCTACCTAGACCGAGAAGGGACTGTATAGGGAGGCCTATCAATAAGTATGAGGGGAACTATAGCCAAAACACGAAGGCACTTCCTGCCTACCTTTGCCCCTGCAATATTGCGGTACGGCAATTGAAAGCCACTTATGCATGTTGAATAAGAGCATACCTTGGAATTTTGACAGAATAGCTGAAATATTTCTAATTTTTCGGTTTTCTATTCTAACTCGTGCAGTAATCTGTCCACTCGAGCATAAAATTGAAAGCTACCAAGACCTCAAGATGAGCCAGCTTCAGGAAAATTGTATTTCATCTCGGTTACGAGTTCTACAAGTAATCTCATTTTTAGATTCCTCGGGCCATCCGCACCACGTTTTCACTTCCCCCATCTTAACCCTTTTCTAAAGAAAACAATTCAGTCGGAGAAGCCGGTGTTGGTTTTATTCTTTTCTTTACTTCTGTCAGCATTACTTTCCTTCGTTTAATATTTCCTCTCTTTTACTTTTAATCCCCCAAGGGAGATAGTTGGTGTATCATGGAAACAAATGGTTGCCCTTCTGGCCCTAGGTCTCGGAGGTTTGTTTCTTCCCGACCCCAATGGTTGTACGCAGGTCTTCGCTTATCTTTCACCTATCTTTAGTTTCTTTATCTTCACTAATTTCTTTTATATCTCTCCTACAAACATTTTCATAGAGATGACCTCGTTGGTTTAGGTTTAAAAATTTTATTTAATAAATCTTTCTTAAGATCATTTTTTAATATTTTTCCTTACCAAATTGATGCTCGACCTTTCAATAAATTCAGCCAACGCAGAGCAGCCAATCAAATTGAATTAATTTGATTTATTTGATTAAGAAGAAGGAGAAGATGAAATTGCACCAGCCCCAGAATGTATCGCTGATTAGTGGTAAAGGTGGTAAAGGAAAAGGAACGAGAGGAAAGGAACACAGAAAAAAGTTGTAAAGGTATCTAGATAGCGTAATGGGGGATGAAAGGGCGAGAGAAATATTATGAATGGCATCCAGTAGAGGGTGCTACCCCAACTGCAAAGGTTGCGTTGTACTGGTTCAGGAGAGTGTGGTCTTGAAAGTCCAAGCGCACCAAGTAGTATCCTCTTAAAGTTACATTTTGGGTTTCTTTGACGTCACCACTTTCCTTGAAGAATTTATTAAAAAAAAAACCCAAATCCTGGTGGAGATACCCACGTGACCTCTTCTTTAGTTTTAAATTTCAAGTTGGAACGAAGGTAATGGCCGATTTTTTAGAATAAAGTTTTGAATAGTATTTATTAAATTAGTGCATCTTGATATCGCTTAGGAATGCAGCAATGAGTAATTTATACCTTTTTCTTTCAGATTTTAAGAATATTGTTCATAATATTCTTCGGTATTCACCCTTTTCCTCCTATCGAAAGATCACATTAGATATGTTTTACTCTATCAGTTTCAAAAATATATCAATGCAAATACAGCGGCAATATAGTTATAGGAAATACTAATTTCGTCAACCTTTTTAGTATTGAGTCTGTCAGATATATACACGCTTATACCTCCCCTTATCTTGTTCACGTCGAGTAGTGAATGAAAAGAGTTATAGTTTGGGAAACTGATAAGGTGCTTATTATTATTTGTTAGTAAGCCCTCGGTGAATACCAAAACAGAACATTTATAATTAAGTGTTGACAAAAATATTGAAAATTCATCACTGTTTGCGTGCAATGATCGAATATTAAGATTTAAAATGGACAGGTCTGTTTTTTCAAATGAAAATGGAGTGTTAAATTTATCACAATCATAGTATTGGTTTCTTACGTTATTTTCTTTCAAATTTGGATATAATTCATCCAAATGGTTTATGTCTGGATCGATATTATTGAAGTAATCAAGTTGTTCAAACATAAAGGCAGTTCAATTGGAATTTAAAAATTAAAGGTTACAAATTGCAATTACGTATAAATTGAGGTGTTCCGAAATGAGCTGCCCTCCCACAATTTCTTTCGGAACACATCAATTCGACGCTTGCAAACAGTAATGGTGAGAATCTCTGTAACGATCAGTAATAATACCTTCGGCGATATTACTGCTTTAGATGAGAAAAAAACAAACAAACTATGTTTTGACCTAGCATTCACTTACTTTTATTTCAATCGTATTACATACTTTATTCCTTTTTCTCTTATTAAAGTTATCATAAAAATAGAATTTTAACTGTTTAAAGATATATTTATACGTAATTGCAATTTGTAACCTTTAATTTTTATATTCCAATTGAACTGCCTTTATGTTTGAACAACTTGATCACTTCAATAATATCGATCCAGACATAAACTATTTGGATGAATTATATCCAAATTTGAAAGAAAATAACGTAAGAAACCAATACTATGATTGTGATAAATTTAACACTCCATTTTCATTTGAAAAAACAGACCTGTCCATTTTAAATCTTAACATTCGATCATTGCACGCAAACATTGATGAATTTTCAATATTTTGTCAACACTTAATTATAAATTTTCCGTTTTGGCATTCACCGAGAGCTGGCTAACAAATAATAATAAACACCTTATCAGTGTCCCAAACTATAGCTCTTATGATTCACTACACGACGTAAACAAGATAGGGGGAGGTATAAGCGTGTATATATCTGACAGACTCAATACTGCATACTGCAAAAGTTGACGAAATTAGTATTTCCTATAACTATATTGACACTTTATTTATCGAAGTAAAATCAAATGGTAAAACAATAATCATTGGAACCGTATATAGACCCCCTTCTGGTGACCCTGAGATGTTTATAGATAAGATTGCTGAATTAATCAATTACTTCAATGTTACAAACTATGACGACATAATAATTACAGGAGATTTTAACTTTGATCTATTAAACTTTGAAAACCACGCATCAACTTAGTCCTTCCTCAATACTTTTTATTCTCATTCCTTACTTCCAATTATAACAAAACCGACAAGAATAACCCAAAACTCAGCAACACTAATTGACAATATTTTCAGAGTTCACCCCAAAAATTACTCATCCGGTATTCTCCTTTGTGACATATCGGACCATCTTCCTATATTCATGATCCAAAAGTCCTTTTTCAACTCGAATAATGTTCATCAAAACCATACAATAACCTACCGCATAATTAACGAAAATACATTAACAAACCTCTATATCTATGTTCTAAATCAGAATCTATATGAAATTTTCTATATAAATGACATCGACTCTGCTACTGAAGAGTTAATTTCAAGGCTAGACGATGCTTTTAAACTTAATTGTTTTCTAAAATCTAAAACCATATCATATAAACACAAAACAAAACCTTGGATAATAAACGCAATTATAAATAACATCAAAAAACGTCAGAAATACTTTTCTCTTTATAAGCTTAGTCAAATTCCAGAACACACACAAAAATTTTCGGAATCAAGTTACTAACCAAATTAAAATAGCCAAGAAAAATTATTACCATGAACGATTTAATCAAACGAAAAACAATATAAAACAAACTTGGAAATGAATCACTTCTGTGATAATACCTGAAAATACTCGTACTAAAGGAACAAACCAGATTAAACAAATTATCGTTGACAGCAAACCAGTTAATGACAATAAGGAAAAAGCAAATGAATTCAAGAAATCTTTTGTCAACGTAGGTAAAAAAATCTCAGACTCCTGCAAAATTACCGATAAATCTTTTCTTTCGTATTATAATGAGCTTAATGTACCAAATTCCTTGTTCTTTTCTCCTGTAAGCGTAGCCGCTATAAAAAAAAATCATTAGTTCACTAAAAAATAAAAAATCAGGTATTAATTCAATCCCCACTAAAATTTTAAAATACATCTCTGATATAGTTGCTCCAATTTTCGCATCAATAATTAATTAATATATCATTTACTCAAGGTATCTTCCCAAGTGTATTAAAAGTTGATCGGAGACCTCACAAACGTCAGCAATTACCGCCCTATTTCATGTCTTTCAATGTTCAGTAAAATATTTGAAAAAATAGCATTTAATAAACTTTATAATTTTCTGGAATCTAATTCACTGTTGTATAAACACCAATATTGTTTTAGACGTCAGAAATCAACGATTCACGCGATAATTAACCACCTTCAATATTTATATGATAACATTGAAAAAGGCCACATTGTATTCTCACTTTTTCTCGATTTTAAAAAAACTTTCGATTGTGTCAACCATAATATTCTACTGTCAAAATTAGCTATGTACGGAATTAGAGGCAACTGTCAAAATTGGTTAAAATCATATTTAACTGAAAGAAAGCAATTTGTCTCTGTCAATGGTCAAGACTCATCACACATTAATATTACAACTGGGGTCCCACAAGGCTCCGTGCTAGGGCTACTGTTATTTTTAATCTATATTAATGATATTGTTAAATCCTCTTCTCTGTTTAAATTTATATTATTCGCAGATGATAGTACCTTATCAACTCCCTTGCCATATGACAAACCGAACAACATTGTATCTACAATAAATAAAGAACTTTCAATAAATGTAGATAAAACCAAATATATTCTTTTCTCTTACAAAAAATCTATTGAATTGCCCCATATTACAATGGGCGACGGAATAGTTTATGAGACTACTCATATCAAATTCCTTGGCATCTTTATTGACAAAAATCTGAGTTTTCAACAACATATTACGCATATCTCAACAAAACTATCAAAATCGATTGGAATATTATATAAATTAAATAAGTTTCTTCCTAAATCTATTCTCCACTCTTTATATATGACAATGGTGCACCTTACTTGACATATGGCATAGAGAGTTGGTATGGGAAATATCAAAATTATCTCAATAAATTAGTCATATTACAGAAAAAAGCAATTCGAGCCATCCATCAACTCGACTACAAAGAGCACACTAATCGATATTTTATAGAATCCAGAATTCTAAAATTAAATTATCTCTTTGTTTTTCAAACATCCTTATTTCTTTACAAAACAATAAATTGTTCCTAAATAACTATATATTTAATATGTTACAAACAGCTGATAATACCCATAATCACCAAACCCGCAATAAACCCAAATTTATTTCACCCTTGTATTCAAAATCAAAATCACAATGTAGCTTTCTGTACCAATCTATCAAAATATGGAATGGCTTGGACGACAATATCAAACCCCAAACCAATTTAGCTCAATTCAAAAAAGCTCTTAAAAACAATATAATATCGGCTTACTAAATTTCTATTACAGTTTTTGTTATTGTCTGTTTATTTGTTACTGTACACTATTATAATGTGTACTATTACTCTGATTTACAGATTATAAATATGTTATGATTTATATACGACTGTTGAATATGTTAAATACAGATCTTTTGAAAAAATCACTAAAAATAAATCGTTTTTTAATTTATCTCTAAATTTAAATACTATAATTATTCGTTATTTGCAATCTCTACAAGGATTAGGTTCTCAGATGTATACTAAGTTGTTTATATTTTTATAACAAATGCGTTCTCTGTTCGTTAACATGAAGGGATTTTTATTCTTGATTATGTTATGCTTATTTAGCTGTTAGTCTTAAGTTTTAAGTTTCTGCCTTAAAAGTCACTGACTTATTTTGGGTCCATAACTAATCTTTGTATGTATATATATGTATAAAGTATTTATTGTAACTTGTCATTAAGATATAAAATGTAATATATTTATACTTTACATTGGATTAATATGGAATAAATAAATAAAGTAGTTACTGCAGGCCGTCATTAACCCGAAAGGAAGTCGGCGGAACTGCATAAGGCCTTTTTCAGTGGAATCTGGTAATATGCTTTACATAGGTCGAACTCGCTAATAAATTTTGTCTTTTTTGAACGAGAGAAGGTTTTGGCCAATTAAAGGAATTGGTTCCGCATCGAAAACGGTCACAGAATTTAATTTGCGAAAATCTACACGCATGCAGTAAGAGTTATCTGGTTGCCGTACCATAATTATTGGGAACAATAATTTGACGTGGAGGGTTCAATGATATTGAAGTTGAACAGATTTTTAACCTCGGTGTTAAAGGCATTTCTCAGATGAATTGGAGGGGGGGTAAGGTTTAGAGCGAACGAATTCTTGGGGAGCGAGGATTATATCATGTTCGAAGTTAATAGCACACCAAGGGGTCTCAGAAAATGACGTCTTCAAACTTGTTTCAAATAAGCTGAAACTGGCTAACTTAGTCGAGAGTTAGCCGCTTATTGATATCCAAACTAGCGGGGGGGGGGGGAATGGATGGAGCCGAGCAAGGCGGGTAGTGAGTAATCCCTATCATGTTCGAAGCACACGGATTGTACAAGGTTCAGTGCATCCATCGTGTAGTCAGCCTCCAAAGCTGTCTCTTCGTCGGTGGCAACAATGTTGTTGACACACGCGCGGTGGTGATATCATTTTAACATGTTGACGTGAAACAGCTTCTCTCCTGTGGGGGTCTTAATTAAAAATTCACAGGTCCTCGCGCTTCGACAATTGGGAAGGGGCCTTTACATTGGCTTAAAAGTTTGTTGCTATCCGTAAGAAGTAGCAATAGAACCTCATCACCGGGCTTAAACTTCCTCTCCTTCGATTTGACATCGAAGTACGTCCGGTACTTTACTAATTTAACGTCGGCATTTTGGTAAGAAATCTCAGCACAGTTTTCTAACTTCGTCAAAGATCCAAAACATAGGCGTAGGAAGATTGAATTTCCCTGTCTAACTTGGCGTTAGAGAATAAGTCCTTGAGTATGCTAATGGGACCTCGCACGTTAAGTCCGTAGATTAATTAGAAAGGAGCAAATCCAAGCGTACGATGTGGAATCTCCCTGTATGCAAATAGTTCCCCTGGCAAGAAGCGATGCAACTCACGGGGATGTTAAGCACACAGCTTCTTTAATATTGACTTCAAGGTCGCATTAAATTTCTCGCAAATTCCATTTGCGCAGGGGTGAAAGGGGGTGGTAGGGAGCGGTTTTACCATCAACAATTTCTCGATATATTCCATCAATTCAGAAGTAAATTGCCTACCTCAGTCGGACAATACTTCCTTCGCTATGCCTACCTTAGAGAAGATGGAAAATAAGGCTTCGGAACACGTGACACTGTCGATTCTCTTTAAAGATACGGCTTCGGAGAAACGCGTAGCACAGTCCACAAGAGTAAGGACATAACTATGCCCTTCGCTGCAAGCGGGATGAATAGGGCCGACAAGGCCACCCGGGAAAAGGACTCCGATATGATTGATCCCTTCTGAAGGGGGGCCGGTTTAATACGCCCTTTTGTCGTGGTTTTCTGGAAGATCTCACAGGATTGGCAGTATTCAGAAATGTTAGCTGCAGCACCAGGCCAGTAGAAATACCTGAAAATCCTCTGAGCAGTCTTATTGTGGCTAAAGTAGCCAGAAAACACACTGTCATGGGCAATTTTTATGGCTAGGGGGACATGCGAACGGGGAATGCAGAGGGCGTGAGTCACAGGGTTAACGCCATACGAGCAAGCGCGATATAACAAGCCTTCTTTCACGATCTAAGAGACTGTCTTGTTACCGCAGACCGAATCCTGTTCGAGGCTCCGAGATTTTCCCACAAGGGAAGGAGATTTGGGCAATCCTTCTATCTTTAAGCGAATTCTTCGCTCATAACGCCGCTGAAATCGGAATCTAAGGGAGTTTCAAGGGCTGCGGGCGTCTGAGATTCCTTCTCTGCCTGGGCTCTCGTGATAACGGGCTGAGCCACAGGGTTAGATGAGATTTGGGGGCACTGTCCTACCAAAACGGAAAAAAAATTTGATAGGGGTTGACACGACTTCCGCCCATCCAGAAAAGTACTGACACTCCAGGTAACAGTTTATAATGGGTAAGCAGTTTGCGCGTCCTAGGTAGTCATGGACTACCGCAAATCTTTTGTGGTCAGGAGCCACCGGGGAAAGAAGTTCATTTGATACCGAGATATAGGAACACCCGGTATCACGACGAGGGTGGAGACTCGTCACCCATTAACGCCTCCGTTTTCAAATTTCAAACTTCTTGGAGAACTCTTGTCGAAGAGGAAATTAACGTGGTGCCCTGGAGCACTAGGAGACGAGATTGGAGCTGGAGTTTCTGGTCGTGATGGAGGGGGAGCAGGAGTATCATTAACCTAGTGGACTTGGTGAATGCGATTACCACGGAGTTGGGAATTTCGGCGACAATTTGGGCGCGTGTGGCCTTCGACACCGCACGCAAAACATATGATTGGTCTCCTGGGAAATGTTGACGCCAGGGGACTTGAGATCACGGGGTTCCGATGGAGGGAAACTTCTGGGCTTAAAGGGGCCCGTAACCTTGGCGATTCTGGGTAGTTCTTAGGAGGGAACCACGAGTTATTAAATTAACTCTTGGGGGATGAAGGGGTAGGCTTTTTATTTTCCTTCGGGTATAAGTTGTGACTCGCCGCATAAACATCTGCTTCTTCTATACACTCTTTGAAGGAGTTGCACCGACGATCCTTCACAAAGGAGCGGATTTCTGGTGTTAGCGACACCAACAACTGATTCCGTAGAACAAAATCTACCAGGGCCTCATAATCGTCGGGGACGTTTGATGCATCTAACCAAAAATTAAAAGTACGGAAAAGAGTAAATCCAAAATGACGGAAGGTCATATTTGGTTGGATGCGGGCGTGTTGAAATTTGGCGCGGTAAAATTCAGGCGTCATATTATACGCCGCGAGAAGTTCCGATTTGACGGTGGAGTAATCCACCGTAGATTGCGAGGGAAGGGATACGCAAAGCTCTTTGGGCTGGGAACTAAGTAGGGGAAGAAGCTTAGCGACACCGTCCGTCTCGATGTCCCAATGATTAATTTAAAAATTTTCTCAAAGTGAGTGAGAATAGATCCGAAGTCCTCTCCTTCTTTGAACGTCGGGAGTTTAACGGAAGCGGATTGAGGGGTTTCTACACGGTAATTTACTGAAAGAGCTTCGAGTCGATCGTGATTTAACTCAAATTTACATTGAAGAATTCTCTCGCGCTCTTTGCTCTTTCTAATTTCTTTTTGCTCAACTGTAATCTCTTTTTGTTCAGCTATATTCTCTAATATCTTTTTTTTCAGCTCTCTCTTTTCTCTCTTCGTCTTTTATATAAGTGACAAGTTCTTAAACTGAGGGATTCTCCTTGGAATTTAAATCTCTCGAACGACGACATTTTGTCCGAAAGAAAAGGGTTTAATAGACCGTCGGCACAGGACGGAGAAGGCTTGGGTCACAAATTACTAACACACGGAGGAATATACTTGTTTAAACGCGGAAGCTTTGCTATCCAAATACTAATACTAATATAACACACAATTAAACAGATAAATAAAAACAAATAATGGAGCCTTCGTGAGATAAGAGGAGCTCGGGGATTAAAGTGACCGTCGGAGAAGCTCTGTCTCCTAACAAAGTTTTCCTATTAAATGTTCTCGGTTCAAACACACATACAAGCACTAAACGATAAATAAATATGGCAGAGTTGTTTCCCGTTTTGTTTTGTCTTCGCACCTCAAACGGTACTCTGCTTTGAAAATTACAATAAAGTTAAATGGTTGCCTTTAAAAAATCTCTAAAGACTTTTTAAAGACCCTGACACACCTGCTCACCAGATTTTATAATAGAGAAATATATATACATATATGTGTATGTCGTGCAATGGCCAGACTCTCTCTCTCTCTCTCTCTCTCTCTCTCTCTCTCTCTATATATATATATATATATATATATATATATATACACGTCGGTACTTTTGGGGATTTGGGTGGAAGTTGGTTGAAGACCGTTAGTGAATGGGAAATAGTAATGAGTCCGGTGGGGATGGTTTATTATTAACTTTGCGAGGTCGTTTTTAAAACAAATATTTCAGAGTGCAAGTTAGCCAATGATTAACAGGTAGCTGTTACACGTAGAGGTTGCAAAAGAAAGACAATGACAAAAATATATCTTTACTAGCAAAAAAATAATATTTAAATATACACAAATATTGGGTTTAAAGGGAATGGTCGCACAAACGGAGGTAAATGTCTACGCGAGCTACAGGTGGGTTATTAGGGGTTTAGAGTGGTCTGATTCAGGTCGGTGATTAAAAGTGGGATTTTAAACTGGGCGCGCACACAAAGAATGGATCTATTGGGTAAGTCAGAGTGTATAACAATCTGCAGGCGGCAACGGTTACAATTGCTTACGTGCTTGTTGCAAGGAAGAGCCAGTTAGGATACGATGACTGCGATGGGGGAAGTCGAGTTACCTCACACTCCAAATGAAGGGGCACACGTAGATGGCCTTCGGAGATGGGAATCCTCGTCAGATACTCGACGATTGACTATGTCAAAGTTCACGGATGTCGATTTATCCTTCGTCCTCGAATCGAAATCGTTGTTGTCTGCGATCGCGGAAGGAGGGGGGGGGGGGCATATTTCAGCTCCTTCGTGGTGGTAGATGAGAATTCTATTAGTGCTGCTTTCTAAACCGAGTCAAAGGATTATATAGACGCTCGGTGAGGTGGCTTTAGACGGCTTAGTTGCCCCTCCACACACACGGGCGTGCGATTTTTGGAAAAAGTCGGTGACTCCTTCAGAATGGGGGGGTGGGTGGGGGTTGAGATAATGTTGGCATAGAATGTTTGACGAACTTCGTTGTATAATGGGAGGCAGGAATGTTGGCTGAAAGGTGGCCATGGAAGACGATGAGATCGGCCCATAATCAAATACAGCTTGGGTATGATTAACGGCGTGGGCTGCTCCCTCGCCATGGTTCAGCCGTGCTTTCAAAGCTCCATGCGGTGATCTTGGGACGACGTGGTTACATAAGGGCACATGATTGCCCTTTGACCTTATTCTGCTACACACTTAATGACTCAAATCGGGCGTTAGACTTCTAGCGACAAGGCACGGGTTCGATCCAAGCCAGCATGAACACAAAACTTTCAGCGGCGTCTCGAGTTAGCAGCCCATTAGTTGGATACGCCTTTGGAATAATGGTGTCCCCTATGTGGGGATTCAGACGCGAATACAAATGGTTCAGTACTACAAGCATCCCCCCCCCTTAACAAGGGCTGGCTCTGTTTTCATCGGGCCCATTAACGATTGTCAGTCTGATCTTTATGTTAATTTCATCATCCGATCGTGGGATCTGGTCAACGATGAGAGGGATGGAGGCGCAACCCACGAGAAAAAGGTTGTACAAGGAGAACAAGAACTCGAATGTGCGAACAATCTCATTGAGGACAATGAAGGAAAACAATGATAGGATATGATTGAAATTAAGAAGGAAATGGAAATTTGCATAATCCAACGGGGTAAGGTTAACCTAGCCAAAAGGGTCGAAGAAACACTGATTAATAATTATAAAAATCTTTCGATGACGTTAACTAACGAATGCATTGCCTCCTGAACAAACGGAGAAGCAAGAAAGAGGGAAAAACAGAATAAAGATTACAAAGAACAAAGTCATTCCACCTGTGCTCCAGTAAACATAGTTTCTACTAATTACTATGATTTTTTTTTGTGTGTGGGGGGGTGGGGTATTGTAAACCTATATACAAGGTTATAAAAAACAAGCAAATACACTTTAATTGTTAATAAAGATATATAACACCCTCAGAGAAAAATCCAAGTACTTTCGTCTTTATTGAAACAAACCTCATTTTGTGACCTCTCATAGATTTGTTTTGAACACCTTTTCGGAGAATGCCAAAATGAGTAATAATAGATTGCAAGTATTTCAGGCAGTTATTTATTTAAGAAGAGGTAAAAGTAATATACAGGCTGATGGAAGGGTCTCCATTCTTCCCACTCATGTACTCACAAAGTTTACAGCTAAAAGATAAGAAACGCATGAGTGTAATTAGGAATGGCGGATTACGATATCATAATGTTGTTTATTTAGTACAATATTCTTTTATCTGTTTATATAGCACAATATTATATTAGCCTCGATTTGTACTCATTAGAGACTTTAGCCTGTAGTCAATAAAAGATAAACTGTTCACAAAAGGAAGATAGGGAATGACCGGTTATTTAGTACAATATTGTATTGTCTCTTTATTTAGCACGTTACGAGCACTATTTTCTACTCAATATTCTACTGAATAGAGACCTTTGTTTTTTTAGTTCAATTTAGAAGTTACAGAAAGATCAAAGCCAAATGTTTGGAAGCAAAGGAGTGGGATTAGGAGTTTTGATTGGCTGACACCTTGAATGCGTGTCTGTAATTTATTACTCGATCAAGTTGTTTGCTTTTAAATTGCGTGGAACGATTTATCGTCCTACTGATGTGTAAAAGCTTTGGTTGGATATTTGAACCTTGAACACGGATTTAAATTGTTCCATGCAATAAATATGAAGAAAAATATGATATTGGCTAATTGTTAGTAATGCAAGGCATAGGTTTTGTTAAATTTAATCAATATTTCTAAAGGTCTCTTAATATTGGTATTAAGATGGTTGAGAAATACCAAGGTTGTGGTAGAAACAACAAATAATGATCGATAATTTAAATTATGGATTCCCTTGAGAGAGAAAGGAAAATTAGGGTTCATTTCAAGGGCATAAAACTTCAACCTAGGATGAAAAATATATTCCAAGCGAAATTGGCTCAGGTAAAAGTAATTATGCTATTCTTTATCGAGAGAGGAAGCAAAACTTAATCCGACGGAGAAAGGGTTTCTGAGCTAGTTCGCTTTTTGCAGCTGTATCTATATTTGAAAGCTCTAAGTCCAGTTTATTAAATTTGCCGACGATACCAAGCTTGGTATGAACGTTATAAAAGATGGAAATACTGCCCGCCTGCAGGAAGATCTTGGGAAGATTGGGGAGTGGTCGGACACGTGGCAAATGCCTTTTAACGTGAACAAATGCAAAGTGGTGCATATCGGCCACAGAAACCCCCAATCTCAGTATATCCTTAAGGGCACTGCTTTTGAATCCACCGACACTGAGAAGGACTTGGGTGTAACAATCACTAGGGACCTCAAGTTCTCGAAACAGTGCATTGAAGCGGAGAAAAAGTCCTAAAGGATGCTAGGCTATATTAAGCGCCAGTTTGGTTATCGGAACAGGGAGATTGTACTGTGCTTGTACAGCTCACTGGTCCGACCGCATCTGGAGTATGCCGTACAATTTGGGAGTCCTTCATTGCGAAAGGACATCGTGAGATTGGAACGCGTACAAGCCAGGGCAACCAAGCTGATTCCCTCTATCCGACATAAAAGTTATGAGGATAGACTAAGGGGATTAGATCTGTTCTCGCTGGAAACCCGTAGACTGCGTGATCAGCTCATCGAAGTCTTCAAAATACTTTGAGGGTTCGACAATGTTGACTACCGGGATATTTTCACACTGAGTGAGAACAGAACGCGCAATCACGGCTTCAAACTTGAACTGAAGCGTTACAACCGCAATCTGTGTGGAAATTTTTTCACCTACAGTATTTGCGGTAGTGGGAACGCACTTCCAGTGGAAGTTGTAAACAGTGAATCTGTTGACCAGTTCAAGTCAAGACTAGACAAAGTCTTAAAAAGTGGCCGTTTAGGGACGCAAAACAATTGAGCAGCCATGTGCCTGCTCGATTGCTAGTCCAAAGGTACCCTCCTTGAATGGACCATAAGGTCTCCTAGGGTACCTTCTTTCCTTGTTGTTACTCCTTGTTGTTACTCTCTTTATGCCTTGGTAACTTGCTATATGGAGGAACAACATGTTCCGCCCGGTCCAGAAAGGATTAAATTCCGGTGTCCCCCCACCCTCTTTCCCTCTAGGCACCTTTTGATTATTTTCTTTCTCCGCAAGAGGGTGAATGGTATAGTTAGGAGTTACACCCTTGCTACAACTGAAGCCTGGAGAACAAGCACGGTTCACTGATCCGAGTGCCCAAGGGGGAGGGGGAGGATACCCTGAGTATACTGTTACAACCGATATCCAGAGGAATGACGTCCTTCCGCGCCGACTAGGTGGGATGGCCTGGCTCACTAGAGTAATTCAACTTCTTGACCTGGCCTGAGGTAGCTGGTGCGTTCCTCCTCCCCTTCTAAGTGGATGGTCTAGGCCTGTACCTGAAACCTGGGGGACAGCCTTCAACTTCCGCAGCATTGGAATATATGGATAAGTGAGCACCACCCTAACTCCTAAGTAGTCCCGACCCTCTCCATTCTTTTCTATTACATACCTTTCTCTACCCTCTTCCAACATTTGCTCAAACCTTACAGATAGGTTCTTGTGGCTCGGTGGACTTTTGCCCTCCTACTATAACGTAGATCACTAGCAGGTTATACCTCGAGGTATCCAGTGGAATGGCACTTCCCCTCGGAGCTGCCGCCAGGGCCGAAAGCTCTCCGGCTAAGGGAGGTATTGTGTACGGGGTGTGCGCGTTGCCGACACTACTCTATATTTCCAGTTCACATAGGAAGTTGCTAAGCCAGAACCATCCTCTATGGTTTAAAGCTTCAGACAAAGTCGCCATTACGGCAGGTCGAATTCTAAAGGCCCATCTCAGCTAAATTCTGCAGGACGAGGATGTGTAAATGATTACATTCCGGTTGGTTCGGTTCCTATGAGGACTTTTCCTTGAACCTCCCAAAGCATTGGGAGGTCATCGTATCTATTTTCCAGCCGTTTTTTTCTTTATTTACTTTATAAGACACGACAGGGAGCGAGAGTGAGCTTACCTGTAAGCATGAGGTTCCGCCTCCAGGCGTGAACTCGTTTCCCCCAGGTGCCGGGGAGGGCAAGGAAACCAGAGGCACCACTTGGATCGGTGAAGGGGCTCCCGTATAACTCTTTCATGTGGCAAAGGGGTTTCATCTTTGCCATCTTCATAGCCGTTCGTGGGCAGCTCCGCTACTACTTTTTCAGGACCACTACAAGAATCTCCTAACCAAGAGCGAAGAAGAAGGCTCTCTTAGAGTTACTGGTTCGAGGGTCCCCATTTCCCACTTTCACAGCATCGTCTCCTGACGAGACTACTAGCGATAGGTCCCTCTTTGTTTTCTCAGGGGCTCGACAAGAATAGGGTAAAGCAGATGACGCGTCGCCGCGGTGTTCCCCCCCCCCTCCCTGATCGGGACAGAAAAACCAGACTTACCTACTTAGAGGGGGTAAGGACAAGCGTTGTCCCCTGGAATTTTGTCCAACACAAAAATTAAGACTTGATTTGCAACCTTACTGGGGCAGGCATACTCGCCCCACCCCCTTTCCAATTGGAAGTCGGATACTGGCCACAATGATTTTTTAATAGGCCATAGGCCAAGTGCGTCCCGGTCAGGATCCACGACATCTTTGGGGATAGCCATTTAAAGGCCCCTCCTGAGGTAAAATTGCTCCCTGATGTGACCAACCTTGCTTCAGATGAAGTGCATTCCATGCGAACGAACAATGAGTCCGTGGGAGACAAACCCAAGCTAGAGTCTGCCCATGTGCAAGATTCTCCAAAGGCAACACAGGAACTCTAGGACTCAAGAGAAAAGAAAGGACTTCCACTCTTGCGGGTGCTTCCCTTTTCAGTCAAGTCATCCCGATTTTGAAGAAGGATAGGGCTGAGACTGGCTCTCGTCCAACCTTCTTGCCCCTTTCGGTTAGGAAGGAGGAGAAGAGGGTAAACTGCCATCCATTGTGTCCAAAGAAAAAAACAAAGCTAAAAATGACAAAACCGACTAGTGGTTCCTCTCCTTGTGGCCTTCCCGCCCTCGGGCGGGAAGGCCGAGGCTAAATGAATGAAGTTCAAAGTTGTAGGTGAGGTGAGTGGAGCTTCGTTGACATCAGGGGCCCTCAGATTTTTTTAGCTCACAGGTTTCAAACCCTTTTTAAATATTCGCTTCACTGATGACAGCTTGTTAGTCAAAGGTCGTATGTTCCATCATGGAGTGGATTTAGCTGGAATAAATGGGAGTGGACTGAAAGTCAACCGTTTCTCGGACGAAACCTTTTTAGTGAATGTTGCGAACTCTTTTGAGGCGGCCATTATAAGTGCTCTTTGGACACTGAATGGCAGGTGACACCACGCACGCTACCATGAATTTTCTAAAATGGGTACCCTTTGGGAGTTAACTCGTGGACTAATCATTAGAAGACATCATAGAAGAGATAGTTGACCACCAGTGGTTTAGATCGAACATGTGAGATAAGGAACTGGGGAAGGAAACTCGAATTCCAGCCGCTATACACTTCGTTACTTTCAATCGGTGCGTGTCGATTGGTATCGATACTGCTTCAAGATTTTCTTTCCACTGGCGCGTTTGTGCTACTACTGACACCGCTTTGGCCACACAAATCGTTACTGCAGACGTGCAAAACCGGATTTCCCGGAAATATATCTATTGATCCAAAATCTTACACGATAAGTTATTATCGTGTATGCTCAAGTGTGTGAAATGCGGAGAACCAGACCCGCTTCCTCGAAGAAATGTGGTTCTTAGATTCTTGAGAAAGAGGACCGAATCTCTTTTTCGAGTGTCTTAGGATTTGATCCTGTTGCACGCTGTATGCTCTGAGACACCCTACGCCTATCGGGTAAAGTAACATCTTATACTCCTGGAGCCTCCAGGCTTACAAGGATAGCAGTCTTCGTGCCCATTCGGAATTTATCCTTACCCTCTCAGGAGCTTCATGATACAGATGGCCTATCCACGGGCCTACGTCCGGCCGCGGCTAAAACCAGGGTTCCCCCTCCTCCACCCCATGACCGCTATACTTAAGGAGTAATAGTCGTCTTATGTGCTTCTGTCTGTCCAATTAAAGAAAAACAGAAGAAAGGTAGCCTCGGCTCTCAAGCTGTGTCCAGGTCTGTACTAGACTACTCGGAGACGCGAGTCCTTCAACTCCCAAGCAGCTCTGCCCACCAAAGCTTTCGATGCAGGTGGAGGCAACTATTCTCATGGCCAGCCCGATTTCTCCCAGTAAACCCTTGAAGGCGACTGCAATTTCAGCGCCTTCTACGGCCAACAACCTCCATGCCTCTATGTACCTCCATGAAGTCAACCGCCATTCTTCTGTTACTCTTGACCTTCAAGAAGCCACTGCGTCTCTCCTTCAAGTTAGTTCCGGAGGGCATTTTCCGTCGATGGATGTACCGTGAACTCTGAAGCAACTCGATTTAGCTACGGAAGTTGGTCTCCTTCCATCCCCACTTAGCTCTCTCCAGGACTTTTTATAACGCATATCTGGCGACCGCCATCAAGGGTATGAGTTGCCAAAAACAAAATAATATGCAGCTTAGGCCTAAACTACATTAAAACAATAAACAAACTACAAAAACAACAAGAACCTCCCCAGCAAAATCCACAAAAAAGGCAAAAAGAACTAAACATGATCCAACGTCGGAAGGAGGCCTGCCTCATTTAGCGCTGGAGCATACACCTAATACTAGAAGAGTCAGATAAAATGAAGGAGGCTAGCCTCCTCTAAAAACTCATATAGCTCACAGCCCACAAGTTTGTGTACACGAACCTGTCTCAAATAGTAGAGACAGTTGGTAGCTACAGCGCTGGCCCCGATACAGGGAAAGGTAACGTGAACGAAGATCCTCCAAACTGGGAAAATCAACAAGAATGTGTCGAACAGTTTAGAAAACCATGCAGTAGTCGCAGTAAGGTGCAAAGGGGCGCTCCATCAAATGAACCTGAGTCCTGTGAATCTGTCTAATTTGAAAACGACAGAAGGCGAACTAAAGCTGTAGAAGAATTGGAGGATAGGTTTACGGGAACACTCGTGGCGCAATTACACGCAGTTTTAAGTTTCTATCGGCCTTCTATTCATTGCCAGGCCCGCCGAAGTGCTGACCTAATTCCTGCATCGGAGCTATTGTGAGGAGGAGCGAAATGATGTTCTGGTCGCCCGGTATTCGCGAACTCTTAGGCACCTTTATTACCAGCAACCTCTAAATGTTCTGTAATCCATCAAAAAATAAGTTCGACATCTACCCGACTCTCAGGCTGCTGTGGCATCACGGAAACTGCGAACGAAATTATGAGGAGATTCCAATGCTTCAAGAGCACTTAGGCTGCTTTGTGAGTCGCTATAAATCACCATCCCTTATCTCCAGTAACAAGCTATGTTTGAAACCATCTCAGCTCATGGTTGAGCCTTGCTGACTTTAAACATAGGGAAAAGGTGTGGAAGCCGACCTCTTTTTGTGACGTGAAGCCATCCATGTACACCTAGCACGGCAATACCTTTTGTGCTGTTGAAGTTTTGGGAGCAGAAGCGTAACTTCCTGGGCAGAAACAGAGATGCCACCGGCCCGAGAGCTACACTTAGCTCTCGAAGGAGTTTCCTAGACATAAATTTAAACGACTTAAGGTATGGAATCCGTCTCTCGGCTGGATAGGTAACATTGAAATCGGCCGAGGATACAATGATAGCCGTTTTCGAACGAGAGAGACGCCGAGCCCAGCGTACGACCGCATAAGGAATTTTGTACGGTGTAAAGTAAGCAACCTCTCCCCGCCAACGAGAAGTAGGTTCTTAATAAGGGTCACGCAGAAGGAACAAGCCCTAAACGGAGACTGTTGTGGTCTATCGAGTCCACCTGCAGAAATTCACGCTTGATGCGGATGAGTATAACTCGCATCCATAGTCAAGTTTTGAGCGAATAAAGGAAAAATAGAATAACAAAGAGGTCGACTTAACAGCACCTTAATGGTTTAACGTCATGGCCCTAATAATGTCCATGACGCTGGTAAAAGAAACCCTAAGACTGCGGATATGAGCCCCGCCAGGAAAGACGCCTCTCGAAAACAAGATCAAGGAAACGGTGGATTCTACCACTGCCACGAAAATCCGGTTTAGGAGCAAGTTGTGGCCGGCTAGAGCCTTAAATTGCGGCAGAAGTGCAATATCTGTCTTAGCCAATCGAAACCTAGGCTCTTCGGTATAGTGAAAGATGCACACTTAACCAACCAACAAGTAATTTGATAGCGTGAAAAATGTCCAGACGTTTAAGAAATAGATGGCAGACTTCCCTCGGGGAGGAAGATGCCGGAAAATAAATCACGACCTCATCAACCGACCTAAACTCCACTATCAGATAGGAAAGTAGGTCATTTCCTCGAATATGGACAACCCTGCTCAATCCCAGAATTACAATGGTGGTTTCTTGAGTAGCAAAGACCAAACAACAATAATTGAATGGGAGCGTGTTCACTGTCATGCAATTTGTCGACCATACTTCATCTCCAAGTCCGGTTATGCTTTATGAGATCACACCGATAGAACAAGACAAGAAAATAAAGCATTTTTAGGACGTGTGAATTGACGAGTATTCGTCCCAGAAGTAGTATCTACAATTTGGGTCTCTGAGAAAGAGAAAGAGCCTCGGCGACTACGTTATAGCGCATCGGAACTTTGCCTTATCGAAGCCGGCAGACGGTGGGATGTCTCTAGAAAGATGAAAATTCGTCCTATCGAGATAGAACTAGACTGCTATTGCCCGAAGGAAGATTGGAGAGCTAGAGTAAGAACGGTGACGTCACAATGGATATGAATCCTATCTGGAAGTGGGGGATCGCGAAACTCTTATATTTCTGGGAGAGTGGGCAGGGAAAACGAACCTAACATGGTCTCCTATAGACTACCAGCTAAGCGAGTGCCGGAGGAGACAATCCTCCTCAGCTCCCTCCAGTTAGCCCGAAGTCCACAACAATTATATTAAAGGATTATTCTCCCCGGTGCTATACCGAATTATGTAGATGCTGAGACTACCTTTGAGGAAAGAAATAGTCAGAGATGGCTGTAGACCTGTAAGAGACACCTCCAGCTATATTTGCCGCGCAATGCGCCATTAGCCCAGTCGCCATTTAGTCCATCTTTTGGTAGGAAGTAATTGGTTTGTCATTCCCTCCTTTTTGGGACTGAGTTGACCACCCGTTGCGAACTTTTCATCTTTGGGCATTGCCGAGTGTCGTAGAATTCTTTCTAATAAAAACCCTACTAACTTGACACCACTTTTATAATAGTGTGTCGTAGAATTACCCCTCTTTTTGTTCTTTCCTAAAAGTGCTAAGAGTGTCTAATATATATGGATATCTTGATATCTTAAAGAACAGAGCCGTTCCGAAACACGTAAGGATATCGAAAGAAGCGCAAATTAATCCCAAAATAAACTTATATTTTAACTTTAACCATTGAATACACAACATCTAAACATTAATTACAGCAATACTCTGAATATTATCCTAAACAAGAATTAATTAAATTAGTTTACCCACAAAAATTGGTTAATTTCTCTACACACAACAATAATATAAGAATTAGGCTTACGGACTAATGTGGAGTTTAAAGGCCTCAGAAATGTTATTGACTCACGACGCGTGCCATCTGTCCAGATGTAGATGGGCGAAATTACACGGTCGTTTTGGCGAGGGTAGCAGCTGGGGGGTCCACACGTTCTTCCGGGGGGGGGGGGGGGTTCTTCAGGACGAGAACAATTTCGGTGCTTTATGCAACACCTAGGCAGTCGTGGTATTTCTGGCGAAAGTGAGTCAAACTTGGTTCTTAAATCAAGTTAACTTGGAGTGCGGTGTGACCACCGAGTAACGAGCTCGAGGAGGAGCTTTTCTCCTTCATTACTTATTTCCTTATGGACGAGGACTAAACTCGGGGAGGGTCTTCTTCACGGGCGAGGATAACAGAGGGGGATTTCTCTGGCGAGAATAAATTACTTAACGTTCGGTTTGGTAACCCGGAACTAGCTCGAGGATGAGCTTTTTCTAAATTCCAGTCTTCTTCAAGGGCGAGTATAACGGAGGGGAATTTCTCTAAAGAGAATAAGTTGAACTTGGTTCCTTACCAAGTTAACTTAGGAGTTTGGTGTGGCCACCGAGTAACGGGCTCGAGGGGGAGCCTTTTCCTTCTTCTTTTCTTAATTCCTCAAGGACGAGGAATATCCCTGGTGTTTAAGGTGCACCAGGATATGAGGAGTCTCTCTGGCGAGAGTAAGTTGAACTTAACAAAGTTAACTTATCGTTTGGTTTGATAACCTGAGACTAAGCTTGAGGATGAGCTTCTTCTTAGCCCCTTAAGGTAGGTAGCCCTGCCTCTCTTGCAGGGTACTTCTTGGTCTGGCGACCCAAGTAAACTACCTCTCCAGTCTCGGTAGCTCGGTTGTGATCCGAGGACTTCGTCACCTAGAGACTGACGTATACTAACACGATTTTCCTCAGAGTTCCTCATTTATACCTCGTCACCCCACTGGGGGAGTGGTAAGGGGAGGAGGGGCTTGATGACGGCCCCAGGAGAGTTCTTTTTCCAAACGGTTTTTCCCACGAAGTCAAACATCGGCTCCTCGTTAGTCTTCGAGAGTGGGAGAAACACGTCTCCAATTTCTTATTTGACGTGAAACTAGATCTCACTCTCCTGGGGGAGATCTTATTTTTTGACCTTTAGGGTCTTTCATGGCACCGAGTTGTGCTACGCTGCGGTTACGCTTTTGACTCGCCGATGCCTGAGCCGTATGTCTTTGCGGTAACCGCCTTGGAACTGCCCCGCGAGTGAACGGGGGGGGGGGGTGACTCTTTCCCTAAACCGAGGTAGATGAAACTCCCTTATTGCTATCCTAATTTTTGGTAGAATTGCTTAAGGGGTAGTTCACTTCTAACTTCCTTAGTTTTACCTCCTCCAAGTCTAGCCCTTCCGTGGAGTAATGTGGTTGCTCGTATTTTTCTAAGCGTTACAAAGAGAAAAAAGGGAGCTCAAGTATTTGCCAGAACAATACTTGGACCTTTTGTGATGCCAGACAGCCGAATGGCGCCTGGGAAAGGTAGAACTCAGAGAAAGTTCCCTGATGAGCGTGGAAGCTACCTTGCTTTTAGGCCTGAAGTGCATTGACAGGAGTAGGAAGTGTCTGATCGTCCATAACAAAAATAATTTAGAACTTTAGCCTCTCTGAATGAACTTCCGTCCACGTCCATGACTACCAAGACCTTCTTTTCAAACATATATGAATCGCAATGCTTCAAAAAAGCGAAGGGGGGCGGGGCGCCACAATTTACACACTTGGTCATTTGGCTATGCCCGAAAAAGCTTTATCGCGCACCCTTAGAAACCATTTAAACAGGTTTGTGGCCGATCCAACTTTGTACGTCGATAACAAGGACCCGATAACGACATGAATGCCTTGACATTATAAAGATATATGCCAGTTGCTGTTGCTGAAGCTGTTACAAATTTCACTAGAATCATTACGGGAGCATAGTCAATACCACTGGACAAGTTTCTGAAACTTCCTCCAATAACGCTGAAAATTTTACTGGATCCAATGCATTACGGCTTAACCTGTTATTAAAACTATTATCAATAGCACGGAAGTATTAATTTGACCTCCTAAATATAAAAAGAAGTGTTTCTAATAGCACTGGAAGGATTACTGGAAGTATACGGATTACTGGAACTGGACAGATTATTAGAACTGCTAATCAGACTAATACTAATATCACTGGAAGTATTACTGGAATATGGAGAATGGAATGGAAACTGTTACTAAAACATTAACAATAGCACTTGCAATAATACTACAATGTGGCTAATAGCACGTAACTGTTATTGAAACTGACGAATCTTGACACTGCCTTATTTTATTTTCTTAGCTACAATTTTTTCTGTTTAATTTATTGCCTTAATTCTCCTGCCTAAACTGACAAAAATAAGTGAAGATCTTGTTGCGTCACTCTTAGAACTGTGACAATAACACTGGAACTGTTTCTTGAAACTAATACTGGGACTGTTATTAATAAACTTAGATTATTAGCAATAAAGCTGCTTTATTACCAATGGCCATAGAACTGTCAACAATAATTCTGAGAAAATTATCAATAGCGCTTAACAGTTGCTAAAACTATTACAACATTCATCGAACCTGTTATTGGCTCTGTTACCAATGGCAGTTTAACTGTTACTAATAGCAGTTCCGAGCCCTGTAGTAGCCATGTTGAGAAACATAACTCTAACCATTTATTGAGCACATTTTCTGCAAGTCTAAAAAGAATTGAGCAACCTACATATATAAAAGAAATAAAGGTTCCAATTTAAAAACGAGAATCGGAATAAATAAACAGAAAGTTAATTAATTTTTTTTGTAAATTTAGTCTAGGAGATTATTTTGTTGGCAAAGCTTTATTTATTTTTTAGATGGAAGCCAAGAATGAATAGCAACCGAAATCCCAATTTCCAATTTTTTTATGACATTTTGAGCTTTTGCGCTTATCTTGTCTCTCAAAAATATAAATACAAAAATGATTCATTGTTGGATTTTAAATTATGGAAAGAATGATGTAATAAATCGTGATAAAAATATAATAATGTGCATATCTTCAAGGATAATTTGGGACTTCCTTTTTAACTTTACGAAATCCACAAAATCATTGGATAAAATTGATGTAAATGACAAACATGGAAAAATTAAGGTTTATTGCAGTAATTTTTTTCCACAATTTAACAACTTGTAAGAGGGTATTAAAGTGATGTAAATAAAGTTGCTGTATATTGATTTTACTATGATTGGAAATCTGATATATAATCAACATGGGCATAGACAATGTATCATAATTTAATGAGAGCTTAAGAGATTGAATATTGAGACTTTTGATATTTTTAGCTTATTCTAATATTTTTTACACCCTAAATTAAACAAAAAAGAAGCAAAGATAAGTATGGATCTAATGTTTCTTGCTTTCGAATCAAAATATATTTTCCCTTTTAATATGGTCAAATCCTTTAGATTTGTTCTTTTTTTAATCGTCTCGTTTTATTTTTATTATTACCGAATGTAAATTAAATTCGTTCAGGCAATTGTTCTAAGACTCGTGCCCCAGGTCATTTCCTTCTGTAGGCTCGATGTTAAACTTATATGGATATTATTGCGTCCTTTCACAAACTGAGGCTTATAACTCTACCCAATAGGATCTTAGGATCAATTCTATACATAAAACTTTTGGGGAATTATCGGAACAATTTCCTCCGAATCTTTGGTGTCTCGACTTACGGCTGTGTACATTCCAAGTGTTTTCCTCCTGTACCATCCAAGTGTTCCCCTTTCGATACTTTCAACACATCCCAACATGGTATAATTTGTATGTTGGCTTCTGCGTCCATTGTGACAGTAGGACACAGTTATTGACAATGAATTTCGCTTGCTCTATTTCTGAACAATGGACAGGCTTAGTTATGTTGATATAGAGTTTGATTTTCCTTCTATGCTAGTTTTGTCATACAAGTAGTTGTCAATCAATAGCGCTATCATGTTCATATGTATTGAAAACAACAGAAGCAAATGGGCTCCATGGCATATCACTAAGTAAAGCATTGACATTCTGACACAAAGCCATTTATTACAAACAATTGTTTCTAGGCTATTATTCATTCTCTTTGAGGTGTAAACATCTTTGTATTAATTTGAATATTATTTAATAATCATTCCCCCACTTTAATAATGAACCTGTTAACTAAGAGAAACAATTGACCCGCATTTTATTCCGAAATCTTTTGTTTGAAAATGTCAGCTTAAAATGTATCATCTTTTATTTGGCAATTGAATATATGCTTTGCCCTCTATAGCTTTTAATAATTTGGTAGGAAGGAGGAAGGGCTCATTTATGGTTAGGTTAGGGCTCATATATAGTTGATGATACATGTTAATGTCGAGGATGTTAGCTATATTATTCCCATAATTCTTTTACGACTACCAATTTTCATCCCATAGAAGTCTCTTTTGCTAACTCGGGATATGAACGTTCTACACACTTTTATTATTCCCAATTTCATTTTAACAAACCAAAAAAAGTTTTTTTCCCCCAAAAATCTATAATAAGAATTTATAAAAAAAGAATTTTTTCCAACGTTGATCTTCGCTTTTTAATATTGATTAATTACTACTTTTTTAGTTATTTCTTATCATATCTTCCTCTTTTTCATTCACTGCCAATACCCGGATCGCTTCAATTATGGGAGACAGAGGGTGTTAAGCGCTTTTCACGATCAAGGCACAAATTAAGTATTTAGGTCTAGATTTTTCTCCATAAATTTAAAGCTAAGGAACAACAGAGCCTAAAGAAAGTGTTGAAGTTGGGAGACGTGAAAATGTGTGTAAGATATATAACTGCAGATCCTACTTGGAGCATTGGGGCCTAGGAAACGCATCTGAGGCTGTTGGGGCAGGGAAGGCACGCAATCTTCAGCTACAGTATGGTCTTGGCGTTAATCTCTTCTCGAAAGCTTTATTAAAGGAGTTGATGAAATTATTTATGGAAATTTATAGAGAGGAGGAGGGAGGGTGAACCGTTGTTGGGATTTATCTAAAACCTAAAAAGTAAAACCAACGAAGGCATATCCACCAGAGAGTTTGTAAAAGAAAGTTAATAAAGAGAGTGGTGAGGTAAGGGGGAAATGGAAAATTGTGGCGAGTAAATTGCCCGAGTAAACTATAGAAGGAACTACTCGTGAAAGGAAGGGTGGGCAACTCTCGAGAACCTGCTCAATAACCAAAATTAAGGTAGATTGCCCTCTGAGCTTTGAGGTTGAAGGGCGAGTAATCCTCCAGTTGTCAGCTACAACTTACACTTTCTAGCAGGGAGGAATCTGGTGTCATCTAATAAAGTGTTATTTACCCCGGAGGGAAATAAAGAGGGAAAGTGAATGTAAAGAAAGGGTGGTAGATGTTAAAAAGATCGTGGCCAAACGGACCAACAGTATCACTTATCAATCGTAAATGATGAGAGTAGGAGGGAGGACATCGGACCCTCCATGAGCAAAATAGGGGGGAAATTGATCACTGCTCTGGATATGTCATTTATACCTTGTAAGGTGGATGCGCTTTCTAGCAATTCCTAGCTAATAGTATTTAAAAATGTATGAGTTGGTGGAGAAGTGAGAGAAGCTCACAGATAATCTTGGGTTCCTCATGGGTATGACTTCCAAACACTCGATTGGCAAATATTAATTAAACCAGTGGTTCTCAATCTTTTTGATTTTGAGGCACACTGTAGATCAAGGGAAAAACCATGGGCAAACTCCACATAGTACGTTAATAAATCTACGTTTTGAAAGTTTAAAAATATTACTAAAAAATTACTAATACGTTATTTTGTTAAGTATGCTTATGCCAAACGAGCCTGAAGTACTGGGGCGATTTTTGAAAATCTCAGTTGGCATCTTCGATAGGAAATAGGGTAAGAACCAGACACCTTTATGTAAAGCCTAAGCCTACCCAGAAGGTCATATCTGGTACTATATTAGTAACAGTAAATCGCCGCAATGATTTGAATTGAGGACGATGAAGTTACTCTCCAATCAGGTAGGTGTGATTGTGAAGCCATAAATGATTTTTTTTTGTGGTTAAATTATAACAAGGTACATTGGGAATTAGAAAAGAATTAAGTATACACTTAATTACAAATAAAAATCTTTGTAAGTCGCCTAAGTTTTTTTCAACAGATTTAGGACAATTTTGCACCCATGAATCCGAAAATGACATCCGTTTTTTACCGATCAGTAAGTCGATTTTTTAAAAAAATCTGATCTTATAATTAAATCGATTATATTTTTGTGACATTTTTGGTTGATTTTTGTTAATATTTCTCATTCAAAATAGGTTTATAAGATAAAAACATCATTTTTAGCACAATTTATTAATTAAATGTTACAAAAATTGATTAGTGTATATTGAACAGTAGACTTTGATAAAGGTAAGTACATGTAAATTGGATATTAGGTCATCATTGTTCAGAATTCAAGGCATGAACTTCCCTTTCCTCGAACTCCTAGAATGCTCAGCGGTGGGGATATCTCTTTTCCAAGTCTCCATCTCTTTTATTTTCTGATGAAATATCTCCCCCTACTTGTCGCTCATTGATCCCAGATTCCCAGTAAACCGATCATATATGAGAATAAGTAATACATTTTGATGCTCATGATGTGCCCGAGGTTTCCGATAGTAGTCAGCATATTTGTAACAAGTTCTATGTAGTTCATGGCCTTCTTCTTGTCAAGAAAGTTCTTCTCAACCAGAACAAAAGCATTCCACACTTCCAATACCATTTCGATCATTGAGTTTTTTTTCTCTGGATCTCTGATGAGCTGACGGAGTTAAGGACCGTTAAAGATGCCAGCTTTCAACTTATCCATGGTCAATCCTGGAAAAGCATGGTACACATAAGTGAAGCAGCTACTATCCGTCTTAGAGCTTTGGTGAATTGTTTGATCAAGCCGAGCTCTATGTGCAGCGGTGGGAAGAGAACCCTGTCTTTGTCCACCAGCGGGTTGTTTATGACGTTTCTTGCTCTGCAAGGCAACAATTTCTCCCGTACAGGCCAAGATTTCTTAGTGTAATGCTGAGCTCGGTCCTTACTATTCCGTATGCACAGAAAGCACGGGTACTTGACGAACCCGAACTGTTGTCGCAACTAAAGGTTCACCATCTTCAGAGCAACACAAATTAACCACTTAAGCTGATCATAACGATTTTTTTCCAGCACGCACTTCACTGCTCCTTTAGTGTAGTCGAGTGAACGAGGGGTACAGAGGTAAACTGGTTGCCGTTGTGCAGCAGAACACGTTTCAGTGATCGCTTGCTGCTGTCAATGAACAATCTCCAATCTTCGGGATAGTACTGTGACACTCCAAGCTTGTGCAGAAGCTGCGTAATATCTGTATAGTACACCAAGTCCTTCTCTGCAGAGAAAGGGGGAGGTACTCTTGATGTATGTTGCGGTAGAAGGTGATGTGAGGAGTTTTTTTTCTTTAATCTAGATGCTATCAGTTTGGAAAAGGACTTTGAGAAGCTAAGATCGCGAACTGGATTATTTAGCTTCTTCTGGCAAAAGGGATATGCAGCATCATCGTGAAAAAACACTTTTCCTTGATTTTTTTTAACACTGGAGGAATCATAGTCACTAATGTCAGGAAGTGCTCCAAAGACAGGTACTAGAATTTCATCACAATAAGCGACAAGACGACGTGCTGATTGAAGATCAGGATACTTAAGACTTCTCTGGTTTTTTATGTAGATTCCAGTCAAATAAATAGCGCTGAAGTAGCAGCCAGTGCCATAGTTTGCCGCAGATACTCGATGCATGTCTTGCATATCAAAATAAGAAGGGTAGCTTGCTTTATGAAACTTGTGACTGGATTCTTGTTAGGGACAACGGTGTATTTGCCACAGATCTAGCACAATACCTCTGGCTTATATTTTCAAGATCATCTGTCCGAATCCATTTCATTCACCTTTAAAAGAAAAATACCAGTTATTCCAAACTGTAAGCTTTTCAAAATTCGTTTATTTAATGATATAAGAAAGATTTTGCATCATATAAATTTAAAATACCCGTACATGTAAAAAAACTTCATGTTGCGATAAATAAAAAAATTGACCTGATTGAGCAAAACCAATAGGATTTTTTGATTCAGCACATCAAAATTTCCTAAATTAGCTATAAAGAATTAGACAAAGTTGGTGTTGGCCAGTGATATGCGAGATTATGAAATAAGAAATGGCTAGTTTCAAACATCGCTAATTATAAGTGGATATAAATTGACGATTTAGTTTACTCTTAAATTGCCGCAAATTAATTGCATTGAAGTTATTTAGCCACTAAATTGAATTGCACTTCACTAGATTGAATTAAATATTTATTATTTTATTTAAATCAACTTTGATTTATAAGGAAAGCAATACGTTACTGTTTATAGCACGAGTTATTTTGGTTGTCTAAAAGTTTGAAGAGGGAAGCTGTCTTGCCGAGAAGTGCGGAAAGGAAACTGCGTGGAGGTCGTTAAAGGTATGCGAGAGTTACTGCGGAGGGCGTATCTCGTCCTCTTTAGAGAGACTAATATTCGTTGAGGAATTGCAAAAACCTAGAGGTGGCGAGTTAATCTGGCCGTTAAAGCAGGTGGCGATACGTGAGGTTAGGATTGGAAACTGGCGGGTAGGACCATGAGAATTGGTCAGAAATTATTTGATGTTCTGAGTGTCCTAAAATCAAGGAGGAGCGAAGACAGCGGAATACTTAAAGAGGAACATTGCTCTACAGAGGTGAAGCTGCGTGAGAGCGGTAAAGATCAAGTTGTCTGATAGTGCGTGAAAGACGTGTGAAGAAGAGTCATCCTCCCTCAATACTTTTCCCCTGCTTCATCTTAGAGGTTTGGAGTGAGAAACTCCATTCGAGGAGCGGTTTGATCCTCGTCTTGGCCAAACTAGGCAAGGTTTAGGAATGTCAGACTCGAGATGGGCGAAAGGCACTCTCTTTATGTCGTCTCCTCACTTGGTGAGAGCCCACGAAATCCATAAGGGATCTGTTCCCTCATAAGACTCAGTTCTTAATCAATACTTTGATTAGTTTCTCTCCTTTCAGACTTAAAGTTGGTAAGTGAAAAAAGGCTAATTTTAATAAATGTCACGTCGAAAAGTGCAGTGCATGATTACTCTTTAACTAGCTACTAACTATATTCCTCTTTATGTAGGTTAGAAAAATTATACCTAATTAAATTAATTTTGAAACCAATGGAATCATTCTAGATCTTTTTAGAACATTCCAGACCAAAAGACTTCTGTAGATATGCTAATGTAAAAATATTTTTTTAGGAATGTTCAAATACTTTTTTTTACCCTTATTTAGTCTTTTCTCCAATGAAAATATAATAGACTAATTTGCGATCACAATTTTCCATTTTATTCCGTTAGCGCACATCAAATATGATGATTACCAATTATTTTTAAAGGCTAGAATATATACATATTAAATAACATTTAAATGTGTTAAAATATTTGTTTCACTCTGCATGCTCAACATTTTATGCCCACAGAAAAAAACCCAATGGAAAAGGATGATTTCCATTTTTAATTTCAGTAAAAGCAAAGCTTAAATAACTGGTTTTATTTGCAGTAGAGCTAAACTTAAAATTCTGTGCAAATATTTGATTACACTTGAATTTACTTTATTTTAGGAATATTATTCATCAATTGTGAAAAATATAATGTCAACAAAGTGAAATCACAATAAAATGCCCTGCCCACACGAAGTTACAATCTGGTGCCGCTGTAAACTGGTTGATAACCTTTGTATGATGATACGTATATATCCTGCCAGACGTATAATTTTCGTTAACATTTTAAATTGTTGCTGAATATTTGATTAATTTTAGACTGAGAAATTGCACATTTAACAGTGACACATTATTATATATATATATATATATATATATATATATATATATATATATATATATATATATATATATATATATATATTATATATTATTTCCTCCTCGGTACTTCTCTAGGAGAAATACCGAGAAGTTCCTTCTAAAGACAACGGAGACAAGCACGGCTACAAGTTTTTGATTGTCTGTCACTCCACGTGGGGGACAAAGCTCGGCTCTCTAGATTTTCCTTTCAGTTTCTCTAGAAACCAATATTTTTTTCTAAATTAATGAAGTCAATTGACAACGGGTGTTTGTACCTGATACAGGAGAGCTATACGTTCTAATTGGCAGAAAACGAATCCTTTCTCGTACGAACTATCACCAAATGCCAAAGATGTCCTTTTCGTAATCTTTTTATACCTTTTTAGAATAAAAAATAAAAAAGGGAACCTTTGTCTGCCGACCATTTTAGTCATAAATTTAACACGATGTAAAGGGCAACTCAGCACAGTACAAGAAATACATTATATTAAAAATCCGAGCCTGCTTACCTTAATAAGAATCAAGTTTTCAGAACAAGTTATAATTTAATGATTGGCCCTTTTTCTATGGAGTAAGGATCTCACGATAAATTTATTCAATGCCCTTACATTGAAGTGCCAAAAGTTATTGGTAGGTAAGAGTATCGTGTAGGACCCTCTCTTGCCCAGTAGAGTGCCATCGATTCCAAAAGTGGAAAGTCGTCTCGAAGACCTGAAATTTGTAGGTGCCGAATCTTGGGTCCAAATTGACCTGGCCACCAGATCTATAAATGCTCGACTGGGTTCATTTCTGGCAAACGTGGTGGCTACACCATTCGTATAAACTCTCCAGAATGCCCCGTGCATCAATTCTATGCAACTTACACCTGGAGACACGGTGCATTTTCCAAGGCCTCAATGGTGAGAGTCACACCTGAACTTCACCATCAGTCCGAAACAACATGAACCGTGACTTATCAGATGATGCAACACGTCGTCAGTCCTCCAGGCTCCAAATTAACGACGTCACGACACCAGGTGCGTCTCATCAACCGTTGCATTAAATATGTAAGTAGATGCACTTGCAAGTTCCCCTCTCTACAAATCACATAAATGAAATTGGTATTGATAAATTGTTATTTGACATTGCCAAAATAACTGCCTCGTATTAACGAAAACTTGGAATCAATAGCTAATCATTAACTGAAATAAAAATTTGCTTATCGTAAATTTACATTGTCACGAAAACTAGCAAATTATTATAAAGGAATGTAAATTTGTAAGACGCTCTTACCTGGATGAATGAAATGGCACCACTACAATCAACTTCGTGAACAACTGATTTATCTACAATTCTCTTCGCAAAAAATTATGAAATGCGATGTAACATGTTAAAATAGAAAACATTATGCAAAACTATTATAGCGATTCGTCATGATTATTTGTGTTCATTATTTTTCCAATTTATTTCACAGGTATAAAGGGAGACAGATCCAATTGCTCTAGAAAGTAGTCATACCTCTTCCTAATACCCAAATCTTTTGTCATAGTAAACGACCGATTAATTCAAGTTAAAGGAATTTGTAGGAATTGTGACGAATATATTAAGAAACAGGCTGAAGTTTAAACAAGTCCGATCGGAAAAAAGAGGATTAATAGCACAATTTTACGAAAATTTACGACCAAAAGTATTCATACGACATCATTCCCACATCCCTATGTTTAATTTTGACACATTTTAGAAGTTTCACGATTAGAGTTGAGACCTATTTATAACAACCCTTCTTCGGTATTGAAAACTCGAGCCTTATTATAAGCAATCATCAGGGCGAAAAGTAGTGAACTTTTTTCCGACATCAAATCGGGAATAATTATGAAATTCAAATCTAAGATGAGCTACAAGATTTCTGAAGAATTAAATGTCCCTAAATCTACATGTTGTTCAATCGGTAATAAGAAAGTTTAAGGATTTGGGGACAACTGAAAATCTCCCTAGTTCTAGTCATCCTCGGAAAATTCCATACCGCACGGTTCGAAGGATAATTAGATCCATTAAAAATAACCCAAGGATTCCTTGATGGAAGATGGTCAATCATTTGTTTATTTGAAATGTCTAATATGTTGCATAAAGTGGAAATGCATGGAAGTCGTGCAAAAAACTCCGCCTTGATTGAAAAAGATTAACTTGAAGGCTCATCTGAACTATGCCATCAATCAGTTGGAGAAATAGTTTAATTTATGGAGCCATGTGTTCTGGGTGGCTGAATAGAAGATTGAGTGGTTCAGCACCAATGATATCAGGCATATTTGACGTAAAACTGATGAAGCTGGTCTTCCAAAAAACCCTGTTCATATATGTCGTGGTACACCACTCTATACCATACACTACTCCTATATTATGTAGAAGGGGGAGGGGGGTGACTTAATCACCTACTACAACGCGAACCGTTTAAGGACTGTTCGCAGGGATTAACGACCGACTAGGAGGGCAAACTTGAGGCGTTGGGTTTCAAATCCTTAATAATCAGGCAGAGTGCATTAGTGCTTGGTGAGATTTACTTGAATAGGCCGAGAGTATCGTTCAAGGTTAGTTAAAGATGAATTAACAAAAATATAATTTTATTTAGAAACATCAAAATAAAAGTTAAAAAAAATGGCAAAATGGGATTATTTAAATTGAAATAGTCTCTAGATAATTATTATGAGGAGGGATTATCAAATAGAATTAATTGATTAGCGTTACTAGGCTCAGATAAAAAGGGGTAACTTGACAATACTAATAATGGAGGGGGGTTTCAGTCTTACGGGTCAGCGACTTCGAGGAAGGTCCTTCTTGCAATGAGGCTAGTGGGGAACGATCCGATGAGGCAAGTGGGGTACGGTCCGAATGAGGCAAATGAGGCACGATATTAAAAATTTATTTATCTCGATCCTAGCAAATTTTCTCTCGTCAATTGCAAGGCGTTTCGGGTGACTTTTGCAAGGAAGATTTAAGCCCGTATTTGAGCCAATATGGGTTTGCTAATGAGGCCTTATCATATGCATGACTAGGTTCTTGGTTCAATCTATTTCTTAATTTTTACCCTTAGTCTATCATTTCATTTCTATGGTGAAGACACCCAAATCAATCTCTTTTTTTTATCACCAGCCTCGTGTGTTGGGCTGAAAAATCTTATATTCGCAAACTACATCATTATCGGATGGCTCTCGGACGATATTCTTAAATTAGATCATAACCAAATTGAAGAGTTATTGTGAGTGGTCCATTGGATGTGGCTCTATTGTTCCTTTTCTCACCTTTCGTTGCTCTTCGATTGCCTTTTCTCACGCTGTAAAATATGAGAGCGTTACCTTTTGTAGCCAATTATCTCTCAAAGCCCACAAATCTCACCTCTGCTTTCTATGTTATCTTAGCCATATCCGTACACACTTTGACCACGATACTTTCGAAATTGCCATCCATGCCTTCGTTACACCCAGTCATTATTACTGCAACTCTCTTCGCCTGGGGGATTTGATGATTTCACTGTTCTACCCGGTCAACCTGTTTAAAACTCTGAAGCATGTGTTTCCTTTCGCCTTGTTGTTATCTCTGCTGCCTCGAGAATTTTGCTATCTTGCCATTTGCTCTTCTGATTTCGAATTATCTGCCCGCTGTTATCGAGTTCTCTCCATGCCTAAGTGCATTAAAGCATGCCTTGAAAACTCACCTCTTCTCCTAGGCATTTTATTAGTTAATAGAAAACTATATAAAACTGATTATGATTCTTATTATTGCCATTTTTATATTTATTTATCTTTTGTTTCTCTTTTTAACCATTGAACCATCAGTCCTTGTTACTCACTGCCAGTTTATTTTATGTCTTTAGTGCAAGTTTCCGACAAACACCTACTTAATAAATAAAAAGAGACATTTATGTCGTATATCTCCTCCGAAAGATGAGTTGCCACGCGTAATTTTACCTTTTGGCATGCTAGAAGATAATGAGGAGGGAAGTATCGCCCCCACTCCCCCACTTCATACGTCTAATAATATTGTATGAGGTAGGTAACACGCATGCACATTCTCGATGACTCGACCACCCACAGCTGCCGTACTCGAGCTAACTCACGGTCTGGGCAATGAGTGTATCTCTCGATACGACTGTGTTGACAAGAACGTTCGGAGTTATTATGAGAATTAGATCAGCTCGTAGTTAGCTATATATGGACATAATTAAATTCAATTGATTTCCCCCCTAAATTTATAGCATTTCTGTGTTATTTAAACCTTATCAAGAAATATTTGGGTTTACTGAAAAAAATCAAAACATTTCTAAGTATTTTTTGAAACATGACAAATTCGTTACAGTGCTCATATAGGCTATTTTTTATAATAAGAAATATCTCTTGATACATATTATAAATTACAATGTAGAACTTAAACAAAACTTGTAAATCCTCTTATTAATTTTCCCTGTGGGCTTTGTTGCATAGATCAGCTCGTAGTTAGCTCTATATGGACATAATTAAATTCACTTGATTTCCCCCCTAAATTTATAGCATTTCTGTGTTATTTAAACCTTATCAAGAAATATTTGGGTTTACTGAAAAAAATCAAAACATTTCTAAGTATTTTTTGAAACATGACAAATTCGTTACAGTGCTCATATAGGCTATTTTTTATAATAAGAAATATCTCTTGATACATATTATAAATTGCAATGTAGAACTTAAACAAAACTTGTAAATCCTCTTATTAATTTTCCCTGTGGGCTTTGTTGCATATATATATCTATATATATATATATATATATATATATATATATATATATATATATATATATATATATATATATACACAACACGCCGCAAGAAAGAGAAAACAGAACAGTTTTCTTCGGAAATAGTTATTTCCTACTTCGAAAAAATCCGAGCAGGGGTGGGATTTGAACCGTTCACATTGAGGCAGCGAGAAACCACTTTAATCTAAATTAAACCGCTTGCTTGCTGCCTCAGTGTGCACGGTTCGAATCCCACCTTCCTTCGGATTTTTTTTAAGTAGGAAATAACTATTTCCGAAGAAAAGTGATTCCGTTTTCCCCTTCTTGCGGTGTGTTGGATTTATTTAATAATTCTCTCGCGCTCATGAGAGATACACCCCCCCCACACACATATATATATATATATATATATATATATATATATATATATATATATATATATATATATAAGAAAGAGCAAATACAGGATTTTCGGGTGATAACAACCACCACAAGTCTTTCGCCATATTTATTTTTTGCCCTTCAAAACAATTTTGAAGATAGACAGATAGATGCAGAAACCTTGTATTGCAGACTATATAACAATATAGTACAAGAAAAAGAGAAATTTGATGCGAATGAGCAATGAGACAAGAAACAGAAGTTTCTGGAGGTAAGAGAAAGGGACATTAGAAGAACACTAGAATCAAAGGAAGCAGAGGGCAGCACAATGAAAGCAATCATTTACCGAGAAGACAGAAATAACGAACTGGGAAAAAAGTTTGAAACAAAATCACTTCCGGCAAAGTCGTATATATTTCCTGGCGCGAAAACGGGCAAATTAGTATCCAACCATGAGCCAGGCACTGCTCACGAAGTATCTAAGAAGTAATCAAGAGGATTCATTGGAACCCGCCTAAGGACACAACGCGCCACTTCACAAGCGACTTCATGTTACTCTCTGGCCGTGCGCCACCCCATCTACGGGAGATATACGCGGGGTATAAAAAATAACAACAAAAAAACATAGCATTAAAAGGTCTTTGACTAAACTGCGTCCCACCAACCAGGACACAGGTATATATTTAATCCTCTGCAAACATTGTGACAAATCCTAAATTGAAGATTGGGTCACTTTAGTAAGAGGATCAAAGAACATCGCGCAGATATCAGGAATCAGGAGATACCCCCTTTCCTCCAGTCGCTTCACTCATATGCAAAATTATGACCATAGAATCGAATTCAACCAAGCCAAAATTATTTATAATTTCAACACTAATATAGAAAGGAGGATTGCTGAATCAATCAATATTAGAAAAGCCGATAACTTTGATATTTCTGAAGGACAATATAAATTTAACAGATATATCTCGGTTAATGTTGCCCAATCCATTTATAAACCGCCAGAATCGGTCGTTCCCCAGGATAAAATGTTGCCTCCCCAACCATGCATATATTTATATCTTTCATTATATTTTCTTTATTTTAATATTAGTTAGTCTGATTTTTCGCCTTTATATTCTGGAGTAGCATATCTTACCTTTTATTATACAGTTGATAATGGCGAAAGCCGAAACTAGTTCTGTTCGTAAATAAATTGGATTCAAATATTGTAGTTTATTATTTCTTGCACTATATATATATATATATATATATATATATATATATATATATATATATATATATATATATATATATATCTCAAAGTAGCACGAGAGAATGATGAAAATGAATCCATTAAACCACATTGAAAGGGAAAACGGAATAATTTTTCCTTGCAGTAATATTTTTATTACCTTTTTTTCGAAAAAATCCTCTGCGTAGCATAGTGTACTAACGGCATACTTTTAACTGTGATCAAAGCTGTGCTCGTTGCCTCAGTGTGCCTGGTTTGAATCGCTTCTCTGCACGGATTTTTTCGAAAAAAGGTAATAAAAATATTACTGCAAGGAAAAATTATTCCGTTTTCTCTTTCAATGTGGTTTAATGGATCAAAAATATATATATATATATATATATATATATATATATATATATATATGAAAGAAAGCAAAGTATTTGGCACTGATTTATTGCAAAACCAGGTTTCAACGGAGACATCCGTCATCTTCAAACGCTGGCAAACTAATGAACACAGAAAGACGCTTATCCTAAGTACACGCAAATTTACAAGTCAGAAATTAAACATGGAAGGCTGGTATGCAACGGCATTTATTTACCACGGCAAGATGAGTCTTCTGCTTATCAAGGGATTAGTGTTGAAATGCCCATCAGGCGAATTGAAGTTTGGAATTTCCTTTATGTGGGCCGATTATATTAGACGCCTATGTATATAGTTGTGGGAATTATAAATTATTTCGGCATTATCAATCTCAATTGAATGGTCTTCCTTTGACATGTATAAAAACGGCTAGATAGAAGATTGGCTTCCATGGCGCATGTCGCATTTCTATTCCTTCGTTCTCTTGGAGAATCTGCTGCTTTCGCCAATGTATATTTGATCGCAAAATTTGCCTGAGATTTAATAAACGCATTGTTCTTTTTCGGTGGATATATGTACATATATTTGGACAGACTACTTGCATCGCATTTTCGTATTGAAAGGCAACATTAATGTTGTTGGCCCCTGCCAGCTTTTTAAATTTAATTAATTCGAGCAAATAATAAAATATAATATAATTTTTTATGTTTACTGGAATCCATTATTTCTCTTGTAAAGGGTTCGTGGTTTCCTCCATTTTCTTGAGATCATATCGCATATGTCATCATTGTTTCTTGCATGATGAAATTAACTCGATTCTGCAAACATTCATTGAGTTGAAATATGCCCTATGGTTCATAGAAAAATGTCATTATAAAGCCAGAACTAACTTTTATTCACCAGGTAATCTTATATATATATATATATATATATATATATATTTATATAGGGGAAATGGGAAATATCACGAAAGTTAGCGCGTGGTAACTCTAAATATGAATATGTACCACGGAAGGAAACTGAATAAAAAGCAGATTGGAGTTAGAAAATGTCGAATAGACGAAAGTACTAACTCCAATCCGCTTTTTATTCAGTTTACTTCCGTGGTACATATTCATATATATATATATAAGATTATATATATATATATATATATATATATATATATATATGCATATAGTGAAGCGAAACTAATATTTTTTTACATATAAACAAGTTATTTAATATATATTTCAGCCTTTGAAAATGAGTGTTAATTCTACAACTAACGTATTTTGATGTGTTAACGAAAAGTTGGGAAAGCAACGGGTATAATATATTCTATTGGCACAATGGCAAAATAAAGCTAGAAATAAATATTTAGTCATGCATGCAAAATACTTTTAAATAAGCTTATTTACAGTATTTTTTTATCTAGAATGTTTTACAAAGGTCTAGCTAGAATGATCCGATAGGTTCTAACAATAGTTAAATTAAGTTTTTTGTTACATGCTTAAAAGTAGAGTTCTCAACTGATTTGAATAACACTATATTTGAAATCTACAGAAAATATAAAAGCTATTTGTATAAGTCTTTGTACAGTCTTCAGTTTCTCTCACTACTGTAGTTTGGATTTCTAAAAAAATCAAAGACATTCAGAAGCACTGCAAATCCTCCTTTCAGTGGAGCTCCGTGGGAACTATCACAAAAAGTTCGTCGGCAGATACTAGTGATTAACTTAACGATAACGTTGGAGAGGTTGGGAATGAAGGTTGATTGGATGCCTCGGCAAGACAATTCTCAGAAGCACACGACAAAAGCAAAACACGAGAGGTCCTGCAGAACAATATTCATGCTCTAACAAGGCTGGGTCAATCCCTTGACTTTAATCAGATCGAAAATTTATGGTGAATATTGAAGAAACCATTAAATAAGTGGAGTTCTGCAAATCTCGGCAATTCGAAAGCTATATGTAAGGATGAGTTTGCAGAAATTTCAAAACTATGTTGCCAGGACTTGCTCAAGTCTTATAAGAGACGTTTGACAGCAGTTTTAGAAAACATTGATGGGGCAACAAAAATATTAGGCTCAGTTTCCCTAGTGTATAACTATGTACTTATTTCCACCTTTACATATATTTGTTTTGTTTGTATCTCTTTAAATATAATCAAGAACTGTTAAGTAATGATATAGGTATATGATGCACATATATTATATATGGAAGTAATTTAAATCAACATTTTTTGAGCGTCCAGATATTTGTTTCACTTGACTGTACGTTCCGTTCGTCAGTTTGTTAACACATTTTTATAATTTATATACTGGAATAAATGTATTAATTTCCCATTCTAACTCTGAGGATGATACTTGTATCGAAACGCGTCAGTATAATAAAAGAAAGTGCTAAAGTGCATTAATTTCCTTCCACCTTTTTGCAATTATTTAATATCAGTTTCTAATGAACTTCAGTAGGCTTATTCACGGGTTGAACCACTAAGAAAGGGTGAACATAAGACAAATCGAGAAGATTGAAAAGAAATTCAATAACACGAGACTAGCGGTTTCTTTCAATAAAACCTGCTATAATAAAAATACACTGCCCAAATTCACACACACACACACACACACACATATATATATATATATATATATATATATATATATATATATATATATATATATATATATATATATATATATATATTCAAAGTGATTACTGCAAAGCTTCGAATTGATATTTAGCAAACAGTCGACGACCAGGTGAATAACAAAATTCATTCATTTAATGATTTAGTTTAACGTTTCGAGCTACTACGCTTATCTTCTGGAAATATTCTATAATAAGAAATACATTAAATGCAGTTATCGAATAAAAAGGTAAGTTACTTAAAAATGGTTGGAAAATACTCATATTTATTGTTAATATTTAAGTTAAGACAAGATGAATCAAGGATCTGAACAAATACAGTAATCAAGACACTAATTTTTACATAATTACATCAGAGCGTATACTGAGGGACTTTAAGCTAGCAGATTATGTTATAGGGTGTTAGGGCTTATATGGTTGGTAGTGGTTATGAGATTAATAATAGAGCAGAACTATGGTGGGAGTTGAGACTTCAATTTGCAGATTTCATGGAATTTACGTTTTGATATTTTTGAATTCTGTGCATCTAAATATAACTTATAGGGTGCAAATTTCTAAATAAAATAGCATCATAATCAGTCTGTCTATAAAAAGTCCACGTTTTCAGGTCTTGGTTTTAAGTTATGGAGTAGTGCAGATATAAATAGCAAGCTTTGTTCTATTGGCTCGTTTAGACAGAGGATACCATCTTTCTTCTGCCATTTCTCTTTTGCACTCTGAATTTGAATTCCTAAAATCCTACTTCCTAAATTAATGTTTTCCATCCTTTTCCTACGACAAAGTATTTAAAATCTTTATATAAACTCTCTACACCACTAAACTTCCTGATTTCTCTCTACCAAAAGGTTTCCAATAGATTATTTTACCAGAAATGTATAGTCTGAATAAATCCTGTCGATTAAACTTCATCTGGTCACTCATAAATCATTATTGTTACACGAACTTTTGTGTAATTTTGATTAATAAGAGAACCGCCAGCAGCATGTTTCACATTCAAGATCTAACTCCTCTGGTTTGGAGAAATAGTGTTGTTTATTTATATAAATGCACAAGGTGACTCATTTTCCAATATATCGGCAACAATATGAGCAGCCTTGAGGGCAGGGTTTGTTCCCACATAGTAATCAGTCTTAGAATGGGTAAAGTCCTTAAGAAAAAGAAACATTCGGCTATTAGAGAGGCCTCGATAACATCTAATAGTAATGTCCAGATATGTATGCTTTGTTTTTTCGAATATCTTCCCATAAATCTGTAAACCAAAGACTCAAAAATGACCAGATATTAATCTTATAACTACTAACAATTAAATAAGCCATAAGATCCAATAACATAATCTGCTTGTTTAAAATCCCTTTGTATACGCTCCGAAGTAATTCTGTAGATGTTAGTTAGTATCTCGATTACTGTGTTTGTTCAAATTCTTGATTCATCTGTGTCTCTGTTTTAAATGGTCTGTCTTAGTATATTTTCCCTTGTATTGATTTAAATGGCCTGTCTTAGTATATTTCCCCTTGTATTGATTTAAATGTTGATAATGAATAAGATTATTAATTATGCATTTTTAAGTAAGTTACTTTTAATTTTATAACTACATTGTTTGCATTTCTCATTATAGAATATTTCCAGAGGATGAGCGTGTTAGCTCGAAATGTTAAAAATAAATCATTTAAAGAATAAATTTTGGTATTCTCCTAGTCGTCGCCTCTTTATTGAATATATATACAGGGCATTCGGGCTAAATTTTACGGTTTCCATAAAAGTAAAAATCACTGAAATACATGTTTCTCAGTCCCCCCAAAATGTATTTGAAAAATTAAAAAAAGCTATATATTTCGGAGGGGGGGATACCAGTTTACTCAAAATCGCCGCCCTCAGCTTCAACCACGCCCTCTAGACGGCTTCGAAAACTGGTGCATACGCTCCTCACTCTGTGTCTGGGAAGAAATTTGAATACCTCCTTGATCTTGGCCACCAACTCGGCCTTGGTTTTGCAGGCAGCGCAGTTGGTGTCCTTCTCAACCCCGCCCCACATTGAGTAAATCATGGGATTACGATCGGGGGAATTAGGAGGCCAGAAATTAGGGTTGGTAAACTCGTAGAAATTTTATGACTTATTCCGAAGGTATGCCCTTCCAGCAGAAACTCTCCAATCAAAGTTTGAACAGTCTCGGGCAGCTTCATATGGACATCTAAATTGAGTCCAAAGCCCTGCTTAAGAATGCGGGGAGGCATGACATCACCGTAATGGAGACACCCAAAGAGCATCACAGTTTTGCGGAAATTAGTCTTCATAATACGTGCAACATCGCACGGATTATAGTCAAGTCACTCTTTATCCTGGGTGTCGTGCAACTGGTCCTGGGAGAAGTTCTTTGCATCTGAAAATAAAAAGGAGCATACTTGCCTTCGTCATGTAGTTCTCCTTGGCTTTAGCTGTAGGAATTTGTGACTTGCTCCTCTAGTACGAGTGATAACAAAGGTTCTTATTCAAGGCCAGCTTCATAGTTGCGACTAAAACACTATCTTTTTCACCAAAGCCAGAATTCCATTGTTCGGGGCTTCCATAACCTTGTCTTGCAATTGTTGGATGAATTTTGGCGTGTATACATTGTCAGAACGCCTACTAGACCCCTTTATATTGGCCACGGTTTTATAGAGTCCGTTGCAGCTTTTCATGTGTCGTCTTACAGCATTTGAAGTTTCCACGCAGCATTGAGCAGCTGTCCTGATGTGGCCATTTTGATACCCGGCACGAATCCTTATGATATCGAGGTAGGAGGTAGTGTGATCTCGCGAAAAGGAGTGAAGCCCCTGAGAAATATCCTACTCAGGATAAGTGAGTAGTCTGAGAGGTAGCAGATGCAATTTAATCTTGACAAATGCAAGGTAAAGCACATCGGCCATGCTGACCCCCGGGAAAACTACTCCTTGCTAGCCAAGCAGCTAGATACCACTAACCTTGAGAAAGATTTACTCGTGCTAATTATCAGTGACTTGAAGTTCTCCAAGCAGTGCCTTCAGGTGGAAAATATGGCACAGAGAATGCTAGGGTACATAAAGAGATATTTTCGCTCCCGAAGGAAGCAGATTGTTCTCGCCTTGTACAACTCTCTAGTCAAGTCACAACTTGAATACGCCGTTCACTTCTGATCCCCAACCCTGCAGAAGGACATTGAACGTCTGGAAAGAGTAAAGACTATCGGCACTAAATTGATCCCTTCCCTAAGACATAAAAGTTATCAGCAGTGGCTTCAAGAACTGAGATTGCTCTCCCTGGAGACGTACCAGTTAAGAAGCCAGCTGAGTGAAACCTTTTAGATAATACGAGGAGTTGAAAACTTAAATCACAGGATGCTGTTCACATCGAACGCAAATGCTACACGTAACCTTGGTTACAGACTGGAATTACCACAATTCCATACTAAGAATTGAGGCAGCTTCTTATTGTACAAAATCTGCGAAACGTAGAACCGTCTACCATCAGAAGGGGTAAACAGTTTGTCAGGCGAATCACCCATCACGGCTGTGTTTACTTTCAGACGTCACGCGTCCTTCCCTTCCCTGCGATAACACCGTGAGCAGCCACATTAACCCTACTTCCATATCACGAGGCAAGTTTCATTCTCTGGAACGGCGCGTTATCATGAAATGTGTTTGCTTAGATTGGCGCCAAGAATCCTCTAGGGAACGCAAGGACCTAAAGTGTTTATGGGATCAGCCACACGGGTATTTAACCCGCAGCTCACCAGCTCTCGAGAAGATTGAATGCCCGCCATCCACTCTGTTCAGACTGCCGTCTGTCGTACCTCGTCGAAGATCTCGCCAGCAGATTTACCTTCGTCAAACTTTGACCGCTGTTCAGAGGGAAGCTATTGAGGCCCCATCTTCCCGGAGAATTGTACGGCCCTCTCATCTTTACCACCCCTTTAAGATTTCCGTTCATTCGAGACTGAGAATCCTTGCCGATCTGCAGAATCGCCTCGAGTTGAGATTACGTCTCTCTGGATCAGAGAAAATCTCATTCTTCATAACGAAGTAATCCAATTCCATCTTCGAGTCCCCAAAATATCTTCTTGAAGACCTGCGCCGTTGTCTTCCACCCCCCTCCCCCCCTCACCCTTCAATTCGCCCTCGCTTTAAGGTAAAGTGATCTTGTATGGTCCTCACGTTCACCCCTTTTGTATATATATATATATATATATATATATATATATATATATATATATATATATATATATATATATATATATATATATCGCCCCCCTTTTTTATATATATTAAAATTATATTTTTGGGTATTGTCTTTATATATATCCTTTGAACTGCAACTTGGCAAGCCATTAGCCAAAACCCGGTCAACCGTAAATCGCCCTCTTTATTAATCGCCCAAGAACTCTCTCAAGCGGCCTGTGGTCAACTGTCTTCCCGTGCTTGTGTACGACTCTATGCGCCGAGCTAGTAAACACAGACATACCTCGACACTATCATTCGGGCTTCACTACAGAATCAAAAGAAAAACATCTGGACTTGCTGGAGAGTTAAATGATTAGGCTTCAAATTAAAAAAAATATCACACCCAACAGTTTGAGACAATGATTAAGAGCTTAAAGGATGCAAGGTGAGAAAGAAGCATGGATATCTGAGGTTAAGAGAAAAAAAAAGTCTTCACTGGGCCAAAAATCCTAAAACAATTATAGAAAGTTATTTAGTCAGATGAAAGTAATTATCAGGTATGTATGAAAGACTATGTCGAAGAAAGAGAGATCGAGTAAGATTTTGTTTAAAGGAGTCGTGTGAAACGAGAGTTATCAGGAAGAGCAATGCCCTACGCCCGTCGGCAAACATCTGGCGAGATTAGCCGAGAATTTCTTCGGTTCAGTTGGACCATCAAAACCCCGCCGCCGAGCTATAAACGCCGAGGATGTGAGGCAGGGCTTAATTACTTCTGTTAGCAGATGTAGATGTTCCGTCGAACGCCTATATACTCCCCGTCACAAAATTAATCGCGGAAGTATTCCGTCAGAATCCGCCCAAGGTAGAGACCGAAGACGCTCGGAAAATACAGAAGGTATTCGGCGGCCTCTTTTAAGACGTTTATGGAATCATACACTGACGGCGCATATCATCAAGCGATAGAACACGGTGTCATACCGGCGTCAGGATCGAAGGACCCGTTTAGAAGAAGCACAAAGTCTCAGCCCCACATGAGGTTTCCCCCTCGAGCGTCTACAAGAAAATCTTCCCTTTTGAGCGTCTACTTGTAGAATCTTCCCCGAGCGTCTACTTGTGGTACCCCCTCCCCCCATAAAAAATAGTAATATATTTACACTTTTCCTTTCCTCTTCAAGGCGGTGCGACGCCCTCCGAGTAAGACTCGTCAAGTAGTCTCCTCCCGAGTCATCTTCGAATAACTAAAGTGAATTATTGAGCGCTAGGATTCCATTCTTAGTTTGTTCCTAAACCCTATCGGATTTTTACTTAGAGTAATGAGCCCTTGCGGCATGAGTAATTGGTGGTAATTATTGATAATTTTCCCAGTGCTGAATTAATAAATAACTAGAAAGTGTAATTATTTGTATTATAGGTTTTGTTGTGTAATTAAAGATTATTTTTGCAATTATTGTTTAAGTCTTCCAATCACCAAAGCCTAATTAAGTAAGACCAATCCCGGCCAATAATATTTAAAGTATTCGAATAACAAAAAAACAAAACCGCGCACTCAACGAAATTCAATTCAGATTATTAGTTTGGGCTGTCCTAGTCCTTCTCCGAACAAACGAAGGAAGCGAGAATTAGGCGATAACTGCCTAATTCTACAACATATATATATATATATATATATATATATATATATATATATATATATATATATATATATATATATATATATATATATATATATATATATATATATATATAGTATATATACAGCCTTGGCCAAAATTATTAGGCCACACTAGTGTTTCTGGGTTCTGCTATCTCAATGTTAATGAAACACGTGCACATGGTGGTTTATGGTATATTACACAATATACATTAGTTTAATATCTGGTTGACCCTCCTTTAGCTTACATCACCGCTTTTATACTGTACTGTAAGTATGTAACCAATTTTGTGTAAAACCAACGTCCACAATTAACTTATTTTCCCTTGATTCTTCCAGTGTTTTATGCTAAAATACGTTGTAGATACAGTTAATAAACAGTAAAATGCCTAAAACAAGGGAGTTGAGTGAGTGTGAGCGAGGTCAAATCGTAGCTAATCATAAAGATGGAATGTCTCAAAGGTAAATTGCTCAAAAGATGAAATGTTCTTGATGTGTGGTGCAAACGACTCTCAAACGCTCCAGAGAGACAAAAGATATGAAGACAATACAAAGAACATGTAGAAAAAAGGTTACAACGCTTCGTAATGACAGATCCATCATCCGTCAGTCGCTCAGAAACAGGAGGAAAACATCGTCAGAGCTCTTTGCGGACTTCAACGAGGCAGGTACATCACAAATATCAACCAGAACTGAAAGAAGAAGGCTTGAAGCGAATATGAATAAACATCTTCAGTTAGCCAAAAACAACTCAAATTGGACCAGTGAGCAATGGTCGAAAGTCATTTGGTCTGATGAAAGTAACTATGAGGTAAGATAGTACAAGTATTCACTCAACATATGAACTCAAAATATCTGTGTTTTTTTACCAAAATATATAAGAAATATCCGACATAAGGATAATATTATCGTTCATGTTTTTTACTCAGGCTTTCAGCACATCTGGTGCAACTTTCGTGCGTCGCAGAGTTGGGGAAGCATTTTAGGCTGAATATCTGGTACCAACCGTAAAACATGGGTGTGGTTCTATCATGTTGTGGGCCTGCATGTCTGCGACAGGACTCGGAGAAATGTTTTTATGTCAGGGAAGGATGAATTTAGCTACCTATGTTTCCATGTTATCGGATGTTTAAGAGCCATCAATTGCTAAATTACATCCAGGAGTGTCAAAAAACAGTGTTATCTTTCAACAGGACAACGCTCCATGTCATACAGCAAAGAATACTCGTCGTCAATGGTTTGCGACACAGGGTAATGTTTCCATAGACTGGCCAGCTAAAAGCCCCGATCTAAATCCGATCGAACACCTATGGGGAACTCTTGGTAAAGCTATCTGAACACAATTAAAAATAAAGAGCATTTGTACCAAAAACTTAGAGAAGAAGGGAGTAAGATTGCGTCTAGCACCTGCAAAAAACTAGTTGATTTTATGCCTAACCGTATAAAAGCGGGAGTTAGAGCTAAAGGAGGGTCAACCAAATATTAAAACTAATGTATATTGTGAAATATACCGTAAAGCACTATGTCTACGAGGTTCATTAACATTGAGATATCAGAAACCAGAAACACTGGGGTGGCCTAATACTTTTGGCCAAGGCTGTATATATATATATATATATATATATATATATATATATATATATATATATATATATATATATAAAATTTGCCCCAGGGCAAACAAATTTACCCGTGTAAAGATTTTCGCAAAAGAAAGGTAGTTGAATCCACCTTTATCAACGAAATCCAGAATTTCAACTTTTCGGATGGGCAATTCAAAATGCAGCCCCTACATCTAAAATTTAATCTCGAAAAATATCCTTAATAACCTCACATTCACGCCCCCTGATTAGAAATTTTAATCTGATCGTTCCTATATATATTTCATGTATGGTGTGAATACATCTATTCTTAGTATACGACTGAAGATGGCATGACAAACTCCATGCCGAAATAAAATACTACGCTCCTAAACAGTGGTTTTATTAATATATATGTGACCCGTTATTGGACTCAAGAATTTATCTTATATATATATATATATATATATATATATATATATATATATATATATATATATATATATATATATACAGCGTTGGACAAAATATTTGGAACACGTGTTAAACTCAATGAATATTTATTTAATACGGAGTTGGACCTCCTTGTACTTTCTGAACAGCGTCAATGCGTCTTGGAATTGATTCATACAGCTTCCTGACTTCATTGAGAGGAATTTTGAACCATTCTTCTTGCAATACCTGCTCCTGTTGTTTCAGACACGACGGTAGAGGGTAACATTCTAACTTGTCGCTCCTAGGTGTACCATAAATGCTCAATGATATTAAGATCTAGAGATTGTGGGGGCCACTCGATTTCTTGTTGCTCACTCCTATGATATTCATTTAACTTCTTAACAACATGAGCGGTGTGTATTTTCATCTTGGAAAAAGCACTCACCATCAGGCAATAATGTCTGGATCATGGGATGGACTTGCTTTTACAAAATATTCAGAAATTCGTTGCTGTTGATCCTACCATGCAGGGCAACGATTGAACCAACAGAGTTCTAAGATATGGCTGCCCAAACCATCACTGACCCTTCTCCGTGCTTCAGGATTCAAGCTTCCCTGGGCTGCCTCCAAACATAAACTCACCCTGCAGTGGGCAAAAGAGAAAAACTGGACTGGTCGGAGAATAATACTTGCTTCTATTGGTCTGTCGATCAGCCCCTGTGATCTCTACACCAGTTCAGCCTTTTCTGAGCGTTTTGATGAGAAAGCAGAGGTTTCTTGATGGCGGCTCTTCCATGATATACGCCTTTATTAAGCTCACGACAAATAGGTTTGGTCGAAACTGGGTTAGTGAGATGTTGGTTGAACTCTGCGGTCACTTTAGGGGCAGTTGTCCGGGTATATTTCATCACAATGCGTTTCAACACTCGTCAGTCTCTTTCAGCGAGCTTCGAAGTTAGGCCAAAATTACTCCTCCTGCTGGAGCTTTTGCCCTGCTTCTTGAATTCTGTCATGGTCCTTGATATGGTAGCTCTCGAAAAAGCAAGGAGTTTAGCTGTTTTGGTGATGGAAACTCCTGCAATTCGAGCTCCAACAATTTGGCCTTTTTTAAACTCAGTGAGGTCATGAATCTTAGCGTCTATACCAGGATCTGAGAAAGAAATACAAATAACACTGGGGAACAATGTATTTGGTGAATTGACAAAAGTACATTTTTCTACTTAATTCGAGAATACTGACTTTAAATCTGAAATCAGATTCTCTCTAAATGCTACAGATTTTTAATAATATCAATAACTAATATTATGCAAAAATTTTCATTTTATCACGCCTATCATTATGTCCTGAAGTAATTTGAATCATCCTTTTGCGTTATTTATAGTAAAGCAGGTTTTTTGCACAAACACTTTATTGTATATGAGAAGAAACTTGATGAATTACACATTAGGATTACAAATAATTTAATCAAATAGATGCTAATTTATTAATAAATGACTGTACATCAGACTGGAGGACCTCTTCTTGATTTAAATCGGGCAAAAATTTGCGTTTGTAACTCTTTCTCTTTTATTTCTTCTCTGGCTAATCTCATCTAATCGTGCAGCAGTAGTCCGCCATCATGTGTCTATCCCAGTGATCATGGTAGCGCTGTTCCTTCGTTATCAAATCCTGATGGAAGCGTTCTCCTTGTTCGTCGCTCACGGCTCCCAGATTCTCTGGGAATCGGTTGAGGTGACTATTTAGGAAATGCTGCTTCACACTCATGTTGCATCCCAGATAACGATATACTAAAATCTTATTAGTAACCAGACCCTCGTAGTTATGCGCTCTTTTTGTTTCACAAGAAGTTACGAACAACGGCAGAAAATGAGAGCCAGGCTCACTTCTCTTTTTTATTCATGGTGTTCACGAATCTAGAATCACTCAGAAGTCTTCAGATTTGGGGATCATTAAATACTCCTGCTTTTATTTTTTCGTAAAAAAAAGTACGAATCGCCGATACTATGTGCTGAAAACAATCATTGTCAGTGCTCAACGCCTTGACATAATGCTTCATCAACCCCAGTTTGAGATGAAGTGGAGGGAAAACGATCTTCTCTCGACTTACGATTGGCTCAATAAAAATGTTTGGCATTTCTGCTTCCAAAGTTTCCCGAGCTGGCCAATCCTTTTGGGACCAGTGTTTGTCACATGCTTGACTGTCCCACATATAGATATAGGATGGAAACTTTGTATATCCTTTCTGCTGGCCAAGAGGAAGTTGACCATCTTAAGGTCTACACATATGATCCATTTGTGTTCATGGTACTTAAGTAAATCCATGACCATTCTTATGCCGTCGTGAGTTTCTCGCAGATGGATAGAGTGAACGAGAGGAACTGCACAAAAGTCATTGCCATTATGCAAAAGGACACACTTGAGGCTACGCCTGGAGCTATCCAAAAACATTCTCCACTCAGTCTATAGGTGCCAAGTCCCAACTCGGTTAACAGACTAGAAACATCGTGGCAGTATACAAATTGTTTTTCCTTAGAGAAATACTTAACAAATGTACTCTCCCTTGTTCGGTAATATGATACCCGCTCCGACCTGTCAAGCATATGTATTTCACTCAACCTGGAGGCTAAATGTTCTGCAGCTTTCTTGGTGAGCGCCAAATCACGTATCAAGTCATTCAAATCTTCTTGATTGAAAAAGTGAGTAGCTAATGACTGTTCAGCATCTGATGATGAATCTGCAGACTCTGAATCCATTCCGTAGACGTCTATATCAGGTACATCATTTTCATCCTGAAGGGAAGCATATGCACTGATATTCGGAACTGGTAAAGACTCAGAATGAGGTACTGGCCGGATAGCCGAGGGAATGTTGGGGTAGTCGATCTTGGGCCGATTTTTCTTGACAATCCCTTTAGTATTCACCAGGCAGAAATAACAGTCCGATACATGATCCTTTGGCTCTCGCCACACCATAGGACTTCCAAAAGGAAGACCATTTCTACTTCCTTTCGTCCACTCACGAAGATGTTATACACAACTATGACAAACAGCATGTTGGGCCCACTTCTTATCTTGATCGCCAAGAGGAACATCAAAATATGCCTTATAAGTGCGGATCACAAAGTTTGATATATTGCGCTTTTAACGAACTAACATGTAACAGCCACATATGTAGCAAAAGGTGTCTAGATCATTAACGCAATTTCTTCTTGACGAAGCCATCACTCTAACATGAGACCTGAAAAAAGAAACAATAATGTCAATATTTTGCACAAAAACACTTATTACTATCTTACTACTATCTACTGTAAAGTATTTGCTTTCTACAAGCACCTTCTCTGTCCATCCGGATGGCAGTTTTGGGGGAAACGAGTAAATAGAAATTAAAGAATAACTATAGCATGTATGTAAAAATAGATTATATATTTGAAATCAGAATAAAAAAACGAATTAAACTGGCAGATAAATCTAAGTCACCAGAAAATGTGATTAAAATTGTTCCCCTGTGTAATCATCAATGTTGCTAAATAAAACTATGCCTCTACAATAACTACAAAACATAATGGAATTTTAATGCATATTAAAATTTGTCCAACCCCTGTTTATATACTCTAATTTGACATGCTTACAATGCAGTCATTTATATACGTGGCTAGGTAAAAAAATACGTAGAAATAAGCAAAAGCTTTAATAAACTCCCTTCTAATGTCTTAATGGCATTTTTCTGGGACCACCAGTGGAGAATAGATTAATAGGCATCTCGCCTTTTTTTGCCTCTCTTTTTGTCTTTGCCTTCGAATATCTTTATTTGAGGTTTGAGAAAGAAAGAAAGAGTTTGTCAAGCTAGTGTGGTATCGGGGCGACTCATTGCCTAAGAGTGTCATGAAATGAGGTGGTTTAATGTAATCTGTAAAACACAAATCGTTCGAAAATCAAATACAATTCGTATTTTGAGGACCTGCAATGGAGGGCCTCGCAAATATATCTGCATTTGCTGGAGAACGTGTGGTGTAGAGTAAACAAAGTTTTTTTAAAATGTTGGTAAATTCCTACAATTTGCCAACTTGCTAAAATATGTACATTTTTAATTATTACTTAATGAAATTGATTAATATTCTTTTGCATTTGTAACAGGGTTTAGGATGGTCCATTTTTATAACTTATCCGAGTAAGAGAAGAATCTTGGGTTTCCCTTTCTGTTACGCTCACAGGTTCTTGCCCTTGCAAGATTTTTCTGCTGTGAGCAACATAAACCCACTCAGGTGGTCCATAATTGACAATATGATGTTTTGTTAGTAAGAAATTACCCAAGAATAACGACCGAACGGGTGGTCTACTGCAAAAATTTAGAACGACAGTTTGCAAGATTTTAGAGTATTTTCTCTTCATCCAAGTCGGATTCAATTTTTGCTACATTGAAAATAAACTCTACATTTTATTCGTAAATAAGAATACTAAATGAATGTTCAAATATATATCATTTAGTAGCAAAAATGGATGAACAGAAAATTATCTAAGATATTTCAAACTGTAATTGAAAAGTGACTCCCTATTTTAAATATTTTGTAATATTCTTATAAGAAATGAATATGATAAGAAAGTGTATACCATAGAGTTTTATTTAAAATTAGATATGGGTGCCAGCATTCGCCACCAGCTTTTCAAACCGCCCAGGAACCGCATCAACTGATTTCACAATACACTCTTGTGGGATGGAAGACATAACTTATCGTATTCGTCCTTCAAGTTCTTCCAAATTCGTTGGTTTGGTAGAGTCGACTTGCTCCCTTAACCAACGCGAGACAAAAATGTCTCAGGGTATTAAGTCACGACTTCTGGGTGGTCACTCATGCGGAACACGACGACCCATCCATCTCCCAGGGAAGTTGGCATTCAGCTACTCCTGAACAACAATAGCAAAATGTGAAAGAGCGCAACTTTACATGAAAATCAAATTTTCAATATTCTCACAAGAACTCATAACTGGACAGTGTAATGAAGGTGATGATTCTTTTCAGCTTTGAGACAGTGATAGTGAAGTCAATCGGCAAATAACATCATTTTCATGGGGTACAGGTTTTTAGCCGCTCATCTAACCTAATGAATAACGCCTGGCCGACTCCATTGAATTCCTGAATGGGAGTATTTCCATTATCAATGACTGTTAGTTCAGCCATTTCCATGTAGTTGGCTCTTAGAAACGCTTTTGCTGTTACCATGTCTTGGAACATTTTTTCACTGTTCTTCTACTTTTCTCTTGTCATATATTGTTGATAGCCAGTATCTTTGGATTTTCCTTGCAAAGACACTCGAACCAAGGATTATATCGCCCCCTTCACCTTCCAAATGAGTTTCTTCCCAAACTGTTCCTAAAATAATTTCTAGGATGTGATGATCGCATGCTAGATAAGACATCTTTTCGTTCAGCATTTTCTATAGCAGTTTGTTAGCTCCTCTGTAAACTCTACTTTTACTGTATAAAGTTTCAAAGACAAGGGCAGTAACATTATCCGTAAGTTCACACTTTTCCAGTAAATCCATTGAAGCCTCAGTTTGACTTATGCCAGAAGAAATGCCGATGACAGGTTCTCTAAATAACTTTCCTTTAGTGTATGAAACTGAATCAGATAATATTACAACTAAAGTCTCTGAGGTGCTTCCATGTTTACTAACAAAGATTCTTTGAGCAACTGCCCTTCCTAGTTCCTAGTGTAAGGTGGCTTTTTTTTCTCAAAAAACTTGGACATGTGACTGGCTGATTTTAAACCTAGACAGCATTCTGTTACAACGTGCTATTGAGATTGAGATGACGAAGTTATCCTGGTAAAACCAGAACATGGAAAAATGTATAGGAGCCTATGAAAATAAGAAAATTCGATTTTTGAAGAGGCCTACAATGGAGGATGCTCTGTAATGTACTAGGGGTGTTTTAATTATGCTATTAGATAATCAGAATTTGCCCTTTGTACTTCATTTTAAGGAGGAACGTAACGTTCCAATCCTTGTCATTCGGATGACCGCTTTCGCATTCACCTGGCTAAAACTGAGACTGACTAGCCTAGTGACATTCAGAAATGATCGAACTTCTAGATTCGACGCAAAACCACCTGTTTGGAATCTATTGAACATTTATGGACTACCTCGAAAAACGTGCCAAACGTTAGGAACGGCATCCAAGATATCTGGTTGAATTGCATCTTTTTTTATACCAGAATAGCTAAACATTAGTGTCTCCTACATCTAGAGGCTTATCCAGCCCTTGGACACGTAGAATTGCAGTTGTAACGAGGCTCGTATAGGTATTGCACTCTATTAGATATGCTCCAGTCCCAGATGTCTAATTCATATGTTGTCCGGTGAGCAAATATATATATATATATATATATAGTCATAAGAGTTTTCAATTTCACGGAGAAGGTAAAGACACAATAGGACGCTCAGTTACATGTGATTTACTTGTTATTGAGAAACAACGTTTCGGACCTATCGTCCATCTTCAGGTTAAAAAAAAAAATCATAAAACAATAAAAAATACAGCAAGATATGATTAAATTGTTATCGTCAGTAAGCTTATTGGGAAATCCTAAAGTCTTTGAAAACACGGAAATATTGAAATTTTCTCACAGTGAAGGAGCAGCGCAAATAACTAATTTTATTAAACGAGAAAAATTAAAACTACTAAATCTAAAATAAATTAGGGGAGTAAAAATATAAAAACCTAAAATTACGAGTGTGATCAAACAGATATTATTGAATTGATAGATATTAAGATCTTATTTAAATAAAATATATTAAAAAATATGTAAAAGTAATTGATCCAAAGGGTAAAAAGGACGAGCTATATTACAAAAGAGTTAAAAAAACAACAAAAACTAAAGCAGATTTTAAAGAGCGATATTAAAAATAATCAAGTTAGGACCATGTATAGAATCGAAAAATTCATAACTAAAGCGAGGATTTAAAACACAAAAATATCAAATAAGAAAAATGTTTTAAAGTATCTATCAAATTAAAACACTAATGAAACGAAATAAAGCAATAAACAAAAGTAAATTATCAAAATAGAATGTTGCTTACCTTTCAATTTCAGGTGCACATTGGCTACTTTTCATACAATTTATGTCCATTGCGATGCAGGAAAAAACGACTCAAGCACACCAAGAAGCCGATCAACAACTTGACACATCATTCAGAGCCAGAAATACTGTTGTTCTTTTCCGACGAGAAGAATTTATGCCAAGAACAGAAGATCAAATCCAAGGACAACAAGTAGATCACTGTCGACCAATGATGTGCCCAATCTCATGCATATGAAATTTCCATCAACAACCAGGGTCTTCGGTGTTGTCAGGGTGACGTCATGCCAGCCCACTTATTCTCTGAGGACTTCGTGCTGAACACCGACGGCTATATCAATGTTCTTAGCGAGGTGATGTAATTCTGGATCGACCGGTTAACTGCAGGAAGAGGCCTTACTTTCGTCAGCGAAGATTCTGCACCCTGCCACACAAACTGAAAGACACAGGCTAGCTATCGTAGAATTTCTTCTAGCTCACACATCATTTGACATTTGGCTTCCCAACTCGCCTGACTACAACGCCTCGAATTATTTGCGTTGGGCGCGGTAAAATAAGAAAGCAACAAATCCAGCTGCAACACAAATACAATCCCAGATACAGGATTAGCAGGGAGATAGTGACGAAGGCCTGTGCCCGGCTCATAACTTGCCTGGAGACTTTTATCGTAAACACAAGCAGATTCATCGAGTCAAATCCCCAGAGCATGTCATGAAGACATAGTGACCAAAATTTAACGAATATATCTTACAAAATATAAACACTTTTATTTTTTCTGATACACTCATCATGCGAACGAATACCCTTTTCAACCTGTAAGTGTTTTAACTGTAAATCATTGACATAAATACAGCGCTAGGCTATTTGATTCACTGACTGGAACATTTCAGCCCCCAACAAATCTTTATAGTGATATTTCTACACACTTCTTCATATGTGGTATTTAATTGTTTAAGTGATGTAGGTCTTCTACTACATATGTACCTCACCTTTTAATTGATCCCATGTGCGTTCCAGCCTGGTGAAAGTGAAGGATACTCGATATTACCTCGTCGTCTGAGCCACCGATTATGAAATGCTTCATCAAGGTAGTCAGTGATATTGTGATGGGAATGAAGAGGTGTCCCATCTTGTTCATAGTGAATATCCTCATCCCCGTAAAACTGAGCTGCAGGAAAATATTTTCCGCCAAATAAATTTGACGTAGCTATGACGGGTAATTACCACCGAAACAAAATGGACCAACCACACCGGAGAGTTAGACCCGGCAAATTTATGTCATTGCCCCTAAGTGTGGGGATTTACTTGTGACCAGTACGTGAAACTAAGAAAATAAATTATACCATGCAATTTAAATATAGCTTAATCATACCAGACAATTTATTCAAAAATTGGCCATCTTCTCTGTTCTTTAGTCGAAACCATTCGCAAAAGAGGATTCTGCGATCCGAATCAAGAATTAACTAAGTCTTATTTGTCCCTATTTCACGATCACATTTTTTCCCAGATATTCTTGGTGATTGGTTTGTTGGATACCTCTCGCATTTCATCGGATGGCTTATAATCATCTAATGATTTCTTTGGACGCCCAGTTGCTTGCTTTTACACATGATGCACAGTACCGTATACTTCAGATTTAACATAAAAATATACGTAAGATAGTAAATCAAGCTGGAGGACCAGTTCCCCAAATGTATCTCACTGTTGACGAAACTTTAATATCTTTTTAACTTTAAAATACGACGTTAATATCCATATTCTTTGCTCAAATGGTAAGCGCAGACTACCATTATTCATGATGGCTCTAAGCAGCCAAGACTATTACTAATTCCACTGTTGTATCTCCTTAGGCTATAAAAAAGAAATAAAAATCATTTGGATCTCTGTGAATTCGCCTGTTATAAGTGTAAAAACTATATAAACATGGTTTTGAGAGACACACAAACACACACGCACACATACACAATATATATATATATATATATATATATATATATATATATATATATATATATATATATATATATATATTGCAGTCTTCGACTGACCTTCCCTGAAGGTTGTTGTGTGAGCGTCTTCGATTGCCCCAACGAAAAAGTCCATTTCCCAAAGCTCTTGATCGGCATTCTTATCATCCGTCTCCTGATTTATCGTTCTTCTGTTATTTAGTGCTCTTTAATCAGTGTTGTCACGTTGTCATCTTAGTGTTTTTTTTAGTTAATTTCATTGTGTGAACTATAATTACCGCATTGCGTTTAATTCTTATCGTTCTTCTGTTATTTAGTACTCTTTAATCAGTGTTGTCACGTTGTGATATTAGTGTTTTTTTTAGTTAATTTCATTGTGTGAACTATAATTACCGCATTGTGTTTAATTCCTTTCAACTAGTTAGTGCTGTGCGTTGCATTCACTGGTAGTCTCGCTTGCAGGTACCAATTTTTATTTGTAACTCATTGCTCATCTCGGCTTCAATATTAACTTCCCTCTCTCTCCATTGATTTATTTATTGTCATATGTGCTCTCTGTTTTCCTTCTCAGCTAACCCCTAAATCACTCCTCCATTCCCACGCTTCTCCTGGGCGAACCCTCCCCCACTTTCTACGAGTCAAGTTAGGGTTAAGTTTTCCCGGCCTCTCCGCTTTCATAATTCTCGCCTTTGCTCCCTCCTTTCTCCCCCACTATGTATGATAGGGACTCAATCCTCTCACTTAACTCTTCAAATTATCATCTTTCTCCAGCCACATACGCGAAGATAAAGGGGGCTGGTATCCTCCGAACTCGCCCAACTAGGAGGGTGCCGAGAGTTTCGGCATCCCTTAGCAACCTCTTCCGCCCTACCATTCTTCTTTTACCCAACACCTACAAATCTCCCCCTTCCTCCTGTTCTCAACAGCAGGCGCTGTCGGCGTCTCTTCTGAACATTAGGAGCCTGACCAATAAGTCAGAGTATGTCCATGACTTCGTTGTTCGCACTGGAGTTTCCTTTCTTGGCCTTACAGAAACCTGTCTCGAGTCTGATTCTGGTTCATGCACTGCCCTTGCAACCCCTCCGGGTCATTCTTTCCTGCATGTTCCTCGAAACCACCGTGCAGGGGGGTTGCACTGACTTCCAAATCATTCTTCTCCCTGAATCTTCTCCCCTCCCCCACTTTTTCCTAATTTGAGGCTCTGATTACTGTCTCACGTGCTGTGCGCCCGCTCTGACTATTGTGGTCCTTTACCACCCTCCCAGCTCGTCTCCGGTTTTATTTCTCGAGGAGTTCAGTAACCTACTCTCCGACCTATCCTCTACTGGTTCTCTTCTTATTCTTGGTGATTTCAATCTTCCTAGCCACAATGAGACTTTTCGCGCATTAATTGACATCATTGACCTCTTCTTTCTTACACAACATGTGTCATCCCAACAGATATACATGGTAATATCCTTGACTTAGTCATCTCGAACCTCCATATATCTGATTTAACCTTAACCGACCTTTCTAATACGATTTGCGACCACTTCTTGGTTAATTTTAAATTCTATATTCTCTTCCACTTTCCTACTCGCTCGTCCCGAGATCCTACTCCTTTCCGGTGACTATCGTCAATTGATACTACTTCTCTCTTGAACGATGTTGTTTCTGCCCTACGTCCTATTAATACTACTGGTTTACCTGACCAACCCTTAAGCTCATTGCACCAATCATTACTTGCCTGCCTTGACGTACACGCCCCACTTATCACTCCTTCTTCAAACCGCCATCACCGCGCCCCTTGATTTACCATGGAACTCCTTCGTTCAAAGAAGTCCTAACGTGCACATGAACGTATCCTTCGTAAAGAACGCTCCCGTGGGCAGGATACGACCTCCCTCTCGCCTTGCTACTTCGACTTATTCTTCCAAATTAAAATCAGCGCGTAAGGCTCATTCACGCAAACTTTTGTCTGAAAGCAAGAATGACCCTCGGACTATCTTTCGTCTCCTCTCTCATCTTTCCTCGCCTAGCCCCATTTACCCCACCTCTTCTCCCATCAACCCCTCTACTCTTTTAAAATTTTTCTTTGATAAAACTATTAACCTTCGCGCCAAACTACTTCAGTCGTCTGAACAAGCCCATGCTGTTCTGCCCGACCATAATCCATTGCCGCTTAATGTCCTCACTTTGGCGTCCTCTGAGGAAGTAACTACCATGATCTCACGCTCTAATAAATCTGGATCACCTTAGGAAGTCTTTCCACCCAAACTCCTCCACCAAATTCTCCCTGCTGTCCTCCCACTGATTGTTCATCTCTTTAATACTTCTCTTGCCACAGGGGTGGTTCCCTCTTCCTTTAAACATGCCTTAATTCGTCCTATCCTTAAAAAACCCTACCTTAACCCCTCTGAACAACCTAGCTATCGCCCTATCTTACAGCTTCCATTCCTCTCTAAGATTCTTGAGAGAGTGGTTTTCTCTCGCCTTAATGACCATATTTTTAACTGCAATATCAATGAAACGTACCAATCGGGGTTCAAAGCGAAGCACTCTGCTGAAACAGCTCTTCTTAATGTCTCAAACGGTTTACGTAGAGCTGCCAATAGGGGTGGTACGTTTATTCTAGTCCTTCTAGACCTCTCCTCTGCTTTTGATACCATCAACCACACTGTCCTCCTTGATCGTCTTCAAACATACCTTGGTCTCTCGGACACAGTACTTGCTTGGTTCCGCTCATACCTCTCCTCCAGCACTCAGTCGGTCGCGCTCGATAACCTCTCCTCCGAGCCCGCGCCCATTAATTTTGGGGTGCCTCAGGGCTCAGTTGTTTATCCCCTCCTTTTTCGCATCTACTTACTTCCTCTTGGCTCCCTTCTTCGTGATTTGGGCATGTCCTTCCACCTCTATGCTGATGACACTCAGATATACCTTTCCTCATCCCCTGTGTCCGTCGCTCAATCAATTACTAAGCTCCTTTCAGCCTACACCTCCATAAACGAATGGCTGTCTGCCAACTTTCTCAAATTTAACCACGATAAAACTGAAGTTCTCCTTGTTGGTACCGCTTCGATGGTGGAGAAATCTAGAGCTCCTTTCCCCTCTCTTAACCTTGGGGAAACCAATGTCGCCTTCTTTGTTACCGTCAGTAATCTTGGTGTTATTTTCGATGAGCAACTCTCGTTAATAATCGCACATCCATCGTATCTGTAAGTATTCCCTCGGTTTCCTCCGCAACTTTTTACGTGTTTGATTCCATTTTGATCGAAAGACTTAAGACTGCTAATCATGCCTTCGTTACCTCATGCTTAGACTACTGCAATTCTCTTCTGGTGAATCTCCCTTCTTTGTTACTTCGACCCCTACAACGAGTTCAAAACTATGCTACTCGGATCCCCCTTCGCCTCCCCAGGTTCTCTCCTTCGATGCCTTTGTTACAGGAGCTACACTGGTTACCTATTCGCTTTCGTACCCATTATAAAATTCTTCTTGTCACCTACAAGGCCCTAAACCTCGAGGCTCCACCTTATCTCTCGTCTGCCCTCTCCAGTCGTCAAACTCCTCGGGCACTCTGGTATAACCTCACTCACATCGTGAACACTCCTGGTTCTGTCCTCTGCTGGATGGGTGACCGTTCCTTCTCCGTTTTTTATCCTAGACTCTGGAATGCCCTTCCTGCTGAAGTCCGATCCTCTCCCTCCCTTACTACTTTTTAACGTCTCCTGAAGACTCATCTCTTGAGAATTGCCTTCTCTTCTCCGTAAACATTCTCTACACCCGCTACACAACCTGCGCTCTGTGAGGGCTAACGGCCCTGAAGGGCGCATTATAAATACTTATTATTATTATTATAATAAATGTTCCAGTTCGTCCTGTTAATTTTAGTATCTGAAGTATACTCCATTTGCGCTGACCAATGAATCTGTCCATTAGCGCGATTATAGATCTTTTATCAATACTAACGACTGAAAATTTTATAAAATATATTGCGACAAGTAAAAACATGCTGTTCAAGCTACCGATAGAAATAAGAAATATTCCAAAAGACTCTCGAAGTGACCATGTCAAGAAGTCAGCTGCAAAGTATTTTCCCGTGACGTGATACTACGTCATATCCTCCGTACGTACAAAACAATTATTATAATCTAACCTATTTAGAATCAGTTGATTAGTATTTTAAGAGGTTCTGATGTTACCAAAAGTATTTTTTAATATTTAAAATTACTTTAGCAATTTGCCTAATTCCTACATACGTCTTTAAATAAGATGATTGATTTTGCGCTTAATTTTACACTTATGAAATTACTGAAATTATTTTCTATGTTTTACTAAAGAGTTGTTGAAGTTAACTAATAAAAAGCTTATATTATTTTTTTAACAAGTCCTTCTAAATCTATAGTTTTTTAATTGTATTTTTTCTCGCAGAGCAACATATTTTATATACATACTTTGAAGAGCTTTCGGGTTTTTCTAATAATGTGACTCCCGGAATCTTTAAGAAATAAAACAGAGGAAAGTTCAATTCATCTGTAATAATTTTCGTTCTCTTTAGAAAGTGGATCCAGGAACTTAAGATAATTCTCATTTGCCATAAAAAACTCATTCTAGTTTTTAGAGAGCAGCATCGATAAAATTGTTAGTATTGCCTAAATCTTCAAAACTCTTTTAGGAAAAAAATAATTAATAAAACAAGGATTGCAAATACAAAGAGCGAGTATAAACATTCCTATAATTAAGCCATTTTTAGTTGAAGAAGGATGGTTAGAAACTGCATGTACATAATCATTGAAATGAGTTCTTATCTCTAAATTTTAAAATTAGGGAAGTCTTTTGGATCTCTAGCATCCAATCATCCAAAAAAGGAAGTTTTCTATCTCTCTCACTTTGAAAGGTAAATTGAATGGAGGGCACAAATGAATTTAACACAAAAGTAAAGTGAAGGGAGTGAAAAAATTAATTTAACACGTTTCGTATTCTCTCCCTTCAGATGAATCGACCCAGGCAAATATCCCACCCACCTATCGAAACCAATTCTTTCCAGGAACAAAAGAATTAGGGAGAAAGTCTTCTATAAAGAACTCCATAAAAATCTTAGTTAAAACTGGATAAATGGATTGGTTTTTACTTTTTTAAAAGAAATGCTATTAAAGCTTAAATATTAGTCTCGTAGGATAATATTTTAATTTATTTTAGAATTTTAACATGGTGAAACTAATATGGACATGTGCGAAAAGCAAAACTACATCAAAACTCAGAACGATTTTGTTTTTTTATTTTGCATAGAAAATCTTCAGATTTTTATGAGACCCGTAGATACTTCTAACAATAGGGGACATAATACTAGCAACCTATTTGGAAAAAGGTTCAGTGCAAGTTCCTACATTAGCAATAATGATCCGGTGAGTACATTTTCCTTATTCTTGTGAAGTTCGTTAATTTAAGGGAGGGGCTGTTGGTAAATATGCCTTAAACTTTATGTTTAAATCCGGAAACTTTTGCGCAACAAAGCTAAATCATTTTAAAATTTAGTTTGACTATTGTTTATGAAATTTAACTTCGCCTTAAAATAGGTAGTTACGTCAATATTAAATGAAAAAAAGCTTAGGGAAGATTATTTAAAAGTTCATTAGTGAGACAAGCTATTAAGCAGATATTTTTTGCTATAGTATTCAAAGAAGGTAAAAAATTGAACCAAACTTGAAAGGTCAGGGTTAAAAGAGAAATTAAAACCATACCCTAACGACTATTTATCAAAATTAAGGAGCGGAGTATCAGACAAAAATGATCAAATCTGGAAGGAAGAATTTTTGCAACCATGAACATGGTTAAATTTTTATGATTTTTCTGAACTTCATCATTTTTAATTCTTTGAGTTTTAAAAAATTCACCAAATTTCGATACTTATATTTATTTCTGAACTTCACCATTTTGTTTTTTGATATTATAAAATAATGATTAGAAATAACTTTGATAAAAAACATAAGTCATAACCAAACTAAGATAAAATTATTATTCAAATACTCAAAAAAATCCCCTTCTTATATTATAGAGTTAGTGATGATGATGAGGATGATAATCTAGTAACATTTTAGGGATCGAAAACAGAATAAGGTTTCGCTTGAAATAGCAAGTTAAAATTGTAAAGAACTTTATGCAATAAATTGACTTATCTGATTTGTCCTGTTGAATTGTGTTCTACAATTAATCCGCCAATCAAGGATAGTACGTGATCACACCATTGGGGAAAAATTTCTTAGAAGCGAATGTGGGAGGAAAGACTTTATTCTCAACACACTCTTCTTAGAAAATTAACTGTAATTTTACCTGAAGCACACCCATAACGGAGTCCTAAATTTGAAGAAGAATTGTCTTAGAAAATGAAAATGATTAAAAATGTTAAGAATGAAACTTAAACAAGCGGGAAATATTAGAAATTAATTTTTGTACCTGGGTTTTATTGATAAGTTCAGTACGAGGATTTACATTCCATCTTGAATTATTTATTATTTTGATTAGAGAAAGCCGCTTTTTAATGATGCTGTCACTAAACTGTATTAAATTCTGCAAATAGGAAATTAAAAGCATTTATCTGAAATCCATATAATTGTATAGGTAGAAATTCTTTTTGAACTAATGAAATGAAATGAAAAGAGAAGTGGAAGACAAAGAACAGCTCTTCCGACCTTCCACCCGCCCCCCTTGGCGCTCATTGAGCGGCCAAGGAGGGAGGGGAAGAGGCCCGGTACACCTTTATAGACCCCCATAGTCACACTGTCTAGAGCCAAGGTAGGCTCCAAGCACTGTGAGTACGGCGGTTAGGAGTGAGAGGGAGAGGAAGAAGAAGGTTTTAGGATAGGACAGCGAAGAAAATAGTAGGAGACAAAAGTGGCCTTAGTTAGTCATGGGACCTACAGCTTAACGTGGAATCCGAACCACGATGTGTCGCTTGTCTCTAACTATAACTATAATAGTTTCTCGTGACTCCTGTCCCACGTATCACTGTGAGTCTTGTGTGCGAATATGATAGTAAAAAACAAATAGACGCAGAAGGCTGAAGGAAGTAATAGTTTGCAAAGAGGTGTTAATTGCCTGGAGGTCAGGTTTATCTCTGACCATTTTAAGTAGTATAGCTAGCGTGATAAAGTTAGAAAGTAGTATTGGTATTTATGAGGTGTTCAAACCGTTATTAGTAAATATTTTTACTAAAAACTGGTGTAAGTTTCTATCTCTCTATCTATTCTTTCCTATTTTTATCCTAGTTATAATTGACTATATGCTATTCTCTGATTTGCTTCGGTTAATTAATTACTCTTAGTCGTCGTCGAGTATTAATCTCTTTCTCTAAGTGTAGATTTCTTCTTCGTCTTCTTCTCCTCCATCATTTATCCTTGGGAAACTTGGTAATAATTTGTGTGATTTCCATCCTTCTCTCTGGGCAATTTGGTTGGTTAATTCAATTCCAACTTCATTCTGTCTTTTCTAAGACTTTCCTTGCTCTTTTTGCAATTATTGTTTTAAGTGGCTTTATCTTTGCCTCCCTATACAGGTCTCGTAGTCTTCTTCTTTCTTCTCTTCTAGTGTTTATTATTGAGTAGACAGCTTTGTTTTGGAATTTTTGGAGTCTTAATCGGTTACTTCTCGAGATCGTGTACATCGCGATGGTTGGATAAATAATCGCGGACTGTACTATGGCTTGATCAATTTTTATCTTGTTTTTCATGCTTAGGTTAACTAATTTGTACAGTAATGACAGGCCGCTCTTTCTTCCTTGCTTTTACATATTGTTACCCTTATCTGCACATAAGCCACTAAATTTATCATATCAAATGACTTTGATACTTTTAAACATTCAAGAAGCCTTGTATTCACTCGTGTGCTGTTGTGCTACTGCACTAAATATATGGTTGGCCGGGAAGTCCTGACTCACTTAGGAAGAGGAAAGAAAACAACAAAGTTTTAGGAAACAACGCCAAAATTTATTCATCAAAATAAAGTCCATCATTCTCTATTATCTTCTTCCAACGATCAGCCAGCATCCGAATCTGTCCCAGATACAAGTCAGCTGGTTTTCAATATAAAAACTGTAAACAAGCTTCCTTCAATCCATCAAAATTGTTTAATCACCGCTCACGGAGGAAGAGTGCCATTGAGCGGAATAGGCCATAGTCCCTCGGAGAAGCATCGGGACTGAATGGTGGATGTGTAAGAATCTCAACACCGTCCATATGTTTACACTTCTCCATAGTCAAGCTGTCAGTGTGTGGCCTCGCATTGTCTTGCCTTAAACAAAGCCTGACTTTGATTAATCAAAGCGGGATACTCATTCTTTAGTTTGTCGTACACGAGGTCTACGTGATAGCAATGCAGTTTAGCGTTGGTGGCGCAACCATGTGGAACAAGCTTGAAAATGCAGTATTCCTTGGAAATTCCATCCAACAGAGATCATGACCTTATTGTTAAACCAATTCCATTGTGGAACGGATGCCGTTTGTTTACCTCGCAGACCCCATTTCCTCTCCTGATCGTGATTAACCAAGTACTCCCATTTCTCATCTGATGTGACAATTCGCCTCCAAAATAGGTCGTCCATTAGGATATTGAGAAGTTTGATGAAAATCTGTATTATTTGGGCAACTTGTGCTTCAGTGAGGTAATATGGATCAAATCGGGGTTTCTTGTGAACAAAATCCATTTGATGAAATCCGTTCAGCACAGTCTGATGGGATGACACTAACAACTTTCGCAAAATCACGGCTGCTTGCAGAAGGTTCAACATTCAATGCTGCCACTAAAGCCCCGCTGTCAAAAGTTGATGGTCGGCCGGAACGTGGTTGATTGTCAAGGGTAAGATCCCCATAGTTAAAACGTCTGTAGCACCTCGAGACCTTCACCTGACTGACTGTGCCTTCTCTTTCATCATCGCAAAATTCCTTCACAGAAACTCTTGCAGAAAGTTTTTGCTTGCAACAGTAGTGAATCAAAACTCTAATTCCACTTTCTTCCAAACTCATTTCTGTCAGTTGGCTAACCTAACCTAATGTTGGTGTTGCTCCATAAAATTTTGTTGTTTTCTTTCCGCTTACTGAGTGAGGATTTTATGGCCAACCATATAAACAAATATAAATATAAAAAATATTATGCAAGTTATAATATAGGTATTACTGGATATAATCCGATGTCAAAATGGATTCGTTGTATCCCTATCTTCAAATTTGTAGACAGGTACTAGTGGCAATGCTATGCCAAAATGCATGCAGTGAAGTTGTCACAATAAAATTTAATTTACCTTCTTTTCTGAAAATAGTGGAAAATACTAAAAGAGTTTAGTAATCAAATACACTCTGTGCACTTCATTCAGTCGATATGCTAATTTAATCTTAAGATTTGTATCAAACTAATAGTGTTATTACTTTTATATAACATAAAACTAATAGCGACATGCAAGTCGCAACTCACAATTACTTATGTACTCGTACCTTACATTTGGCCAACCTTCACAAATGAATGAAACATAAGATGCTGAATTAAAATCTTGTAGTAATGCTTTTTCATATCAATTAATAAGCAACTTGTTTGACATTTTCGCTGGACTTAGAATTGGGAAAACAGGTCGCATAATTTTGAAGTGATTTTTCTTGATTCAGAATTTTTCATTAAACTTAAGCTGTTTACACTTGTTAATACACCAATATACATTTTGTAAGTTATTGTAGAGTTTTCTTTGCAATCTAATTTTGAAGAAAAAAAGAAAATATTGACATGTATTTTAAAATTAACTTATATTTTTTGCTTCAGAAATGTATCATACGTAATATATTATGAGATTTATTTTTGTTTTCGAATTACAAAACAATAATTGCTTAATTGAATAGGAAACTTTGGGTCTTCTGTTTATCAAGAAGCAATTATTTACAGGGCGAAAATGCATTGAGAGACTTGTTGCTGGAATTGGGATACCGAATGCCGCTGATGTTGAGTCATTAAGAACTGAATTAGGTGATAAATTTAATTAGATTTTTCTTTTGCTACAGGAGTTAATGCAATAACATGAATAGGCGTTAGAGTTGAATTTGTTAATTGAGTCATTGACTTGTTTAATTTAGTTTCTCGAAATAATCCAAAATTCTCTTTAATGAAATGTGCTAATTGTTAGAGATGATTCTGTTATTGCTACTGTTTCTTTAATTTCCATTTTTTTCACCAATGTTCATTAAAAATGTAACTAGATATTTTAATGTAACATTTTCATTACATTTATGGCATAATTTTATATGTTAACTCATTTTCTGTAACTTTCTTTTATTTCATCGCTACAAATGTTAAAAAGGATTGGCTCTTTTTGTATCTGGACCAACCTTTGGTACGATAACTGGTAACTAGAAACTTAAACCTTAGTTAATGGCAAAAAAGGATGTGTTACAGATCAACATACGAATAATAAATTAATTATTGTTTAATAGCTATTGTTACACTGTTGTGATCATTAATTGTTTAATTTTTGTTAGCCACTAAAAATATATTATAATTCCTTAACCTTTATGACATTCCTCTTTCTCGATCAGTGGTTTTTTACCTTTTCCGATACCCGTACCCCTTACAAGGGAGCAGAGCAGTTCTAGCATCTAACAATAATGGATATCAATAACGGATTCATTATAGTTTTAAATCTTTTAGATTTCCATATGTGAAATATATTGGAATGTTATATGTATATTAATGTAATTTTATCATTAAAGTCAATGAATATAATTTCACTAAACCAAAATATCAACCATCTTTGATACAACATCACGTACACCTATAAGCCCTCTTTCACACTCGCGGTGAAGAACTCCTACTCTAAATAACTAAGGTCTATTTTATGCTTGACACAAATCACCAGTTTACCAACAAATTAGTGAAACACACCTAAAAATTTAAAAATATCGCACATTCATCCCGTCAAGACGTCTACACTAGTATATATTTAGTGTGTAACTGTTTGCACTACATCTTATTCCCTATCTCACTTTCCTATAATCGTATCCTCATGTTTACTCCACCTTGAAAATGAGAGAACACTACAGTGAGATGCACACGCATGACACACACACAAGGAGAACTAAATATGGTCATACATTTAGGCCCAATCACCTGTAGCTGGCGACACGCTGAATATGTATGCACGGTATCGAAGCATGTCAGTATTTAATCGAAGTGTATCCCAGTCCCTAAATGTTAGTCAACACAACATCACAACTATGATACAAATTATGCGATACCAGACGAAACTCACATCACTAATTACGGTATGCAGATACTTTTTTACAATTTATCTTTTACCACTTATTTTATATAAAGATTCATATTTACCTATATAATAAATTGCCAAAAGCCATGTGATGATTTCCTACCATTGTATAGGAGAGGATTACGCAAGTAGATGGAAGACTTCTAGAGAGATGTTGACCGATACTTTATTCATAGATGTGTACGTTTCCGTGATACTTATATGTAGACGCCGGATCTTAGGTATGACGTGGACTCGATCATCATGCACCATAAATGCTGGATTTAGCCCATGTCTTGTGAAAGGGGGGGCCGCCCTCTTCGTCGGAACTTTCCAGAATGCTTCGTAACTTGGACAATCACGGCCCGATGATACAGTGGATTATCCTGCTGAAATATCTCTTCTTATTTGTGGTAAATAAAGACTCTGAGTAGATAGATACAAATGGTCACGAAGCATGGCAACATAGTGGTCACCGGCCAATGACGTGTGTTTAGACGGAACAACGGACATCAGTACGGAAACAGCACCAACCTGTGCAGCGCCTTATTAACAACTTAGCTCCATGGCCCAAAGGGGTATGCGCCACACCCGAACCATACCATTAGAACTAAATGACTTATCGTACCACGCCACATGTTGCCAGTCCTACAGGGTCTAATTAACGATGTCATGAGACCAGTTGTTTGCGGCCTTGTTCAGTGTCATGATGTTAAAGGGAGAACTTGGTGGGTCTTCTGCTCCACATATTTCAAGGAAGGTAAAGAACGCTGAACGGAATCTGTATAACTATATTGACTGCGTTGGTCTTAACTATAAAGAAAACCTTCCAATTTAAATTTTTATTTCGCAGTGCTTTGTGGATGCGAGTTGAGCCAGAGTTGCTTGTCTGTTACCATGGACAATTCGAGTTAAATGCTGCTGGTTAGGATCATTAAATACCCGTGGTCGGCAACTCCTCTCTCCACAGTGGGTGGCAATTCCTTCCACGAAGTTTTTTCGGTACATACGTGATACCGTAGATTGAAAGATGTTGAATGCCTGCATACTTTAAATAATGCAGTGCCCAATCCATTTGGGCTACACCATTATACCCGGTTTGAATAAGCTAATTCAAAACGCTTTGGCGTGAACAGCCCGGTCGGTGTTCACACTAGCCAATGAGATGTTAGATCATAACTGATATATATATATAGATCTGGGAATTTTCATGACGTCACAGTCATCTGGTGCCGCATGTTGTCGAACCACAGCTTTGAAGTGGAAAACAAAGCTTAGTAAACATGTACAAAGGCATCTTTTAAAAAGACTACGTCCAGAGCTTTACGAAGACAGCTATTACTGAATAGCTGATATCACGAAACCTTTGCTCACCTTAATCAACATAGAGCGTCTTAGGAAACACTGCCAAATACTCTCGCTGCTATTTATCATTAAATTTGAGGAATAAATGCCGTAGAGACCATACAAATTAGGCAATGAAAGAATGTGATATGTTCGGACGAATCTTTCTTTACATTATTTTCATGTTCTAGCCTAGTCTACGTCTAGAGGACGCCTAAAGAATCTTCTGATCATGATTCTCTCATTCTGACAGTTAAGCATTGAGGTGGATCAGTGAGGATTTGAGTTGCATTACTCTGGAATTCTGCTGCAGACTCTCATCTGAGATTGCTTGATCGTGCATTTAATTTTGTAAAATATATACTATCAGATTTAGATTTGGACATTGGGCATCGTAGAGATGTTGGAGCTCTTTGTATTTTATTTAAAGTAGTGAATGATTTGAATCATCCTCTGCATAAATTTTTGCCGATATTTTATCAACCAGCCAGAGTTACTAGGTATTATGAGACTGTAAATTCCATGACATCCGAAATTGGTCATCATTCTACATCTCAGTTTTCTGAGTGCTTTTTACGGAGCCTATGTAGATTGTGGAATAACTTGCCCACAAATATTGTGAATGCTCCTACGCTTGATAAGTTTAAAAGATTGGCTAATGTTTTTTTGTTGCGTAACTGTGGGGCTGTTAAATTCTTTTTCTTTTATTTTTTTCTTGCTGTGCTCTAACCCGCACTGACACCTTTTAGTGAGATAACTTCCAAAATTTTCAGTGTCGCTCTTTGCATGGTCTATATAATAATAATAGTAACTCCGAAGACACCGTTTCAATTTTGGATGACCAGGTGCATCGCATGATGCAAACCCTCTTTGCAAAGGCAGTGACGTCTTTAAGGATGATAATGTACCAATTCCGCAAAGTTAAAAACTGGTTTAAAATAAAAAACTAAATGAGTGACACTCAGACTTGTCAGAACTTAATATAATCAAGCATTTGTAGTGTCAATTAGAACAGTAACTAAAGAACCGATTCCCTCCACCAGCGTCTCTATAATTGCTCGAGGAGGTTTTGCTAAAAGAATGAGTTAAATTTATTCAAAATACTTTCCTAAAGTCTTAGGAACAAATTCCTCGACGTATTGAAGCTGTTATTAATGCTAAAGGAAGAGTAATTCAATATTAAAAATAAAAATTAATAATTAAAATATATTTACATGATTTTATTCAACTCCTCCATTAACATCAGTAATTACCTAAAAGTATTAATAAGCAAAAGTATTTAGTGCGAAGTGCCTTTTGCTTGTTACACTTTTGTAATTTTGGTAGATATTGTGATCATAACCACAGGTAGAACTTTTCTGCAAATAATATGGGAAATTTGAAGTTAATTGTTGCCTATATAAATTAAAAAAAACTTTAGGGAAATTTAAAACAAAAAAAAATGTAGCTATTTTAATTACCATGTATTTTTTTATAAAACATATTAAAAAAAAGTATAGAATTGTTAGACAACTAATTGTATCTAATTTTGCAGTCCCTAGGCTACAGATAGTGTACTATCTCAGGCAGGGAGTTTGCCGTTCATAAATTACGTTTAGCGTCCTATTTCAGTGATTTAGTTTGCCGTCCATAGGCTACTGATTGTCCTATCTTAGGGAGGGAGTTTGCCACCTATATACCACAAATGGTTTCATATCTCGGTGATATCGTCCTATGTCAGAGATAATTTTCCGCTCATAGGCTACCAATAGTGTCCTAGCTCAGGAAGATAGTTTGCCGTCCATAGGCTACCGATAGTGTCCTATCTTAGGGAGGGAAGTTGCCGTCCATAAATTACGTATAGCGTCCTATTTCAGTGATTTAGTTTGCCGTCCATAGGCTACTGATTGTCCTATTTTAGGAAGGGAGTTTGCCACCTATATACCACAAATGGTTTCATATCTCGGTGATGTAGTTTGCTATTCATAAACTCGTGACGAGATTAATTGAAATAAAAAACTCTGTCTTACGAAGAAATCCGGCTGTGTTTGGTGGCGCAAGATCGATGCAATCGGATTCTCTGAATACGGAAATCTCCATCTATGAACTCGCTCTCGAAGCCTCTGAGGCCATTTACTGCCCGAGGGGTAACCCTTAGGATGTCAATTGATTCCTGAAGTCAGTAGGGGTACGAAATATCTGCATTTTGCATGACATGTTCTCTATTAAGGCCTCTGAATTTTCATCCGAATGCAAGATTGCTTTTCCTCGTATATTCTACATTGGTCCGTATTAAAACAATACGACGTAAAGCCCCAATATTTGTGTGAATTTGCATATATAGTGTGTGTCGGAAGAGGAAAAGGACCCTTTTCAATGTCAGATATGGCAAACGACGTAAGAAATCTGGATTGGCCTTGGTGGTGCCCACGAAACTAAATCGTCCGGATCGTGTCGGAAAGTAACCTTAGGCTGCTTGACCTTTTGTATACATAAGCACCGCAGTATCGATAAAAAATATTAGTAGAGGTTTTATCGCCAATCTCTACATATTTGAGCCATTTGAATTCTCGGTGGCGACGTAAGGTTTGAAGTGGAATTCAAACCAAGGGTGGTTAGGGCGTATGGCAGCCTTCGTGAAGTTGGTCAGTATCAGGATTTAATCCGTCAATTAACGACCTACAATTTGGCTTAACTTCGATAATATCGTAAGCATTGTATCAATTCGGCCTAGCCGTAGTCAGTAACATCGAGATAACAGATCACCACAATTTTAGTTCATGAATCTTTTAAAGGGGAAAAGATGGCCCCAATTATAGAGTAAGCTCAGGAAGAAATGCAACAAACTCTATAATATCACTTGAAGAACAAGGAAAATAATGGAGCAGCTACGGCAGTTTTCTAACACTTTGCCACTCTGATTTAAATACTAACAATCCTTAGGCAATTTTGAACTGTTCATTATTAACACGTTGACTGCGAAGGCTTCCAAAGAGCTAAGAGTGAGTTATACAGGTATTACATGTTAAGAACAGCGCCCTTATGTGTTAATACTTAAAGAGCGATACAAAAAAATCTGGTAAGGATAAATTATTTGAGGCCACCACTGTACCATGAATGGCCCAACTTGGAGTCAACGTGTTTATTAAAATCGGTTAGTAAGTTTTAATTATTATTCATTATGATTGATTTTATTACTCTTATCTAAAGCCATTAGCTTTATTATTCTCAACGGTTTGCAAATAGAAGAAATCTACTTTTTTTTTAGACAATAACGCCTCTATCTATAATAAGCTTTTCTTATATTATATAAACTCAACCATCCTTTAACTAAAAATATTAGAGAATCGCTTATATTTATTGATTTTTCAGCTCTGAGCACATCATTAGTGTCTTTAATTTGCCTCAAACAATTCTGAGTAATTCGGTTTTCATAGTGCTGACACACGAGTTCTTTCAGGTCAATATTTCAAAACAAATTTCTTCTCGTCAAGGAATGAAAGAAGAAAATAGAGAAAAGAACAAAATGAAACTAAAGACCCCAGAGATAGCTAAAAAATGCAGTGGCAGTATAAGTAAACATATGCCGAAAGGTTAATTGGAGAAAAGACATGTACTCGTGCATGCCAATTCCAACTCATGTCTCATCTCCTACACCATGACTAATACTTCATCTTACAGTTTGTTTACTTGAGCTCTCGCTAGAAAAAATAGTAAAATGGTAGCAAAGATGTTAGGAAAATCAAAATAAAACTTAGTCAAGGATGCTAAACATTTCTGGCCGGGTTAATACACCTCAAATTTCCTGGACCCGTTGCCCCCCCCCCCCTAATTTGAAGCGCAATAGCAACGAGACCATATCAAGAAGAAAGATTGTAAAGAGAGATCTGTAAAGAAATAAGTGAAGTCAGATAAAGTGAAAACGTTTGGAAAATATATAGCCATAAATCCTTTTGCAGGCATTGAGGCCTAGAAGGCATACAATCTTCCACAGTTCATCCGCAGCATAATTGACTATGCTACACTGGCACCCCCTTGTGGAGACACAAAAGGAATGTAAAAAAACAACCACTGACCTCCCCCCCATTTATCGGAGACCACGTGCTATGGTATCCAGCTATGGACGACGTCATTTTCCTGTTCGAACTTTCTCAAATATTTTACTCCTGAGCACGTTGGGAAAATATTTTCCAATCTTGCGAACTCGCCCCAAGCCTCCCCCTTTCCCTGGTGACGAGGTGTGAAACAGCCGGTCTGTCTCGCCCTTTGCTGCTAAATAATAAATCGACCCCGCCTCCGGATTAAGATGTCTGGAGATTGTGACTCCTTGCTCCAAACTCCGCCTTCCCATCCAGAATCGGGCATATAAATACTCGGGTTATTCTGAAGTTCGACGAGTCCAGCCCGCACCTTAAGGCCGTCCTTATCGTCTCGTCCCGTAAGCCTTCGTCAGATAGCAAACCTTCTTCAGCCGTGATTCTACCCAACTCAATTAGTAGCTTCTCCGATCGGTAAGCTTTGAATTTGAGCAACAGTCTCCTTTCGTTTAATCGAACCGAAGAAAATCTAGTAACTTAGTAACATTAATCAATTACTTCTAATTGAGAATCCCTCCTCATAATAATTATCAAGACATTATTTCAATTTAAATAATCTCCTTTTGCCTATTATTATTATTCTTATTTTGATCTTTAAAATAAAATTATATTTTTGTTGTTTCATCTTTAACTAACCTTGAACGATACTCTCGGCCTATTCAAGTAAATCTCGCCAACCATTTATGCACTCTGTTGGATTATTAGGGATTTGAAACCCAACACCTCAAGTATGACCTCCTAGTCGGTCGTTAATCCTTGCGAACAGTCCTTCAACAGTTCGCGTTGCAGTAGGTGATTAAGTCACCCACCCCACATAATATAGGAGTAGTGCATGATATAGAGTGGTTGTACCACGACAAGGACAGATACAGAAAAGAAAGAATGCGTGGGGACAGAGGAAGCAGAAAGGGTTGGGAAAAACGGCATCTTAAGATAATGGCAAGAAAGGAGTAAAAGGAAATTCTAGAAGGATTTAAAGCCCTGGTAGCCACAATCTAGTTTTAGACGCCCGGGGGCGTACCGCTCTTCCAGGTGAAACAGCCTACAAGGGGTACCCTCTTGCGGAGTTAATATTCCTGGACCAAATTCCTACAAGAGAAGTAGGAACTTGAAATTTCTTAGGCTTCAAAATACCCCTAAATAAATGCTCCAGAAAGGACCCCTCCTACCAAAGGAAGGCTGAATCGCTTGGTGTCGAATCCCTGTAAGCAACGGTAAAAAAAAATGAAACTTTACTATTGTATGGGCTATGGCCTAGCCCATCCATTTCATGTTTAGTGAACTTAAGCTACAACGGGGTTAGTTTGTCACCGGATAGAATTCCGATTTGAGTAGACTTATCGGAGGTGCCATATGCTGTAGCAAGCCATAGTTCTAATCCCCCTGAAAAAGAAATGCCTCAAAATAGATGCGAGTTTCTCATAATCTGTACCTCCCCAACCACTTCTAGCCCTTCATCCTCCAGCTCTACGCCACCCACCTCCGTCACGAACTCCCCCCACCAAGACATGAGGTAAGAATCCCCTATCAAATAAAAAATGCATTAATAATTCTCTTTAAACTTCTATTTTGAGAACAGAACCACTGGTCTTAACCGTCCGATTAATTAGTTCCTCATCTAATTGAAGCGTGTATTGCTTGGGTTTAAATCCAATTATGTTTCTCTCCTAACGGAAGGTTTCCAAGTGGAAAAACACCTGCTTGAGAATAAGTGATTCTTGAAATTCTGGGAAAAATAGAGAACAGAAGGAGAATGAATAAATAAAAACGATAAACAGGTGGAGAAAGAGAAAATTTTGTATCATGATCAAATTACAACAAAAGTTACCAACCCGACAGGGTTAAGGGAGCGTATTTAGATCTAGTGGTTAAAGTTCATTTAAGAAATTCTGGGTATTTAGAAATTGGTGTTGACTTTATCCTAAAATCCCGTGATTGGATTATCATCTTTTCTTTGTGTCTTCGTTGGTAGTGGATTGTTTTCTTAAGTTATCCCCTACCTTGCCAGATGAGGGCAAATGTGGACTCATCATTACAGATAAATCGCAACCCAGGGACAAGAACAAAACAAAGAAGCGAAAAACCCCCAAAAGTCAGTAGATGAACAATTTGTAAAGACTGGTCTTTATATTTAAATGAATAAACTACCTGCCATAAAAACTGTTCCCCCTCAAAACTTTTAAGAAAATTCCAATTCATGCATAAGAATTGTGACAAAAATTGTGAAAATTGATTCATTACACTAGAGAACAATATATTTTTTTTAATTTATTGTGACACTTGTTCTTGCCAAATTTGGGTATGTTGAATTTGAATTTGAAGTCAGATTTTCTCGATAGGCTAGTTTTTATGCAATTCAGCTTTTTCATTTTTTGGCGAAAATTTGATACCTTTCACATAATGTTCGCTGCTATCTAAGCAATTTATTGTCATATTATGTTAGAATTAGGCTTGAAATAACCGTTTAGGCAAATTATCTGTATTTTTTATCAACAACCTGTATAAGATCACAATGCATACTATCATGGCAAGAATTTGTGCTTATATCTCTTGCGTTTGAGGACTTTGGCGGGGTCATCTTGTTTGATACTTCACTAGTAGTCCTACATCATCTCTGTATCATCGCACTTGATAGCGCGCTTCCATCGTAATGAGGTCTTTGTGGAATCGCTCGCCCTGCTCATCACTTAAAGCCCTAAGGTTCTCAGGGAAATGGTGAACGTGACTATTCAAGAACTAAAGCTTGAAACTCGTGTTACATCAAGATCACTAAAAGCCAACAGCCTTTTAGCAACCAAATCCCGATAGTTATCAGCCTTTTTGTTAGAATAAAAGTTTTGTATAAATGCCACGAATGACAAACTTTTCATTAAGCCAATGTTGAGATGAATTGGAAGGGGACAGGGGGGATTTTTCTCTCGACTGACGATCAGTTCATTCGCAATATTTGTCATGTCTGCTACCAGAGTTTCATGGATGGGCCATCCTTTCTGGGACCATTGTTTGTCTTGAACTCGATTGTTCCACATGCAGAGATAGATAAGAATCTTAGTGAAATATTTCTGTTAACAAGGAGGAAGTTGACCATTTATAGGCACACGAAAATTTTCCAGTTGCACTTTTAATATTTGAATATGTCAATGACCAATTTTATGTCGTCATGAGTTTCTCACAAATCCACTGAAGCAACTCTTAGGATTTCTCCCAAAACCTTGCCATTATATAAGAAAACACATTTGAGGCTGAGCTTAGAACTATCTAAAAAATTTACCTTATATAGGATCATAGAAGCAACACATATCTGTGCTAGAAGACCTGGAATATCGTGGTAGTAAACAAATCGTTTGTCTTCTGAAAAAAGGTAAGAAAGATCTGACCCTAGTTCTGAAATATTAGACTTTTGCAGCGCTATTAAGAAGGCTTTGTTATTTTTTCTGTAGTTTAATAGTACTGCTGCTTTCTTGGATAGGGTCAAATTACCTGATAAGTCATTCACTTCCGCCTGAGTAAAACGCCGATGGTCTGATGACTATATTGCATTAAATGATAAATCTTGTGAATCTGAAACCATTTCTTAAAGCTCCTCATGAGATTTACTGCTTTCATCTTTAGAAAAGGACAAATTTTAAAATTATGGAACTGCTGGGTAGATTAAGTTGCATAAGGAATACTAGAATAGGAGATATTATGCCAGTTTTACTTGCCAACACTTTCAGTGTTGACCAGGCAAAACTAGCAGTCAGTTATGTGATCCTTTGGTTATGGTCAAACCATGGGGACTTTATAAGGGTAGACATTTCCGTTTACCTTTTGTCCGGTCACGAAGACTTTTCTCGCAAATATGAAACACGATCTGTGGAATTGACTTTTTGTCTTGGTCACCAAGAAGAACGTCCGAAAGTCCTTATAGTCACATCACTCAAATTTTGTTATATTATGCCTTTGATAAACAAGTGTTTAGCAGCCACATATGTAAAAGAATTCATTAGGATCATTTATACATTTCTGTATACTTAAAGAAGCCATCATTAGATCTGAAACAAGACAAATAAATTTAATTTTAAGAAAATCATATTTTCAAATAGCATAAAAACTAGAACATGCAGAGAAAAAATGCTTCAGATTTGAAATCACTGTCAAAACCTAATAAGAGTCATTTGAAAAATCCCATGCAGCAGAAAATAAGGAAAAAAAGTACCCTCGTGCTATAAACGAGTTTAAAAAAAATAACAGAATTTGACAGATAAGGCAAAAGTTTGAGTTGTATCTTTAATATTTACATTTCGTAAAATATCATTATATTTGATTTCAACATGATGTCTTATATAATTTCTGAAAAATAACTGCTAAAACTTATAGCTATAATTTTATCAGCCCTATCCTAAACAGGTGATAATTTTTTTAATCAAATTTCATTAACGTTATTTTTTACATTTGTAATTGAGCATCATCGCAAATCGTGAAAGCTTGTAGGCTTCAATCGGCTACAAAATCATCTTAATCTGTGATCATTATGGCTTTCAAGTGCTGAAAATCAATTTTGGGACGCTAAAGATTTATAACTTTTCACAAGGGAGGAATAACAGATGAAAAATATCAGAAAACTTCATATACTGGTCAGTAAAGTGAGAAATTCTATGAAAGACTTTTGTAGAGACAGGTATACTACAGGATAAACAACGTAAAAACCATCTCAGAAATACTTCAAAAATCACGACATAAACTCATCAGAATTAGTGATATCTCTCTGAAACTGCTACTTTACTCCTCAAAAAAGGTGCTCAGCAATTAAACAGTTCCACCTCACTAAACGTCCTCGCCACAACAGTGAATGTGAAGATTAAAGAAGCTAGGTTTTCGGTCGATTGACAACAAAGTAGCTTCTGTTGAAAAATTATAATGGAGCAAATAAGTTAGCTTGGGTCATTTGCATCAAAACTAGACTATTGGAAGGAGACTACTAGGGGTAGGGGATACTCATCCGCTTCTACCATTTGATTAGTCTTACACGGGTGTATCTCAATAGCACTACTTTCCTCCTTCCTTGTCAACTCATTTGACTCACTTCTCTTAGTAGGTAGTTCTTCAGGTACACCTGCTCGTACCTCTACCCTACCTCCTACTTCTTCCCTGATAACCCCATTTGGCTGGGTTCTCCTCGTAGGTTTTCCTTTAGGTACTCCTGCTGGTACCTCATTCCTACTTCCTACTTCTTCCATCGTTACCCCATTTGGCTGGGTTTCCCTCGATGGTCCTTTCTTAGGTCCAGGCCGGGCTACAACTTCCTCGGCCTCTATGAGATTCTCGATAGGTGCTCTTTCGAGTGCGAGCAATCTTTCTTTTTCTTCTCTCTCTTCTCTTTCAGCTTGAGCACGTTCTTTTTCCCTCTTCATTCTCCTTTCCTCCGCCTCTTTTCTGCTTTCGCTATTTCATTTTCCCGCCGGGTTCTTCTTTCTTCATCTTCCAGGTTTATCTTTATTTTTCTTTCATCTTCTTCTCGTTTTATCTTTATTCTCCTTTCCTCACATTCCCTTTCTATCCTTATTCCGAATTCTTGTGCTTCTCTTTTCAACAGTATTATTCTTTCGCTTGTTTTACCTCCTCTCAGCATTCTTCTTTCCTCTCTTTCTATTTTTCCCTGTATTCTGTCTTTCTCTAATTTTTTTCTCTCCGTATTTTTATTGCTTCGCATTCTCTTTTCCCTTCTCTTTTTATATTTTCCCTCTTTCTCTCAAACTCTATTATTTCTTCTTCTTTTTCTCTTTGTATTCTCAATTCTTCAATGATGTAGGCATCCATATCCTTGCCTTCAAATCCCAGAATTTGGGCTTGTAGGTTGAATCTTTCGACCGGATCCATTTTGTGTTGGTCCGTCGAATTTTCCTTACTGTACTCTCAGGTAATTATGCCACCACTCACCAGGTAGCGCTCAGCATAACTTACCCTTAATCCCACTACTATGCTGATTGAAATACCACTCCTGACAACAAATTTACCACTTGGCCTACCAATTACCTTCAGATTGTTACCACCCCTAACTCTACCAATTTTCCTCTCGTCAATTATTCTCTTATTCCTCATATGATATTCCTTTACGTGTTGGCTTTTTCTTAGTTTGACACTGCTGAGTTCTTTCTAATAACAACCTACAAACCTGACACCACTTTTATTTATGTCCTAGGATTCCCCCCCTTTTTGTTCTATTCTAAGAGTGCTAAGAGTGTCTAATATATTTTGATATCGGAATATCTTAAAGAACAGAGCCGTTTCAAAACACGTAAGGATATAAAAGAAACGCCCACTAATTCACAAAATAAACTTATATTTTACCTTTATCAATTGAATACATAACTTTTATACATTAACTACAGCAATACTCTAAATATTATTATAAACAAGAATTAATTAAATTAGTTTACCCACAAAAATTGGTTAACAATTTCTCTACACACAACAATAATATAAGAATTAGGCTTACGGACTCATCTGGAGTTTAAAAGGCCTCAAAAATGTTATTGACTCTCGACGCGTGCCGCCGGCCAGATGTAGATGAGCGAGATCACACGGTTGTTTTGGTGAGGGTGGCAGCTGGGGGGGTCCACACGTTCTTCCTGGGGGGGGGGGTTCTTCAAGGACGAGAACAATTACGGTGCTTTATGTGGCACCAAGGTAGTCGTGGTCTCTCTGGTGAAAGTGAGTCGAACTTGGTTCTTAAATCAAGTTAACTTTGAGTGCGGTGTGACCACCGAGTAACGAGCTTGAGGAGGAGCTTTTCTCCTTCGTTACTTATTTCCTTATGAACGAGGACTGAACTCAGGGAGGGTCTTCTTCAAGGGCGAGGATAACGGAGGTGGGTTTCTCTGGCGAGAATAAATTACTTAACGTTCGGTTTGGTAACCCTGAACTAGCTCGAGGATGAGCTTTTTCTTAATTCCAGTCTTCCTCAAGCGCGAGTATAACGGAGGGGGATTTCTCTGACGAGAACAAGTTGAACTTGGTTCTCCACCAAGTTAACTAAGAGTTCGGTGTGGCCACCGAGTAACGGGCTCGAGGAGGGAGCCTTTTCCTTCTTCTTTTCTTAATTCCTCAAGGACGAGGAATACCCCTGGTGTTTAAGGTGCACCAGGATATGAGGAGTCTCTCTAGCGAGAGTAAGTTGAACTTACCAAAGTTAACTTATCGTTTGGTTCGATAACCAGGGACTTAGCTCGAGGATGAGATTCTTCTTAGCCCCTTAAGGTAGGTAGCCCTGCCTCTCTTGCAGGGTACTTCTTGGTTTGGCAAGCCAAGTACACTACATCTCCAGTCTCGGTAGTTCGGTTTGATCCGAAGACTTCGTCACCTAGAGACTGACGTATACTACCTCGATTTTCCTCAGAGTTCCTCATTTATACCTCGTCACCACACTGGGGGAGTGGTAAGGGGGGAAGGGGCTTGGGGACGGCCCCGGGAGAGTTCTTTTTCCAAACGGTTTTTCACACGAAGTCAAACATCGGCTCCTCGTTAGACTTCGAGATTGGGAGAAACACGTCTCCAATTTCGTATTCGACGTGAAACTGGATCTCACTCTCCTGGGGGAGATCTTACATTTTGACCTTTAGGGTCTTTCATGGCACCGAGTTGTGCCCCGCTGCGGTTACGCTTTAGACTCACCGATGCCTGGGCCGGATGTCTTTGCCGTAACCGCCTTGGAACTGCCCCGCGAGTGAACGGAGGGGGAGGGGAAGTGACCATTCCCCTACAATATGAATGAAATGTCCCCCAGGAAAAAATAAAATGGTGTTTCCAAGTACTTTCGAACTTTATTAAGTTCCTTATCAAGGATAACTACAAGAAATAATATTATATTGGAGGTATATATATGAAATAAAAGTATAACAGACCACTTCAAAAACAAGTAATCACCAATTTGGAAGGCGGAAGGGAAAAGGTAAAGATTCACATTACGAATTACAAGAAGCAGGTAGTAAGGTCAAACTGAGAAGACAAAAGGGTAACAGATTAAAAGAAATGGAGATAGCCTAACGAGGGAGATTATAAGACACGAGGAGCGAAAGAGTGGGGAAAATACAATGTACATAACAGAGCAATGACAATCAAAAAAAACAAAACAAAATGGAGCCACATAACTAAAGATTGTATATAAAACTAAAGAAAAAAGCCAGAACTAATTTCTTTAAGTAATAGTTTTTTAATTATAGCATCTATTTTATATAAGCCAGGGGAAAGGTTAAAATTATCACATCGGCAAATAAAAGCACATTCAATGATATTCCTTTTTAATAGGATCATTGGAACGATAAATAAATTTGGCCGAGTTCCAGTTAATTAGATGGTCCTTATTTGACATGTGGACAAAGAAAGCACTGTTATCTTCCCTTCTTCGGACATTATATTTATATTGATTTATGCGAACAGAAAGTTGTTTACCTGTTTGTCTTACTCATTGGTGATTTCTTGTTTTTGAGGCAGTCTTTTATACTTTTCTTTCTTATATATACCTCCAATATAATATTCTTTATTGTAGTTATCCTTGATAAGGAACTTAATAAAGTTCGAAAGTACTTGGAAACACCATTTCATTTTTTCCTGCGGGACATTGCATTCATTTGCCATCTCATGTGATACTTTGTTAGTTTTTCATTTCATATATATATATATATATATATATATATATATATATATATATATATATATATATATATATATATATATATATATATATATATATATATATATATATATATATATATATAAGTAACTTTACCATTGAAAGTTGCAATTTAGTTGTTCTTTTCAAGGGAATTTATTAGAAACTATGCATTTGATATTGAATCAGCCATGTTGTTTACAAACAAAAGCCAATTATGTGCTGATTGTGCATTCTTCATTAACCTTTTTGAAGCTCTTCCAAGAATCTTTTTAAAAGATTCTGAGAAGACTTTCATAGTGTATACATGTAATGTATATGTTTACTACGCTACAAAATTTATTTAGTGATATAATTTAAATAAAAATGTGAAATATTGTTATATTACTCTTGACCCTAAGAAAATTTAAAAAACAAAACTTTCTAAAAATGTTAATATTTATAAGATTAAAACAGGAGTTGGATATTTTTAACCTAATTCGACTTCACTACAAATGTCTCCGACTCCGACTCCATGACTCCGACTCCAACTTCGACTCCACAGCCCTGCTCCCACCTACCTAAGAACCAAGTGTACCACCTACAACGTCACCGGCCTGAAGTATGCAGATGACTATGCCAGAGTTGCACTCAAAAAGGAAGACCTTCAACGACTCTTAGATGAGTGGAGCAAAGCATACACACTTATCGGACTAGAGATTAACACCAGGAAGACAAATGTCCTCTTCCAACATGCCCCGGAACAAGCTCACCTGACCCGGTCATCAAAATCAATGATAAACCTCTTGAAATCGTGGATGACTTTCAATATCTTAGAAGTATGCTCTCTAAAACATCTATGAGTGACAAAGAAGTCATCTGTCGTATACGCTGCCCCATAAACTCTTTCCAAAAACTTAAAAAGAGAGTTTTGACACAAGGGATCTGCACCGAAAAAACAAAATAAAAGTCTACCATGCAGTCGTAATACCAACACTGTTGTATATCTATGAAGCCTGGACCACCTACAGCCGCCACTTGAAAGATCAGGAAAGTTTCCTCCAGTGAATGCTTTGTTCCATATTGGGTGTAGGGGAATCGTCACTCTCCCCCCCTGTTCTCTCGTAGTGGAGTCTCGAGGCAGGTACCGCAAGGACATCCGGCCCCAGGCACCGGATGGTCAAGCGCGTAACCGCAGCGTTGCACCACTTGGCGCTATGAAAGACCTAAAGGTTAAAATGCAAGATCTTCCCCAGGAGAGTGAGATTCAATTTCACGTCAAATGAGAAATTGGAGACGTGTTTCTCCCAAGCTCGAAGGCTAACGAGGAGCCGATGTAAGACTTGGTGGGAGAAACCATTTGGCATAAGAACCCTCCTTGGGCCGTCCTCAAGCCCCTTCCCCCCTTACCACTCGCCCAGTGGAATGACAAGGTATAAATGAGGAACACTGAGGAAAATCGTGGTAGTATACGTCAGTCTCTAGGTGACGAAGTCCCCGAATTAAGATCAGGCTACCAAGACTGTAGAGGTAGATTACTTGGCTCTCCAGACCAAGAAGTACCCTGCAAGAGAGGCAGGGCTACCTACCTTAAGGGGATAAGAATCAGCTCATCCTCGAGCTAGTCCCTGGTTATCAAACTAAACGCTAAGTTAACTTTGTTAAGTTCAACTTACTCTCGTCAGAGAGACTCCTCATATCCTGGTGCATCTTAAACACCAGGGGTATTCCTCATCCTTGAGGAATTAAGAAAAGAAGAAGGAAAAGGCTCCCCTCGAGCTCGTTACTCGGTGGTCAAACCGCACTCCAAGTTAACTTGGTTTAAGAACCAAGCCAAGTTCGACTCCCTCTCACCAGAGAGAACACGACTACCTTAGTGCCGCATAAAGCACCGTAATTGTTCTCGTCCTTGAAGAACCCCCTCCCCCCCGGAATACCGTTTGGACCCCCAGCTGCTACTCTCGCCAAAAGGACATAGAGATCCTGCCCACCTACATCTGGCCAGACGGCACGCGTCGTGAGACAATAACATTCCTGAGGGATTTAAACTCCAGTTGAGTCCGTAAGCCTAACTCTTATATTATTAAGGTGTGTAGCGAAATTAACCAATTTTAGAGGATCAAAATAATTTAATTAATTCTTGTTTATGATAATATTCAGAGTATTGCTGTAGTTTATGTTTAAATTTTGAGTATTCATTTGTTAAAGTTTAAAAAAAGTTTATTTTGGGAATTATTGTGCGTTTCTCTATATCCTTACGTGTTTCCAACGGCTCTATTCTTTAAGATATTATAATATCAATATATTAGGCACTTAGCACTCTTAGAACAAAAAGAGGGGGCATTCTACGACATTGTGCATCACTTGGGAAGATTATCGTACTATTTCTAGTATTCTCCTTCAGGCTGAGACAACAAGCATTGAGGCTATGATCATCAAAGCCGCTATTATACTCACAGCTAAGTGAAGGCCAGCGAAGGCCAGGACTACATAGGAAACGCTACAAGAACACCATTGAAGCGCATCTAAAAGAAATGGAAATTCACCTGCTGCTTATAGCGCATATAGAACTACAGTCTCTCTATGAGGTCTGTCTCATAGTATGCTAAAAACCAAAGAAATGGATGACGTACAAAACAGCAAAAAGTCCTAGGAATGCTAGAAAGCCGCCTGCTGAACTTTCAATTTCGGCCGTCAGTAGGAAGTCAAGAACAAAAGGATAGATAGCAACGCCCATTGTACAATGATTCGCTTACTCTGACCACGCAGTTGATAATATTCTTTGAAATTTGATTTGAAACAGTTCTGTAAGCCTTGTCGTTTCATAGCCTTGTCATACTCACATTCACAAATGGAGACTATCTCAAATTCCACCCCATGATCTCTCCATTTTTCTTTCTGGTCGAAATCTTTACAATAATCACTGTCAATTGATGAATATACAGCGTTTCGGCGGTCAATCATTCCTCTGACACCTACGCTATACACAGCTATAGAAAGAAAAAAACGATGGCTTTTTTATTACACGTTTCTAGTTTAACGAATGCATCAGGTTAGAATAAAAGTCCTATCTTTAGTGGAGTTCATCATTATTCTTTCCATGGAACATTTTTAGATTTCATGCCAATTTTGTATCAAATAAACAATGGAGCCTTATTGGAACCAACTTTTCTGGCACAAAGCAACCGGTAAAAACATGATAACAGAGTAATGCGAGAATTATGCATAACTGCATAGGGTCGATGTTGAACTTCTCGATGAAAGATAAGGGAAACTTGTGTAAGCACTTTTTAAAAACATTCACGAGCTGAATCAAATACTTTAATGCCTCAGATTGAGCTATATTCTTTATTCCTATCATCATCATCATCATTATCAGAGGCATTTATTTGCCTTACACTGCTGAGAGAAACCCTTTCTCATCAGCATGAATTTTTGTTGGTCTTGTTTAATTCATTTACAAATTAAAGGATAATTTTGAAGATCATCTCTTAATCTTGTGTTGGGTCTGTTTTTCGGTCATCTTTTATCAAATGGAGCCCAATCGGTAATTTTTCTGGTCCATCGATCGTCTTGGAATCTTGCCACATTGCCAGCCCAGCTCCAATTCAGGTTTCTTTTATCTTCCACTCTATCCTGATGTTTGGTTTGTTTACGTATCCAAGTGGCGGAATTTCTCTTGCGCCAAGATATCCCTATAATAATGGGTGCATCGGCTTTGTGTTGTTTTAAATTTTAATTTAGGATTTTTGGTCAGGTTCTAAGTTTTTGCTCCATAAGTCATAGTTGGAATTATTCATTGGTTGTATACTTTTATTTTCAGGTACATGGGCATTTTGCTTTTAAAGACGATGATTGACTTGCCACTGGATTGGATTTCCTGATCTTTTTCCGGTGACAATGCAATCTTTTGATACAGATAGATATATCTTTTAACCATTTCAATTCGCTCGTTGTCAAATGTAATGTCAATCATATCGATCTCTAATTGTTTGTCATAATTTTTGTTTGTCCAAGATTTATTTTTAGGTTATAAGCTATGAATACAATTTTATCTGCAAATCTTAGGTGATTGATGTAATCTCCATCGATCTTAATGCCTTTGTTATGCTAGTTTAGCCTCCTGAAGACTTATTCTAGACAAGGAGTGAATAATTTCGCAGAGGAGGTATGCCCTTAAGGTTTGTTTGATCACCTGTTTGTGTGTAAAAGTATTATTATGGCATTGTGCCATTCCTCCGGACTTTTGTCTAGTTTCAGACATTCAGTGAAGAGGCAAGCAAGTTTGTCAACAAGGACCTGTTCAGAATCTTTCAGCAAGTCCGAAGTGATTTTGTCATGACCTGGTGCTTTGTGACTCTTCATTTAATTGATTTAAATTTCTATTTCTGATTTAAGAACGGCCTAGCCATTATTATGTGTTGTTGGTTGGTTGTGATTATGGATGGTGTTGATGCTTGAGTAAAACAATTTATAGTATTCCTTAGTTCTTATAATTATTCTTTCTCGATCCTGGACTTCCTCTTTTATAGCTATTACGTGGGTCTCGTGGTACAACCACTCTATACCATAGATTACTCCTATATTATGTGGGGGTTGACTTAATGACCTACTGCAACGCGAACCGTTGAATGACTGTTTGAAGGGATTAACGACCGCCTAGGAGGTCATACTTAAGGCGTTAGGTTTCAAATCCCTAATAATCAAACAAAGTGCATAAATGGTTGGTGAAATTTACTTGAAAAGAAGTAGAGTATCGTTCAAGGTTATTAAAGATGAAAGAACAAGAATATAATTTTATTCACACAGATCAAAGTTTTTAAAAATAATAACACTGGGTAACAATGTATTTGGTGAATTGACAAAAGTACATTTTCCTACCTAATTCGAGCATACTGAATTCAAATCTGAAATCAGATTCTCTCTAAATGCTACAGATTTTTCGTAATATCAACAACTAATATTATACAATAATTTCCATTTTATCACGCCTATCATCATGCCCTGAAGTAATTTTGAATCATCCTTAAGCGTTATTTATAGTAAAGCAGGTTTTTTATTGCATATGAGAAGAAACTTGAATTACACATTAGGATTACAAATACTGTAATAAAATAGATGCTAATTTATTAATGACCGTACATCAGGCTGAAGGACCTGTTCTTAATTTGAATCGGGCAAATATTTGCGTTTGTAACTCTTTCTCCTTTAAGTCTTCTCTGGCTGATATCTTCTAATCGTCTAGCAGTAGTCCACCATCATATGTCTATCCCAGTGACCTTGCTAGCGCTCTTCCATCGTTATCAAATCCTGATGGAAGCGTTCCCCTTGTTCGTCGCTCACGGCTCCCAGATTCTCTGGGAATCGGTCGAGGTGACTATTCAGGAAATTCAGCTTCACACTCATGTTGCATCCCAGATCACGATATGCTAAAGGAATATTAGTAATCAGATCCTCGTAGTTATGCGCTTTTTTGTTTCGCAAGAAGTTACGAACAACAGCAGAAAATGAGAGCCAGGCTGCCTTCTCTTTTTTCATTCATGGTGTTCAAGAATCTAGAATCACTCAGAAGTCTTCGGATTTGGAGACCATCAAATACTCCTGCTTTTATTTTTTTGTATGAAAAAGCAGGAAATGCCGATACTATGTACTGAAAACAATCATTATCAGTGCTCAACGCCTTGACATACTGCTTCATCAACCCCAGTTCAAGATGAAGTGGAGGGAAAACGATCTTCTCTCGACTTACGATTGGCTCATTAACAATGTTTGGCATTCCTGCTCTTAAAGTTTCCCGAACTGGCCAATCTTTTGGGGACCAGTGTTTGTCACGGGCTCGACTGTATCACATACAGATATAGCATGGAAACTTTTTATATCCCTTCTGCTGGCCAAAGAGAAAGTTGAATATATTAAGGTCTACACATATAAGCTAATTGTGTTCATGGTCATTAAGTAAATCCATGATCATTCTTATGTCATCGTGAGTTTTTTGCAGATGGACAAAGTGACCGAGAGGAACTGCACCAAAGTAATTGCCATTATGCAAAAAAACACGTTTAGGCTACGCTTGGAGCTATCTAAAAACAGTCTCCACTCAGTAGGGCTATAGGTGCCAAGGCCCAACACGGTAAACAGACCAAGAACATCGTGGCAGTATACAAATTGTTTGTCCTCAGAGAAATACTTAACAAATGTACTCTCCCTTGTTCAGTAATATGAAACCCGTACCGACCTGTCAAGCATATGTCCTTCATTCACCCTGGAGCCTAAAAGTTCTGCAATTATCTTGGAGAGCGCTAAATCACGTATTAAGGCATTCAAATCCTCTTGATTGAAACAGTAAGGAGCTAATGACAGTTCAACATCTGATGATCAATTTTCAGACTCTGAATCCATTCCATATCAGGTACATCATTTTCATCCTTGGAGGAAGTATATCTACTGAAAAACGAACCTGGTAAAGACTCAGAATGAGGTACTGGCTGGATCGCCGAGGGAATGTTGGGGTAGTCGATCTTGTGCCAATTTTTCTTGCCAATCCTTTTAGTATTTACCAGACATATATAACAGTCCGATACATGATCCTTTGGTTCTGACCACACCCTTGGGATCCCAAAAGGAAGACCATTTCTCTTTTCTTTTGTCCACTCACGAAGATGTTCCACACAACTATGGCAAACAGCATGTGAGACCCACTTCTTATCTTGATCGCCAAGCGGAACATCAAAATATGCCTTATAAGTAGGATCATAAAGTTTGATATATTGCCCCTTTGTAGAACTAGCATGTAACAGCCACATATGTAGCAGTAGGTGACTGGAAATAGATTATATATTTGAAATCAGCATGAAAAAACGAATTAAAATTGGCAAATAAATCTACGTAACCAGAAAATGTGATTAAAATTGTTCCCTTGTGTAATAGGCAAAGGGAAATGATTTAAATTGATAGAGTCTCCTGATAATTATTATGAGAAGGGATTTTCAAATGGAATTAATTAATTAATTTTACTAAGCTCAGATCAGAAGGGGAAACTTGACAATACTAATGATGGAGGGGCGTTTCAGTCTTACTGGTCGATGAATTCGAGGAAGGTCCTTCTTGCGATGAGGCAAGTGGGGAACGATCCGATGAAGCAAGTGTGGCACGATCCGAATGAGGCAGGTAGGGCACGATCCGAACCAACCTTCCGATGAAGATAACCAAACTTCAAAGATAACGTTAGACGGGAAATGTGGAGATTTTCTTTGGTTCGATTAAACGAAGGGAGACTGTTGCGCAAATTCAAAGGTTTGCCGTTCGCAGAAGCTACCAATTAACTTGGGTAGAATCACTGCCGAAGAAGGCTTGCTCTCTGATTAACGCTCACGGGGCGAGACGATAAGTATGGCCTTGAGGTGCGGGCTGGACTTATCGAACTACAGAATAGCTGGAGTATTTGTATGCCCGATTCTGAAGGGAAAGGGGAAGTTTGGAGAAAAGAGTCACAAGCTGCAGACATCTTAATCCGGAGGCGGAGTAAATTCATCATTTAACAGCAAGGTGCGAGTCATAACGGCTCTTTCTTGCCTCGTCACCGGGGGAGGGGGGGGAGGCTTGAAACGAGTTCGTAGGATTGGGAAATATTTTTCCAACGTGCTCAAGAGTCGAAAATTCGAGAATGTATGAACAGGAAGTGACGTCGTCCATGGCGCGATTCCATAGCCCGTGGTCTCCAATAAATTGGGGGGGGGGTCAAAGATTGTTCTTTTACAGTAGGATTTTCCTCTTTGAACTCTCTTTTTAGCCATTTTATACCCCTTCCCTTCTTTGGTGGTGTCTTAAAAAATAGTTGTATTATATTTTCTGATATAAGCTCTATATTTCTTTTTTTAATAAGTTTGTTTTGTTTTGTTTTAAAATCCAGCACGCTCTCCATTACGCTACCGAGCCCTTTTTTTTATTCTATTTGGTGATGATGAAGCCTTGCTATCCAATCTTATCTTTTCACTCAGATAAATCGTACCAATAGTGTTTTTTCTTAGGAATTTTACCGATGTTCTTTCCAGTTTCATCGGAAAGAAAAAAGTAAGAGAAGTATCATTTTTAACTGAGATAGCATGAAAATAAGAGTCTTGGAATATAATATTTTCAACCAATTCTATCTGGAATATTTTCCTTCCACGTTTGGCGGATTAACACTGAACAATTCTAGAGACCAGTTTTTCGAGAAACCTTTGATAGACAAACTAGGCGTCAAACAGCCGTGTTGTCTGCCATAACAAATATTTCCATCTTCCTTCTCTTCTCTCTCAACGTAATAAGAGAGTCAATAAATTGTTTAACTCACGAGATTGTGTCTAAGCCCCGCCAAGCTCGCTCTCTCTCTCATTGCAATTCTTACAATTGTTATAGTATTCATTCTCCTGAAGATAATACAGATTGTATATTATCTGCATTACCAAGATGCAAGTAAAGAGCGTGAAAGAATCTTTTTCTTTATTCTCTGATCCACCTGTGTCATTTCTTTCATCACACAAATTACAGTGTATCTTTTCACAAACATAAATTCTATATCTATAGTCTTTTAAAGTCACTACTTCATTGCATAGTCCCAATATTTTAATTTGTTCACATTTGACAAGTTCTTTAGGCATGTCAAAATATGAAGAATTAGAAAAAGATCTATTACAATCGTCACATTCAATGGACGCGTTTCCACCTTGTTTAACTGCAATGAGCAAGTCATCGACTACAGACACTATTACATTATTAAAATGTCCGACAATATTGTCATGAAGGATATAACATGATTTGCAGAAACTCTGTGTTTACTTAAGGCCACTCTCATTCTTCTGATGGTTCATGAAATTGTCTAATAGTATACTACTATACGTCGTTTTCCAGATCAATATAGAGTAAAGCTGACTTCTTTAAATAATTTTGAAGTTTATAAAGGAGATTGCATCTTCGTTCTGGTCCAACTGCACTAAAGATAAGAATACGGCATTTCAGGTCTTGCTCAACCAAGATAAAGCGTGAACTGACGTTTCTGATTCATAATCTAATCCACCACAGTAGGTTAAAGCTCAGACTCCTTTATCATAGTTGTCATCCATACATATCCCATATTTTTATTCTCCACTACAAGTTGATGGAAAATTATTGTACATACTCGTTATCTGGCATGAGTTTAATATACCCATTCCGATCAAACCGTAAGAAAAAGAGGAATTTCTGAATATCCAATTTTGATTCTATACATTCGGAATTCTTTATCAAATGTAGAGAACGTCACTTAATTAGGGGTTTGAAACGATTCTTCACTTCTTTAACAGGGATAATTAAAAAGCAATTTATTTGTCAGCTGATGAAATGGTATAATTATATATTTTAACTTTTCGTCATTATCTTCCAATGCAGGTGAACATTTTCGTGATATTTATCATCGCTTTATCAAAGAAAATTTATGATAAATATTGGAAGACATCCTAATACTATCTCTACATTGACTCTTTCTATCTTAAAAGCAACATGATACTAATTAACAAGCAGATTGTCCCGTTTGTTCTTCATTTTATTACTAAATTTTATACCTGTCGCATTAATTTCTGGATAATCTTGTGCTCGTTCACAAAGTTTATCAGACACCTTAATTTATGGATGATTTTGTGCTCGTTCACAAAGTTCATCAGACACCTTAATTTATTGGATGATTTTGTGCTCGTTCACAAAGTTCATCAGACACCTTAATTTATAAATGATTTTGTGCCCATTCGCAAAGTTCATCAGCTGCTTGTAGTACAAATCATAGGCGAAAATATTCATTATAGATAAGACAACGATGAATGACAGAAGTGTGAAAAGTTCATGTTCATAACTTTTACCCCCTGTTGGGGGTAAAAGTCATTTTCTATATCGCCTAAACAAACACAGGGAAAGTTTAGTAAAATTCTAGATATACGAGGGGTCGTCAATAAGTTTTGCGAATCGGTAGGGCAAAACAGAGGAAAAGGGATGGCTGTTTGTGGGGGTGTTAGGAAATGTTATGACAAGTCAGGACCTGCAGCCACACGCTCTTGCCTCGTCTATTTAAGAAGCAGTAGCTGATCGCAGATCGTCAGTCACATTTTCAACAATGGAGAAGGTTGAGCACCGCGCAGTGATCAAATATTTGACCAAGGAAGGCAAGAATGCAAAAGAGATCCATGAACGCATGGTCATGTTTTATGAAGATATATACGATAGGTCTAATTTCTAAGGTAACGATTATACCTTACTCATCTTTGATAATCAGATGCATAAAATTAATTTGTTTATATTTGAGACATTCACAGAGTACTCTCATCATAAGATATTTCTGTCTGCCTAGTTAGGCAAAATCTATTTTATAAAAATAGTCATATGAGAGATATTATGCTTAATTCCTACTATTTAATACCATTCAGAGAGAAGTGATATTTCACAATTAAATATATAAGTAGATCAAATAATGCCTTTTCTTTTGTTGCCTCTACCTTCCTCCAGTACCCCTGGTACTTTGTGCAAATTTAATTCTGTTGTATCTGCACCCTGGGGGAAAGATTTGGTAGCTTGATGATAATAATAATAGAGAGGGATACAATTTATGAAAGTATATAAAGGGACTGCATCATTCCCATAGTGATATTTGAATTGTAACTTTATTCTTAGCTGCATCCTACGATTTTTCCTTCATGTTAGTGTTCCCAGACAAAGGAGAAAGCATGTATTCACCATAATGACTCAGAAGTTAAAGAAATATGAACACCTCATGCGTTAATTCCATTCTCTTTCAAAGAAGATCGATTATTAAAGCAATATATGATGAGTTTACTTTTTATATATAAAGTGTATCTGAATTTCATTAAAAGCAATGTACCAATGAGTTCTTTCCAGAAACGAAAATCAACTCGCTTCAAGCAGATTATCCGCACACTGGCTCAGGAAACTAAATTTTTAAGAGGAAAAAAGGAAGCGATACTCAGCTTGGAGGATCATTAATGCCGAGTTATTTCTGTTTTTTTTTACCTATAATACTTACCTAGCTTCTAAGATGAACAAAATACTGCGCAGCTAGCAAGCGTGAGAGATTCCCTCCATAATCTCAGTATTGTACACCCCGAGGATGTTAAAAATTCTCATTCTAATTTTAATCCTGATCTGAAAAAACTTTTTTCATCAGAAAAATAACTCATTAAAATTTTAAATAACCCACCACTACTTCCAGAGAGACGCATGAACTTGTACCAAAAGACATGTGATAGCTATTCAAAACAATACGATACGGATGTCCACACTTCATCCTTGAAAAGTAGTGGAAATAACAAAAAAAAATATTGATCTGAAGCAAATGTGGTATAATCTTTTGAAAGTAATAGAAAGAAGGGGTTGGAAGTGGTCGTCATTTTATCAAGCTTTCAAAATCTACACAAAAATTCAGTGGAACAAAGAATGTGTACTCAATATAAACGGAACGGTAGTTTTCCTATCCTTCTACACTCCAATATCCTAGATCTTTTAAATGATTTGCTTAAATTCATGGAAAATTTCAGCTCCTTTGTTCTGAAAAGAAGTAGAAGTTCTCTAATTCAGAAGCGTAGAGTATTGAGGATCTGGATACACTTAAAGGGAATCATGTGAAGCTTGGAAGAAAGCGAGTTACACACCCCTCGCCAAACCATAAAAAACTTAATTAAATGTCTGAAATACTAATTTAAATTATCCTTAAAACAGACATCTAAGACAGGCGTTCAATAATAGTATTGATCGTTTGAAATATTATTCAAGAAGAATGCAAGATAAATACCTTTATCTATGTGAAAACACCACAACTAAATCCTGCTAAAGTACGGATGATTTTTGAAAACACATATGAGAGAACGAAATATAATCAAAAACTATTCTTAAATGAAACAGAGTTCTGGTCGACATTCCATACAATAATTATCTTGAAGAAGAGAGATTTCCCCATGGATGAACCAATAGTACAGGACTATGGAAATAAACTGATCAGGTGTTTTGTGAATCCTAATCCTAACACATTTATCATATGAGATAATTTGGAAAAAGACGCTTTAAATGTGTTGCATAACGAATAAGAAAATAATTTTTTTTTACTACGAGCTCAAAATCTTTCGAAACGTTGTTGATGTATGTTATCTCGCATTTGGTGATGGATTGTCTGTAAAACGCGAAAAAAATCATCTCACACGTAAAAATTATATATAATCAGTTTCTAGCGATGAGTTTTAGTGTTTGTTAAACAAAAGAGGTGTCAGCATAGTTCTTGCCAGAAACATCGATTTAAGAGATTTGTTTAAATATATCACGATTACGTGTAAGAAAGATTGACTCGATCATATAATCAATCAACAATCAGAATCGAACAGTTAAGGATTTAATGCCTCCCATCTACGTATTTGAGACTTAAAGACGAAAGTTCAAATTCACCCTACCGGAAGACTCATCCGTTGGGGGAGAGATGTTAATGCAATATTTAGAGAAACTTATAAAATTGATAATTTATCATAATGATTTATCATACAGTAGATATAAAATTGGCTTAAAATTATTTATCCAAAATCTGTACCCGCTTCATATTCTATATGGATACCCTGAAGATTTATCTGCTAAACTAATAATCGAGTGGATTAGTAAATCTATTAAGTTTAATAAAACCATTCTCTTACTTAAAAAAATATTGAACTTATCTCTTTTGTTATAAACTTGTAAAAAAAGATAATTACCAATGCAATAACCAGTATAAGAAACATCATGTATTACCTATTTATACCCTTGTAATGAGTGATCATTTCTAGCCATTTTACGATAAATCAACAATCGCACAAATTGTATACAACTACTGATCTGCCCTCAGCATTCCGTGAAGTAAAACGCTTATTTAATGTAGTCATTAAAGATATTTAAATATCATACGTAGAAAGTTATCTATAAGGGTTAGACAGTGTTACACGTTTTGTAATGCTTGTTAGAAACCTATTCAAGATAAGTTTTGTTATAGCTAAAGCTAGGAATGAAAATTGGTAACTTGACATATAGCGTAGGGTAGTTTCAAAGTGGAATGGTGGCATACACTTTATATTATTTATAATCGATGTATACAAAACGTATTTATGATTTATATCGATAAAGGATGAGAATGCTTATTCGGTAGCTAGAACTCTGAAAAAACTAACATAATCTAAATACTGAAATGATACCTGCATATCTGCGTTCGATGAAAGGGGAGGGGGGAAATTTCGGAGGAAAGAAATGAAAAAATTGATGAGAGAGTATAATATTGGGTTATATAATGCACATTCAGTAAACGAGGACAGTCATGTAGAACCCATACAAAGAACTATCAAGAATATAATACTCTGGTATTTGACTCATAACAATACATAGACCTACTGTATAACGCTATTTTACAGGATTTTAAACGGGCATATAATAATTTTCAGCATATAAATTTGGTATAGTATATATATCCGATATACTAAACCAAATTTGGTAGTTTGCATCACGTGATTGAGAAAATATGGAGATTTAAAGGTTGCGGTGAGCACAAACATTATCCAGTAAAATGGAGAGGCTACACTAAATCTTTTACCTCAGATGTCAAAGCTGGTCAAATAGTTAATTTAAATACGATAGCGATGTAATCCTACCATATGTTAGCCTCTATTATGTAAATATAAGACAAATATTTGATATCATTTCGCATAATGGAGACGGATATCTTCTACATCAATTTGCCTTCATCCTTCTCTATGAAAATCTATCCACTAAACACAATGTCGGACTAGGTATGTAGTAGAGATGCATAAATCGATTGTGACAGATTGTTTGCACTAAGAATTTGGGTAATTCGACTTTCAGCTGGCTATATTTTCAATCTGAAAATCCGCGAAATGGGATAACTATATACTTTGAAAAATGATGTTAATAAATATGCACCGACTGTCATAATTACGAGTGTTAAGATGTAAAAGATTAATAGCGTCTCTTATATAAGTGATAAAAAGTCGATAGATTTAGAATTCTATGGAGGTATCTACTAAATGCAAATAATTTCAAGATGAATTGAAAAAAATCGTCATAAGATTTAGTTTTTATAGTTACGACAACCCAGCTTAACTCATGTTCACGCCCTAACGTGAAGAAAAAGAAGAAAATATCCCTCCATTCGTCAGATTTGGTTTCTAGCAGACTGAAATGATATCCATAAAATGATATTCCACAAGCATCTCCTCATATCGATGTAAGTATAGTGTATTAATTGCTACAATTTAATTTCACGTCCTAGAACATGCTACGTACACAAAAAGGACCTTGGAAAAGGTCATTAACAGAAACAAGAGAAAAACCAAGAAAAATAACAAAAGTTACAAAGTATGGATATTATCGCAAGAGTTAAAAGAAATATGGATATTAACGCAAGAGTTACAAAATATTTTGGAGAAAGATGAACTGGTGGAGCCAGGGGCGGCCGGAGGGAGCAGGTCACACCGGCAGCAAGGCTGTAAAACGTCCGTCCCGTCTCAGGGAGTGTGGGTCCTTATATAGTCCGAAGGAGGAGTGGGCCCACACATGCCTAGGTACTTCTTGAAAAGTGCCGAGACGGGACGTCCGCCGGATTGTGCCTGCTATGGATGTACCCTAAGTTCCTCGATGAAATGCGGAAGGCAGCAGAGTAGTCCAGTAGGGCGGTGGTGGAGAGGGCTAGGAGTATAGAGTCCGGGAGCTTTCCTCTTTTTGCGTTCCAAAGAGCGCCAATGTTGTCACCAAAGGTGAGAGCGCGGGGAGCGAAGAGGGTGGAGAGGATAAGACCCATGGACTCCAACTCGAAAATCCTCATATCCCATTCGCGGCAGTCAAGGGCCAGAGAGACGCCTTGGGACCACCAACCAATGCCCCAGGGAGAGGCGTCGACGTAAAGGGCAGGGGCGATGACTTTGGGTGGGCGGAAGCGGGTCCAGCGACTATGGATAAGACGGCTTAGGTGAAGAAAGGGGGTTGGGTTAGGATGAGAGTCCTGAAGGTGGCAAAGCTGCACCCAGCAGAAAGGAAGACGAAGGGCCGGAAGGACGAAGTTAAGAAGTCCTGCTAGGCGGGACCATGCCTTGCGGGAAACGGGACGTGAAGACATGTTTCGCAGGGCAGTGCGGGTCTTATCCCGCATGGTAGTGGTGAGCTGAATCCGTTTCAATTTTAAGTCGATGTGAAACCCGAGGTAGGAGATACGTTTGACGGGAGTAGTAGTGGATTTGCGCCAATTCGCATTTATGAAGCTGCGATCCACTGTTCTCATGAATGCGCGAAGGGCGCGCTTCTGTCCGATGCAGAGAACATCGTCCAGGTACGTGTATACTTTGATGCCGTGATCTGAAGCGAGCTGATTCATAGTGGTGGAGGTCATCTTTTGCATGATGAATGGGGCGCCGTTAAAGCCCATAGGAAGGCGGGTAAAGCGGAAAGACCTGTTGTGACAGCGAATCCCAAACCATGGCCGAGCCTTAGGGTGGAGTCGGACGTGGTAGAATCCGTCCTTGAGGTCCAGTTTCATAGCCCACAGGTGTTCGGTGGCCGAGTCCATGATTCTTTTAATGCTCGGCAGGCTGAACTTCGGTGGATGATAGGCTTCGGCGGCAGGGGACATGTCATAAATCAGGCGGGCAGAGCCGTTAGGTTTAGTGACCCCAAAGATGCGGTGAGCGCAACGGATGCTTGCTTCTTCCATAATTCCACGCTCGACAAGCGTGGTGATCCAAAGGAGGGTCCTATTGTCTGAAGGAGCCCAGTTTCGGTAGGACTTGTTGAAGAAGATTTTCACGCCGTCCTTCGCGTTAGCTTTTTGAAGATGGGAAATGGGAGTCACGGAATCGTAGGATCCGGGTGTCTCGACATCAAGGGGAGTGTCGAAGTCGACCCGCGGGGTGTCTGGTTCGAGAGGGTCGAGTCCCGGACTTTCCCACTGGTTGTCTCTGTCGTCCTCGTTTTGGTTATCGCGGGCGTCGTTCCCTTCCTGTTGTTGGTCGTTGTTGTTATTGTCACCGTTGTTTCTTCCCCTCATGATGTCCGGAGGGCCACTATTAGGGTCGTCGAGGACGTCGCCCATTTCCGAAGGATGGGTATCGGAAGAGGCCAAGGACGCAGGGGGGGTGGCGGTGGGGCCGCGAAGCACAGTGGGGACGGCCAAGCCAGGCTGGGGAATGCACACGGTGAAACACGGGGCAGGGGCAGGAGGTGGGTCGAGGAGCACGAGGGCGCCGAGTTCCTCGGCGGCCGCCTCAAAGAAAGAGGAAATCTGGGGAACAGGGAGAGGGGGGGTACACGAAAATCACAGGGTCAGTGAGCTCTAAAACACGGGGCTCAAAGGAAGGCACATTATCACAAACATTACTGCGCGCAGGGTTAGTCCCTTGTGGTCCAGAGAGGACATCACACACCTCAATATCACAGTAAGCAGGGCTTATCACAGGGGGAGGCCTCAGCACATCTTACACGATTACGTGTGAAAAAGATTGACTCGATCATATAATCAATCAACAATCAGAATCGAACAGTTAAGGATTTAATGCCTCCCATCTACGTCTTTGAGACTTAAAGACGAAAGTTCAAATTCACCCTACCAGAAGACTCATCCGTTGGGGGAGAGATGTTAATGCAATATTTAGAGAAACTTATAAAATTGATAATTTATCATAATGATTTATCATACAGTAGATATAAAATTGGCTTAAAATTATTTATCCAAAATCTGTACCCGCTTCATATTCTATATGGATATCCTAAAGATTTATCTGCTAAACTAATAATCGAGTGGATTAGTAAATCTATTAAGTTTAATAAAACCATTCTCTTACTTAAAAAAATATTGAACTTATCTCTTTTGTTATAAACTTGTAAAAAAAGATAATTACCAATGCAATAACCAGTATAAGAAACATCATGTATTACCTATTTATACCCTTGTAATGAGTGATCATTTCTAGCCATTTTACGATAAATCAACAATCGCACAAATTGTATACAACTACTGATCTGCCCTCAGCATTCCGTGAAGTAAAACGCTTATTTAATGTAGTCATTAAAGATATTTAAATATCATACGTAGAAAGTTATCTATAAGGGTTAGACAGTGTTACACGTTTTGTAATGCTTGTTAGAAACCTATTCAAGATAAGTTTTGTTATAGCTAAAGCTAGGAATGAAAATTGGTAACTTGACATATAGCGTAGGGTAGTTTCAAAGTGGAATGGTGGCATACACTTTATATTATTTATAATCGATGTATACAAAACGTATTTATGATTTATATCAATAAAGGATGAGAATGCTTATTCGGTAGCTAGAACTCTGAAAAAACTAACATAATCTAAATACTGAAATGATACCTGCATATCTGCGTTCGATGAAAGGAGGGGGGAAGAAATTTCGAAATAAAGAAATGAAAAAATTGATGAGAGAGTATAATATTGGGTTATATAATGCACATTCAGTAAACGAGGACAGTCATGTAGAACCCATACAAAGAACTATCAAGAATATAATACTCTGGTATTTGACTCATAACAATACATAGACCTACTGTATAACGCTATTTTACAGGATTTTAAACGGGCATATAATAATTTTCAGCATATAAATGGCTGAAAATCGTCCATCACAAATAATGGATGAGAAGAGAAAACAAAAACCAAGAAGTGATCAAACTACCAAATTTGGTATAGTATATATATCCGATATACTAAACCAAATTTGGTAGTTTGCATCACGTGATTGAGAAAATATGGAGATTTAAAGGTTGCGGTGAGCACAAACATTATCCAGTAAAATGGAGAGGCTACACTAAATCTTTTACCTCAGTTGTCAAAGCTGGTCAAATAGTTAATTTAAATACGATAGCGATGTAATCCTACCATATGTTAGCCTCTATTATGTAAATATAAGACAAATATTTGATATCATTTCGCATAATGGAGACGGATATCTTCTACATCAATTTGCCTTCATCCTTCTCTATGAAAATCTATCCCCCAAACACAATGTCGGACTAGGTTTTTCAGTAGAGATGCATAAATCGATTGTGACAGATTGTTTGCACTAAGAATTTGGGTAATTCGACTTTCAGCTGGCTATATTTTCAATCTGAAAATTCGCGAAATGGGATAACTATATACTTTGAAAAATGATGTTAATAAATATGCACCGACTGTCATAATTACGAGTGTTAAGATGTAAAAGATTAATAGCGTCTCTTATATAAGTGATAAAAAGTCGATAGATTTAGAATTCTATGGAGGTATCTACTAAATGCAAATAATTTCAAGATGAATTGAAAAAAATCGTCATAAGATTTAGTTTTTATAGCTACGACAACCCAGCTTAACTCATGTTCACGCCCTAACGTGAAGAAAAAGAAGAAAATATCCCTCCATTCGTCAGATTTGGTTTCTAGCAGACTGAAATGATATCCATAAAATGATATTCCACAAGCATCTCCTCATATCGATGTAAGTATAGTGTATTAATTGCTACAATTTAATTTCACGTCCTAGAACATGCTACGTACACTCCGATGTTATAAAACAACAAATTGTAGGTGGAATTCAGAGTCGTTTGCTAAGTATTTTACGAATGCCGAGAAATGATGCAGCAGTCACTATAATTCTTGATAATAAGCACTATATAAATCTAAGTTCTTTTGAGTTAAAATCAATATTTGTATATATAGGCATCTTAGGGGAATAATCAATAATCAACCCTATAATACTCGTTATCTATGTTCAATTCCAACCAATTATTGAAATAGATAAAACTATGAATATATTAGTAAATTTCTGAATCATGGATGGATTAGAAATAGAAAAAAGGTTTATTAAAAAGAATAATATATATATCCATATTTCATGGGTGTTTGATCTAGGATGAACATTTAAGTGTACCTTAAAATTACCTGCAGCAAATATAAATAAATTTAGATAATTCTAATAAACCAAGCTTGCAATTTCTTTCTTTTTTTTGTATAGCAAGATTTGGTGATTTATTTCGCTAATCTTTGTTTCGGATTTCACAAGGAAGAAAAATGATATAGAATTCTAAACTAAATAAATGTATCGTCATTAATCCATTTAGGTAGGTTTCAGAGTTATTTTACTAATACGTTTGGTTTGTATTGTATCTACTTTATTATTGCGACAAGTAGTGGATAAACCTATTGAGTATTTATTAATCAGTTTAATTACTATTATAAAAGGAATAAAATTTAATTATTAAAATATAATGAAATTTTACAAATTATCTTGTATATCACCTTTGCACGAATACATTTCAGGGAGGAATTTGGAGAGGTAAAGTCTATGATTATCGAGTTAGATGATATTATAAAATTTACGGGGTAAATAGTTCAGCAACTTGATAAATATAAATCCGCGATTTCACACGGCGACTTAAATTCGTCGCTTGATAAAGGAGAGGTTTCCATATTCAGCAAGAATATTAAGAGGGGCAGGTCTGTTATCACTCCATTTTTGATAGTACTTTAAAGATGTAGAGACCGTACCACTTTCATTTTATCGATCGTGTGGAAACAAAGCTTTCTGGTCGTACCTTGACACCCGAATATTTAATTTTAAGAGGCTTGCAAATATGGCATATTTATCTTGGAAACAAAGCTCTCTTCATAGCCAAAGGTCAAAAAGGACAGTAAACAAAGATCTTATCGATGGTCAGCATTGATGAAAATACCCTGCTTGACTTTGTATTCAGATATATTTTTAAAAATTTTATTTATTTTTATTACACATACAATACTTAATCACGTATATTGTTTATGTGCTTATTTTCATTGTGGACAAATACGATTTGTTAAATAATGCATTTAAATGTCGCAATGTAAATACTAATTGCAAAATAATTTTAGGTAGTTAGAAAAATTAGCATTTATTCTTTATGCTGGTAACACTTTCAAACATTGTTATAAAAATAAATCACTCATCCATACTCAATTTCTAATTTGGGCAGTTTCCCCTTTCCCTCTTCTTAGTCAAACTTTTGTTTACGTATGCGATAGGTTATACCAAAGGAATAAACAACATATGCAGCTAATTACAATGTAATTGGCTGCATACTGCTTCTTACCTTCAACTCGACTTATATATTGATTTACAGGATATGGTAGAAATGAATATAACCATAGCAGATTTCATATATGAAGGAGAAGATAAGAGTTTCCTAGGAATTTTACCAGTGTCAAAGACATATTGTCTTGTCTAGATTATTCTGAGTTAAAGAAATATGAATGTAGAATTGTCATAACTTTCGACCAATTGGAGAATGACCAACTGGAACAGAGGGCAGATGGATACTATTATTTGAGAGCACAGCTTTGAAACATCTACTTGTAAAATTTCTAAATAATCACAATTTGGATAGTTTTGGTACGAGGGGCGGTAAAATAAGTTTTGCAATTCGGATATAAGGAAACGAGATATGAGGAAAAGTGTTTTATTATTTTTCAATATAACTACCCTCGACTTCAATGCACTTGCGCCACTAGTCCCTGAGGCTTCGAATTCCCGACAACCAGAAATCTCCCGACTGCTGTTCAATCCACTCCTGACGGCGAGCTGGACATCTTCATCGTCCCCAAACCGGCGTCCACGCAGTGCAGCCTTGAGCTGGTGGAATAAAGTGTAGTCACTAGGGGCCAGATCTGGACTGTAGGAGGGATGGTTGAGTACCTCGAATCCGCGCTCGCGCAGGGCAGCTTGTGCAACTCTGGCCTTGTGGACAGGGGCATTGTCGTGGAAGAGAAGGACGACGCGTGTCAACTTGCCGCGCCGCTTCTGACGGATGCACTTCCTAAACCCAGCCAGTTCCTCTCCGTAATATTGGCCTGTGATGCTCCTTCTATGAGGCGCATAGTCCACTATCAACACTCTCTCAGAATCCCAGAAGATGGTGGCCATGATCTTCCCTACTGAGGGTTGGGTCCGGAACTTGATGGGGGTCGGAGAGCCCCTGTGCTTCCAGGCCATGCTTTTGAGCTTGGTATCGGGATCCCAGTGGTGGACCCACGTTTCATCACCTGTCACTATGCGTGACTCGAATTTCGCCGGGTCTTGGTTGTACAGGAGCAATAGCTCCTCCGAACTTTGACGACGTTGAAGTCGATCATGGGGCGTGAGGTTTCGTGAGGTTTCTAGGGACCCAACGGGCACAGACCTTGGTCATGGACAAATTGTCGTGGATGATGTTCATAACACTTCCATGTGATATTCCAAGTTCTCACTCGAATTCTTCTACCTTTAGCCATCGATTTTCGAGAATCATCCTCTCCACACGGGCTACATTGTCCTTGTTGGTCACGTCTCACGGGCGTCCTGGACGGGGGTCATCTTCAAGGGACTCACGACCATGGTGGAACTTCCTATTCCAGCGAGCAATGGTTGCATAGGAAGGGGTGTTGTCGGTGTACACTGCAACCATGCGTTCATAGATCTCTTTTAAATTCTTGCTTTCCTTGGTCAAAAGTTTGATCACTGCGCGGTGCTCAACCTTCCCTATTGTTGAAAAATTTGTGACTGACGATCTGGGATCAGCTACTGCTTCTTAAATAGAAGAGGCAGGATCGTGCGGCTGCAGATCCTGACTGGTCATAACTTGTACTAACACCCCCACAAACAGCTATCCCTCTTCCTCTGGTTTGCCCTACCGATTCTCAACACTTATTGCCCGCCCCTCGTACCAGTAATATGTTATTTGTTGTGACAATAGATTGCTCTCTTTAAGATGAGAGCCAAGGAGTTGGGACAACAACTATGATAGCCATTAATCTCTTGCGAGATATCATTAAGCTGTGCTTGTGTTAATGGTTTGGTTCCTGAAACTAAATGATGGTAAGCTGAATGTTTTAGAGTTGTTCTCATTTTAAATTTAATCATCTCTTGACTTAATCCAGATCCAGGCTTAGAAACAATTCTGGAACTCTAATACATGGTCCATGGGCGATTGGCTTTACTCTTGAAACAAAAGATAAATATTTAAGCTATTTTTTACCATGCTTAATTAAAAATAGGAGGATAACACTAGTTCGTGACATTAGAGTCTGGCAAAAATAGTAGCTGTTCTTCAAGTATCAACCATTACATGTTCCTATATTTCATTTGATAACCTAGTGACAACCGGAACTTTCACTTTTATTGTTACAATAAGACATAATTATTCACTATGTATAAACATTGATTTGAAAATGATTGTCACTTATATACGCCAAATGGCTTTTAAATTTGGACAAACTTTTAATGCTCGCAAATTGTGTATCTTTATGTTGGAAAAGTAGCAAAAGTTCCACGAAATTACCTATTCTATAAGTTCTTCATGCGCAAGTAGCAACCCGGCATGTGGTCCTTTACTTCCTTCCACACTATACTTATACCATAAGGTAATTCCTTTAGGCTTTCCTTACTCCATCATCTGAAGTATTCTACACAAGTTCGGAAGTATAGGTGAGGAGAAAAATCCTTCTGTAAAAATTGGCATGATAGTAGGTTTTTACAAATGCTGTGGTGTTCGATTTTTACCTAGGCCGCGCAATCTTACAACATACGTAGTGCAGCAACCTCCGGCCGACCTTTAGTGAGTTCAGGTTTAAAGTCACAAGATGTTTGTTGAGGAGACGGTAAGCCTTTAATTCAACTCCATTAAGGAGAGAAGTGAAACATGAGACAGCCCAGACATAATACCAATATTTCATAAAAGGATGAATCAGTAGCAAATAAATCAGGAGAATCTGCTCAGAAGGGGAAGCAACCTTAAATGCTAACCTAAGAAACAAATTTAAAATTTTCACGAGCAGCTTTGTTCACAGTGCACTGGTTTGATGCGGGTACTGAATATTATTATCAATTTTGCGAGGATTTTTAAATAAGCTCCTAAATGCACATTTTTTGCTCAATACAGTTGTCGACGTTTGAGTGTGACCGATTTAGGTATTGAGATCAATCAATCTTGTTTTAGAAATGGAGGTCCGAGATCCGCGAAGGCTTAGGTCAAAATATAAATTCTATTGGTCTATTAATTTATTCCTACCCTGTAATTAATGGGCGAGGCCTTCCTTTATGACTTTATATTCTATGATCTTTACCCAAGTCTTTTTCACATTACTTCTGAGGAAACACATATTTAATATGTGCTTAGGCAAGGAATATAATGATCGATTAATGAGATATTTGTGATTTATTAATGATGATTAAGAAGAAGCTAAGGTGCAACAATAGAAAAAGAATTATTTTATAAGAATTCATTGTGGATATTAAATATCTCATCGATAACAGTAGGTAAAATATTTTTTGCAAATGTTTTGTTTATTAAGCTTTCTCTACTGCTTATTAATCAAGTTTATGTGTTGATTCCAAAATGTTAATTTTTCTATCAACAACCAATATATAAATACATCGATTTTTATATTATTTAAAACTGCACCATAGGATGATTTATATATTCTTCAATTTAATGTTTTTATGTTTCCGATTGTTTCCTAGGATATAATTTTAACTTTCTTGAGTATGGCTAGTAGAGGATGCCAAAAATTCTCCCGATACATTTTATTATGTGTGTGGATGTCATTATGTTGGAACAAAGCATGTATCACATAAAATCGTGAAAGGTCCCAAATTCTGGATAACTTAGAGGCTCTACTTTGGAATGCTCGTGGGTGACCAAGAAAAGCTACGGGCGCCTCATATGATATGTGCATGGGTCGATCTAATCTAGAAGGATGGTTGAGAAGTGCAAAAAGGGCAATTCATGCTTTTTGATGTTCCCAGAGTATGGAGAAAGCCTAAAAACTACTAATATGACTGTTATTTCTGCATGATAGATAAAGGAAGACAAGCTTTTTAGGATCCATATATACCATCTGTCTCTCATGGTGATAACTTACCTACCAGTACCACATAGGACATTAAATGTAAGTAGGAAAACTCCTCGTAATATTCTACATAAATTTGACCTTATTGAAGAATGTAATAATGGCCTTTTCCTCAAACGAGTCAGCAATTAGCGGCAACAAAGAAATGAATCTAGCATTTGTAACAAGAATGAGCACCATTCCCAACTTTGCAAATCATAATGAACTGGATAATTTGATCCGGCACTTTGATCTCACTGGGTCAGGAGCGGAACTTTTAACATCCAGACTGAAGGAATGAAATTTACTAGGGAAAAATTGTTTATATAAAAGACAAATTTAAAACTAAGAAAATCATAAAAAATAAAAAAGAATGGTTTGCTAAAACTGTGGTAACATTTGAACTTAGCGTCAAAAAATACCTATGAAAAAATGCATATAAACAAAACCATTAATTATAATCACTTACTTAATTTTCACTCTAATTTATACCCTCTCATTTGGGATACTGGGCAGCCAGATCCTGGTTTTATATATTTGCCTCAATCAAATTGTGAATAAAATTTGAATGTAGTTAGTGTAAATATTCGTTTTAACACATATTTTCTAATGAATTTAAAAATGTGTTTTATTATTTTTATTATGCAGTTTTATGTGTAATTTCAGATATGACACTTGTATTTCCCGGAAATGCATACTATTCCTATAATTGACTAAAGGTCCATAATAGGAAAAGTATGGATTTCCAACAAAAACGAGTTTCAGATCTGATAAGTTCACATAAAACTACACAAGAAAAACATTTAGAAATTCATTTAAAAGATCAACAACCTAACCTAACCTAACTTAACTTAACTTTACCTTACCCAACTCTAACGATATTGGTAAATGTTAAGATTAGTGGCGCACGATTTTTCTTAGGGATTTTTGCGTTTTGGGGTCGCATCATATTGTATTATATATCATTTTAAGGGAATTTTAAAATGGGGGCTTCGCTCCAATAACCCTCTTTAATTATAGGGGGGTTGAACCACCCACACCCTTCAATTTTTAATATTCTAGTAGCATTCCCTAGTAGTAATCGCTACCAAAGTCGTGCGCCACTAATCTTAACAATTACCATGATATTTTCCTCAGCTTCTCGCTGAAAAGGGTTTTGCGCAAAGTTTAGAAACAAGAGTCTTTTGAATCCAGTTCAATTATATTACAGTAAAAGAAATTTTGATCTTGGCAAAACTAAAGGTTCTGCAGCATGTAAGACATTTAATATCTCGCGGGATTATACTGTGAGCCCTATATATTTTTTAAGGTTAGAATATCGTCGTCAAAGAATTCACGTATTTTATGGTATTGTCACCTAAAACAACCAACGCACGTCACTCTAACAACGAAACTGAAGACACAGTTTTATTGTGTCTTCATGTTTCTTAGATTTGGATTTGGCATATGACTTTCGAATAGAAATTGGCAATTGTTCCGTCAAAAAAATAAAAAAAATAAAATAGACTTGAATCTCAAAACGTTCGAAGAATTGTCTCAACAGTTACTTGTAGTTCAGTGTTTTTCGAACTTTTTTTGCTCCAAGCCCCACCTCAGCTTCTTAAAATTTGCTGTTTCCCCTGATGTTCACAAATTAAACTATATTCTGTATTTGTAAAGTTTATTAATATAATAAATCCTTAAAAAAATTATAATCCTTCAAACAAAATAATATAATTAAAAAAATCAAATCATTGGAACAAAGTAAAATCGAATATATCAGTAAAATAAAATAAAGCATAATATATCAAGCTTAATTAAATAATCAATTAAATGAGATGCTTATGCTTGATATTTAGCGCAAAGTGCATTTACTGGAGGCATGAAGTTTGTTAGTTTTAACCTTAAATCTCCTCGCTTTGTGATATCGAGAATATTTCTTTTTTCAGTAACAAGTCAGTTACAGCACGAAAACCAATGAGGACGGAAATGAAAATAGTAGTTTTCTTGCTAAACTTGTGCATTAGAGTATTTCGTCTACATCTCTCTACAGAGGCACATTATACTCCCTTTTATTTTGAAGAGAGTTTTAACAGAAGCATCATTATGTGTTTCTGACAGCTCTTTTCAACATTACATGGATACATCAGATAGGTACACTAGTAAAGTTTGAGTTATTCAATCTGAAAAATTAACTTTTTTAGGTTAGAAAATCTGTATTCGAACTAACATACCTAATATTATTTCCAAATGATTCACAATAATAAGACCACCAACATCAGTTTCCTCGCATATATTAAACCAAGAAAATTGGCAGAAATCTTTTTCTGTGATAATTTAAAATATGTGATGAAACCAAATATCTTGACTTTGAATCTAACAAGGTCATATTTTTTCCTTGGAGCTGTTTATTTACTAAATTAATTTTTCAAAAATATCTGCTAAATATCTGAGATATCCTTTACCACCAATACTTACAAGGAGATTCATTTCAGTTTTGTTATATAAATCATCGCTAAGAATATGGAACAGTTAGTTCCATGAAGTTCAGTGTGAAGCAATAATCTTACATGGTATACATTTATATACTCACAAAATTGTTTAAAGAGAAGTTCACATTTAGCATTAGGTTGTATGTATTTGACACACCATACAAGTAGTTTTAAGATCTCATCTAGAACAGGTGACATTGTTTTTACCACTAAATTTTGTCCGTCAATAACAATGCACAAACAATACTTCTGGATTGTCTTCCTGCATTAATTTTCAGCAGACACTTTTATTTCCCATCATAACTGGATTACATTATGCTGAACAAGATGTAATGATGTCCATTGATAACTGATGTATATCCAAATATTTTAAAGCTCACTATATATATCAAGTGCGATTAGTTGTAATTTCCATTGATTCACAAAATAGAAACTCATCAACAAATTCTTCATTATCGATAAATAAATATTACATAGGCCAATAACACTAATAACAGAGCTTCACTGTGTCTAAGATTTCATTCATCCATCTCTATTGAGAATTTTCTAAACTTCAGTTTTTCAATAGGTCGAACATCTTTATCATCTCGTTGCAGAACTGTTTTGATAAAAACTAATATTGCTGGTTTAATTAAATCCTCGCCAATAGTAGGATTTTTTGCTAATTTGCTATGAATAGAGAAATTTTATAGCTATCTTGAAGAATACGATTATTGGCTGTGGTTCATGCCGAAAAAGGAGAATTTAATGTAGATCCTTTTTCACTGTTTTCTTTTCTGATTTGGAAATACTCTAATGATAAATTAATGTAGATTTTATGTTTTACTTGGAAAAGTGTTTCTAAACGACCTCTTTTCATTGTTGGCATAATAGACAAAAAGGAAATCGTTCATCTTTACTGGCAGGCAAATATTCTTCCGAATACTGAGAACTTTTTTCTTCTACTCATTTGATACATTGGGGTGATATCTGAAAAGAAAAATGAATGAATTTTGTGACTGTGACTGTGACTGTGACTGCGATATTGTCGCATAAGCAGTACTACATGCAATGAGATGTGGAAGTGAGGTTATGGGAGTTTTTCGGTATTGATGATTGTCGTGGGTTAGCCTAGATTATTTTTTTTATTTTTATTATGATTCATAAAGTGGTTCGTACGTTCGTACTTCTAGTGATCGCTTCAGGATCGATCTCTAAGAGCGCTTTTCTTATTTTTATTCTATTGAATGAATATAAAGGGCCGTTCTCTCTTTAATGTACTAAATACTGCCAACGCAACTCCTTCAAGGATAATTTAAACACTTCAACCAAAATAGACCTTTACTGTACATTAATCAACTCAAACAAAATTAATATATACACGTAAAAAATACAACTTGAAAATGGCTCTTAAGTCCCGTTACCGACACTCGGTTTCTGGTTGTTTTAAGAGGAAACAATTTACTTTAAAAAAAAATCGTCTTTAAGATATACAAATAACCTACGTTAAACGCACGGGGATATGAAAATAGAATTGATTACTCACATAAGGTAGTGGGGTTTACCCAAAGAATCCAAACGAAATACCTTCATTCGAATATTGTCAGGAGAGGCGTCGCGAGAGTAGTTTATTTGCTTCTCAATAGAGGGCGTTACTTCGAACGAGATGTGGACGAGTGACATCACGCGGAATTTCGAGGCGACGGAGGAGAAGGGACCAAAACAAAAAGCTGATTGAAGAGGCGATGCGTCGGGCGTTTATGACCTTGTAAAGGTTTTCTCAGAGGAGGCTTGAATATAGCTGTATGATTTTCTCGCGATTTGGTTTCGCTTGTAGAGCTTCTCTTTTGGGTGAGAAATCTATCTAGTTTGGGGTGTTAAACTCTTTGGAAATCGAACTGTGCCAACGGTACTTGGAGGTAAGATCACTTGACGATCTTTGGTAATCGAACTGCGCTGATTATGCTTGGTGCAATCTGTTATTCTTCAAAAAAATGAAAGTCCTTCTTAACTTGCTAGAGGAACTCTACCCCGGCAAGTTCTTGTCGATGTCGTGACGAAACGAAAAAGTCCCCTTTTCTCCTGACGAACAGTTATATACTAGAATTACTCCAGCGGGGTAATGGGAGAGGGAGGGGGATAGCAAGGGAAGACCTGAGGGTGCCCTGGCTTTTGGGCGTCTGTTATTTCTCTTCCTAAATATTTTGAACTTAGGGAAACTGGAACTCATGTTGAATCTACAGAAATGGGTATTAATTCAGCAACGCTTGGCGTCGTGTCGCTCTGGGAGAGCGTAATACGAGATAGACAGTTTGAATTTTTGACTTGTTTGTTTATACACCCTCGGGGAGTAAGCCTTTTGAGCAGATGTCAGGAAAAACTGTCTCCTAAATTTACCATTTTTATCGTACTTGTATGTTACCGGATACTATGTAGAGTGGCTTAGAGAAACCCAGGTGGGTTTTGTTTTTCTTTCATTGTTTTTATTCGCCATAAGAAAGAACTCTCTCTCTCTCTCTCTATATATATATATATATATATATATATATATATATATATATATATATATATATATATATATATATATATATATATATATATATATATATATATATATATATATATACTCGCAACTTCCTAACTGCCTCGGTTAACTCGTATATCTCTACAATGATAAACAAAGTTGTTTATATGTAAAAAAATAAAATAATAAACCTAAGATTTGTTTTTAGAAAATAAAATTTCAAATTGCCCCCTTTGAATTGTTAAATTACCTCCTGTAAAGGCGTGCGCCCCACGTTGGGAATCACTGCTGTAGTTACTCAAAGATATTAAGCCGAAACGATTAGTTTCAAATAAACCTGAATAAATCAGTAACATAACGAATAAAAAATAAGACCAACAAATACTGAAGGTCGATTATAACTTGCCAGATTGAGTTTTATTTAATATATATATATATATATATATATATATATATATATATATATATATAATATATATATATATATATATATATATATATATATATATATATATATATATATATATATATATATATATATATATATATATCATTCATTTCTACCTTAAACGTATTTGACCTTTTAACTAATAAAAGTTACTTGATTTGTATACAGGAAGACTAGGAAAATGGATGTCTCTCTAATTAATAATAGCAGTAAGCCTCTACTAAGGTATTTACTGGTTTGGATACTTGCCATCGAGGCTTTCAAAGTAGTCCCATTTTTGAAACCTGAACTATCTACTTTTACGCACAATTTCCTCCATTTTTTCCTAACTTCACCCATATCTTTTCATTTCGATTAAACTTCCTCACGGAGATCGTAAGCCACCTTTTTAATTATCTTTCTCAATACATATTACCATTTATCTAAGAAAGAAAAGGAAACCTAATAAATCTATTATTTTAAATGAAAAATTAGTTACCATTATTAACAATATTCCCTCAACGCTTAACCCATCGGTGGATACGATACATAAATACTCTTCCCCCTCTTCACTTTTTCCATTAACATGACGTAGCATTAATTGAAATAATTGATAATCATATTATGAAATGACATGGAGGATGAGGCAGAACTTCCCAAGGGACTCATTTATCATTCCTTTGTTTACTCCTACATTGTTATGAAGAAATAATCCTCATCTCTGCCATATAATGATCAAAACTACTCTCAATATCACTAAACCATTTTTGAAATAGTTTACATTCTTATTCAGGTAGGTTGGCTATTCTAGAAAGCTCTTTTAATCGCCATATTAAAAAATACATTAATTTCTTGATAATCTAATATTAAACCCTAACTAGCTTCGAGACTTCATATGCCCACCCTTGTTACCATGTTCTAATTTCACGTCCAAAGCCCTTTTTATATATTCTTTCTCCTTGAATTCTTCCCTCACACTGTTTGTTGTACACCACTTACTCACTGCCACTTTCCCCTTTCTAGTCAATAAATAAACTTAACTCTCCCATAATTTCGCACTATCCCACAAAGCCCCCAACTCCACCTCACCCTGGCTATCTCAGCTTGACGCATAACCTCATAATTTATCGAAAACTGGGCGCTAATCCTAATATAAACACGACATTCGAAATGTGTTTTAAATATTTTAGGAAGGAAGAAAACGCACGGAATTCTTTGTTGCAAACAAAGTTTTCTTTAATCACAGGGGCGAGGGTTTATTTTGGAGATACCTTCACGAATAGAGGATTGACGATTAAAGGAGAGAGAGGGTAGCGAGTAATGTGGAATAATAAAGGGAACAATAGGGTTACGAATGATAAAAAAATGAAAGGGATTACAAATGATGTGAAATATTAAAATGAATAAGAGAAGAGGGCAGCGAACGATGTGAATGATTAAAAGGAATGAGAGGGTAGCGGATGGTGTGAATGAATGAAAATAATAAGAGATAACCAAATGCTGTGATGGAATAAGGGAGTAGCGAATGATATAAATGAATGAGACGTGAGAGAATTCTGTGTAGGAATGGAGAGAAATTAAATGGGTGTTTATTTACTTGAATCTAAGAAGCGGAATTGAACGAAGTTATCTTCGCTTGAAATTTTATGAAGGAAAGTCGAAAAAATGACTAAATATAAGAAGAAAATAAAAGAGTGCGGAAAGGAAAATATTTAGCCCGAGTAGTCTAAAGAGGAGAATATTTGGGGCGCTCTTGACAAGTAGGAAAAATAAATCTTCATAACTCACCCAATTTTTACAGTTAACAGAGTCTCCTATGCGAGAACTATCACGTGGCTCCGAAAGCTTAAAATCAGTTTCCTGCACACGAAAATACTCACGTTCTCGAATGTGTACAACCAGCGATGAAAGAGTGGAATTCATCTCAAGACGCTTTCGTATGAACAAGTTGGGAAGTATCTTTCTACAAATCAGTCTACTGCTAAGCTATCTTCAAAGGGTGGAAATTGTTCTTCCTCTTATATATGTATATGACCTCTTACCACGAACAGAGACAATTGTTCATGAATTCATGAGATCGTATAGGGGCGGAAAATCGACTTCCAAAGATTGACCTAGCATTCATCTGGTCGAACGTGGCTGAGAGAGAAATGTTCTAAGGCACTTTTAACCTACATTATGCAAGTACGATGATGCTTTCGTTGGTTATTCGGATGACTTAGTTAAGTATTGGGCTGGAGAGAGCTTAAAATAAAACGAGTCACTAGAAAAGTTCGACCTTAGCATCACTTTGCTGTAAGAGATACAACACAGATATTTCCTACAGGGTGCAGGGGATAATGTGTCGCCGGTGGTTACTCTGAATTCTGCTTCGGTTCTCCTTTATTTGTATCTTAGTAGACTCAGATGTGCATCTTCTGTGAACGAAGCAATTGAATACCCGAATTCAATCCTCTAATAATTTGGAGAAAGGCAAGCTGTGCTGCTTTGGATTCACGCCGGGATCTCCAATGTGAAGATGTCAGAGTGCTTGGGTGTAAACTTGAGGATGGTGCATAGAATATGCAAAGAGCTCGATGAGTTAGGCTGTTATTATGAGGATACCTCTGCTTCAGAATCTCACTCTAAGCATCGTTCTGATACGAAAAGAACCCGCGAATTTGTGGCGAAAATCCAGCCGTCATTGGCAACGATCCCAACAAGTCAATGAGGTACATAGCTAGGGACAAGGGCTTATCTCTAGCTTTGGTTATCCCTGTATATCAGCGATATTCTAGACAGTGCGCGACAACGAAAGTATTATGTTCTCTCTTTTGCCATTATCCTTATTTATTTCTGTTGATCTATGGTTATCTCGCTCTGCCGATGACACACTCACGGCCCATTCGCGCAGCCATCTTCCTAACGTTTGTGGTTCTCTGATGCCCGACCTTTTCTCTGACCAGTTGTTTTTACCATTACAACTATGACAAATGGCTTTCAGCTGTACACTTGTCTGATCGAATTTCGCAGGATTTTCACCTGATGTCTTTTAGGCAAAAAATGTTGTCGTTGCTTTAACTCATTCTCCATGCCTAATCTTAGCGTCTGTCCCTGTTGAGTATTCATCTTCTATCCATCCTTTGACGCCGCTTAACATGCTTGAACTTTCCTTAGATTCACGCACTCACGCTAGCGCTATTCGGGAGACACGCCACTAAACTTCTCACGCTTCACTACAGAAATTTAGCCTGAGTACCACTTCATCGCAAAATAAGCATGGGCAATTTTGGTATCGATGGTATTCACAGCGCTGGGCTGAGGACTATTTATAGTTGTCTTTCGTTCTTTACTAACTCACTCATGGCGATCTCTGGTGCTTAGCATTCACGATGGCATTCTTATCGCGCATTCATGCGAAGATTTGCTTGCACTCTTCTTTCTTTCACGACACAATAGCATTCTACTACGCCCTTACCATGCTAAATCACGATCTAACTTAAACTCATTTGTTTCGCACATCTGCATCAATTTTACTCTACCTCGCTTTTTCTTTTACCAGATTGTGGTTATATGCATTCATCCATCATGCCTGATCTTCAATAAATCCTTCAGATTATAGAACTTGGCCTCGTTAAGACAGCGTTTTATTCTCCTTTATTTTTAAACCAATCGTTTTTATTCCATTTGATTCAGTGCACAGTGCTTTACTGTTACCCCAACACATGGCATCGTCAACTCGCGGCTTTACTCTAAATACCTCCGTGTGATAAATCTAATTTGCAAACTGCTATTTTGCAGCTCGATCAGGACTGGTAATCTATAAAAACATAGCCGTACTATTTATTCTTCTTTTCTCTTCCGTTCTTCAAAATTTAATCTGTTATCACTTTTCTCTGGACTCATTTATTAATAACTAATTGAATGTATTCCTTCAGTTAGATAACTGTTTAATCTCATTCTTATCTTCCATTTCGAGCAACAAAACCCTGATGCAATTAATTCTAGGAATAGAATAATCCCTTCGCTTCCTTGATCATTCCCATCCTTCGGTTATCCAACTTAAATCATTTTCAGGAGTGAATGAGCATTCATTCATACTTCAAGTGTGAAAAGTAACACACGTGAAAGTTCAGGCACCAATTTGAAGCAATTTGAGTGGATCGTTGACAATATAACAAAAGGTTGACTAACGATGGCAATAAATTACTCTTCTTGCGTTAAATAAAAAGCCGAAGAGGAAAGAGAGAGGATGAAGTCTCTGCCGTGCGGGGAAGGGGGGGGGGGATTAGTGTGATTACAACGGTGCGTTGTTGAAAACATCAGGCGTGACGGAGGAATGAAATCAACGATAAACTTGTTGTGCCGGAAAAGGCGGCGTCGCGTAAAAATGGTTCGGAAGAGTGGAACAAACGAGTGTACAGCTAAAAGATATTCTTCAAGGACGGCCACACAAGGGATGTCATGTGTAGGTTTTTTCTTCGCATTTAAAGCGCAATAGCAACGAAGCCACATCACTCAGAAAGTGTGTAAAGATAGATCTGTAAAAAAGTAGTGAAATAAGAACGTAAAAATAGTAGAAGATATATAATCGCAGGTCTTCCTACAGCCATTCGGGACGTGAGGGCAACATTGCTGTGGCTGACATCTGAAGGATTGTGGAATTAATCCTAGACCTTCAAAACTAGAACACCATTCCTAAGCTTCTACCCCCAATAAATTTAAATCTTAGAAGATGAGGTCAAACTTCAGAAAACCTACGCGTATTTTTAGTGTTATAAAAGTATTAATGGTCTTTTTAGGCATTCCAGTCGTCATATATGGTTTCGGTTTCGCGCGGAAAGTATATATCTTTAAGATACTACAACTTGTTGGGGTTAAAAGTGACATTGTAATACGTCAGCCTTGCATTCTCTTACTGTGAAAATAAATTATTATTTCACACACTGACAATTTTAATTCGTACTTAATTCACACATTTGCAACCCTGGATACAAGTTTTAATAGGAGTGCCGCTTTGAATTTTCGAGACCAAACCTGTGCGTCTAATGTTCTTAATTGGGTCAAGTGTTTTTTGCATATTTAAATTTTTAATCTTTAATAAGAGTTCTCATAATTCCTCGCTAAATTTAATAGACTTTTGTTAGGGAGGAGGACAGAGCCCTCTCCATAATGCCAACCCGTAGCGCTGCTCGATAATGGCTTCCAGTAACCGAACGCATATACGAGTAATCTATAAATAAAGAGTAAGTACGTAAAAACAGTACCAATGGTGTTTATAGGCATTTTATTCATCATTTACGGCTTCGTTTTCGCGCGGGAAAAAGTTATTTTTAAGATAGTATCACTGCAAGTAGAGTCGTACTCAGAGTGCTAGTACCTTAAAAATAAGTGCTTCCTGTGCCTAACCAAAGCCGTAAATGACGACTAGAATGCCTAAAAATAACGTTAGTACTGTTTCACCGAAGATGACCTTCCAAAATATCAATCATAGTTGATGACCCTCAATAATCGGTAAAATAGCTTATATTAAAGAACAAAAATTACACAAATTAAAAAAAAAACACAATTAAACTAACAAAAAGTAAAATATTAATCAAAGGGGTGAAAAATAGAGAAATATGATGTCATAAATTTTCCAATCCAATCATATCGAATCGATACTGCCACATATGTTAAGTTATTTGCACCCATCTTCTTTGCCAAGACGCTCGGAGGGCTGCCCGTATTCCTGCCATGTAATGAGTGTGAGGAAGAGCAAAACGCTGGTCTGGTCACCCAATCCTCGTAGACTCTTTGGCGCCCTCATCGGCATGCTCATTCCCTGCAATTACCACATGTCCAGGAACTCAACAAATGATAATCTCAATATCCGCAGGGATCGGCAAAAACCATGGCGTTACAGATATCGCGAACTAGAGGATGCTGAGATTCCAATGCCCAAAGAGCACTCAATCACTATAAATCACAATCCGGTCTCCTAACCGGGTATGTCAGCGGTGTATTGCAACCAGCTCAACAGTGAAGACAGACGCAACGCCTGACAGAGCCCCGCTGACTTCAAACAGAAGGGATGCACAGTTTCAGCGTGACACGGAGTATGGTCCAAAAAGGCTAAACGTAATACTACCGGTGCTGCTAAAACTTTGGGAACAGAGGCGTGGCGACAAATAGTCAAATGTGGTACCCCCTAGGGTGGCCTACTAAGCTAAACCAGGGGTGCTACTGACCCGTGAGCTATATCGAGCTCTCGAAGGAGTTTTTTAGCCTTAAACCCAAAAGGGCTTAGGGTATGACTGGCGCCTCTCGGTGGCATAGGCACCGTCGAAATTAGCTGCAGATGCAAGAGAGCTATTGACGAACGAATTAGAGAGGGGCCTGGCTCACGCATACAAACAAAAATACACTGTACACTGCGTAGAGCGAGTGGCATCTCCCTAGCATCGACAAGTGGGCTCTCAAAGGGGGACGTGCAAAAGCAATGTCCCACACAATACACGATCGGCTGCGATTGCTTAAAACTCGTATCTGTAGTCAAGCTTTGAACGAACAAAGGATCAATAAAAAAGTAAGTCAGTAGCCCTATCAACGCCTAAGGCGCTGAACGTCATGGAGCGTAGAATATACATGGCAGGGGTACAAGACACCTTAAGGCTGCGAATATGAGACTCGCAGGTGAGGTGGCCAAGGAAAACCGAAGCCTGTGCGCTTCGGCATAGTGAGAGATGCGGTTCAATGCCTGTTAAAGTCAATGCGGCAGAGTTGGCATCTGAGCCGTGCCAAAAGAGATTAAAAGGTCGTCCACTTAGAGCGTAGCGAGAACATCTTCCTGAAGCAACGAGGTGATGCCGTTGATTCTTCGGGCAACGAGCGCGAAACTGAGGACATTTCCCTGCGGAACCACCGCTTCCTGCCTCATTGGACCGGAGAGGGCTCTCACACCCGTACGCAGAATCGACGATCTCGCAAAAATTCAGATATAAAAATAAGGGGGCGTTTCCTAGCTCCCATGGTGTGGAGAGCCTCCATGATACGTATAGCAATGTGGTATCAAGGGCCTTCTCCAGATCGAAAAACACAGTGGCGTAGAGCTGACAAAGGAAGGCCTTGCAGACGGCATTCTCCAGTCGGAGCAGAGCATCCGACGTGGAGTGGAACTTGCGGAAACCGCACTGTGGAGAAGACAAGTGGTGTCCAGAATAAAAGCTAATCTAACATTTACCAATATCTACATCAACTTCCACACACAGAAGTTTAGAGAGATTGGGCGGAAACTGGCCGGAGTAGTGTGATCTCTCCCCGGTTTGCAAAATGCAAGCACAGTAGCGATTCGTCAGGAGTCTGGGAGGATACATTCTAACCAGATCCGGTTCATTAAATCTAACAGAAAGGCCAAGCTTCACTCACCAAAGTGTAAAAGCATGACGTACGGGACATCATCCGAACCAACGGGGATGGCCGCGCACTAAGCAAGAATCGAACGTAACTCACTCAATTTAAACCTGTCGTTGAACGGTGCTTCTCCTCTGGAATAAAGTCAATTTGGCGGCTTTCCACGACCTCAAGACGCGCATTGATTGCTTGTAGAGCAGCATTTCGGCTAGAGAATGCAGAGGAAGCGGTCGCAAAGGACTCCACCACGGACGCTAAGTCCGTGATTGCGGTCTCATTCTCTGGGAGAACAGGAGAGAGGGATTGGGAGAGCTTGCCACGAATCCTTTTAACTCGCTTTCACACCTCTGCTAGAGGGGTCTTTCCCGTTAAGTGAAGACACGTATGCCCGCCAGAAAGAACGTCGCAGACGCTTTAAAACATACCGGAACCTAGCCCTAGCTCGACGAAATTCACTGACAGTGAAATCATTCGGGCGGCGCTTATAGCCTATGTAGGCATAACGCTTCTGTTTGAGGGTAGCCTCAAACTTGGTTGACCACCATGGGAGAGGTCTGCATGCAAAACTAACATACGTTCTAGGAATAGTAGTTAGGCCCACTTCGATGAGGTTGCCGGAGAAAAACACAATGGCTTCATTCCCCGACCTTAACTTCTTGACTGAAACAGGCCAATCAGTCATTTCCTGAAATGCGGACCATTGCGCTCGCGCCAAGCACCACCGGGGCAGACTCTCAGGCGGCAGCGGACCAGAAAAGTATATTTAAATGAGAAAGTGATCACTTATATGGAGGGCATTGAATATCCCCACTCCAAATTAGGATATACACCCGGAGAGCACAAAAATTGATCAAGACAGGAAAATGAACAGGTTCTCGGGCAGTGATGCGTAAACTCATCCACATTTAGGACACATATCTTTAGCTCGTCGATCAAAGCGGCAAAGAGCTGACCCCTGGTCTTGATCGAGTAGTCTCCCCAGAGGGGATATCTACCGTTCAGATCCCTGAGAAAGAGAAAGAGCCTTGAAAACCGTGCCACGACGCGGCGGAGGTCCCCCGCGTCGAAGATGGCTGATGGTGGAATGTACGCAGAAATAACATATACGTCCTATCAGGGTGCGGCTGCAGAGCTACTGCCTGAAAAGAGGTATCCAAAGCAAAGATGAGAACGGAGACATTATACCGGGTGTAAATGGCGAATCTTCCAGCCCGGCCCGCATCCCATGGTGGTGGGGGTCGTAAGACCCTTATATCCCAGGATGGTGGGCAGGAGCACGAGCCCAGAATGGTCTCCTGCAAAAAGATAGCTAAAATAGAACAAGAGGAGATGAGCCTCTGCAGCTTTCCCTATTTGGCCCGGAGTCCGCAGCAATTCCATTGAAAGAATATGCCCTCCAGACTGAGCTTGTAGGAGATGCAGGGGCTCTCTTTGAAGAGAAGACCCTCACGGGAGGGTCCCAGAGTCAGAACTCGGGGCGCTATTGGTCAAACAATGCTCTGAAGGCGCTGTAGCCTCCGAGGACATATCGGGGGAGGTTGGGCTCGCCAAGCGAGTCTTTTCATTCCTCTCCCTCCGCCTAAAAATCTTAGGAAGGCAGGGCGAGTTTGGATGCGGGGGTCGATCCCCTTTGGAGGATCCACCACCTTCGAATCACCCAGACTAGCACTAGGTGTGGGCGTAGGTGCCGAACCTTTTTTAGTGCTGTTTTTTTTCAGGGAGGTAACCTTAGGAACCCCAGAAAATGGCCTCACAACCAACTTCAGATCTGTTGCCTTCTGCGAGTCTAACGACTGGGTGGAGGCGCGCGGCCATTTTGACTTACAGGAAACGGTCACGCTGGGGAAGGTGGGGGGGAGGAGCCCTGGTTTTAGCCGGAAATTGGTATGAACCCTTTGTGCAACCATCTGTACCAGGGGAACGCCCGAGGTGGGTAGAACCCGCAAAAGGGTTTCGAATGGTCACGGAAGCGACGTACTCGTAGGCCTGGAGGGGCAAGGAATAGGAGGTGTCCTTCTAATATTGATGCATAAGACGTTCCAGGCAGCGCCGGGCGCACCACGACAAATGAGAGACGATCTTGGACCTGAACGTCCAGGATTTTCTTCTCAAGAAGACACGCACTAGATATCTTTGAAGAAACGGGGTTTGTCTCTATACAATTGACACACTTGGCCACAAACGATTTGGACGTGTGCGGCCTTTGAGTACCTTATACAGACTTCGGGTGGCTGAAGCGGGGGCAGTAGTAGCGCCTCCACGGCAGTGGTAGAATGCTTCCAGGCGGTAGCAGTACCAACCCGCACGTACCGACTCAGAAAGCTTGTCACAGTCGAACGTGATGAATGATGTAGGGGTGGACCTCGAGGCACTTCCCTGTTTTCTCAGCACACGTTCGAGCTTGAAGGCTCCATTATTGGCCAAGCTCTGAGCTGATGTCATCTAGGGAGTAGTCCACGAGTTTCCTTGCATAAACCACTCATTTCTTGAACTTCACACTCACCGACGCGCCATTAAGTGTCCAAAGGGCAATAATCATGGCCGCCTCGTAGGGATTCGATGCATTTGCTAGGAAAGCTTCCATCCAGGAAACGGGTTATGTTAGGCTCTCTATCGTTCAGGCTAGCTAGTGCTCTCCTCTGGTAGATCATGGATCCTTTGGCAACATACTGCCATCAGTAGAGCGAATAAACAGAAAGCGTTTGAAGCCAGCGGGCTCGAAAACGCCTGGTACTCTCTGAATGAGGGGCCTTGACGTAATCGAGGCTCAGCTCTTCACCCTTGTAATTTTTCTATTGGTTTGGGACTCACCACCCTGGGAAGACACCAAAGCTCGACGTGCCGATTTGGCTTGGTCGCTTACTGAAACGGCAGCGGACCCGTCCGTCCACGTGGCTCCCACGAAAGGAGAGGAGCCCTGGGTCTTTTCATTCTTCTTCCTGATGATTATTTTCCTTTTTCCTTTTAGGAGAGGAGAGTGGGGAATGAACCTGCTTCCTTCTCCGCCGGAAGGAGCCCCTAGGCCAGATGGACCGGCCTTAGCAAGATCCTTATGTGAAATGGAGAAGATTTTTGATGTCACACGTGCACCAGTTGGGGAAGGATATCCCTCCTCTTCTTGTGAGGGCTTGGGGAGAAGGTTCAGGAGAAGATTTCATAGGGTGGACTTGAGTTCTGTGCTTGGCATCGAACTCGGATTGGACCCCATCAAAGATCCTACCTTGTGCGGCTAGGTCACCTCAGGGAGGCTCTCATGAGGCCATCCTCCCCAAGACATCACGGATCCCATTCAAGGTGCCTTTTGTCTCGTCTTGGACGGCGAACCGGCATCTATTGGGGAAGTAAGGAGGGCAGGTATGCCGACCCCCTGTAAACTCACAATACACGAGTGCATAACGTTATTGAGCACGGAACGACGGGCTCTGCCATCCCTTGGCACCCTTACGGAGTTGGCCCTACCGAGCCTCCCCCACCGGCAGTCGTTAATATTGGACCGCGTGCGTGCTTTCTTAGCATTTCGTGTGAAAGCAAAGGAAAGACTGCCACTGGAAAGAGATAGTCGCCCAAGGTTACCTCCAGAGAATTGGGTGAGGCGTAGTCTATCGCACCAGTAGAGGAGTAAGCATCCTTTTCGGTAGAAGAGTTTTGGAAGGTTCCCTGAGAAAGCACGAGGGTGGGACCTCCTTTTATGCCGTGTAGCTTCCCTAGAGCGGCTCCAACGGTAGTAAATGGGAAGTGTAGAAGTTATCCTTTTATTTCCATAATTGGGTATGGTGATCCTATAAAATTCACGGGAAGGAAACGCTAATCACCCACACACAGTAGCCCGCTCTGAGAGCTTGCTCAGCGGGCCGATGGGGCCGGCAAAGCAAGCTGCCTCCATTCAAGACCATTCCTCCCGCCCAACGGCCAGGCTGCCATGCAGCCTATTGGCATGGCGGCTTCACCTTCGGCTAGGAGTAAGCTTAATAGATCGTGAAAGCAGAGATAGAGGGTATGTGAGGAAGGTGAGGGTGGTAGTGAGACAGGTTGTTCAAAACCCAACACCCAAACCGAAGCTCAGGGGTGAGGGACTTTGTCACCTCTCCCCAGCCTCGATACGGGATGGCTGGGTGAGAGGAAGATGGTCGGTGTCTACCCTGTAAAATTAAAGGCCGAGGAGAGAAAATTGTGGGAGAAGTCTTTGGAAAAGTGAGGAAGCAGGATAAAAAGGAAGGTGTCAGAAAGAAGGCAAAGAGGCTAAGTTGTGACCGGACGGGGCGCTGAGTCTCGTCAGCACGGCGGCCAGGACAGCAAATCGCTGTGCACTTTACGGGGCTGGTTTATGCGAAGGAGACACGTAAAATACACTTTAAAAGACATCATCTTAGTGTTGGCTGACCATAGGGCCATCAAGGTCGAACATGAGATTCGAAAACAGGGGCAGAGTCAAGACCCACCGTATACACTTTTTGTCATGTTCGACCATGACAGGCTCCCTGAATTGGTGCGTACCGACTGGAATCTCTACTGCGTGAAGGCATTCGTACCACTGCCACAGAGGTCTACTAAAGCCACCGTTCTGGCCATACAAATCGCTCGTCTAGTTAGGAAACTCGGGTTTACCTCAGATCTATGTAAGATGCTTCAAGGCCTTACACGATAAGTTCCTCTCGTGTAAAGCCAAGAGTGTAAATTGCAAAGACCCGTACCCCGCTTTTTCGAAGCAATAAGATGCGTATCCAATGGATAAAAAATACTGGCGCGTTTAGAAGGCAGAGCCTCATTCATCACACAAGGCAAAAAACTTGGTCCTGGTGTATCCAGCGCTGCCTGGGATGTCTTATGCCTCAATTAAAAAGATGCTCTGCTCCTGGCCCCTCTAGGCCTACGAGGACGTTCGTTTCGCGCCCATTCGGAACCACTTTGCAGATCTTACCGCCATCAGGCTCTCCATTCTTAGAGCTCGTGGCACAAAGAGTTCGCACCCAGCCTTGGTTTAGCCAGGGTTCCCTACCAACTTCCCTTACAATGACCGTTTTTTCTAGCTCGAAACGGCCACGCGCCTCCATCAAGTCTTTAGTACTCACCTGAAGCAAACTCTTGAAGCTGGTCGAGAGTCTGTCTTTCGTGGTTTATAAAGCTGCTCTCCGAATGGAAGACATCAACAAAGGAGCTTTGGCTCAAACAAACCCACCCAATATTAGAGTATGTGGCTCGGAAAGGATGGATCATCCAAATAAGTGATCTTCGACTACGAGGCAAAGGGAGAAAAAGACTCGCCTATAGAGCCCAACCTCCTCCGTTAAGTCATTAAAGGAAATAGCACTTTGTTCAGCGAAAAGCGCCCGGAGTTCTTCATTCCGGAAGCGTACGGCCATTCGAATAAGAATCTTTTCTTCGAATAGGGGTCTGAAGAGCATATCCCTTTAATGGTTTACCGCCGACTCCGGGCCTACTGTGAGAAGATGTGTAGGCCCGGTCCCCTCCGTTACCCATTAGCTAGTTTTTGCATGAGACCATGCTAAGCACGTTTTCCCTGAACAACATATCGGGGTATAAAGGTTTTGTGACCCCACTGGATGGAGGTCGGAGAAGAGGGTGCACGATTTATACCCGGCATGATTCCTTGTTCTTCTCTTTGCTTTAAATACCCACTTTCAGACAGCGGCAATGTAGCTACACCTGGATAGGAGGTATATTTTTATTTTTGATTACGTTCGACAGTTAGCTCTCTTCGACAGAGGAGACTTCCACCACGCCGTGGCATGGTTGATGAGGCACTTTCTACTGCCCAGCGAATTGAACAGTAGACACCCCATCTACTGAAACCCCTCGATCAATCCCATGGGTCAGGTCCTTGCTAAGCTGATCGATGAGCTGGATACAGGGGGCCTAATTATGGATGAGTTTACGCATCACTGTCCCAGAACCGCTTCTTCTCCGGATGCCCAGCTTGATTTTAGGGGGAAGATGGTCAATGATCTCTATAGTAGTGATCACTTTCCCATTCAACTATCATTTTCTGGGCTAAGGAGAATCGGTGCTTGAAACGGACGTGATGCTTCGAATTTCAGGAAATTCCTGATTTCTTTGTCCCAGTAGAGGAGTTCAGGTGGGTGGATGATGCCGCTAAGCTTTTCTTAGGCAACCGTTAATAATGTTCCTAACTACTATCCTCAGAACATCCAGTAGTTTTGCACCCTTTCCACTTACATGGTGGTGGACGGCTGAATGTGAGACGGCCATCAGAATGAAGCGATATGCCTACATGCGCTATAAGCACAACCTGAACGACTTAACTCTATGTGGATTTCGTCGATTTACATAGATCAAGGTTCCGCTATATTTAAAAGCACACGTATCGCTCTTCCTGGCGGGGGTACGTGTTTTCTCTTAACGGGAAGACACCTTTTGCAGAGGTTTGGAAGCGAGTCAAAGGAATTTAGGCAAATTAACGCAGGATTCTATTCCCGTTCTTCAGGAGAATGGAAACGTAATCTCGGAACCACGCGTCATGGCGGAGTTTTTAAAGACTGCAGTCTCTACATTTTCTAGCCTAGATTGCTGTTCCTGCAACATTCAATGCACCTGGTGATGTCGCTAAATTAAAGACCGTCGACTGCACTTTCCCCCCAGGGGCGGAGAACCTTTCAAAGTTAAGTCTGCGTTTAGGGAGTTACATTCCACTCTCGCTTCATGCACGGAAGGCGGTCCTGGTCCGGCAATGTCTCGTATGCCATGATTCCAAACCTCGGCGAGGCATGGCATTTTTGCTAGATTTTTTTTCAACAAAATTTAGACAGAGGATATTTTCCCAGAATCCAAGTGAATGGCTCCAGTGCTCGCTTTTCGCAAACCAGGATAAAGATCACTCTACTCCGGGAGTTTCCGCCCTTTATCTCTAAACTGTTGCGTGTGTAAGTTGATAGAGAAATTAGAAAATATTAGACTAGATTTTTTCCTGGACAGCGGAGGCCACTTCTTCCGCAAGTTCCACGTTGGATGCTCTGTCCCAAAGGAAAGTTTTCTCTGCCAATTCTTTCTTCCTAGACACTACTTGGCCATGGTATTCGTGGATCTGAAGAAGACCTAAAGTAACTCATGGCGATACGGTATCATGGAGAATCTCCATACAATGGGGGTAAGGGGAACGCTCCCAATCTTTATTTCTGAATTTGTACGAGATCCTCAATTCGATATAAGGGTAGTGGCTCTCCAGCCAAATGGAGCAGGAAGTGTGGGTGTCATGCAGAAATGTGTTTTCAGTGTCGCACTCTTAATCACCAACGGTATCACCTCTGTGCTGCTATCTGTGGACGACCTTTAGATCTCTTTTGGTACGGTCCAGGTACCAACTTTGGAGCGTCTACTCCAACAGGCATTGAACACCGCATCTCTCGTTAGGCAGAACAACACAGGTTTCGGTTTTCCATGGCCAAGAGTAAGTTGGTGAATTTATACTACCATTAATGGATCCACCCGTACATGGATTGGTGGATAAACGGGGTTTGCCTCAAGCTAGTGGATCCGCACCATTTCCATGGTTTTGTTGGCCTTGTTTTCGACTGACCCCTCACCTGAGAGGCTCATATTTCCTGCCTTAGGATCTCTTCCACCTATGCCATGGATATTCTTTGTTCCATGACGTTTAATACCTAGGGTGCTGATATGGTTACTGCCTTACTTTTCTACCTATCCTTTGTTCGTTCGACGCTTGATACGAAAGCGAGTTTTATGCCCTTTAGGCTTAGAGTTTGGAAACTACTTTGAGAGCTCGGGGTAGCTCTCGCGTCGCTGGTGTCTGTGGTTTTGTCCAGGACACCACCATGTAAGGTACGACCTATGATTATTTGTTGCCACGCATCTGCTCCTTCAGCTTCCACAGCACCGGGAGTATTGCGTTCGACCTTTTGGGAACACAATTCGTGTCATGCTGGATCCGTGACATTGGATACTGATGGCTTCAAGTCCCATGAGAGGGTTAGCTTCAACGACGTATCTACTTTGTTTGAAGTCAGTGAAGTTCTACAAGTCTTCGCGGCTGAAGTGATTGCAAAACATCGATCAGTACGGTAAATAACAGGCCAAGTCCGTTTCAGAGACCAGCTTGTGATCTTTAGCCACTCAAAAAGATACTTGGGCGTTATTGGGCCCTTCTATTCTCCACACCCCTTGGTTTGCTGTATCCGTAACGCCGCGGTTGCCGTGAGCTGGGCGGATAACGAGATTATCTTCTGCTGGGTTCCGGAACATATGGGAATTGCGGGGAATGAGCACGTCAAAGAGTCCGCAAAGTCTGGAAAACCATCCCGGCTTCTCGCTCACCCTCACAATGACAACGTGAAATGAATCAGGGCAGCTGGAAGGCTGCCTATCAAAGAATATGGAAGACGGCCGAGGGCAACTTAAAAGAGTTTCATGCTATTGCGCAGTGACTGTTTCCATGGACCTACTCCCGATATTGCAGCGCGTCAGGTCGCTTTCGAGTCTGGCACACACGTGCGACACACCACCACTTGAGGACTGCATTATCCCCTGGACTGATGAGCGCATTCTTGTTTAATGTCTCAATCAGGGTTATCTTTGCGCACCTTACCTGTCTCGGTACCGAGATGAGTGTGATCATTACCGCTTGTTCCTTGTCTTCGGGACGGTTTTGTGTACACAAATTGTGGACTGTTTCACTTTTTGGAGTAGGATGGCCTCCTTAATTTTTGTTGACTTTCTTTGATATTGATCGCCTGCTCTCATGCTCCTCCACTGTAGCCCATCTAGCATGAGGCATATTTAGAGAGCACATCGGCATGGCGGACAGGGCCATTTATACTGAAAACATGGTCTGCCCCATAGAGTGAACTCAATTCTCTGATATCCACAAATGCCTCCTCTTCTATCTTTTAGTCTTTCTGGATAGCCTACCATCGTGTAATCACCTGGTTTCCAGAGTGCAGTTAATCAATTAACGCTAATAAGTATTCAAATTGCTTTTACTAATGTAGCGACATCTAGCGACGAATCTGTAGGGTGAGGAGTAAACTCGGCAAGTCGTAACTGTCTGTACTTAGGGATGTAGACTTAATCCCTTTTCACTTAGGACTGGTTGCTCAGAGGCTAGAGATTTACTTCGCTTTAATATAAGAACCCCTTTCCCATACAAGGGATAAGGATTAAAACTGCCTCTTCTTCATAAGAAAGTTCTATTTATCCTCTTTGATTTTTATAAGCGGATCTGGTTGGTTGGAAGCAGTTTTTGCCTCAAACTGGCGTTTGGCATGCTGTGGTCTTTATCTTAAGCAGAAATCTGTGCACTTGGATGTCACATCCACCTTATTTAGCCATGAACTGCACTGCATACAAGATAATGAAGATGGTAGTGTTATCGTACCTCTCCTTACAAGCTGAATCTCATTTCTTGGTCTCTAACTGCTAGACTGGTTTCATCAATTCAGTATTGTTCTAGATTCTCTAGTATCGCTTTGGTAATGACAATCAGGAGACATCAATGAGTTGTAGAGTAATGCTGGCTGTATTCTTCGACATAGGCAGAGCCTAGAAAAATATTCGTCGCTCCTCTATTATCTATAGTTTGCACACCTTTGGACTTCGAAAATTCCTGCTCCCATTTCTTTTCCAGTTCTAGTGCAATCATTTCTTGCAGGTTTGTATAGGTTCTTCGTACTGCAACCTCTTTTTACAGGAGAAGGGCGTTCCACAGTGCTCCTTTCTGAGGGTGCAACTTTCGCTATTATTAAATGCTCGCGCAGTAGATGTCTCTCAATGGATACTGCCTCTCTTAAATATCTTGTATCAGACTTGTTTTTTATGGTTAGAAGTTTTTAGCCGTCTGCTCAAGCTCATTGGTACGGCCATCTTTACCAATATATACCGTTGCCTCAAAAGATCATCTACTGACGTCGTGGTGGAGAAGGGACCTCGGAGTTCTTCTTTCTTCCGCTTTCCTCCCGCTTTCTTCATATTCTGCATATATGTGTACAATTAGTTCATTCATAGAGCTCCATTCTACCGAATTCGTGTTATCTACTCGTTTCCAAGGCGCGATTTCTGCATCGTCATATCACTTTCGATTCAACCTTTTGATTCACTAGATTTGTTTGCTATTGGGTGAGCTTCAGGTCTAGATCAATAAACTTGTTATCTTCTGCTAGGTGTGCTCTCTCGTTTGGGTGTCTGGTAATTAAGTAGCTAAGCAAATTGATCAGTCAGCTTCTGCCCCAAGATATCCAAACCACTTTCACTCTTTGATCTCTTTCCAAGTAAGAAGAAATTTTTAATTCATTATTGATTGGTACCTGGCCAACTCGGTTTCTCTGCAGACCTCATCTTATTAAAACTTTCTCGGCAAACGGGACTCATTACTCCACTGTTCATACCATAAAGAATAAGAGGTACTTGGTTCACACACACCTTAGTCACGCTTTCTCCTTTCCACCTGCCCCTACTGCCGCGTCTTACTCACTCAATCACACTTGCTCATTGAGAGCTCCTCTATTTCAGCTCCCATCGCCATTTCTTTCCTTTCGTTTTTTCTAACCTGACTTAAAACATTTGGGGAAATTCCTGGCTGAAGTCCCCTGGTTCTCGGTAAGTATTCTTTACTACTCCCCCTGTGATACTCGTTTTCTCTTAATATGCAATCTAGTTTCCCTTGAGTTCTTCTTCCTGAGAGCCTGCCTCCATTTCTTTTCTTATTACCACTTGATAATATTAACCTTTGCTGAGTTAGACGTCCTTACTTCGATCGGCTGTTACTACCGTCTCCCATTAAAAAATATTCCTGTTTTTTTTCTTTATCCCTCCATTTCATTTGCCTATCCATCCCCATATTATTTCTTCGCAGAGTAATAATATTGTCTTTTTTACGCAACTTTTCCTTGTTTTATCAGATAAACATAATTCCCACTTGTCGATTCGAGAAGTACTATTTCTCCTTTTAATTGACCCTATTATGATTCATAAAAGTATAGAAGAAGAAGTCATATACTCGTAAAAACTCGTATTTCTCCTCTTAAAAGTCATTTCCTTTAGATTAGACGTACTTTTCGTTCTTCATAATGATATTCTTGGTTTTAACAACTTAAAGTTTGTTCGTTTTCTTAACTCAGTGAATTAGAACTACAAAAATAATACTAAAAAATATCCTGAAAGGATAAAATTAATTGGGAATTCATTTTAAATACAAAAACTTATATTTCTAGAGAAGGCAAAATTTCCTTAAAATCCAAGATTCATTAAAATCCGGAAATTTAGGAAATTTCAGGATGATAAAAGGCTTCAAATTAACGAATCGTATGATGATGCATCCGTCAAATAGAAACGAAATAGGAAGTTGATGATGACCAAAGAAAGTATGTCAGATTGTGGGAAGAACAAGAAGAGTGAATGAAAAGGAATTAGTAAAGAGATAAAATAATGACAGTTGTTAGAGCAAGTCACAACATATCTTAATCCCAATGGGAAAGTAATTGTTATCATCGTTACTGACTTAAAACTAAGAAGCAAAAACAAATGAGTTCATCTCGTCCAAAATGTCATTAGGATAGATCTGTAAAGACATAAGTGCAGATGAGGGACGTGAAAATGTGTGGAGGACATAACCACCAGCAGGTATTTGGGCTTTGAGGGTACGCAATTATTCAGATGTCAGCTGCTGTCTAGCTGCCCATGCAATATTGAAACTCCCTTGCGAGACATTGTGGGCAGTGAGATTACAAAGTTGAGGGGGCGCTTAATAAATGAAAACCGGTAAAATCCACTTTGTATACATTTACTCTGAATGGAATGAAGGAGATGGATAACGAGTATAATATATACAAAAAATGTATAAAAAATAATAAGAATAGGTGAAAGAACAAAGATCAAAGATGTTTCTAATAGAAAGATACGTTAATTCTAGTTATTGAAGCCTGCTTAGACACAAGTATGAACTGAACACTTTAGGAATGAGATCAAACTAGGTTAATACTAGTGAACTCAGATATGGTGCATATGTAATAGAGTGACAGTGTAAAACGACTAGCTAAGACAGATATCCACTCCGAATTAGCTGCCTCGACACCAAACTCTGCTTCTCAAGATATCCTGTACGTCCATTCAACTACCTGCCTCGATCACTCAGGAAAATTAGAGGCTAAGTAGAAATATTCAATATAATATTAAATATAAGATTATTCAGAAAAGCGAACAGATGCCTTTGGCTATTGAAAGGTTGCAGCTTATATTCGTATTTTATACCAGATTTACTACAGAAACTAAGCAGAGGGGTATAGGCGGCATTGAGCCTCGCTCGTGGTAGGGTACTCTTGAAGCAAGAAAATGACTCCTCTTTTAGAAAGTCAGTCATCTAATAATAATATTAATGATCTAGTGATCCAGCATTTTAATGCATGCTGAAAGAAGTACGAGTATATACAAAAATGTGAAAATGCTTGAGTATTTTAATCAAATCAACTTGAGAGCCACAGGTATAAAGTTAGAAAATATACGAGTAAAACGAAATAAAAAGACGAAAGCTATTATAATCACTTACTATTATACTTTCCTTCTTCCTCACAATTCTTTGGGAATCTTTCTCAAGTTAATAGAGCCGGAGTCAATACTGGCACCTCTGATTTTAGGTACATGAAGCGTCTAAATATAACTTAATCATTTAGCATTCTCTTTCCCCTTTCCACTTAAATTTGTTCCACGTTTGTTTTATCCTCATGTTCACACTTCCACTTTCATGCTCACAATCAGTTAACATACTTTTTCTTCTCTCGTTGATCCCATACTATTTTAATTCTGATCCTCTCTTTCATGCTGTCTAACTGAGATCTCATCCAAATACCGACTAATTCCCCTTTGACAAGGCTGAGTTACATTCTCTTGACTGTTTAACGCCCTTAAACGTCAATGGAACCACCTTTCACTGCGGCGCTGAGTTCCCTGCCCTTGAGAGACACAGTTCAGGGCTCCGAAGAGAAGTATAGGCAACAGGAGGGTCCATCTGTTACCGTAGACAACCAAAGTTAATCTTACTCCCCGATAACGTGGGATTCCAGTGATTTACCACCAAACACCGTGAATTGTGGAGTCGAATGGTACACCCCACCCTGAATTGACACTCAGCCATTGTTGTTTCTCAATATTTGGAGAGTTTCACGAGTGTTTTGAGACCCCCCTTTTTTGTAATGTTCCTTCATTTTATTTCACCCCTATCTCGGGTTGACCCCCTATTCGGCGATGGGTCAAGGACCTCCCACTAGACCATATCCCCCTCTCAATATGAGGAATGATAGAGGAAGCAAATATAGGTACATCTCCAGATCTCCTACGGGCATTCGAGCTTGGAAAGAAGGAAATTCCTTCCAGGAGTAGAGAAGGAAAATCTTGTTATCCGAAGGGGGCTGTGTCTGCTCATCGAGAGAGGGGACAGACAAAACGAGAAAACAAATTAATATGTGGAAGGATGCATGGAATTAAACTACTTACTGGTCAAAATAACTATAATAAGGTATCTCGCCACTCTCATCGGTGGAGTTGGTAAAGGTACGTTCAAATCCTCCAGGTCTAATTCGTACAAAGAACACAAGTGTTTCTGAGAAGGAATTTGGATCCCTTTACTAAAAGGCGGGTCATCACCGTGTTGAACCTGCAACATTTCTGTACGGGTTGCTCGGTACTTTCCATAATACATTAAGGGGTGATTTACGAGCACATTGATGTTAATGGGACAATGTCCTACCTTATGTCACTTCTGGTATAACGCAGTCGAAACATCGTTATTTTCATTCATATTTAAAATTTGGAACGAACACCAACGAGAGCATATTCCTGAGATAGTTTCTAGGGTCGAAGTTCGTAATACAATTGGTCATGCTGACGGGGGAGGGGGAGCGCGTTATAGCCACATACTCTTAGTAATCAAAGAGACTATTTTATGTCTTCAAGATTAAGAGGGCGCGCAACTCTCCATACCCTCCCAACTTCAACAGTTAAAACGTTTGTCCAAAGAAGACACGCACTGTTTCCAATGTCAGCTGGAGCGAGGTTTCATCGTTGCCGGTGCTACAGGAGTTGAAAGTTGCGTCGTTGCCGGTGTTACAGGAGTTGAAGGTTGCGTCGTTGCCGTTGTTAGGGGAGCCGAAAGTTGCGTCGTTGCCGGTGTTGCAGGAGTAGAAAGTTTCGTCGTTGACGGTGTTACAGGAGTGGAAGGTTGCGTCGTTGCCGGTGTTACAAAAATAGAAAGTTGCGTCTTTGCCGGTGTTAAAGGAGTCGAAGGTTGCGTTCCTTCTTCGAGATGCGTCCATCTTAGCATCGGTGAGCTAAAACATAAGAAAATGTTCGAAGTTTTATAAAAACAAACGCTTAAATGAGTTTTTTATCTAAATTGTTCATGTTTGTTCGGTGACTGACGCCTGGCTATAAAAACAGTGGTGTTTACGAACGGGCGCATTAGCAGAAATAAGTATCCTAAATTAAAAAGGGCATCTCTGCCAGGTAGTTTTGACGCCTGGTTTGCAAATAAAGTGGTGAGAGTAATAGCGTAAAAATGTGTGCAAGTTACATAGTTCAGAAAGGAGACGACCTGAGGCTACTCGGGAACGTGACAAAGACTAATAAGACCCGTTTACTCAAGAATTGACGAACACAATAAAATTTTCAATAAAAAAGATCGTAAAACAGAACAAAAATGATTGAAAGTGAGAAAATAAAGACTTTGGGAATGAGATTCTCAAGATCCACAAGCTTCGTCATGGTATAATTTCAGTCCCGATCACCCATATACCCTCTAATTTGGGCATGCGTTTAAGCCTAGATTGTAATCAGAATTAAAGATAGACCATCCGCTTCTCCAATGTTCCTCTAGAGTAAAGGCTCTCAACTTGGAGGCAGTCATCCTAGGATTAGAATTTGAGGGGTGTTAGGAAAGAGGGAGGGGCAGAATTGTTGCATATTAAATAAAATCTCAAGGTAAAGTTTACATTTTTCTCTAGAATATTATTTGTATAGTTGTCTCACTATTATTTGGAATACCCCATTTAAGTCAATCTTGGAAAGGGGGCAATGGTATTTTACATATAGTTAAAAAAGGGCGTGGGGCAAAAAGTTTGCGAATCAATGCTTTAGGAGCACTGAAGGCATCTTTGAACCCAATCTTTATACAGCGCCTCTTGGAGCAGAATGGTGAGAAATATTTGATACTCGGTGGAGCAAACATCTTTACGCGTTTAGCTAATCCCTTACGAAACGAAATTGTCTCTAAAAACGAAAAATTGTATTAAAAATAAGTCTTTTATATATGGGGCTGAGCATGAATCAAATTCTGAGCAAACAACTTTTCGGGCCATGGCAGCAAACAAATTTGAAGCAATGCCACATTGCGGGAATTTGTGTAACTAGCACTGAGAAGATTTGTGGCACTTGCTCATTGACGAAAGCAATTCAGTTCATATCACAAGCGATGAATGAAGCTAAGAGCGGTGACTCAGGAAATGGGAATGTGTGAAAGAAATGAAGAGATGATAGAAGGAAGAGAGAGAGGGGAAAAAGAGAAATAGAGAGATAGAGACATGAGAAGAGAGAAAGAGAAAAGAGAAAGAGTAAGAAAAAGAGAGCAAGGCAAAGAGACTAAGACAAAGAAAGTAAAATAGATTACGAGGAAGATACAGATAGATAGAGCAAGAAAGAATAATAAAATAAGAAAGAGAGAAAAATTTGAAAATTTGAAAATGCATAACATATGAGCATAATTTTCATTTTGAGAGCAGATGTGCTTTAGTTTGTTCTTATTAAGATTCAAATTTCCCTGTCATTTAACAAAATAATTAAGTACCTTGTTTAGATATTACTGTATTACCTCTTTTTTGGGGTTGTGTTCCGCTATATGACCTAATTTAGCATCATCTGAAAATTTGGCAGCCATACTTAGTAATCTTGAATCTAAGTCGTTTTACGTAGATAAAAAATTATAGAGGATCAAAAACTCACCCCCTTAAGTAAGCTTTAATGAAATTTAGCCCAATCAGACCATTCTTAGATGATTTATCACTAGGTCTAGGGTTTGTAAGACAGTTTTCACCCCTACGCAATCGGTTACCTCCAATCCCCCTGCACTCTGTGCTTCTCTAGAAGTCTCCTATGAGGAAGGAAATCGAATGGCCTTTTAAAATCAACGTAAATAATGTCTACATCTTTATGACGATCATATTTTCTATTTATATGATAATTCTCTTTCAGCAAATTCGTTAAACTTAAGGACTGTCTTCTGAAAACCGATTTGGGTTTCTTTAATTGATTCATGACCTTCCGAGTCATCCTAGATTTTATCTCTTGACTCCAAAACGTTTACCCACAACTGACTTTAAAAGAATAGTTGTATAATTTGCGCGATCAACTTCTCTCCTTTTTCTCTTTAGTAAATAAGCGTAACATTCGCTAACTTAAAGTCTACAGGAGCCATTTGTTTAGGTGAAAAATATAGAAAAAGAGAGAACAAAGACAGAAGAAAGTAGGAAAAAGAGATAGCTTAAGAAAGTCAAATTTAAGAATTTAAAGTTGTTCTGCCATAGAAGTTGGGAGAAAAATGAGTGATATAGTTAAATATTTATTATTAGTTACGTAAAAATAGTCTAAAAATTCATTAATTAAATTTAAGAACCTACCTAATTAAAATGTAATTCGGTACATTGTATCATCTATTTGGTACTTCTATTCTACTAGCCAGATATATCCAGTACCTACCTAGTCATTCTTGTTTCACGATAATTAATGGTAGTGCTTTTATGAATAATATACTACTGCATTTCAAAAAATTAGAAAATCGTGAAAATTTAATTAATTTTCGGTATTTAATGTTAACAACGATGGCTTATGGTTCACAAAAATGAGTAACTGAGTACGAGTATTTTAAATTATTAGAAGATTTTATATGTTCAATCTGAAAAGGATATCCAATACAGAAATATTCAACTTTTGTTTTTAAAACTATGTTCATATATACACCCAAATACTTGGCTAGGTCTCCTTTACCACGAATTACAGCATCAATGCCCCTAGCATGGAGGCGATAAACTTGTGGCACAGCTGCGGGGTTATTGAAGCCCAGTTTGCTTTGATAGTGGGTGACCTTGAGATTTTTGCTATATTTTGGGGTCAGGTGTTGGATGGGAAATAAAACAATAATATCATGGGCAGCAAACCATTTAGTAGTTCATTTAGCACTGTGTGTAGGTGCTAAGCCCAGCTGGAAAACAAAATTGGCATATCCACAAGCAACGGTAGAGTTCTGTTTTTTTCCATAGCCCAGGTTAGAAGCTTCTGACGCTGTCCCTGGTTCTGGATGGGCCTGATATTAGGAATAGAGCAGTTGTAGCTCCTTTCCTTGGTAGCTCTTGATACATTAATCGAAGGATAAATCCACTCCTTGTAAAGCTCCCCAAGGTCTTGAATCAACTTTACAGAGTTACAAATTGTAAGGACCAGCAAAGACCCGATGATCGACCCCATAGCTAGACCAAGAAACTTTATAATTTAAAATGAAATAGAGCAACTCTAAATCTATGCTGTATATTGAAAGAGTACTTCTAAAGGCTATTTTAAACATATTAAGAGAGGAATTTTGCATCACTTCAGGTGGTAAGCGGGTCAATATTTCGGGGATTTTATATGTAAAACGGGTTTTTTCTCAATTATTGTTTCGAATCGCTTATTTTTCAATTTAAATCCAACATTTTGATTGTTCATCCGATTGTCCTACTCAAAAGGGACTCAAACTCAACAACTTGTATAACCAGTAAGACATTTTAAAACTTCAACTTGTTTTCTACGGAATCTTCTATTTTTCAAGGATAGCGATTTTAGGGTTTTTAATTTCTCTTCATAAGATCTACAGCACGTCTAAGCTCGGGAATCATTTTTGTGGCTCTACGTTCAATTCTATCAAAAATCAGGATATCCTTACGCAAGTATGAGGACCAAAATTGAACATCGTACTACAAGTGGCGTCTGGGTAATGCTTTATATAGGGGGGAGGACGAATTCTTTACATTTGAAGGTAAAGTTTCTAGCTATATACTTTTTGCAGCCTCATTGTACTGTTTTGATGATTTTAAATCTTTTGGAATTATAACTCCCAAATCACGCTCACCATCAACTGACATGAAAGTGTTACCATTTATTTTATAATCATTGAACAAGTTTGGATGCCTAAATTCCTGTTACCCGTGTACAGTTTTTTATCGCATTTTTCCCTTTCAGTCTATTTTTCATAAACATGCTTCAATACAGCACTCTATGAACAGCTACCTTTTTAGCAATGAGCTTCTGTGGCTTAGACTTTTTTGGGAGATTTTCCTTCACCCATCTGGCGACTGCTTTTAAGGGCGAAAGTCATCGTAATTAAAATTCTAGCCTAGTACTAGGCTATTCTAAAATTCACAAAAAATGAACAAAAAGAAACAAAAAGAAAGCACGTTCCGGCGTCGGGCAGAGGGGGTTGCTTCCTCCCGGCGCAGGAACATGTGACCTACAACAAAGTTAAATAAAATGGAGAAGCCAACCTCCTCCAAAAAGCCAGTCTACAAGTCTGTGTACACCAATCCTTCCTGAGTACAAGGGACAAACGGTAGCTACCCCACTCATACCGGTACCCAGCCAGGTACCGTTCGCGAAGATCACCGTGACTGGGACATTCAACAAGAAATGTGCCGAACATTCTCGGGGGAAAATGCAGTCGTCGCGCTCAATCAATGGCGGTGCGTCCCACGAGTGGGCCCAATTCGAGAACGATCGAAAGCGACCTAAAACCGTCGTGGCATTGGGGCTCCATTTGAAGAAGGTGTCGATAGTCGTATAGTAGACAACTTAAAACTCAACAGTCTTGCCCATAATTGTGGTTGCTTGTACTGAAGTTGACACAGATACACGTTATTTGTACTTTTGAATAGTAATTTACTCAAACTAGAAATTAAATAATAAAATAATTTGAGATTCTGGACTTCTGATTTTCATGAGCTAGAAGAGATAGAGATCAACACAAACAAAAAAAGGAGTGAAATATATCAGTTTACATGTAATCTATATAAAAAATAAGAAAGATTACTTTTTAATTAAATTACGAAAATAAATGAACTTTTTCACGATATTCTAATTTTTGAGCTGCATTAGTATATTATTGAGAATTTCCGAAGGAACAATAAAATGATTCCTAGTTTTTCCCGTTTTATTTAACAAGGCCACATTCATTCATTCAGGGCATTGAAAACGAATACAGGGAAGAATGGAAGAGGCTAAATTCACTAAAGAAATACTGCCTTATATTTTTAATTTTATATAGTTACTAATAAATGGGTAGATGGGAAATAGCAGGATTTGTGCCAAATTCTGAAGGGATGCAATGGAAATACAATTACTATAATGCATAAGTACTTTAGCATTGTCCCATTTAATCGCGAGAATACCGAGAGATATAAACATGAATATAACTTTTGTTCACTGCAACGGCGTCTTTTTATAAATAATACGTGCATTATAGCGACACTAACAAAGATACACGGCGTTGTCCGGACATAAAAAACTATCTTAAACAAATTAAATTCTCTGCTTGAGTTAAATTACGCAATTAAAAGTTGGTAGGTATAAAATATACAGTAGTACGGCAGGGCGAGCAAGCGGGTGGGCGAGCAGGCAGGCAAACGTGAGTATGCGGGCGGCAGCTCCAGACTTTAAAGCGCGCTTCAAGCGCGCTTTAACTAAATATCTGAATAATCCGAGTCTCATGAATGCTGCTAATAGGTATTATCGCGTTTTTTAAACATTGCCGTCGCATAATTGGTCTGGCAAACCTTAATTTTTCTACGGGCAATGTTGATGTTTTAATTGCAACTCATATACGCAATTACTTGTCCAGCCAAACCTAGAAGGGGTAAATTTTAGAACCTAACCTAACAACCAAATGGCAACACTTTTGCCAAATCCGAGTAACCTATGTTACTCCCTGGGTTAAGCTATCCCCATTGGTGACCTTTTTAGTCTTCAAGATCGCTCTAAGTGGCCACATATAGCGGTAATATATATATATATATATATATATATATATATATATATATATATAAACAGACTTTCGGAAATATATATTATATTTTTGAAAACTAGCCGGTACAATGTAGAGTTGTATTTAAAGATAACATTAATGTTACGCTGTCTAGGAAGACCAACGAGTATGACAAATGCAAATCATTGATCAATCACTACATTAATTGTGTTTAGTCCCATAGTTTTTTTTGAGAGACAATCAAGATTTTCCGGGTTTTATTTAATAATTTTGCCCTAAAAAATGTTAAGGGTGACATAAAGTAATATATATTATCCAGAATTTTGGACTAGACGATCCTTTGAGCTAGTAAGAATATCGAAGAGAAACATTCTTTAGAATCTATTTTGGTGTCCGGAATAAAATTGAATACAGGAATTCGAAGAGGTGTGCTTTTGAAACTTAGAGGGTAATCTTTAATATCACTCGATTATGGGAGTGTTTACTCGCCATAGTGACCTAATAACCTACATATTTTTCTTCCCTGTGACCCTGGTTTGCTGTTATCCTTCGCTCGCCTGACAAACTTTCCGTGGTTGTGCTTTTAAATCAATACTCGCAGACTTTTTCTTCCTTTCAGCTCAGTTAGCCTTGGACATTGCGGTCTTTGCGTTCTACTGAAATCTAATACTATTTGAGACACATTTGTACTGTTTTAATATAAACAAGTTAAATTTATGGTAAACTTAAATTTGTAAGTTTGAAATAATCAATTTATCTCATTTTATATAATATCAGGAGTTATATTGTTTTAAATGAACCCTCTTGAGTTATATTTAACTTAAGAAGAATCAATCTCAGTGTTTTGACTTCCTTTTAATGACGTGAGGTTTTCTCTAATTCCTATTTTCATCTGCGTATATTTTTATATGTATATACTGTACATTTGAGTGTAATTATGTATAAATATATTATTATTATAATTATTATTATTATTATTATTATAGTATGCTCTCCTTTAATTATAATCTTGTTTATTGGTCAGTACTCAGCTATTTATTCACTATTTTATCTCCTTTTACTCTTTATGCATGTTCATGCACTTTAATATTTAATATATCTTAGGGATTTCAGATTCCTATTTAATCCTAAAAAGAATGAAAAAAGCTAAAAAACATATTACTCTTCTCTTTTGCTAATGCTTTTTATCTGATGTCGAGACTCACAAATTTCGAGAATTTAAATGGGACTAAAGCAGTAAAAGACGACAAAGCGAGCTATAAAACAAGAGAAGCCCTTCATTGGAGAGGCATTGATTACCTTAAGGGATTAATGTACTATAAACAAGCAATTTCAATCTAATAAATCATTAATTCCTAGCAAAGAATGAGGCAGTTTGAATTGAAAAGGTAGGTTCAAAAGGGAAGCGGAAGGAGGGAAACTAAAAGGTTAATGGATAATTAATTACTCCCTGGCTGAGAAGAAAGTGATGCTTAGTAAAAAGCGAAAGGAGGCATCTTCAGCCAAGTTTGATTTTTTAACTGAGCAAAGTAAATGGTGTGACATTTTATAGGTATTTTTACTGAATAGGAGAGTTTGCGTTGAGGAAACTGATAAAGATAAAAGGTAAATAAATTAAAAGAAAATAAATAATAAAGTTGATAGTTATAAGGATTGTAATAGAAAATTTCATTAATTCTAAACCCTGTGGCTTAGATGGAAGTATTTTTAACTACTAGGAACAAGTAGATGCAAAGAGCAAAAGAATTTTTACGAAAATAAAATCCCTTGTGAAAACTATAAACTTGAGTTTTATAGAGTCTTATGAGTACTCCTGACAACATGATCGAACGTATGATAGATTCTCCTGAGAAAGTACTCAGGATAATATAAAAACAACAAAAACAAGTGCAGCTAAACAAAAAGCTTTTCTGTTAGCCGTGAACAAATATGTGGTCCTCAATCCATTGCAAAGATATTGACTCCGCAGTCAAGGGAAGAATATCTCTTGAGTAATAGATCCAACAGAGATATAAAACTGGCTCTCAATATAAGGAGGCAAGTTGGCGGCCGTTAAATCACGTTCATTACGTAATGAAAGATTGAATGAACAGTTATGATTCACACCACAGTACCCCCTCTCCCCAGACACGGCCATGAATCACACAAGCCCCATGCATTCACGTATTGTTCATTCAAAACAACACCGTATTTCGATTTAGCCCAGCGAATTTCTTCCTGATGCAGATTTTAATAATACAACAGGCCACCTTTAGCCTACTCTCACAAAATAAAGCAACCGTTCATTGAAGAAGAGCACGCACACATTTCGACTCTGTAAACTAATCGGAATTCAATCACACAAAGAGGTCATGGAAGATTGCATGCAGCTAGATGATTCATTCTCTTCAACTCACACGGCCTCGTCGAATTACCTTTCACGACTCGAAGCAATGACGTAATTCTCGCCGAACGACCTCAATAATCAAAATTCAGGTATTTCGCCTCACGCAAACACCTTTGAAGAGCAATCCATGTAAATAACAGGAATCTGACAGCTTCCAACTCTTTACAGTAAGCATATATTTATGTTAATTTTACTCATAATTACCACTCATCCATATGAGCTATAACAATATACCGCTAGACCCATTTCGAAACTTTAAAAAAGTCTACATAGTTAATCTAATGTACAAAAAATAGAGAAGAGGAAGAAAAAATCGTAGAAGACCTGAATAATTGGAAAATAGAAATGAATAAGGATATAAACAACAGGAGATTTTCCTCTGAGACATCTCCGCTAAAACGTAAAAGAAAACTCGTAAAGAATGGATTGAGGTTAGGGGGATTAAGAATGGAAGATTAATCCATTTACGTAATAGTTTAATGACCCTGTTTTTAAATGCATTTATACAGTGAGCATTAACAACCATTCTAGCTAACTGATTTTAAAGGTTTAACATTTCAAAGGCTTTTTAAACCTTGTCAGTCAAAGCTTCCGTTTCTCTTATGAATTTATGTGACGCTACGGAAACACCAGAAAATCTGTCGAGAATTGTGAAGAAAAATAATTTAGTAGGTCTTTTTCTCACAAAAGTTCAAACAGTTATGATGCCTTTTATTTCTCAGTAAGAACCTGCAGATCAACGAGGGATGCGAGCCACAGGTATGGTAGCCGTTGTAAAGTATAAACGAGTCAGGACTCCATACTGCGACTAATCAGAATCAGACCCCAATGTCTAAACTACGCTCAAATATGAACTTGTTAAAATCATAATTTATTATGAGGAAAAACAAACCGAGTTAGATAACAAGATTAAGACAGTATGTACAAAACTAGTCACTAAAATACCAAAATCTATCTTTTCTTGGAGATACTTGTTTAATTTTCATGAAAATTGAACAGAATATTATTTTAAATTTGTCACTGATATTCTACAAGTTACATTTCATTGAACACCGTATAATAACATTGTGGCATCACATATTCATGAGGCAGATTTGAGCAGGATACAGTGTTTATTTTGAAGCATAAGGGTACGAGGGGGAAAACTCTAGTCTTGAAAACATGCCCAAAAACCATAATGCTGCTACCTTAAAATCTAACCATCTCTTTTGTGCATTTAGGATTCAATATTTTACCTGTATGACGCTATACATGCTGCTTTAAATTCAATACGAACAATTTAAACTTGATTTAATTGCTGAAAAGATGCTTTCATACTTTTCAGCATTAAGAGGATATGCTCAATAACGAAGGCCAACCAGGTCGTTTTATTCTTTTAACCTATAAGTGATTTCTTAGCAGGGTAGCGTGCTATAGGTCCAACATCTGTCACAAAACGTTAGACAGTCTTGCGAGACACATTGAGGTTCAGGTTTTCCTCAACTTGACGTGAATTACCAGCTGCTGTCTCATCGACATCGGTTGGAAAGTTAGATCTTTCCTGGAAGTGTGTTGTCAAGGAGCTCTGGTTTCTTCGTTGACTCGTAGAAACCAACACCCCTATGACGCTTTATTTTGCGTAAAATCACACCTTTTTCTCGATTTCAATACCCCAAAATGTTACAGTGTCATCTTTTACTAGGCAACCTACTATCTGAAACATTTGTTGACCTTAACCCACCTCGCCATCCTAATAAATGAGCAATACCACCAGTATCAGTTTACAATACACATGCAGCAGTGTTAACATACATATGCTACAAATTTTGATGTGTAAACTGAAGCAAATTAGCCACCGTTCTTTAGTTTTAGGCCCATCATTTCTTCCAATATACCTCACTTTTATCATAAATATTTTATTTGCTGTTCTATGAAAATAAACCTGGACCCTATCAGAGGCAAAATTCAAAGAACTTTCTGTGTAATTTTCATGAAAATTAAACGAGGATATTTTAAGGAAATTCAGATTTCGGTATTTTGTTTTCAAGCTTTGGATGGTACTGTATATTAAAAAAGCCATGCTAGGGGATGAATATATTAGATTTTGGTTCTTGGAAATGACCTAAATACTAACAGTACCTCGGGCACTGTTAGTATTCGTTCCAAAGTGGTTAGCGAATAATGAGAAGAAATCCGGAGAAACAAAAGGGGAATAAAGAGAAGAAACTCATGGAAACAAAATAGATTATTATGAATAAGGAATCTAAAAAAAAGGGCATTAATGAGTCTCAAAATCCACATTCTAAAATTCGAAGCGTTACGAAGGCACATATCATAAATGATACAATATTATATAAACCAGGACACGACCGATTAAAATAATTGGAAACACTAGGTAGTTTTCAACATAATCATTTCCTACTATCATTGAATATGTAGATGGTTCTGTTTTAGTTTTAAGCTCGGACTAAGATGACTGAATGAACAAAAAAGATCAGCTACCTCTATAGTGAAGGTGCTGACACTCTACATATATAAGTGGCATTTGCTGGGCAGATATTATAAAATTAAAGCCCTAACATAAGTATATAGATTCAAATTAGTGTATATGTAAAAAAAGGTGGGAATGTACTTATTTTAAAGTCAATGAACGAACATTTATAACGAATGCAAGGAGTACTGTACCATAAACTATTATGAATGTTGTGGGGCCATTAGAGATGACGTTTCGAACCTGTCATTTGATTAATGTAGAGAAGAACGCTGTCTGACAGCCCAGCAACGTGTGACTCTGGGAGAATTATGCAATGGTGTGGAAAAACATCTGAGTTTGAGGCAAAATACCATTTACATAACAGTTCAAATGACTGTTTTTTCCTAATAGATGCCCAGATTTCCTTGGCAGTACCTTAAAAACAAGGTTACTGCATGTACGAAGTGATTATTCAGGATTAGGCGATGTCTCCCAGATCGATTATCAGGAAAAGTCGAAAACTTTGCATTTCATCCAAACATCCAACTTTCCCTATGCTTCGGAGCAGTGCTACCAATAATATCCTTTCTTCCGACATTATCTTCCGATTTTCATTGCAGAATTTTTGTTTTAGTTGTTTTTGTATTCTTATCTGTTTCTTTCATCGTTTATTCGTATTATTCTTAGAATGCATCTTATTAGGTCTTGAGTATTTTTTAATTTAATCTCTGCGTTTAACTGCTGTATGTAAAAATAAATAAAATGGCCTGATATAAATGACGGTCACTATACAAACATAATCACGACTGTGAAAAGAAGACCGGCTTTGAGAGTTGTTTACGAATAAATAAATGGTCCTGGTTTATCACTTTCCCACCTAATTTTATTCTAATGATTTCTTTTTCCCTGTACTAGAAGTAAATATTAGGGTTTAAAAAGCAAAGCTTATGTGGTTTAAATACCACCCATTAATTCTAATTTTCTTTCGTAAATCTCCTTGATCACTGCATTAAACAGTTTTGAGAAAGGAGGATCTTTTGTCTCCTATATTTCAATATTCATATTTTTTATTAAAAGATTTCAGCCCAAAGCAACGGGGAAGTTACTTCATTAAATGGACGAGAGAATATCATTATAAAACTTGCTACCTCCTTGTTTCTTCAGCTCTCTTTTTACTCAATTGAAACCTTTTTCATATTCCTGGAATATCATGTAGAGGGGCAGATGGGATTCCTTACAATAATTATTCATCAGTGTAGCAGAATGAGGTCAAATGGCGGCCACGTGCCCTTCTGTACCCACATGGATCCGGAGATCACCGCATGGAGCTGGTGAAAACATGGCTGAACCTAGGCAAGGAGGCAGTCGACGCTGTTATCACTCGCCCCAGGTGTATTTGCCTAGGAACCGATGTCATCCCCCCTCCCCACGGCCCCCTCTCCGCGAGCATTCGGGCTTGCCGCTCGAAGATTGGAATCCGTTGGACATTTTAATGATCGTTATAACGACTCCTCCCCCCCCCAGCGGCTATTTCGATTCAAGTTGAAGGCTAAATCAATCCGTGAGCTCTGCCTTAGTCAATCGGAAAGCTTCAACATCCGTGAACTCTACCTTAGTCAATCGGCAAGATTCGACATCCGTGAACTCGGCCCTAGTCAATCGGCAAGGACTGACAAGGACTCCAAACTCCGAAGGCGACAAATGCTCCCTCGTCTGAAGAAAGAGGTAAACTAACTTCTTCCGTCTCATTCACCGTACCCCGACTGGCCCCTTTTGGGCAACGAACACTTAAGGTAATCGTAATCGTTGCCACCTGCAGATTGATCTTAAATATGGCTTATCCAATTGCTCCATTATTTGTTTGAACGCCCCAGTTTAAAATCCCCCTTTAAATCACCGAACTGAATCTGACCTCTTTAATCCCTTAATCAACCTACCTGATCACGTGTAGATCTTTAACCCCGTCTGGGCAACCATTCCATTCAAACCCAATTTCTATGTAATTATATATATATATATATCCTTTTGTTGTTAGAAAAGTTATATTTTCGTCATTGTCTTTCTTTTGCAACCCCAACGTGTACCAGCTATCTGTTAATCTTTGGCCAACTTGCACACTGAAACATTTGTTTAAAAGGACCCCGTAAAGTAATAATAAAACCATCCCCACTGGACTCATAACAATTTCCCCTTTCACTATCGGTCTTCAACCTACTTCGGCCCCAAGCTACAAAGTACCTACGTATATATAAATGTAGAGTCTGGCCATTCCACGACAATCAGCCTGTGCATAGATCCTACGCAATCATTATTTTTGTGACAACCTAGCTCTTCTAGTAGGTAATTGTAGTTACGTGTAAATATCATTCAGTTGGTTCTAGCTTTTTTTAGTGTTTTTACGTTCCTGATTAGCTTGCGGTTTCTTAATTCCTTCGTTTCAACATGTGCATTTTACCCTCACATCGAGTATCGCCTTTTACATGCAAAGTTTTTGGAATAAAATTTTAAGTAATTCGGGAAAAATTTCTTCGCACAACTTATAAAACTTCTATCTTTACATTGACTATCTCTCTGTGGGGAAATCAATATCGTGAGGACAAACAGACGCTAGTTTGGTTACACAGCGTTAACAGTTACGTTTCATATTGTCAGATACCTTACTTCCCCTCCTCTTTGCTCCGCTGTCCCTGCAATCTTCGAGATCGCCCACAAAAAAAGGATTACCTTCATTAGATCTCGTAGCCCGTTACTATAAACAAAGGAAAGTGGGATAACCTTTAGAATAAAAATCTATGAACAGGCTCACTTCCCCCTCCTATTGTTTAGGTCTGTTTTCGCCAAATAGACGAAATTTCACTCTCCCCTACATAAACCAGGAGAGCGAAGGGTCACAACGTTGAAAAATGATGCCCTAGGAGAGAGGCTTAAAGGTGGGCCCTCATTTCTTCCCCAGGGGACAAGCGAAGTATATATAGTTCGATCTGGAGAAAAGAAGAGGAGAATCGAGGTAGCGATCGAGAAAATAAGACGAGTCCCGGAGCAAAAGCAGAAATCAAGAAGAAGTGGAACCAAGCGGGAGTTTTCTTCCCGAGTCTGTTCCTTTTGGTCACATCGAAGAGTAGACCATCGGTATAGAGAATCACTCTCATACCAATCTCGTTCAGAGAAACCTACTATCTCAGTTTTTCGAATAAACACAGAGATATCCCTCACCATTGAGGAATACCAATGTGAAGTTCCATCAAGAAAGGATTCACCTCTTGGTCAAGGCTCATCATCGAAAAGCCCGCAAGTGTAACCCAAAGATTGGAATAATCGTACATCCACAATTCCCTCGCTTATATCGTCGAGTCAAAAAGCATCGCCACGCACTCTCCATTTACCTCAAAGTCAGCTGTTATTCCCGAATAACCACCACCAAACTTATCCTTCGCGCAGCGGCACGGACAGCTGTGAGGCCGAGTCAGCCTCACGTCTCGATTCATCCCGTCATCGAGGTTCTAGTTCAAGGTCACCCCACGCCCGACTCTCACTTAGTTAAAGGTAAAAGGAATCCACTTAATCATGTTCTTTAGTTACCATTGCATACTAAAGTGAATTTTTGTGTCAACTATCGCGTAGTACTAATTAGTAGTATTAATTTTTATTTATATCCTCTTATTATATCCATAGTATATTTAATGTTTTAATATTTCATTTCTTTATATAATTAAAAGTATATTTTTTTCCCTTAGTTATTTAATTAAATCCTCGAAACGCTGCATATGGCAATAAATATATAATTTTACAAATCCTCCAGGGTTAAAGAACCAAAACAAAAGATAAATAAAAGTATAGCACTCTTAAAGAAAAAAGGAAAGGAGTTATTCATGTAAGGAACAAACGTACATACATACGCGGCCGTATACCACGACACTCTCCCATTCTTTCATTTACTTTTTCCCTAATGAAGCGAAATTATAAAATCGGAGGTAATGTTAGGTCAAGATCCATGACATTGATTGAAAAAGTAGCAGAGAGACGTCCAACATCCGATATTGTAATGTAGAACCTAGATTGTGTTCATCCCTATGAATATTGAGTAGATAGTGCGGCAGGTTTGTTCCAGTGGAGTTATCCTTATCCATAAATGGGTGAGAGTTATACATGCGCATGTGATGTACAGAGCACATACCGATTCATATGCGTTTACTAAATGTTTTTTTCTACCTCGAGTAACTATTTAAGGAACCATCCTAATTTAACTGTATGGTCACTTTACATAAATAACTTCTCGCGTGTTAAAGAAGAACGGTTAAATGAAACTATATAGAAGATTATAAGTTACTACACTACCAATAATTAAGTTGACTTTTAGGATTAAAAAGCATAATTTCCTCCTCCAAAGACATTGGCACACAAAGCGCCCCCAAAGAGGTACAAATTCAAAGTCAATCCTCAAGCCATTATCATTTAATAGTCTACTCGAGTTGGATAAAACTGATTCACGCACACGAACCAATATTCTTACATACAAACCCAAACTTGCATAAATACACACAATTGATCTTACCAAGGATTTAAAACAAAGTGTTCGAGCAAAGAATCCGATCAAACGATCAGAAAGGCAGTGATAGCTGATCTTGTGTCTTACTTGGGAGATTATTTCGATTCTAAAAGTCATCAGTAGTACCGTCACGGCCAAATTTTTTCGTGTTTTCGGCCCCATATAAAATTTTAGGAAATTAGATAAATGAAGGGTTGTAAAGTTTTTATTTGCATATAAATATAACTGAGAAGAAGGAATAAATACCACTAAGTTATATATGCTCCAACAATCAGCAAGAAGTAACACAATAAAAAAAATACCAAGACATGCAACATCAGTAATATATAGCAGAGAAGCAGATGAAGTTCGTTAAAATTACAGCTACACTAAACTGATAAAGGAAGCTCAGTAGTGTATCGAGAGTCCCTTGTCAGTGATGAGAGAATTTATTCTTTGAGGTATGTTATCCAGGGGTGTGTGACCCCTGAGGGTTGTGATGATGGTCCACTCTTCAATGATGACTTTCTTCAGTTGTTACTCATTGCAGGATGGCTGAAGACGTCTTACGGCTTCTTTCAAATCCTGCTGCAGGTCCTCTAGTTGATGAATTCCCAGCGACTGAGGTAGCCAGTCCATCACCGTGATATTGTTGTTCCGAAACCACTGCATGGTGCACGCAGACTTGTGACATGGTTTATTAGCCTGCTGAAAAATCACATCCCGGGCATTTCTGAAAAGGCCTCAGGCGGAGGCCAGCAAGTAATTTTTTCAGGCCAGCTTGGGACTTCTCTGAATTCATGCTGCCATCACAAACGGTTAGACGACTCACTCCTGGACTTGACATCAAACTACATATCATTAAAGAGAGTCTACCATGCTTTACTGTTAGCACTATATACTCTCGATTTCACTGCTCTCTCGGCCTCCTGCGGACTCTAAAGTTGCCCAGGATGAAAAACAACTGGAAAGTTAACTCTTTAGACCTTAAAATACGTCGTCGCCATTGAAGCATGCCCAGTTGCGGTGAGCACGTGCCCAATCCAGTCGAGGTCACTTATGCTGCAATATGATCAGTGACTTCTGTCGGGCTTTACATGCGTTCAGGCCTTGTGCATGTAGTCTCCGAGGGACTATTGTGACAGATGCATTAACCTGGCCGCGCTCTGTGTATTTATATTGCAGTTGGACTGCAGTTATATTATGATCTCTAAAGTTCACCCGACGCAAAGACCTGTTGTCACCTTTCCTACACACCTTGGGTCGTCAAGAGCTGTCATTCTTGGATGTTTTCACTTTCTTGGATGGTCTTCAACACTTCTGCAGCACCGGATTACGATCCGCCGAACCTTTGGGCAATTTTCGACAGCGAATACGCTCCTCGTGAAGAGTGTGTATTAGACTTCTTTTCTCCACGGTGTATTTACATGATTTTTTGCCATTATCATATCATTATCAGTGGTGATGGTGGTGACCTAGTCCACGGCCCGACAGTGGGTCGGGGACCCTCACACCTATTCCAGGCCCCACTCCAGCTCCCTGGGCCATCACCGGAGCAGACCGGCCGCCTCCCATGGTCTCTCCCAGAGATCCACCGGGCCCAGGTCTCTGTGTATCTGTTGCCAGTTGAAGAGATGTGTAGTGTCGTGTATATGTGCTAAGCATTTGGGGCAGTTTGGTGTTGTATGTGTGGTGGGACATATTTTGTGCATGTATGACGTCAGGAGTAGGGATTTGTTTGTTCGCATCTGTGCTAGTGTTCTTCTGATCTGCTTTGTGAGTGTTTGTTCTGAGTTGTGTATGGTTGGAGGTGGTTCACTTAATATTTTGTTGTGGGTTCTGTTTGTGAAGTATTGTTGTGTGATCTGAGAGTGGAGTGTTTTCATGTGTTGCTTGATTGTGTCTTCTCTTGTTGTGTTAGGTGTCTAAGTTGGTGGTGTAGTTGTTGTTGTTATCGATAATGGTCTGTATTTTTGTATCGGTGATTGGGAGTTTGTCTGGTGATGTGGTGGAGGGGATGATTTGGATGTTGTGTTTTCTGCCTGAGCTGCGATGCATGTAGTTATAGGTGATTTTTAATTGGTATGATGTTCGTCTCGTCGTGTAGATGTTGGATGTTTCTTTCAAGAGTGCATCTTCTGGCAGTGCGAAGGGCTGTCTTTTTTATTGTCTGCAGATTTTTGGTGTTTGTTTCTGAAATGATTGGAAACCAGATTGTGTTGTAGTATTCTAGTGCTGGTCTTGTGATTGTCTTGTATGTGTTAATGAGCGTTTTTTTGGTTTTCCTCCAGTGTGTAGTTGTGAGTGCTAAGATGACTTTGAGTGTTTTCGTGGCCTTGATTATTGTGTTTTGTATGTGTTTTGAGTATGTGAGTTTGGGGTTAAAAGTGAGGCGAAGGATCTTTGGTTCTTTTGTAGTGGGTAGTGGTATGTTTTCTATGTTTAGATTTAGGGTTGTGTTTTATTCTGCGTTTAGCTTAAGTGAGTTTTCTATTGTCCATGTGTGTATTTTGTTGAGGTAAGGTGGTATCTCTTGTTCAGCGGCTTCTGGTTTGTTGTGTTATGGGAGTATTGTGATGTCGTCTGTGTAGGTGACATTTTTTATTGTTTGCGGGGAAGTTGGTATATCTGAGGTGTAGATGCTGAAAAGTGTTGGGGAAAGTGCTCTTCCTTGGTAAACTCCGGATTTTGTGTGTCTGTATTTAGATTTTGTGTTTTGTATTAGAGTGTATTTGAGTCGTTCCTTGATGTAGTTTGCTATGTACTTGATGAGGGTAGTGGGTATGGTGAGTATTTGATCTTGTTGATTAGTTTGTGTAGGTCTACTGTGTCGAATGCTTTGGAATTCATAAGGGCGACTGCTATGGTTTTGTGTGGTGAAAATTTCTTGTTGAATCCATTTGTGATTATGTAGTTTATTGTGTGTAATTCTGTGGTGGCTGAGTGCATAGGTTTGAACCCATGTTGGTGTGGTATTTTTGAGATGTTGGATGTGATGTAGAGTAGGATGATTTTTTCTAGTGTTTTAACTATGGGGGAATGCAGCGCTATTGGTCTGTAGGAGTCTCCTTTGTTTATGTCTTTGTTTGGTTTGGGTAGTGGAATTATTTTTGATACTTTCCATCGTTTAGGTATGTTGTTTGTGTTTATGGCGAGGTTGTAAGTGTGTGTGTAGAGGTTTATGGCGTTTTTCCCTAGGTCTTTGAGGTGTTTGATGTTTATGTCATCAGGGCCAGTGGAGTTGTTGTCTCTCGCTTGTTTTATTGCTCTGATGGTCTGTTTTATTGTAGTCGTGAAGTGTGGTTTAGGGAGTTTTTTCTTTGTAAGTCTGTCTATTTTCCTGTTTTCAAGTATCGTTTGGTGTATTGTTGTGTTTGTGAATTGTTTATTGAAGTGCTCTGCTTTTTGTATGGGTGTTGTTGCTTCTTTGTTTTTGAAGGTGATGGTATTGTTTTGTGGTTGTGTTGTTTTTTTTTGTTTGTGAGGCCAGCAATGGTTTTCCACAGTTTGTGTGTGTTTGTTTTGTAGTCTCATTGCTGGTCTAGGTGATGTTTCTATAATTCTTGTTTGTGTTCTTGTATGGCGCAATCTATTTGTTTGTTTTGTTCTATAATGCTGGGGTCTGATGAGTTTTGTTTTCTATTGTTGTTCCGTTGTGCTATGAGGTTTCAGATTGGTTCAGGGAGTAGTTTTTTTATGTTGTGTATTTTCCCACGTTATAAGGAAGCTTCTATTTTTTATTTTATTTCCTATATGTATTAGACACATGCATGCAAACCTATACCAATATATTCATATACATACCTAAGGAATAAGAAAAATTCCAGGTTTCCAAAATATTTGGCCACCGCTGTGTTCTTGCTAGTCATCGGAAAAAGCGAAGCCAGATAATTTGGTTTCTGCACGTATTGCATGCACAAAATATAGAGAAGAGAGAGATAGAGAGTGTGTGGGTGTATGTGTTTGAAGGAATGCAAACACCCTTAAAGACCTTGCAATTCAATTCATACCAAGAAAGTGCTATTTTAAGGTATCGAACTTTTCTATCTTTTATCTATAGTAAAAGAAAGGTGGGTAATAAACATGAAGGCTATCCCAACCTTTCTCCCACAACCACTATAGCAGGTACGGAAAATTTAAACGATGGTTAGTTGAGTTGAAATAATGAACAACACCAGGCTTTCTGATAGAAATGTTCTTAATTTTAAACCTAATAAATTGGAAAATACTGTGTTAATTTATATGGTTTGAGAGAGAGCGAGAAAGACATCTAAATATATGCTGGAGATAGTTTACTTTTTCTCAACCATTCTGGACGAATGCACATCTATATTAACATTACTCGTTTTCCTGACCTTTACCATTGCTGCAAGAAGTTTAAATCATGTATTTATGATGATTTCCATCATCCAGACACAGTATCTTAAATGTACGCTACTTTTTTTCTACTACTTCATCGAGTCTAGAGTCTATTTCCCTGCTGCCATATGGTATCCACGTTTGTAAAATGCGCCATTGATTTTTCGAAACAGAAAGTAGCATTGCTTTCATCATAAAACCTCCGCTGGCATTTCTACTGGTGGCCTATATCTGGAAAATGTCTCCCATTGGTCAGAAAGATAAATCACAAAAACTAAGCATAAATCAGGAGATAATTTGTAAAATTAAGAACGAGTATAATATCCTTCTCCCCAATTTATCACTTGCCTATAGCTTTCTTTGCAATTCATGTTAGTTCTTTTTTACTCTCCTTTATATTCACCATATTTACTTCTGTCTACACTAAGACTCCAGGTTTGGGCATAAATCAAGTTTCCAATAAATGCAAATCCGCTGAGATATGAAGCAATTCAAAAGGTTGTACAGAATGGGACCCATGGTATAATGATTGATTACATTAATATCTAATTTGAGGAAAATTATTGTATAGTAAGACAAAAAAACAAGTTTTTGAGGGGGAATATATCTTTTTAATTGGTAAAATTTAACTTTGAGCATTCTACCATATGTATATATTACACCCCATCTGTATAATTACTTATTTCACGAAATGAGTAGTCAGATTGTTCATTATATGAAGCAAGCAGTCATTTGTTCATTTCACAAAATGGACACTCACACTGCTCATTTAATGAAATTTCCATTCATTTTATGGAGAATGGAGCAATTTCTTTTGCGCAGCTCTCGAACTGGACAAGGATTTCCTTAAAGTTTCGTGAAATTGCCTTCAATATTTAACTTATACACTGCCTTTTAATGTCTACGGTTCCTACAAATGATTAGATAAAATAAACAATCTTTTTCCATATTGACACATCAATTAAATAGCAAATATGAATATACAAACAGGAATCCATTTATTATCCTAACTAAGATCAGCATAATATCAAAATTATTACTCGTTTGTAATATTTACTCAACATTTAGGCATGATATGTGGCTGTGACACGTACTGTCTAAACGAAGTTCTATCGTCGGCAGCTGCAAAGCTTGGTCAAGCAATGGGTCTTGTATTAGCAAATGCATTATCTTTGCCCACCACAAACATTTTGCAGTTTGACAATTTCTAGAGTGCTTAATTTATCAGATGGACTTTCTAAGGATTTGAGACCTCTATAGTTAACTGATTCCTTAACAATTTGCCATTGATAATTCCAACCTTAGTGCCATATACTGGCCATTTTTTAAAAACTTTATTGATTCCTCAAAACCTGACCACTTTGTAAGTTTGTAAAATAGGGTAATCTTTACTTCCTAACCTCTTTCCAGTTCTACCTTCACTGAGACTCGAAATTGCTTTCCTCTCGAATTTAGCTAAACTCGAGCATGAAAACTTGTCTACAACAATGTTTCAAGAGATCACAGAACACAATAAATAGCTATAATGCTAGCTAAAAAAAAGCTAGGGTAAGCAACTGCAATTGTATGTAACTATAATAGGATTAATTATCTATTATATTTAAATGTAAATCAATGATAAAATAAAGTACAATAATTTTTACTGGATACAAGGTCACAGGTTCACAAGACAACACTCTAAGTATAATACACAACGAAAGATACTAGGCTTACAAACTTTGAATCTGCTGGCGAATAGATAAAGCTGGACGAGCACAAGGAGTAAAGGTCAGATTTATCAGGTCGGTAAATATTGCCCATTTCAAGAACATGGGGCAGAAACTACACAATTAAAGATTTGGAAAAATGACTGTCCGTTCCACGTAGTGGGCAATTTGAATGACCATTCCGTGTAATGAGCGCCAAAACAAACTGCGGGTAACATACATACATATGAGGACTTCGAAGGGGTCATATTGAAATTTATTATGCATCTATTTATATTATTAAACTAGTATAATACCCAAAGTTGTTCGATTTTAATTATGGCTATTTCGAGGCTATACTAAGAACTGACGAAGTTTGCTGTTTCCTAGGTTAGGTTACGCTGTCCAGTGGTAGTGGCTTTATTTATTGATTGTCAATTGTCTGACGTGTAAAGAAGATATGGCCAAATTGTTGATTTTATTTTAATGAATGGATTCTGGGATTATGTCAAGCATAGCAAACCCAATTTTACCTTGTTAAGACTAGTATACTCAAACTTATTCCGGTCGCGAATAGCGACACGTGCAGGCATGTGTTTCGTTATTATTGACAAAATTTGAGACCTGTTTGTCTTAGGATGAAAGTTAGGTCAGGTTGTTTAGATTGTTGGTTTTATTTGATGGCTATGAGTTGTTTGTTCTATTATTAAGATTAATTCAGCTAATTTTGATTGCTGATTTTATTAAATGGTTATGAGTTGTTTGTCCTGTTAAATAGGTTAGGTTGTTCGTAGCAAATGCTACTTCTGCATAGTGAACCCTTCCAAAAGTCGAAGTGGCTAAAATGCACCTCTTATTTCCCAGCTCAATCTTTTATCCTCTATTAAACCACTACCACACAGTGCTGATCTTCTTGTACCTGCTCCCAGAGAGAAATGAACCACTCTCAGAACAAAACAACAATTCAGAAGCTGAAATGATGACTGAAGATGTAGACTCCAGTTTCAGAGATAATGTTTGTTGAGAAGAATCCATACTATTCAACCAAGGAGACCTCAATGACCTTGTCAGAGAACTTAGGTTGTCAAAGTCAAATCGTGAGTTTTTGATTTCCAGGCTCAAAAAGGGAAATTTGCTGGATGAAAATGTGCCAAAGGAAAGTCCTAAACATTTCTTCTCACAAGTTTCGTTACTTATCAAGCTGGGCTATGCTATTGCACTGATGTATCTGGCCTGTTTGATGCAATTGGAATTACATGTAATCCAGATGAGTGGAAGCTTTTGATTGACATTTCCTCAAAAAGCATTAAATTTAAGCTGTACTTCTCTATAGTTGGAATTAGCATCTATCTATTCCCTTGGCTCAGTCAGTATATCTCAAAGAGGACTACAACAGTGTCAAGCTTCTGCTATAAGGTTTAATTATAATGAATCGGGCTGGAAAGTGATTGGAGACCTCAAAATGGTAACATTTTTTAGTTGTCTCTAGGGAGGTTTTACCGTTTCCCTAGCATCTTTTCCTTTTGAATAGTAGGGATACCACATCACAAGAAGCAATGGCCACAGAGGACTGAGTTCTCTGTTGGAAAACATAATCTCAATCATGAGCAATTTCTAGACATCCAAAGGTGGTGTTCCCTCGAGTGAATTTAAAACTATGTCTCATGAAGCAGTTTGTTAGAGCTTTTAACAAAGAGTCTGCAGCCTTCAAGTACATTCAAAATTTCTTTCTCAAACACTGACGCAAAGGTAAAAGCTGGTGTCTTTGTTGAACCACAAATCAGAAAAATCATGGAGTGTTCAGAATTCCCTGAAAAGTTTACTAAAAAGAAAAAAAAACCTATAAGAGTTTGCTTCGGTGTCTCACGGCTCTTGGAGCAACCACAAGGCTGACAATTATATGAAGTTGGTTGAGAACTTAGTGAAAAGCTATAACCAAATGGACTGCAAGATGTCCATTACGGTACACATTCTTACTGACTAGCTTGACAAGTTCAAGGAGAATATGGAAGCATACTCAGAGGGGCAAAGGAAGCGATTCCATCAAGATATACTGAACTATGAGGATACATAACTACCAAGGAGTATACAATGACAACATGATGAGAGACTACATTTGTGGTCTTATACGAGAAGTAATTTACATTACAAACGGAAATCGAGAACAACTCTTCACTTCTAACTTTTTTACTTATTTTTAGTTTTTATTTTGCAAGTTTCGGTAAAATTGTATAAATTTAACTCTGCGTTTTTTAGTTTAGCTCTACAATGTATGAAAAAAAACATTACCCATTTTGGTAAATATTTCATCATACAAGCCATAAAAGCAAAGTTTAAAACAAATAATGGCTATTTCTATCATTTTGCAATAAAAGAAGTTGGAAAATAATACTTACTGGACAGGAATAAAGTTATGTTACAGTGTTATTTTTTGTTTATAATATTATCAAATTCAAACTAACCTAACCTGAAAACGATTCATAAGAGGAATGAATTTGTATATCTCCCAGTACCTCTGTTCTTTGCGCCTATATAGGACAAAAATATAAAAAAAATGATAGATCTTTCAATAAAATGGGTTTTTCGGTTTCAACCATTTCTATTTTTTTGCCTATCAAGACGAAAGATTCAAGAGTGACTCCTTCGAAAATGATATACTTAAGATGAATACCTTTGTATATTGCCGAGCGACTCAGTTTTTTGCGGCTGTAATGGACAGTTAGACACGCACAAAATCTATGAATTTTATATATACAGATTCGAAACATATAGTGTAAAATGATATTTTATGAATTATCTTTTTAACACAATAATATATTACATAATGCTTACACTAAATGAAAGGAAAAAATTATATGCTACAAGATGATGTAACTAATATTGAATGTGACCGCTTTTTTCGTCGATGATAGGACGAAATCTTGGTATGAGCTGAAAGCAAATGGCGCCCAGAGCTTCAGCAGATATCTACTCCCCGCATTTTTTCAGCTTACATTTCAGAACTTCGACAGTTAGATGAGATCTGGTACATGTCTTCTGTTCAAGCAATGATTACACTTCAAAGTTCATGGGGTTCAATTCTATCTAACCGAGAGGCCAAAGTTTCTTGGAACAAAACCCCTTAAAATTTGTCCTGCACCAGTCTTGTGTGTGAGGTTACTTCAAATTGTTGAAGGGCTACACCGGTATTTTCTATATTGGCATCCACCCAGAGGATAACTTTCTCCTTCAATATGTCAAACTAAACGATTTGATTTATTTTTATCCCTTCTCTTGAAAAATATTCTCTGTTCAACCGGAATGTGATTTTAATTTTGAGTTCAAAAACGATAATTCTGTGTGTCGTGGGTGGCCTGGACAGTAAGCAACTCCCCATCCGTCCACAAAACTGGAGGATGCGAGTCATCAAATAGCCGTTGGAGGAGCAATTTGTCTGTAAAGACTCTCTTCCTTTTGGGGGAGTTGAAAAGCAGGTTTTTTTCAACTATCTTGAATGGTTGAATTTAAATATCCTTTTACGCCTGGTAACATGGTTTAGTTGCCTGGCACTCTTTCTATTTCGCCTGAACTTGTTCATTATGTTCTTGAAAAGGGTTAAGGTTTTCACTGATCGGATCTGGGTGGTCCTCACTCTTGGAAGACAACTGCTTGTCTCTTTAAGGCTTTAAGAATCCCACATCTGCTCAGAGTGGGGTTCATCATTTTGAAAATATCGCCCTCTATCTTCCCGTTTCTATATAGGTACGCGATTGCTTCATATTTTCCAGTCATATTTGTAATCGCGTTTTGTTTCTATCAATTTATAATTTGATTCCCTAAATTCAATAAATCCTGAAGCAAAGTAATTAATAAATGTGAGTGCACATTTTTTAAATAAATTGTATAAAGCAAGCTACATTTTGTGTTTTCACCTGTAGAAAGAGATAAATAGTTTTGGCTTTTCCGTTGTGTATAAAGCAGATATGTAATAAGTATTTTTCCTGTTCTCACTAAGTTTTGACTTTGGAAACTTTTATGCAATATTTACTTTTATTCTGAGTGTTTAAACTTTTAGTGAGGTTTATTTCATAGAATGATTCCGAAAAGCATTTTTTTAATAAATTTATAAAAAGGTGGGGAAAATATATAACAAAGATCTAGATTAGTATCTCGCATTTTGATCTATTGATCATATCGGTATATTTATAAGGCGAAGAGTAAGTAGTTCACCCCTTTTTCGGTCATCGTGGTAGTAATTAACTCACCCTATAAATTAAATTTTGCTTATAGTCATCATCGAATTGAGGTGTTAACAGATTCAACCGACAAATGAAATTGTGGTATTAAATAGCCCAAACGATAACTAAATTTATATTTATGGACATCAAATCGCAGTGTAAATTGGCTTAACTGATAAATGAAATTTTTGTTCTGATCATCAAATCGTCATGTTAATAAGCTCAACTGATAAATGAAATCTTTGTTCCAGCCATTAATTCGTGGGATTAATTAGCTCCACCTACAATTTAAACTTTGGCTCTTGTCATAGAATTATTAGTATAACTTATATGGAATTTTGTTTCTGGTATTATTTATGACACACTCTTCTACTAGTACAGCTAAGGTTGAATATATTAGTCTTTTTTACTCTCGACTTTCACTACTACCTTTTTATTTTTGTTGATAATCATCTCACTATTGCGCAAAGAGAGTCCCAACTATGGAAATATGGGTGCAAGAGGGATTAAATCACTTTCATCAAGGGAAGGGCGCCTCTTCCAGACATGGACAGGGATTTTCAATAAGAACATGATGGGCAAAAATGAGATCAGGAAGTCTGAGGAAATTACAACAAATTCTATAATAAATTTCTGTAACCTTAGGTTTTAGAGTCACATAAGTTGTGTACCAGAAACTAGGAGGAAAGGTTTTACCAAAGGAAGAAAATTAAAAGTATGGATTTCGTCATGGGCTTTGAAAGAGTTGTGGTGATAGAAACCTTAAAGCCCGCCTTCCTTGAGTATGATTTCACCCTCCCTTGTCCCTACTCCGTCGTAAATCTGGCACTTGGATGCGCTTAGTTGGAAAACTATAGAAAACTACAGATTAATTCAATATCATAGACAATTTTGTCAGGAACCTGGGTAAAGTTGATGTATTTTAGGGCCTATGATCTTGGTTCGGACTTGTTCTTGGGTGTATGCGTCGTCCTGGCCTCATTAATTCTATTGCAAATGTTGTACTCTTTATAGTTTTGATTATATTTCCTTTTATATTTGTACTCTATTTATCTGTATCTACAGAGAGTGGAAATGCCTTCGTTGAAAACAATAATTTGCATTTTTGTCTACACATACATAAGATTCTAACTTTCTAGAGAAATCTTTAGAAATTGTCATTGCTTCGAATTTTGTCTATTTCGTTTGTTTTTACCTGCTCTCGCCCTCCCCTCCCTCACTAACCGATGCGGGATTCTTCTGAGTGCATCAAGAGGCTTTCATCAAACGACCAGAATCAATCTTGCGTAGCCTTTTATATGATACGACTGCCAGGATCAGAACGATGATTAATTACTGAATAAAAGTAGGGACCCTGCACTCATGTCCACGTATCTCTTATCTTCTCCCACTAACACCATTGAGTGGCTCCCTCACCCCACTTTGTCATCCAAAAAAGGTTAATAATGGCTGTGAACATCCCTCCTACGGAGCGCGTTTTTAGGCAATCTTTTCGTCGTGTTTATTTAGGCATGGTTATTTCGTTGGCTGAGTGGTTGACTGAGTCACTGGCTGGCCAGCTGGCACCGGGTGGCTGGGCTTGGTTGAAATTGGCTGGCTAGTTGTTGGGGTTTGCGTCATTCGCGCTCTCTCTCTCTCTCTCTCTTCAGCACGTGCGCCAAGGCTATAAAGGAGTTATTTTTTAACACCATAATGCATTACTATTCATAAGTGTCCCAATAAATTGAAGTTCTTACGATACCGTTACTATTTTAGGGATTTCTCAACTCACTTGACATAACGGGTAAGGAGGGTGTGGGACAACGGGGAGGGGGGGGGGTAGCTATAAGATGCGTGGAGGGACCGTTTTTCATTTCTCTGCTCGGAATGAGCTACTGAGAAAGGGTTTAACAGCAATTCGCATTGCCTGATACTTTTCACACTGTGGACCTTCAACTTAGCGTGGGGTCCGAACCACTGGTTCCTACAACCTATGGACGCAACCTTAAATTCGAACCAAATGGTGAATCCATCGGGCGAATAATCATACTCAATGTCACTTAACTTCTCTATGTTAACCACAAGAAAGAGTAACTAGTGGTAACAGTGTGCGTAAATTAAACAATGGGGGAAAACCACCGTTTAATTGTGCCCTCGTCCCTTTAAATTAATAACGAGATCCCCCCACCCGCTAATGATATTCATATAATGATCAGAGTGACAAACAGTTGCAAGGCCTTATGCACCAGGAACCATCCTCGGCGAGGCCGGGAGAAGGTGCGAAAAGAGAGGAAATCATGTATTTTGTTACCAACCCGCGTGCCTGGGAACTTTACATGGCTCAAGGGAGAGTCACTCGTTCCATATCATAGGGCTGTAGTCTGGAATCTTCTTCGACCGCTTTTGAGACTGAAGAGTAATGTGTTACGTGTCGGAACGGAAGTGACGGTGTTGTAAGTGGCTATGTGTGTCATGACGTCAAACTCAGAGAGTGGCCTACTGAGCTTCCAACGAGTTCCGAATGTTATTGTGTCTCCGATCTCGCCGGGACTCGAATCCTGTACCAATGCATGGAAATCAAATGCCTTGTCAACTCGGATGCGGGAGCTCGGAGCTCCACAACGTCCAGAAATTTGGAGATGGAGCTCACATGAAGTAAAATAGGGTTGAACGGGATTGCAGCGCGAGAGAGTTGTGTACCCTGGTTTTCCAGTGACCTAAATAGTCCCCTCTTTTGGATACTCGGGCTATCTACCTTCTGCATATCATGTACCCTAATTTCACCCCTTCCTTTACATAAAATATGTTCATTTTTGGGTTTCGTGGGAAATGCCCCAAACAACTTATCTGTACCACAGCTCCCCACCATTGCTAAAGCTAACGTACAAAATTTGAAACGGTATAAGACAAAACCCATAACTAATAATATCGCTCCTACACTCAAAAACCGAAATTCTCCAATATATACACAGTTCTACAGCAAGAAATGCGTTCAATCACACGCATACCACACTATCAACAAAAACACTCTCCTCTCAAAGAGTAATAAAGAAACGTCTTCAACACACTGCAGCAGAATTTAACCTCGGTACCCTATTGTCCTGCGCAATAAAAAGAAACCAATCACATTCACCATAAATAGTCAGCGAAGTCCCTTAGTCTCCCAATCATCACAATACTATTCTTATCTCCCACGAAAAGAGCAAAGGAAGAATCTACCATCCACAGAAATACAAGAGTCACTCTTCACGCTCAGATCATGCCACCATACAGACCGACAATGCTAAAAACACCTCATAAACCAAACAGACAACTAACACTGCCTACGATGAAATCACCCCTCATTAAATACTGAACACCTTGTATAAATATGCTCAAAACTTGAACCCCACACAATAAACTACAACATATTTTCAGTTAGAAAATTGTGGAGTCTGCCTTCGGCGTTCGCGTTCTTCTTGGCAGAAGCAGGATGGGAAGGAACCAAATGAGCAACTACTGTCCAAAACTAAGGAAGAAATACGCAAATTTGAAAATACTCGTTGAACATTGCTCAGATTAATCGATAAAATTTCCCTTTGATAGTGTCCAAGTTTCATTTTCTAGAATAACGGATAAAAAAATGTTATGAAAATAATCTGTATTTGAAGAAAGGATATTTTCACTAAATCGGAACTACTTCGCTTGCTTTGCTTTGTGGTGCGGATCATTATCTTGCATGAAAACAGGCTCAAATACACCAAATGTTAGGAAGAAGAGGGTTACATGTTATTGATTGAGTGATTATTGATAGTTTAAGGGCTACGCAACTTCAATCAAGAGTTATTGTCGCCCGTCAGAAGGAAGGAGGCTGGGGCCGGGCGGATACATGTTATTGAAGCAGTTTTCTGAATACCCCAATTTTTCCTAAGAGCGCGTAAACGGACGAGTGGACAGACGCCAGCACTTAAAACCATGCCCCACACCGTAACTCTACCACTTTCAATTTAGCTTTCTTCTTCGACATGTGGGATTCAATCTTTCACCTGCATGATGCTTTACAAACTTAAAATATATATAAATATATATATATATTTATATATATATATATATATATATATATATATATATATATATATATATATATATATATATATATATATATATATATTTATATATATATATATATATATATATATATTTATATATATATATATATATATATATATATATATATATATATATATATATATATATATATATATATATATATATATATATATATATAGAGAGAGGTTGAGGATAAATCCCAAAATGAGACGTAAAATTTCTCATTTAATTAAGTACAACGTTTCGGGTATCTTACCCATCTTCTGGTCTATATAAGAGATTTAGAACACGTTTAAAATTACAAAAATTATAATGTACACAAAGATTGAAAATAAATTATTTAGTTATTTAAAGTTATGACAAATCATTTGAAAACTATTGAAACTTTAGATTTGGATCAATTATATATATATATATATATATATATATATATATATATATATATATATATATATATATATATATATATATATATATATATATATATATATATATATATATATATATATATATATATATATATATATATATATATATATATATATATATATATATATATATGGAGGGGATATGATTAACCGAGTGGTGTAGAATAGGGCTAAATGACGCTCAGTTGATCTCTTCTTGGCTCCGTTACCAGATAATGGGGTTAAGCTATTGAGAGAAGGGGAAAGGAAACCGTCCTCCTGAGTACGCGGGCAAAAACCAAAACGAGAGTGCATATTGGCCGATAATTACTTAGCTATAGCTGAATGCTGTTCTGGGTTATTTTAAAGAGTAGTACAAAATATTTAATAACACGACAATAAAAGTTAATTGCCAGGTTGAGAAGGGAAGGGGCACTTCAAGGAGGAGCAACAAGGGTAACAAAGAGTAACAAGAAAAGAAGGTGCCCTAGAAGACCTTACGGTCCATTCAATGAGGGTACCTTTGGACTAGCAGTCGAGCGGGCACATCTCTGCTCAAATGCTTTACGTCCTTTCACGGCCATTTTTCAAAACCCTGTCTAGTCTTGACTTGAACTGGTCCACAGATTCACTGTTGACAAATTCCCCTGGAAGTGCGTTCCAACTACCGCAGATACTTTACGTGAAAATTTTTCCACACCGATCGCGGTTGTAACCCTTCAGTTCAGGTCTAAAGTCTTGATTTCTTGTTCTGCTCTCAACAAGTGTGAAAATATCCCGGTAATCAATATTGTCGAACCCTTGAAGTATTTTGAAAACTTCGATGAGCTGAACACGCAGTCTACGGGTTTCCGACGAGAACAGATCTAATTTCCTTAATCTATCTTCATAACTTTTTGTCTGATAGAGGGAATCAGTTTAGGTTTCCCTGGCTTGCACGCGTTCCAATTTCGCGATGTCCTTTCGAAATGAAGGACTCCAAAATTGTACGGCATACTCCAGGTGCGGTCGGACAAGTGAGTTGTATAAATACAGTACAATCTCCTTGATCCGATATCCAAACTGGCGCTTTATGTAGCCTAGCATCCTTTGGGCCTTTTTTCTCCGCCTCAATGCACTGTTTCGAGAACTTGAGGTCATTAGTCGGTGGATTCAAGAGCAGTGCCCTTAAGCATATACTGAGATTGGGGGTTTCTTTGGCCGATATGCATCACTTTGCAAGGAGAATTGCAGGAGGTTGAGATTTACCTCGGAATACCCTGACGAGGGAGTACTTGCGCTGGTGAACGAGAACGGCCGTTGCGAGGAAATCGCCAATTGACTGGGGCAGAGTTCCGACGTGAAAAGAGAAGTGATGTGTCTCGTGCGTCATAGTGGGCCGGTACTAACCTGACTCGGCTGAGCCTGGCGTTAAATACCGACTGACGATAAGGTGAAATCGCCTTCGGTCAGGAAGGGGATTCTCCAGAGATACACACGAAGCTGGGGGATGCACGTCTTCCAGCGAAGAATTTGCAATAACAGATGTACTTCGTCGCTCTCGCAGGCTTCAAGATGGTATGAGAGAGGCAAGATTACCTCAAGGCTTGGGGAGAATCCTTTATGAGTAAACACAGCTGCGTTCTGAAAGCATCTTCGCTTGATTCTTAGGCCCGTTCTCTCGTCCTTTGATCTCGTGTTTGAGAGCCACGTGTTGCTCCTTGACTCTTTTCTTTCACAATGCTCATTTTCATTCTGATATACTGTTTAATTTTATCAGACAACCATTTAGGGTCATCATCCGTGTTATATTAGATGGGAAACAAAGTTCCAGCACAACATTTTTTAAAAAGTTTATTTATTTATACATCTATTTAAAAGTTTTTAACTAGAGATGTATACATTGGGTTCGTCTAGTTAATGTGTAGGTGGCTAGGCTTTCCTAGGCCAAAACAGAGTAATTAGTCAAACACCCTATATGATATCTAAAGTTTCAAAAATCACCCCTCAACTGATTAAAAGTCCAGCCTAAACGCGGCCCAGTCGCAACATCCTATCAAGTAAGCATTTGCAGAAGACACAATAAGTCGTCGCACAGCCTAGAATTGGTTTAAGAAGTTTCAGCGTGGCCAATTCAGTATCTAAAATTACCCAAGAAGTGGTCATCCCTCATTTATTGAAAATGTCCGTTTGTGCGCCTGTGTCAAAGCTGATTGCCGTAGAATGACCTACAGACATATATGTTATTTCTACATGAAATGCGTGAACGTTCAAGCTCAAACGAGTGACCTTGACTGAACTCTAGTCATGACAGAGATGGGGGATAGAAGTGGGGGAAGGTGAGACCCAACCTCTCCTGGAGGAGTGCGAGGGATTTAAATACAAACGATAGAGTGCAATTGGCCATTATTAAACTAATGAAGGCTGCGGGCCTTGAGGCTCATCAAGAAACCCCCCGCGGGGGTTTCTTGATGACGCCCTGGGAGGCGACAGAGGCGTGCGTTTAAATTCCATTCCCTCGCTTATCGAAGAAAGCAGTTTGATATTCTGACTGTTCTCACGGTTCTCGCTTACGTTGACTTACCTCGTACCTGACCTCATGGTTTCGATGGGACACATGTCGGCAAGGAACCTTTATTCTCGACACTGATCCACATCTGACATCACGCGAACTGGCTGAAAAGTTTAGCCTCAGCCAAACAGACATTTTGCATAATTTATAGGGAATTGGTAAAGTCAGCAAAATGGACGTAGGGATCCCAACTAAACTGACATACTTGGAACGTCAGGGCTGCATAGTCGCCTGAATGATACTAATGTTCAAGAAACGTCGTTTTGATTGGCTGAATAAAGTGGTTACTGCAGACTATAAATGTTTTTTCACACTCGAACATGAGACGCAAAAGAAGCTGAAAAGACAAAGGTGCACCTGCACAACTTCAGGCAAAGGTCGACAGACATCAAAACAAGCTTATGACTTTTTTATGCTGGTATGTAAATGAAGTGATTTACTGGAAAATGTTGGAACACAACCAGTTTATCGATGCTCAATTATACAGTCAACATCTACAACATGTGGCAGATACAAGTGTTCAGAACCGACTAGAATTGATTTATGTCAATTTTCTTCATGTTAACGCCCGACTACACGTTGCAAATCATACCAGAGCAAAACTCTTGGAGCTGGGATGGGAAGCTCTTCCTCACCCACCATATTTGCCAGACCTGGCCCTAACAGAGTACCATCTATTCCGGCCATTGCAGAACTTCTTAAAAAGCAAAACGTTCGCAAATCATGACGAGCTGAAAACTCTAGTTGGAGACTTCTTTGACATGTTTCTTTTGTTCCATTGTTTCGTTGTAAATCATTGCTAATAAAAGTTGTGGAATAACTTTGCTTCCAAACTAATAATTTTTCAAAACGGAATATTCATATTTTGCCCAGAAATTAACTGTTTAACCTCTTTCTCATATTCATAATCTACACTATTTCTTTTTATCTGAGAGTTATCTTTCCCTCGACTGCTTCTATTGACTTCACCTTTCCTTACTTGACCTAACTTATTAGTAAGAAAACAAGTCCCCAATCGCCTCCTCAGTCTAGTATAGTCCATTTTTAAACTTCGATATTTCACCCCCTTTACTCTACTGAGAACCCCGTTTAATTGTAACTTAAATCTATTTTATCAATGGTTGATATTTCTTAAATTTACCCCAGTCTCCGTATCGCAAATACTCTATTTCCTTTTTGTTTTAATTAAATCATTTGAACATTCTTGAGTCAATAGCATTAATATACAGAGCTGGGAGTTGCAGCAACGAGTTGCGATTTTGCCGCACTATGAATTTCGAAGTCGCAAAGTCGCACCGCCAATTTTCCGCGACTTTTGCCGCGACTTTGAACAAGAACAAAGACGACGTTTTTTTGAAAGAAATTGCAGCGGCTGTTTTAAGCCAGTTTTGAAGCCCGATTTGGCTAAAAATGTAAAATTTAAGTTGGTAACAGCTAACTTTATTTTTATCTGATTTTTAACTTTCCTTTTACGATAAACTAAATTCTTCACATTATATGAGACTGTCGTTATATGAACCTACCTAAACGTACCCCCTAAGAAATTTGTTACTCTAAATTTTATTATAAATTAGTAAAATTACATACACTTTTCAGGCATTAACCAAGTTTTAAACCTTTTTTGTCAGTTAAAAACGTTCAAGAACGTGTTATGCCTTGTGGCGTTCATCGTGCGAATTAATCTCATTTTCTCGTATTTTAATATGTGCTTATACTTTTATTGTGGCTAAGACTAAAAAATTACTATGAAGTGTAAGAAGTAATTAACATCTAACAGCAGTCTACCTTTTAAAATGCCTAAAATTAAACAATATAAGTCAAAATTGGACCATCGTACGTAGACTAGGCCTTGTTTCTAAATTTTAAAATCATATTGATGTAGCCTATTAAACTCACATGGTTTTATCTCTCTTTAAATCCATTAAGCCACCCGGAGTCGCACCGGAAAAAATAGTCGCAGACGCGAAGTCACAAGTCGCACTGGGAGGGGCCAAAAATAGAGTCGCAAAGTTGCAGTCGCACCAGATCCGGCGGCAAAGTCGCAGCTGAAAAATATTCAAGTCGCGCCCACCTATGTTAATATATAATAAAATATATACTTATAATATAATGATATTAAGTAGAAAATAATAAATAATTACGAACAAATATTGCCCGTCGTAGGTCGACGTCGAAAGTATTATGGTCCGATAGCACTGTTATTGCATGGTGTGCGAATCCCCCTCCATGTATATGTCAAGAAGCTATTTACCATACGTTTCGTATTTTGCTTTCTCCACTTTTGGTGCATCCCTTTACAGAATTTCCATTTATTATTTAATGTAAAATAATAGAAAATATAGCAGCTAAAACAGTGTGAATTGTTAATGATTAATAACTATCACAACCACTTTCAGCGAGCCACGTGGTATGACTTAGTGATTCACACACATTGTGATTGGCGAAAAGTTTTAGTTCGTTCATCATTCGTGCTTACTATGATATTATCATTATATTATTATAATATTATTATCATTATTATTATATTATCATTATTAATAATATAGGAGGCCGTTTGTACCACGAAAAGTTGTACAACAAGCTGTTCATACATCGTGGGGGAGGGGGGGGGCACTGTATTAATATAAGGCTAATTCATTAGTGTCAGACGATTTGGTGTGAGAGGCAGCGGTCTGGAATGAATTTATGGTGATATTTAATGAATAATAAATCACGTGTGGCGTGAAGGTGCTGGTTAAAAGACTGTAAATACTATCACATCATGTGTGGTCATCAAACGTTTACATCTCTGGCGTAATTATCGTTATATTATATATGGTGGTTCAAAAGTGTTTCCACAGTAAGAAAATATACTTGTTGAAAGGTGAAATAAGTGTACACAGTGAAAACAAGGATGTAGAATGAAGAATAGAATTCGTTATAACCTTTTTAATAATAAACTGAAAAGATAAATCTTCGTGTTCGAGCACAAGGATCTTGGATAGTTAAACAAGGATCCGGGATAGTTAAACAATGGGAAGGTTAGCACTCCGAATATCGCGTATTCCACCAACTCTCGATGCCTTTTAACGAGCAAGCAAAGTTGCCTCGATAGGCTCGGTTGTTGTTTCTTTCTTGGGTGAGGGGTCAGTGTGCTTGTAATGGCCACATTAAACCTTAATATGCATTGCAAAGCTAAATTTTTTTCCGCGGATTATTTGATATTTTGGGGTTTCCTCTCTCAATATGATCTTTAGGGGGATTGTATTTTACGTATTAATTAAGTAATGTGACTATAATTCGATTTCTATATAAACCTAAGCATGCTTATTAACAAGTAAAATAGGGAGGGAGAAAGAGAAAAAAGAGAAAAAAACAAAAAGAAAGCTAAGATCTAAATAGATCAGCAGAAAAGTAAAAGTGCGGGAGGCAATGACTACTTAACTCTGCATTTCAACAACAGAACTCTAAGCATCGTACTCAAGTTCTTACACAGAAAGGGGGCACACAGACACAAGAAAATAGACGGATAACGAGCAGTAGATAGACGAACTCGGGAATAGGGAGAATTAATGCTCTCTCTTTGGTTGTCTTTTGCACGTCGTTTAAATCTTCCATTATCTTTTCCACTTGCGTATATATCTAATAAAGGTAAAAGAAGTCATTAATTGTTCTAAAAAGTAAACAAACTGGCAAAAGCTATCATATACTTATTAATATGAATATATAATATACCCATCCCGATAAAAATGAAGCGAATATTTAAGGAATAATGATTATTATTATAATTATTTACTTGGGTGTACTAAAATAAATATGAATTAATAAAATGTCTGAACTTTTCATTTACCTTTCCTTTTGAAATTTGCCCGTGTAGCTCAAACCCACCGAAGCCTGTTTCCTAAATCAATTGCGCACGATATGAGCATAAAATTCTTTAGGTCCTCTCTTCCATTGTACTCCGGCACCATCTTAGCTAATCTCTCTGTTCTTGTCCTACAAGGTTGTTCATATTCGATGTGGTACTCCCTCATGTCTAAAGTGTAAGAGGGAGGCCTGCATGCAGTATTTAAGATGTAGCCCTGGATAAGAGTTATAGATTTTTATGATAACATCCTAACCTTTGTAACTATCATACATTTTAATGAAGCCCAACACCTCTCATCGCCTTGTTTTGATTTGCCTCAATACACTTCTAAGAAAATCTTATGACCTGTCCATTACTAATCTTAAGTCCTTTATATCTTTTATTGAGTTCAGCCAATACCATTCCATTTTCTACCTAAATGATTTATTATCTTTTAAAATGTTAATAACGTAATATTCTAGAAGTTAAAATGTATTTGCCACCTATGTTAAATCACTCTGCACTTTAAAGTTCTTCTCAACTTTTTTTACCCCGGCTACCAATTTTGTGTCATCAGCCATAATAGACACTTTTCTTTTAACTGCTTCCACAAGATCATTTATATAGATTACGAATAATAATAGGCCCAGAACTGATCCCAGAGGGAGTTCACTAATCAAGTCCCCCACTACGACTTTATTGAATTTAGTACCACCCTTTGCTTATTATCTTTTAGTCATTCAACGATCTAATTTTAAACACCCACTTATTCCAAGGCTTTTAATTTATAAACTAATCTTTCATGTACAATCTAATCAAGTGCTTTGGTAAAATCTAGGTAAATTAAATCTACATTCTTTCTCTTATTTAATTGTTTTGTTACACAATTTAAAAATTGTTATTAAATTTGTTATACACAATCTACCTGTTACGAACCCATGCTGAGCATCATTGATTAATCTGGCAGAAGAAAAACTGAGAATATAATTGTGTGATTTTTTCACAATAGATGGATGTAGAAGTTTGCCTATACTTCTTTCTAAATATCAAGGACAAAACTCTTCTAGTTTTATCTTAGAAATAATCCCTCAAGCAAGTAATCCACAGCTTCATTATATGTGGAATTCTTCGAAAGAAAAGTTTTGCAAGTTATGATAAAAAGTGCATTGTTCTGGAAGAGACGCCGTTAAAAATGTAGGAAAAGGGAGCAGATTCAGTTACATAAGAAGGGGATGGTAATAAACCATATCTTCTGAACTTCAGAAAAAGTTTTCTGATCCTTCTATATCAATGTGTAACTTTTCATATATCAAGGCCTCCTATTTTTAGCGTAGTAATCTTCGCATTTAGCTTTTGTTGGTCTGTGTGACATCAGTAGAAAATTTGAAATAGAAAAATGAAGGTGGGTGGTGATCTTCTAGGTTGACATAGAACGAAAGGCTTGACAAAAGAGAGGCGAGAGGACGCGAAAAAAAAGTTAAGATCGAACGGATCGCCCGTCTGGTCTCTAAGCGAAAGAAATTTGTCTTGTTTTGATGCAATTTTAGCTATCTGAAATCAATTAATAATTCAAAGGTCATACGGACAAAGGTAAATCAACAACAAAGAGTCTAAATGAAATATTGTTCACCTTTTACGATTAGTACACAATATTACGAGTACAAAGAAAATTACTAAAAATCAACAGAAAGTCCATATATGTAATTCAATAGGATGTTAAGTGTGAAAACCCGAAAGGGTTTTCTCATTTAACATCTTAATATTAGTGAGTCCCAAAGTGGGCGTTGAAGTGTTAAAAGGGGGCGGTGCAAGTTTATGAGTATATTTCACTTAGGTGGCGGTGAAGATACACAAGGAGGGGGAAGGGTCTCTTATTTTAAAATTTGGCAGAAAAATGGTAGCTGAACATCATCAATGCATTGCTCATGCTATCCACTTTTCAGTTTGCTCAGTTTCGTATAAAAAAGAAGAAACAAATTTGCGAATGATAAAGAGTTTAAAAATGAAGAGATGAATCGAATTGAAGAGCAAAGATAAGAAGAAAATCATAACAAAGAGGATGAATGCGATCCTAAATATGAAGAAAATAATCCACATAGAAGTTAATTTTGACACTTAACCCTGGAGGATATAGATGGAAATGTAAGCCAATATGTTTTAAAAGACAATACTCTTGTAACCATAAATTGAACAAGAAAGATTGTAGAATATTTTGTAAATTCCCGCAAAAAAATGACAACTACAAAATTATATTAGGCACGTTGTAGCAGGCAAGGAACCTACACTAACCCCAATCTATCCAACTCGCTTCCTACACTACATCGGACGTGAGAAATCGAGGGAGAAATGAAAACGGATTTTATATACAGTCCTTTATTTACAAAAACATGGGTAAATATTTGAGATCTCGCTATTTATGTACACAAATCCCCCCAAATAAATGATATAGATAGATTTACAATTACAATATATACAAAATCAAAATAATCAGTCGTATCACTAATCAAAATTTTATCCAAATATAGCTAAAAAAACGAGCAACCAAAAAAACAAATAAGAAACAAGAGGAGGCCTTTACGACTTTAGAGTCCCCTGGGAGGAAATCTTGCCGGCAGTCACTCTTGTGACCAAAAGTAAATGTGCGTGTTTTTAAAGGCCTAGTGCTTCCGAGCTCAGCTTACTAATATTAAGGTGATTCGGTCGCGAATTTAGGCTATTAAAGCTCTTCTGCCATAACAGGACGTACAATAACTTTAGTTATGTTACTTGAAATCCTACAATCTCCGCCAATCTTTACAAATTGAAGGATTATCCTGTTAAAATTTTAGCAAAATTATAGAGTGGCTTCTGGGAAATAGATAAAAACATTTTATAATACATGAAATCAATTATATATATATATATATATATATATATATATATATATATATATATATATATATATATTATATATATATATATATATATATATATATATATATATATATATATATATATACATATATATATATATATATATATATATATATATATATATATATACATATATATATATATATATATATATATATATATATATATATATATATATATATATATATATATATATATATATATATATAAATCTCCCATTTACACACACATCCTTACAGAGGGAGGTAGAGGGTATTGGAAAAGGGGTGGGAGAATGGCCCTTCAAACACTCTCACATTCGCTCCACGGCAACTTTTTATGGAGAACAATTTAAATTAATATTAGAATGCAAAACAAGGTGGAGCAGTTTCCTTTCTATGATTGAAATGTTTGGGAATCTGAAAGAGTGTATCCTAAAGCCTCTTTGTAAGCGACTCTTTCTGTTGAAGCCCTTTCATCCGGAGAATGGAAACTTTCGCAATATATATATATATATATATATATATATATATATATATATATATATATATATATATATATATATATATATATATATATATATATATATATATATATATATTAATGGGAGTCTATGACAACAAATATACGAATGTGGAGGGAGAATAAGAGAAACCATGAGGGGTACGAGGTTCTTCACTACTAAGGAGGGAAACGTTAGTAGTAAAGAAACTCATACGACTCATGTCTTCTCTTATTCTTCTGCCCTATTTATATATATAAATATATATATATATATATATATATATATATATATATATATATATATATATATATATATATATATATATATATATATATGCGACTCACTTAGCCCAATAAAAGAGGTGGTTCTGAAAAACTTCTGCAGTAAAGATGCAACGCTAATAACAGCTGATTTATCGATTAAATTCATTATCAAGTAATTATCTGAAAAAGGCACTTCATTGACTCTTGAACTAAAAGATTGCCTTGCTAAAACATAATCAAAAAGAAGCAATAATTATATCTTAGCTTTAATTAAATATTTACATAATCCAACAATTTTAAAAGAGAAAGAAGATGACTTGTTTCCTATGCAATCCAAAAAGCTACTAAAAACTGCAGAACATCTTTATAAAAGATTATTTAAAAATAAAAGTGATCTTGATTCACATAAGGAATCAAGTACAATAGAAAATTAAAATTAATCCCAGAATTTGTCGACTGAGTATGAAAATCAATTATTTTCAGATTATATTCAAGAAATAAGAAACTTGGAAAAGATCACCAAATGACAAAGGTTCAAGTATCAGTTTTGTTCCAAATTTAGAATTTAAAACCTTGCAAGAGATCCTAAAAACCCCTAGAAAATTTGGATAAATTGTATAATGCTATTAACAATAAAGCCTAGCAGCGTCAAACAGGAGCGAACTTTCTCCCTTGCGGCTTTTTATTTGTATAAAATAAGAACCAGTTATAGTGAGATATAAATTTATGGCTTGTCTTTCCTAAGGTCATATTTTTTCAATGAAAATACGTAATTGAGTTTATTTGATGACTATTAAAAGATTTTCACGTTTTAATAAGTATAGATTTTTTAAATTTCAAAAAGGACTTTTAAAAAAGTTTTTTATATTTTAAAAAGCCATTTTAAGTTTGAAATATTAGCAATTTTTTAAAAGTTACAAATGTAATATTTTGATATATTTGATTTTGTAATAAATTAATTTCTAATCCCCTTTTATTTAACTGAGAATTATAAATTTAAAATGATTGTGATGAATTGATTCTGAAGATTAAGAAGGAGCAAAGAAAAAGTTTTTGCGTATGGGATTATAAATTTAAAAATGCAAATTTAGTTTTCTGAATCAGTTTTGCCTGCAGGGCCGTAATTTACATACGAGTATATATATGTAAATTTAAATCAAAATTGACCAAAGGACTTGTTGGAGCACTTCTACTATATAGCTGCAATTGTGAGTTATGTTGTTTGAAGTGTTTTGTCATGTGCTCTGTGCTAACCTGCTTTATGCAATTTTGCCTAGAAAATAATAAAAATAAATATTAAATGACGAAAAACGAATAAAAAAAAATCGTCAATCCTAGGATTGCTCCCGGGATTAACAAACTTTAATCCCGGGCTTAAAAATTTCTGGATTATTACATCCCTAATGTAAATCTTTCACAAGCAAAACCTGTTTGTTATATGTCCAACCATGGACAAGCTTTCACTCTTTAGGCAAAATATTGGTGGTCGGAAGCTATCTAAATTTCTAAGTCTTGATCGACTGGAAAATGATTATGAGGCTGATAACTGCATATCAGAGAATGACTTCTTGATTTATTGCGACCATTTGTACTATTTACACTAGGGCATGAGCTGTGTATATCAGGATCTCATTGATATGGAAATACCTGACTGGCTGATAAACCCATTTATTGACGCTTGTAAAAATTAAACCGACTCTGTAATGCAAGAGGAGTACGAGTATATTGCTTTAAAAAATGACTTGGAATTAAAGCTCCTCTTCAAACAAGCAATTTGGGTCAAAAATGAAATTTCTGAAAGTTATCCAAAGCTGTGGGAAGATATAAAACCTTTTTTCATTGCATTTACAACTTCCTATATTGCTGAACCCGGTTTTAGTTCAGTTACTCAGCTTCTTACAAAACAAAGAAACCGTCTGAAAGTTAGAAAACGAGATCTGAGATTACTTCTAAGCAGCATTAAGCAACAAAGTCAACCATTGTATTGAAACAATTTTGAGGTAAACTATAAAATAAAAGTTTTCTATAGCATTTTCATCACTAGTCGTTTTAATAGAAATAAAAACTACCTTAAAATTAGTCGTAATAAATGAAATAAGAACTACATTCAAGTTATTTTAAACTACTACCTTAGTGTAATCTTGGCATGAAATTTAATTTGATTTGACAGATGGGGCGAAGACGCATGCCTCCATTGCATGTCTCTTCTATCAAATTTCAAAGTGATGATTTCGTTGCCTTTTGTTTTTCATCAAATTTGATAGTGATGCCTTCATTGCCTGTGTCTTCTGTCAAATTTTGTAGTGACGCCTTCATCGCCTGCTTTTTCTATCAAATATGATAGTGATGCCTTCATTAATTCTCTCGTATCAAATTTGATAGTGATGGCCCCATTGCTGGTGTTCTATATCAAATTTAATAGAAGACAAACGCAACAGAAACAACACTATCGAATTTAATAGAAGACAAAGGCAACAAATGCATCACTATCAAATTTGCTAGAAGACCCATGCAACGAAGACATCACTATCAAAATTTGAAAGAAAAATGGGTAATAAGGACATCACCCTACATAGTGATGTCTTCATTACTCATTCTTCTTTCAAATTTTGATAGTGATGTCTTCGTTGCATGGGTCTTCTAGCAAATTTAATAGTGATGCATTTGTTTCCTTTGTCTTCTATTAAATTCGATAGTGTTGTTTTTGTTGCGTTTGTCTTCTATTAAATTTGATAGTGATGCTTTGATTGCTTGTGTTTTCTATCAAATTCGATGTGATGCCTTCATTAACTGTCTCCTAGTAAAATTAAATTTGATAGTCATGTCTCCATTCTCTCCGTCTTCTATCCCATTTGATGGTGATGAATTCATTGCATGCGACTTCTTTTAAATTTTAAAGTGATCCCTTCATTTCATGAGGCTTTTATCTAATTTTAGAGTTATGCCTTCATTTGCCCTGTCTTCTACAGGAAAATAAATCAAACTAAACCGTACTATAAATCATTTTGTGGCATTGTATAAAACAGACGTGCATTTTGATTGCGCCGAATACAGAAAAAGTAAGTTTGATGATAACATTTCATCGAATTAAACAGCTGTAAGTTTCATGATTAATAAATAGCTTGTATCTCTTAATAGTGGGGACATTGAATATACCCTCCATTTTTTCTCGTGTAACAGCTAGTAATTTATTGGTAACTGGTTAATGATATCCTTTTTAAATAGAGAGAAAATAAACAGCGTTTCTATAAATAAAGTACATAATTTTACTCGGCTTTGTGGACAAATATGGTGCCTGAACACAGTTGAACTCACAATCCCGTGTCGACACGGGCTTGTAGATGGGTTCAATGTCTTACCTTCGTTGGCCGCGTTCTCTATTGCACGTACTTCAAGACATTTGAATGGCAATCTTTTTCCGTGTCTTTAGGATTTCTATAAATTTTTTTGCTGCTGCTGCTGCTGATTCTCTCTTTTGTATCAGTGGGTGTAAATATATACTTAGTTCGTCCTTGACAGCGACCTGATTAAGGAGTTTTAGTCGAAATGTTTTATTTACTTTGCGCTTGAGATCACTCCATAGTTAGATCACACATCCAAAGGATCATGTCTATGTAATCTAGAGGCAATAACAGAAACTTGCTACTAAGCGACAAAAGAAGGTTGTTTGATTTATTTATAATTAATAAGTGAAAAACAAGGAGAGCATCGCCGACACTGAGTTATTAAAGAGAGAGAGAGAGGTTAGTATAGAAAGTGGTGAGGTTAGAGGAAGTAAAAATGGATGACCTTTATATAGGCAGATCAAGCTACAGAGGAAACAACTTTGTGCGCTTGGAACCGGGAGGAAATGCAACTCTCCTGTACGTGCCCGAACTAAAAGTGCTCTTGCTTATGTTGAGGTGAGGAGGGCACACACTCTTACAGATGTCTGCTGCAGAATAGTGACCCAATGTCGCCCCTTACGGGGGTAAGAGGTAAGGGAAGACCGAAAGGTAAAATAAAATAGAAAAAAAGTTGAACTTAAAAAGACATGAGGATCATTATTCGGTCTTTATTCAGTCACGCCTTCCTTCCTTCATTTGTCTATACGATTATTCATGCATTCATTTCTTCATTCATGCATGCATTCTTTCATTCATGCAGTCATTTATCAATGCATTCACTCATTCATTCATGTATCCATGCATTCATTCATACATGCATTACTTAATATATTCATTTATTCATGTTTTCATTTATTCCTTCATACAATCATGTATCCATGCATTCATTTGTTCATGCATTCTTTCATACATTTATTCGTTCGTTCGTTCCTTCCTTCCTCTATTCATACCTCCATTCATTCATTCGTTTATAAATGAAAACGGAACTAAATTCCACCCGATTTCTTATTTTATACTTTACGCTGAATTTTGTTCAGTGACAATTTAATGTATTATTATTTTTTGATGAGAGGTGGAATGTTTGAGATATATTTATTTATAAATATACTCGATGGGATGTTACAAATATAATAATTTAAATTTAGCATTTTTTTATGGTATTGCGTTATTTCAAGCAGTAGTGGATATCACAAAAAAAATATTCGCATTAAGAAATGACTATTTAGAAAAATATCGCTATAATAAATTTCCTAATCTAACGCGTGAAGAAACTATTTTTTAACTGACAAACAAACACAAAAAAGCCTTACGGCAGTCATGCAAGACTCTGTGAGGATTTAAAAAAACATAAATATATATAATGAAGTTAATTTACTTTTATCTGAAATATTTTGAAAATATGACATGACTAATTTGGGCAACTGTACATGGCTCGTGCATTCTAAAGACATCATAAGTCTCGAAGGCACAGATGACGCAACTTCACTGAAGTTTCGCCTATGGTGGAGTCACGGAGATATCTTGAGATCTGTAAGAAGGAATTGCACCAAAGGACTCATAAATAAAAGAATTACGAACTTATTGGCGTATAAAAGGAAGTAAAAAAAGAAAGAGATAAGAATGCGAAACAAAGAAAGAGAAGTCAATATTCGGTTGAAAGAGGTGTAACTTGAATAGTTCCCTACCTTTCTGCGTTCCTTTCAAAGTTAAAAGGCTCGCTGTGCGCCTTTGAATCCCAGTCCGACCGGTATCCGTTCCCTTTTAATTATCATGACTTCTAAATTAACCATAGTTTATATCCAAATGGCTGATTGATTCTTTTTGGTTTTCATTCTTAAATTTCTTTTCAGGTCAAATGCCGATTTCCAGACCACAACTTCAGACCTGTTAATTATCAGTTTAAGCCCCCACCCTCCAGAAGTAAGTGGTCTGTTTTTCCAATGTGAGTGCTCGAATGCCTCTTTTCTTTTCTCTCTCTTTCTATTTTTTTAATATGTGAGTCTTCTTAAGGGCACTTACGAATTTATATTAGGGAAAGCTAAAACCTAAATGGGTTTATCTCAGGTACGAATTCTAACCTACTATTCAAGCATCCTAACAAATTTCCATAGACATCTAATGCTTCCTTCTCATTTCCTCACTTGTCTCCCCCCCCCTCGAAATATACATGTACACAACCTATCTATCACACACATCAACTTCGCCACTTCCCACAAAAGAAAAAGACAGACAATAAAGACATTGGGGGACCCATAACTCTCCCTTAGTGGGATATTGTCTAAGGAGAAAGTGTCTTATCTTAAACCAACAACTTTACAAGAGATTTAGAATTCCTTTATACACCTGATGTTAATAGTTTCGTGTTGGTCAGCACTTCATTCTCCATTGTTAGCTAAATGTATTGTATTGGCTCACATAGAACGTTATAAAACATTGTAATTAAGAAAAAATGAAGTTTCTGAAGCCCCGTCAACCGACAAACATAAATGTCTAGTCCTTTTCCACAATGAGGCACACATCAACCCTACCAACACTACCTGCATCCCTCCAATGCTCTTAATGACGCATCAAGAGCAAAGCCACCAATCATTTTGACTGTTCATAGAAATGGAGTGTTTTATGCTTTGTAGCATCTCGTTCAGTTATGTTTCACCAGTGAAAAGAAGGCCCGAGTCACGCATATCTACCATGAACATTCACTTGATCTTTGGTCAACCTTAATCTCTAAACCACTCATTCACATAACAAACCTACCTTTTGTATGGCCTTTTAAATCTGAGGGTGCGTGCCCGGCCAAAGGAGGAGACAGGAGGACTTTATAAAGATTTTCATTACTAGAGCTGTAATACTTAGAGGCTTTAGTTGGAATCGAGTATGAAGTCTCGGTAAAATAAAGAGAGAGAGAGAGAGATAGATAGATAGATAGATAGAGAGAGAGGGAAAGAGAAAGGGGTAGGTGAGATACTGAAATAGAGTAGGCGAAGGCACAGGTTGAGAGGGACTCAGAATTTTGTCTAGTCGAGGGTTGCAGCGAGGTGAAGAGTTTGCATCGAATCCCGTACCTTTAAATTTTGCCCTGTCACCAGACTCGTTAGTTTGACTCATTGATGAGTCAGTGTGAACTTCGACATCAAGCTTCCCTATGCAAGTGTCCATCCGCACTCTTACTCGAGATCTTTCCTTCTTCTTTCATGCCATAATCTCGCTCCCATACATCAACGTTGACACCGATATACTCACATGCTCACATTCAAACACTCATTATTTACTAAAGCTCACACCGCCTCAAAAACTTGTTTAACGGTAAAAACACAAGTACAACATAGCACCTAACCAATCCCCACCTGTTAACAATATGACTTGCTTTTTTCTGCACTTACTTTTTTAAGTCCATCCTAACGAATACCTTACTCAAAACCTCGACCAACCTTTCCAAATCTCTCTCACGTTCATCCACTAACAAGTCATGAACATACGCCCTCATAGACACAACCCCTTTCTGACCCTTCCTCATCACTCTCACACCACTTTTCCTCATTCCTCTCAGCACTTCTCTTAGAAATCCATCCAAACGCCATGGCGCCAGCACACAATTTTATTATGCCCCGGTGGCAACGACATACGTCAAACTATTCATTCAATCTATCTTTCATCTGACTGCAAGTATTCTTACAATACAAACACACTTCACATCATCCAAAATTCAGTTGAGCTCTCACTGGTCTAGTGGATAAGATGTTGGCTTTCTATCGCCGAGGTGTCTGGATCAATCCCAAGCGATACCGGACGCAAACGATAGCGCACGTTGAGCTTCTGCCATCGATGGGTAGACACGCTGTCCTTAACTCCTCGGGGCTATTTAGATCTTACACAGATCATCACAAGTGAATACAGAGCCAATTACAACACCGCTGTCTTTACTCTCCCGTCTTTACAGCGCAACATACAAGAATGCTGGTTGGTGTAGAAAAAAAACAACAAAATATTTTCCCGACACTTTATTTCCTACTTTTCAAAATAGGACAGGCTCCTGGTGTCTTCGGGCTCGCCACCAAATGTCATGTTGATCTTTATACTGGTTTTATTATCCGATCAGGGGAAGGGAAGGGGTGTTCTGACCAAGAGACAATGTTCCCTACCATTAAATAGTTTACTACCGACTCCAAACACACTTAGAATCTTCTCCAAATCTTCACTAAATCCAGGATCATGAACTGTGTCCAAATCCACGAATTAGAAAAAACTTTACTTCCTCTTCTCCCTCACCGCCAATACTCTCCCCCCCGACCCGCTTTAAATCCACCATGCTCATCCCCATCACTCTTTCTCTCACTCTCTTTTTCAACACTTAATCAGAATTATTCTTCATACCTCGCCTACAACATCAAACAGAGTTCCCCCCTCTAATTTTTTCAAACATAAGGGAGGAGGGAGGGAAGCCCTGTGGAGCGACTGTTACACCTTGCATCTGGAGGACAACCTTGCACAACCTCCCGCCCCACCCCATCGTTTCGTGGGCTCTCAAACTAGAGTTTTATTTCTATTTTACCTCCCTTGGCGTCATTCTAAACAAGCTAATTTTCACTTATTTTCTTGACTGGTGGTTAATATCGCAGGCTAGTCGCCAACCAGCTTTAGTTCATTCAACCCTTGCTCGAAGCAGGGAGGCAAAGGCGGGGTGATGTGTACTTTTCATTGTATCCCGTCAGGGTAGTGGATTATAACATGTCTACATCTTTCCACCCTCTCCTACCCCAACGTTTCTTTTCTAACCTATCCTTTTCTGCACCCGCTGGGAGGAATTCAAGTGAAATCTGCAGGTGTCGTGCCTTCCCAACCCCATCATTTGTAATTTGTCCTTCTGGCGCCACTGGTTGCAGGAGGATGTACGGCTATATATCTCCCACACGTTTTCATTTCATCCATCTTCACTACTTTCTTTACAGATATCTCCATGCAAACATTCTGCGTGATTCAGCCTTGATATTAATGCCCTTTAAATTTGAGGAAAATCAAGAAAAAGTCAAGTTCTTCTATTTACTTTCTCCCATTAACCCTTATACAACGCTTACAAATACCAGAGCATTCTTTTGGTTCTCAGCCACTCTTTTACTTTCAAATGCTTCATTCCAGAACAAAATTCCCGCTATTTTTTTTTACTACATCAGCAACTATATTATTTGCTACAGTTCCAGCTCCACTACACTTTTTCAGCCCTCTCACAGCACTAATGATTTAGTGGGTGCTATTTTTTTCATACCCCGATGCTGCACTCACTCGCTTTACCCTCAAGAACCGTATCTTTTTCACATTCATGTCCTCGTCCCTACCCAAATATCAAACAGATCGTCAAAATAATCTAGCAATCTCCTTTGAACCTCTTCATTACTCAAAAGTTCGGCTTTATTCTTATCCTTCAACTATTTCTCTTTTCACTATTCATCTTTATCACTTCCTTCCGGATAACTTCTTACAATCTTGATCCTTATTATTATTTTCCTGCTTACTACTTTCGTACTCTGGTTAATCACTCGTTTTAATTTTCTCCTCTTGTTTGCATTAATTATCATCTGCCTGACATTCTTTTGTGTACTATTAAGCATTTTTGAGTACTCCTCATCATTATACCTTTAAGCGTTATACTTTCTATTCCCGTTCTATCACATTCACATACAGCTCGTGTAGTTCTTACACTCACTTCCTTAAGTATTTCTTAGCATTTTATTTATCTCTAAATTAACATTTATTTCTTACCTCGCTGTTTCTCAGAGTGAAAACGAGTAATAAATATAAATTTTAGTAATACAATGAAAAGATACACAAACACATATTTTGACTCAATTGTGAAAAAGTATTCGTTGATTAGACCAGATTACTCTCATTTTTGCCATTAAAAATACATAGTGAAGAATCCGCATCAATTTTGTGATCAAGCAATTTTATTTGTGATAATAATGGGCCACGATTTTCTTTACATACCCTGGACCCCTCAAGGCCTGGTCCCCTTGAAACTTGGGAGCGTTAAAGGGCGTTGCTTATAGAGGTTCCAAAGTCTCTCTTCCGACACGGCATGAAGCTGGTTGTTAGGTTCTTAAGCATAGACAAAATAAAGAGGGGATAGTTGTAGAAAAAAGTGGGTGAGGTGAGGGATAACGGGGGATGCACTAGTTTCCCCAGCACCGTATGACCCCCGTCAAAGAGTTCAATTGAACCCACTGAGTGAGCCCTTCCCTATCCTCACTCGGGCCGGGAGGACGTGTTGTTCCTCCAGGTACCAGTCGTTATTTCTTTCTGGCCTTACATTAAAATGGATGAAAATGCCTGTAATATATATAGTTGAAATATCTTCATGCATTGGGTCGAGAAGAAGAGCATTCCTTCCAGAACTCAACTACAACTACGCACCTCTTAACACCCACTAAGAAAACATATGCAAGGGAAGTCGAGAGACACATAATAATTTATTTCATACGTAACATAGGTACTAGCCGTTTCCCAGGGTAAAAAGTCCTGTCGCAAATAAATACTGATGCATATTGTTTGAAATTCTTATATTGTGACACCAAAATATCTACACTTGTTGATTATTATTATTTATTATTATTATTTGTGTGGTAAAGGTAGATGAGGAGAGTTGCGCACTCTCCCTATCATATGATATACTTTCAATGTGTTATCGTTTCATTGTGTACGTCAAATAGTTTACACGCACGCGTAAATGACGGTTAGTTATGGACGAACGAGGTTATGGCCGCAAAAACAGATCGAGCCGCTTAGAGATACAAATAAATAATATTGATGGGAATCTATGATAACAAATGGAGAGGGAGAATAAGAGAAACTAGGAGTGATACGAGGTTCTTTACTACTGACGTTTTGCTCCTCAGGAGCTTCCTCAGAGGAACAAGAAATTCTTTATCTTTTATTCATTAGAAAGGTGAAAGGTTAGGGCCCCCCCCCAACTCTCGTGGGTTAGGGTGCTAGTAAAAAGGAAGGAATTCAATTTTCATGAAGGTTAAATAAAATAAGAGTAAAGACTTTGCCAGGAGGTCGGACTAGTCAACTTTACAAAACAAAATAACAATTACATTTTGGATTACAATACAAAAATATTGCATTCAGGGAAATTTAGTAATATTAAATTGATTACTTCATACATCTCTAATCTATTTTGATTATTAAAATAATTTTACAAATATAATTTTATTTACTTAGTTTATACAATTTTCACTTTATTTCGTAATTTTTATTATTGTCACTTTCCGTTAATATTATTTTTATATATTTATGATTAAGTAATAACATTTGATTATAATTAGAACTGTTTCCACGTTATTTCTAAAAAACTCGCTCTTTATTATATTTGAAATTTCTATTACTACCACTATTAATTACTATTGTTATAACACCTGATTTTAATTTGAACTGTTAGTACTTTTAATTCACTTTAAGACACTTTTGTTATCACTTATATGCTTTTAATTTTTATATGGATAACTTGTGGATTTCGGAAGTTAATTGTCTATTATGAATTACTTTGAATCCGGACATGTTGACCACGCGGAGGATTGAATCTGGGATGTAGATTGCGCCGTCCAGCAACAGGTCCATAACTTCCTTGGGAGAGAACAGACCCTCAAACGTCCACTTGTATTTCCCCTTTCGAATGCCCTTGACCAAAAGTCGCGGGTTTCCTTTTGGGGGTGAGCAGATTGTCCATTTGAGGGACAATTCCTCTCCGTCGAAGAAGAAGCCTTGTTCGATGACTTCCCTTTTCTAAATAAGGGGGACTTCCTCGTACACCGTGAACTTCACAGATTCCTCTTCTTCCTCTAGTTCATCATCCGTCGAAGGGGTGTCTTGTTCTACCTCTTTTTCTAGTAAATTTTTCTTTTTCTTCTTTCCTTGTTTCTTCTTCTTCTTGGTATTCTCCTGGGGCTTTTATTAGTGGTAGTCTCCTCTTCAGCAGACTTTTCTGTTTCTGGTTGCACTGGTTCTTCTACGTTGAGAAGGTCGGTTAATTGAATCTTTAGGACGTCTTGTGAGGCGGGGTTAGGCGGGAACCACAACTTATTGTTAGTCCTGTTCTTCTGCAGGAGGCAGTTTAGTTCTTTTGCAAAAGTACCGGGATTTGCCAGGTTTGCTAAGTGGGCAAAAATGACCATAGCCATTATCTCTTTGCCCTCGCAGGGCATCACCAGCTTCGACGCCGTGATTCCATTATTGTTTTTTGTAGCCGTTGTTAACTCGAATGACTTCGCCTTTGCCTCCTTTTGCATTTTTGCATGTTCCCTCTTCGCTAGGATCGCTTCTTTGCGGATGGGACACTTCATGGCTAGGGCTCTGTGGTCTCCTCCACAGTTGATGCATTTGAGCTTTTCGGCCAGACATTGCTTCCATACGTGTCCGAACTAAGCGCAGTTAGAGCATGTGACCTCGGTCTCTTTGCAATCTCACATCATGTGCTTCTCAATGACGTAGCATTTGAAGCAGACGTCCACTTGAATGTACTCCTATGCCTCGATATGATCCAGGGCCACGCGAAAGTTAAAGTCTAAGGGGCTCTCCTTCTTGGCCCTGTCCGCCATCTTGGTGCTCTTGAAGACGAGCTTGACTATGCCGTTGTCCTTTCCGAATTTTGCAACCTTGGTTATTTTTGCCCACCTCTGCTGCCTCGTTAGCTCTTCCTTAATTTCTTCGCAGGAATTATCTTTGAAGAAGGGGTGGAGCCGTCTAAAGATATGGGTTCGGCGAACGAGAATCTCTTGAGGCACTGACGCTCCAAGTCCCATCTTCTGAAGTGCCATCTTGGGTTTTTTAGAGAGGAGATGCTCCACATCCTCCATCGAGTAGCAAATAGCGGCATATCTGTTTGTAGTGTCTATAAGCCTCATGATGACGTTGTTGAGCACTCCAAATAGAAACTCTATAACTGCGGGTCTTGTAGGTTTGGTTCTCCCTGGATGACGCGGAGGGGAACCCAACCCGTTTGGTCTCCAGACGGGCGGGCCCCATGGGGCTCCTTCTGGCAGTGGGACTACTTCCCTTATTTCCGCTCTCTTCTAGACGTGTAAAGAGAAATTACCGCTCAACGGTAATTATTGTCTGGTGGGAGACGTTTCCAAAACTTGATCTTCACCTTTACTCCTTTGCTATAACCAGACTTGATCGCGGTCTGATAACAAGTAATTAAGGTTTCAAGGTCTATTAGGAGGTGAATAACTTACGAAAGAGATTTTATATACATGTAAAAATGAATAGCAAATAGTAGGGAAAATAGAATCAAGCAGAGAAGATAAAGTCGTTAGCAAAAGTAGGAAGATAAAGGTTCCAGGAGACATGGGAACCATTTAAATATTACTATACAATCCAAAATTCTATTTACATTTTTTACTCGTAGGAGTTGGTTGTTTATAGTTATAAGGTATTTACATAAGGAATTTACATACATATAGTTAAAAGAAAATAATTATTCACAAAACATTATTTTAATTACTTTGTACATTATTTAAACATTAAATGCTTTACTGATGAATAATATTTATATACATTGTTCGTTCAGCTGTTTACATTAATCTAATTTCAAGTTACATTGTTTTAATCACTAATTTCATGTCACCATATTTTCTTATTTAATTACAATATATTTAAAATTGGTCGCTTCTAATGTCTAATCGCACTTTGTATATTTTTTGACGTTAACTGCTTAAATTATTATACCGAAACATATCATTATTATTATTCACTATTGGGCTTATTATTATTTATCACTTTACTTCATTTTCGAAGTCTTTTGCCCACTATTTATGCTTTTGTAGGTAGTTATATTGAAGGTGTGGACATACTTGGCCGGTATATACACCGTGCGCTTCAGCACTAGCGCTGCGACATCCTCGGCTGAAAAAGGTCCCTCGAAGGTTCACTTGAACTCTTCTTTGGCGATGCCATGAAGGAGTAGTTCCAGGTCCTCTTTTTGTGGCGGACAGACTGGCGAACCAAATACCCTGAGGCCCACGTCCTCATCATTGACGAAGTATCCCTTCTTGAGAATATCCTTATTATCGGTGAGGGGGACCCCCGTGCATTTTTCTCCGTGTCCCTGTTCTTCATGCGAGGAATTTTGATGCATGATGCTCTGTTCCGTTTTCTTTTTCTTCCTTCTTTTCTTTTTTTCTTCTTCGCACCTTTCTTTTTTTCTCCCCCTCACTCCGAAGTTTCTTCTTTTCCCTTTTTGGTTTGGTTTTGGCTCTTCTGTTGGGGTCACCTCAGGCTTGCTGTTTGGCGGTTGTTGTTGCTCGTCAATAAACTCGATGTTCAAAAGCCCTGACGCGTCCAGTATTTCGGAGAACCAAACCTTCTTTTTGATCCCGTTCTTTTCCAGAAGACGGTTAAGTTCATTAGAGAAAGAGCCGGGGTTAGCTATGTTTGCCAATTGAGCGAAAAAGACCATAGCCATTATTTCTCTTCCCTGACTTGGCATCATTAACTTCGGGGTACTTGCACTCTTGTTGAAGTTCCTCGGGCCCGTTGCATCTGTGTAGGTATTCCTAATTTTTGCCTCTTTTTCTCTTTTAATGTTTTCCCTTTTGGTGCGGATGGGGCACCTCATGGCCAAGGCCCTGTGGTCCCCTCCACTGTTGACACATTTCTGGTTTTCTTCCTTACAATCTTTCTAACTCTGCCCAGTTTTGATGCAGTTGGAGCCTGCAATTTCCGTCGCCGTGAAATCCCTTTTTTGATTCTTTTCGACTACAGAGCATTTGTAACAGCAGTCGATAGGTATATACTCTTCCGTTTAAATTTTCTCGGGATACCCTTTGCTAAAACCCAATCAGCCCTTCGTTCTTCGATCTCGTTGACATTTCGATGCTTGAGAAGATGATCTGGACGATGCTCTGGCCTTTTCCAAATTTTTCACCCATAGGATGTTGGCTCATTTTTGCCTCGCCGAGAGCTCTGCTTTTATTTCTTCACATGAGTTGTCTGTGAAGACTGGGTCCAAGCGCCGTAGAATGATGGTCCGTTGAACTAGTGTTTCCTGGGGAATACCAGCTTCCAGCCCGAATTTTTGTAGATGAACCTTTGCATCATTCGAGACCAGCCGTTCCACATCTTCCATGGTGTGGCAAATGGTTGCATAGCCGGTAAGCGTGTCAATTAGCCTGATGGGGAGGATGTTTATGTTTTTGTAGATCACTTCGATCACCGCCATTCTTGGAGGTTTCTCCCCCCCCCCACTCTTAGTGCGGAGGGGAACTCTCTTGCATTCTTGGGGGGGGCGATCTAAGGGGCCCCTTCGGGTAGTGAGCCCCCCATCATTTAGGCACCTTTCTTCTGCTCGTGTACAAAAAAGCTTGTGTTCACACGAGGGAAAAAGATTGTCTGGTTAAGCGTCTTCTCAATTTAAACCACCTTTTCCACGACCAGACATGATGAAAAACCCAGCTAAACCAACCAAAACAACAATGAATAGCTATAACAAGAAACAATTAACGACGATTTAAGAGAGAAAATTGTGTATGAAGTAGAAGTAAAGAGAAGAAAATGTGTTTATAGAGTGAGAGGTTTTGTACAAGGTTGTCTGGTAACGTCAGTCTTTTTGCCTCTTTATTTCATTATGTCTCTACATTGATTCTCAGAAACTGAGTCGAGCTTTTCAAGCCTTTTTATTCGATGAAAATTATCTTTGGTGAATTCACCGGGCTTGTCGCTGCCTAATTTTTATTGTTGGTGTTGCATTTAATATATGGAATTGAGATTTGATATTACTACATTTAATATTTTAAGCTTTGTTCTATACATGTTTTCTTTTTCACTACGGATCTTTTTACTTTTAATCTTTTGTTCACTTTGGATCTTTTTACTATAGTTATTTTTAACTTTATACTTATTAATTAATTGTCCACTACGGATCTTTTTATGATTCTTTTTATGTATTATTTTCTTTATTTTTCTTCATTAGCATCATTGTTATCTATAAATCGGGTAAATTGCCCGTCGCGTCTGCAGCTGGCTACTTTTAAAGATTTGTTTGAAACGTAGATTCGGTAATTCTTCATCTTCGAGTTTTATTTGTCAGGTCACTTCTTCTGGTAGGTATAAGTTAATCTTTTGCGCGTTTGTGCAGAGTCATATTTATTGCTTTGATGTCTACAATTTCGTTAAGTATAATCGATGGGATCCGGTTTTGAAGTGTAACCTTAGTCATTAATCTTGTGACCTTATTTTGTACTACTTGAGCTTTCCTCATCATTGTCTTGCTAGAGACATGAAGGGAAATAGCGGGATACAGCAGTAGTGGTTTTCCTAGTAACATATATAGTTTCATTTTGTTTCTTGGTGATAGCTTTTGGAAACGAAACACTGATTCTAGCGTCGTCTTGGCCGCATTAATTTTCTCTTTCTTTAAAGTGCGCAACATACCAGGATGACGTTAATTTGAGGACAAGTACTCTGCCATTTCTGGAGTATGGATAGAGTATGCCTTGTATTTAAACAATATCTGCAGTCTTACGTCGCCCCATTGGGATCATTCGAAACTTGTTGATGTTTGTTTTATTTTGTTCTCAATTTCTCCTCTTGTCCTATTTGGTATATCTCTGGGATTGCGATAGTTGCTGGTGACGACCTGTGTTATGTCGTCTGCTAGTTGTATATATTGTTATGATTCTTGATTAGGGTGGGCAGGTCGCCAGTGTAAATTGCATACAAGGTAGGACGCATCCTCCTTGTAGCACCCCTGTTTCCAGTTCGAATGGCTTTCCTTCATTATCGTTGATTTTTAAGATTGGTGGGCGGTCATCCAGGTAGTCGCAAATTATACGTGCTATATTTTGTTCCATTTCGAGATCTTTTATTTTTAATTTAAGTGCCGGAAGCCATACCTTGTCAAACGCTGAGGACACGTCGCGAAGCACCAGCTCTACGTTGTGGTCTTTGGCCTTGGCGATAGCAATTCGTTTAGTAATCAATACGAGTGCTGTTTCAGTGCCAAGTTTTCATCTAAAATCATGTTGTTGATTATCATATAGATATGTGGCGTCCAGGTAGTTTCTCAGTCTGTTATTTAAGAGTTTTTCCAGGAGTTTGCCCAAGAACTCCAAGAGCGAAATAAGCCTATAGCTACCTATATCCTTTTTAGGTTTTCCTGGTTTGAGCAACAATATTATTTTGGCCTTTTTGAATTACGTTGGGAAATAACCGACATTGAGGCAGGCATTAAGTATCTCAAATAGGGCCACGTTGATGTTTCAGCGAGCGTTTAATAGATTTTTCTTTGTGATGCCGGTTATTCCAAGAGCTTTTTCTTTAAACCCCTTAAGGGCAGCCTCATATTCCTCATAGGTGAAGGGCCTTCCCTCCTCTTGTGCGAGACGAGTACCATCAACGCTATAGTGCGGACTGAGCTCCTCACCTATTTCCCTAATATTTTCGAGAACGGTTCCCTCATGTCTTTAATCGAAGTTCCTGTTTTCTTCCTCATTTTTTCTAAAACGGTTTCTCCAATACTCTCTGAAGTAGCGTTCAATTTCTCCATCCTCTAGGATTTCATTACCGTTAACTTTGATTGTTATTCTATTTTTAGGGGAGAAGTGCCTCTCAGTCTTTTACTTCGCTCCACAATTTGTTGGGGTCCCTTTCTGCATCAACTTTAGCTATCATGTTATTCCAGTTTTCTCCCAATTTCTACCTGAGGATCAACGATCAACGATCGAAAAAAGGTAGAAAATGTGTAAATAGAGTAGAGAGAATAGGTAGAATAGGTGTATAATAAAGAGAAAGTAGTTGTGCCAGGTTGTCTAGAAACCTCAGTCATTTGCATTTTTATTTATCCGTAGTTATTAATTCTTTGTTTGTTCCGCATTCAAGCCTTTGGAATCTTGCAAGCCTCTTGATATTTGATTGATTTTACTTGTAATTTTACGTGTCCGTTTTGGATCTTTTATTTGATTTATTTATTTTTATTTTATTTTATTTATTTATTTTAATTTTAGGTGTCCACTTGGGATAATTTATAATCAATTTGATATCTTTTTTTAAATGAAATAAATCATTTTTGGTTTTCATTATTCTCATCATTTAATATTGCATTGTTAATTTGAGTTGATATAGGTTTTAATCTTCTGGTAAGTTTTTCAATAGATTGGTTGAATTTCTTATTGAGATATTATTTGACTACTTTTAAATGCTTGCCTGAACCTTATGTTATGTACATCTAATCGGGCTCAGCACTTCATCTGGCATATTAGCATAGATTTTCTGCCAAATATTGCGTGCTCGTCTATTTAGGGTAATATTTATTGGTTCAATGTCTGTCGCCTCGTATAGTATTCTCGAAGGAATGTAGTCAAGCAGTGACACGTTGGTAATAAACCTGATTGCCTTTTTTTGGATAACTTGAGCTTTCTGTATAATAGATTTGCTCAGGGTATTAAGGGGTATAGCTGGGTGTAAGAGGAGTGGTCTCAACAACAACAGATAGAGATTTCTTTTGTTGCTCGTCAAGAGATGTCTGAAGCGATAGAGTCTCTGCAACGTTTTCGTAGCAAAGGTGATATTCTGTAGGTAATGGGCCCTGTACCCATCTTACGTTAACTTCAGGCCTAGAACTCGGCCTTCCCTTGAGTACTCATAGAGCTCATCTTGTACCAGTACGTCCGATGTTTTCCGATGGCCAATTGGTATCACTCTGAACTTTTGGACATTGATCTTTATCTTATTCCTTTTTTCAAAGTTATTGATATTAACAATTTCTCTCCCTGTCCTGTTAGCAATGTCATTAGGATTTTTATAAACACTGGTAATGAGCTGAGTGATATCATCTGCTAGTTGTATATACTGAGCGATGTCTTGAACGGGATGTGGTAAATCCCCAGTATACAATGAATACAGAGTGGGACTGAGACATCCCCCTTGAGGTACTCCAGCTTCCAGATTAAAGGCTACACCTTCTATACCATTTATCTTCACGACTGCTTCTCTATCCTCCAGATAGTCGCATAGAATCTTGGTTAGGTTTCCATCTATGGCTAGTTCATTTAGTTTGCTGTTCAGGCACGGTAGCCATACCTTGTCGAATGCCGAGGCCACGTCATGAAGTACGACATTGATATTACCATTCGTATTTTTTCTGATTGCTCTTCTCTCCGTATTTAATGCCAGAGTCGTTTCTGTACCAAATTTCCTCCTGAACCCATGTTGTTGGGAGTTGTATGAGTTCTGAGTTTCTAGGAAGGTCCTCAGTCTGGTGATAAGGAATTTTTCTAACAATTTTCCCATAAAGTCCAGCAAGGAAATAGGCCTATAGCTACTGATCTCCTTTTTCGGTTTTCCAGGTTTCAGGATAAAGATTATGCAAGCTCTTTTAAATTGATCTGGAAAATAGCCAACATTGAGGCAGACATTAATGAATTCTAGCAGACCTTCGTTGATGTTATTGGGGGCATCCAGCATATGCATTTTAGTGATGCCAGTTATGTCTGGCGCTTTTTGCTTAAAGCTTTTGAGGGCCCACCCACACTCTTCATGCGTGAATGGTCTACCTTCTTCGTGTGTAATACGGGATCTGTCCACGAAGTCATGTGGCGTAAGGTCGACACCTAGTTCTTGGAGTCTAAGTAGAACTTCTTCTTCATACCTATCATCAAATAACTCGTTATCTTCATCGCTAATACGAAAGCGGTTTTGCCAGTGCAGCCTAAATTCTCTCTCGAAATCATATTCTTCGGTATATTCTACGCCGTTGACCTTGATGCCTCTGCTGTTCTTAGGAGTAGCTCTCCGTTTCTTTATTTGACTCCAAATTTTTGGGGGTCCCCTTCTGCGTCAATCTTAGTAATGATATCATCCCACTGGTCTCTCGATCTCTCAAGTATGAGTTGCCTGATCTTGTTTCTTAATTCTCGCAGTTCCTGGTACCGTTGTGCCGTGATCCCATGCATATTTATAAAGAAAATGGTTGCTTTTAGCTGATCAATTTTCTGTTTTATGTTTTCATCCCACTTTGGAGATGAAAGAATTTTATGTTCCGTCCATAGGATAGCCAGGCGGTCAGCTTCTAAGATTTTCGAGGTGAGATGATCGAGTTTCTCGTCAATATTTTCTAGGGAAGCACCATCGAGTTGTTCAATATACACTTGGCGCAAGTGTTCTCGGTATATTTCCCAGTTAGCTCTTGCTAGGCATCTTCGTTTAGGAATTTTTACTTGTATTGGAGATGTAGAGATGTGGGTGATCATACTTATCTTATCTGACGGTATGAAAGGGGCCAGGAGAGTGATATGGTTAAGAGAAAATTTTCGATTTGTTAACATAATGTCCGGTGTGGTCGATGATCTTTTCGTATGGAATATGGAGAAATCTGTCTCCTCTCTTTGCACAACACCTCTATCGATTAGGAGGTTCTGTGAATTACCAGCTCCGTTAAAAACACTCGTATAGCCGGCTTCTCTGCACCAGGCATTTAAATCTCCGACTAGTATCGTTGAGGGCTCTCTCCTACCAGGTCGTCATATGTCATAGGGATCTTTACCGCCAAATACGATTCCTCTAAGTCTTGTAGCTAATGGCACTTGCAACCCCGTCGAACCTTTCCTTTCAGTGGCTAGCCATTAATACTTTCGTAGTTATATATTTTATATGCTCAATGTTGTTGTTTAATCCATGCTCAGAAATAAGCACGATGTCAGGATCAGCGTTTCTAATGATGTCATTGTATATTTTGCTTTTGTTTTTCCATCTGTTAACATTCAGCGAGAAGATCTTAAGGTTCCTCACGAGTTTGGTAGAGATAGCCATGGTTAATTGATATTCGGTTGTTTAACCTTAGTCCCTTTATCTCTGGCTAGTGACCTTACCGTACCAGATCTCTTTTTCTTGTATTGATCCTGGTTAAGATTAAAGCAGGATTCGGGACATATTTCTATCTTTACTTTTTTGAAGGGTTTAGGAGCTCTTCTTCCGTAACGTCCGCATCAAAGTCCCATTTATACCTGCCTTTAGTAACTCCTTCTATCAGTTCATTAACATTGGATTTCTTCGGTATGGGAGCAGATATGGAACCGTCGATTATCATGCACAGATCGTGGGTAGTCCGATATATTGGCGTAGCGGAGATAGGTGTTGATGCAACAGGTTCAACCTCATTGTTTTTTGGTAGAGTCTCTTCCGGTTGGTTACTGGTCTCCATCTGGGGATCATCCTTCACGGCACGTTCTTTCTTGTGCAAACACGGGTCGCGAGGAGTAGAACGAGGCCTTGTCTCAGGTTGTTTGAGATTCTTTAATTGGGCTTGAAATAGGTCTCCTGATGGCGAGTTGTCCGAAAGCCACATAGTCTTCAGTCCATTCTGTACCAGCATCTTATTTAATTCCGTCGCATAACTGCCAGTGTTCTTATATTCACGAAATGTGCGTGTAATATACACATAATAAGATCTGGTCTTATGTTCTGGTCTATTTTAATCGTGGCCTTCTGTTCCGAAACTTTTGTCGCTTGTGTATATTAAATAGTTTTTCTCATATTTCTATCCTCGATCAAGGTCTTTTTTTGTCCGTTATCAAGGCCTTCTTTATTGGCCAAGCTATTGATAGAGTACGGTGAGAATTGACACAATTAATGCACTTCTTATTGGAGCTAGTACACTCTCTCCACGTGTGGCCAGATTCTGAGCACACAGAACAGATTTTGCCTGTAGTCTGACAGTCCTTAGTGGCATGCTTTTCGAGGGCATAGCAGGAGAAGCAGATCTGCACCGGCACAAAAACCTCTCGCTCAATGCAGCTGGCGGAGACATTTGAATTAAATAGGACCAGTCCATTTTCCGCTACCGTCGTTGCCATTTCAGTAGTTGGAAAGATTATTTTAAACACATGGGTGTGTTTTTCTCCTTCACGGTTCTTAAACTTAATTGCATCATCGATTTTTTCCCAAGCTTGCTTCGCCTCAACTTTCTGTTTTATCTCCTCAGCAGAGTGGGTACCAACGTAAGGGTCGATACGTCGATAATAATCGCTCTCTTGGCCGATACATGTGGAGGAACACGTGGTATGAGGCCGATCTCTTCTAATTTCTTTCTTGAGTTTGCGCTTAGAAGGTTGTCCAAACCTTGAGTAGAGTCACAAAAGGCGAAGTAACCATAATACTGGTTTTTAAGTCAGCAAAGAGCAACCCCAAGCGTTGAGAAGACAGTTTCAACAACCTTCTTGCGCGAAGGTTTTTGGTATCGCTCTTTGAAATGGAGCTGGACTCTTTTCTGGGCGTTAGGGTCGTCCATGACGGCCCCAACAGCAGGAGCTACTTGAACCTACCAGGCCCTTATCGCGGGGGCGAGTACCTAAATAGACTTTGGGTCATCCTTTCTGTCCAGGCTGTTTAAAATGTCTAACAGGGTCCTATTATATGCCCTGACCACTCCGCCCCTGAATGGGGCCTCCTTCTTCGCGCTCCCTGCGAGGCTTCCTTCCGGAGTTCAGACATGTCAGAGGCAGACAGCTTCTATAGACCTTAATGGCAGAAAGGTTATTGGAACAAAAGTTGTGCTGCTGTTATGGGAACAAACAAGATGCAGGCAAGAAACTCCAGTTCATCTAAAATTCACTCGTTGGCAGGGTTTCTACCCTCGCAGGCGCAGGAATGTTCTTGGTAAAACCAGACGGTTTAGTTGAACCCAAGCGGACGTTTCTTCAAAAGCCGTAAAAATCTTCCCCTACTGAAACAGTGGACAATTTCGAAATTTTTAGAAGTAGGACTTTGCTTGTTAGAGGTAAAGTCGTCTTGGAGCACAGTCTCCATGATGAGTTGCTAGATTTCAATTATTATATGCGCATGTGACTGAACATTACTTTGACCATCGTATGAGCTCGTCGCTGATTGGATAGTTTCTAGATGAGTCTGAGCCAGTGTGTGGGGCAGTCCACTGCCGCGAAGTTTTTCCTATGCATCTTTTTCACGGTCTGAGCTCGTCGCTGATTGGAAAGTTTCTAGATGAGTCCACTAAGTGTGTGGGGCAGTCCATTGCCGCGAAGTTTTTCCTATGCATCTTTTTCACGGTAAAGGAGGCAAAGGAAAATGTGAGACTACTTGCTTGGCCACGTTCTGAATTATATTGGAACTGATATTACTTCATTTTTGTTCACTAAAAATCCGCAACTGTTTATTAATTGCCAGTTTGATTATTGCCCATAAGTTCTCTTTTGGTGAATTTTTAAGCTAAGGTCCTGTGAGTTTCTTATTTTCAGCCAAGAACTTTGTTATTGCATTTGCTTTGTGACAAGGTGCGCCATCATGCTGAAAAAATCATTTATCATCCTCAAATTGGTTCTGATCTTTTAGGAAAATTTGCTGATGAAGCACCTTTTGGTACCATTTTGAGTTTATAGGAGTGCTCTTGGGAAAAGTTGTTAGTACTTCAGTTCCATTAAGGGAGAAGCGTCTCCAGAAATGGAGAGAGCCCTGATGCTTTGCCGTACATATGACTCGTGAAAGCGCCCCCTTTTATCCTTATAATGAGGGTTGTTCCATAAGGTCCATAAATCCTTCTTTAATACCGGGTTGCCGCTATCTAGTCCCCTTTTTAATAAGAGAGGGTTGAACCTGCAACTTGGCGTCGGGCAGGCTGAAGTACTGCTCTGGGTAGTCCTCTAGTGCGAGGTGAAAGGGAACCCAAATGGAATGATTATTTAAGACCTTGATTTATGATTTTTAACAAACTTTTTAAAAAAATAATAAGATCTGCAAGGTTTGATCTTAATAGTTAAATTGATAAGGGAGTCAACTTACGAATGTTTCAGAAAGCTAGCTAATTCTAAAAACGGTTTATTTCAGATCTTAAACTAATCGATCAGTTATGCCTGAAGATTATAAGATCGAATTTATTCTCCCGGATTCTGAGGAGGGCCACACTCGGGCAACAGAGAAGGGTCTTATTCTAAGGAGGGGAACTGCTGATTCATTCGTTGGGAGCGGGGGCACTAGGTGGTATTAGTTTGAGGCGACTTGCCCAAGGAATACCATCAAAGCAAATTTATAAAAAAACGAGTCGCTAGAGATACTCGGTTTCGCAATCATAAACATTAGAATTACGCTGAATGGAGATTGTATAGTACAACGGGCTAAATACATCCGTTCCTTGGGTCTTCGTTTGAGTAAAATATGAAATATTGAGTTAGAAACGAGATACTGAGGGGGTTGATAGACAATGTAATAAAGTTTGACTGGACATCGGAAAGTATGGCTTAGGTAAACCTAAGTGTTTCTAACAAGTGCGCACCAACATCTGCTAGTGCACAGGAAGAATTAGATTCTTTGATGACATCAGAACAAGCCTGAACAAAAACAAAGCGCATTTTGATATAGTCATAGGAGAATTTAATGAAAAAGTCGTAAAGGAAATGAGTCATCCATTGGAAAGTACTCTCGAAGAAAGAAATCAGAGGAGACAGAATCTGGTTGACTTTACACTGGCTAAAATCCTAAAAATTGGCAACACTACATTAACAAAAGAAGCAAAAGCAATGATGAACTTGGAGAAGCCCAAACTATGAGATATACAATGAAATTGATTATATGCTGGTTGACAAAAATATCACTCTCAATCATTCCAAACTCATCCACAAAATCAAAATAAATGTGCACAGAATTATCAGATATAGGATAAATATTAACATTCAGAAAGAGAAAAGTAGGTGATCTATTCAGAATTAAGTGCATTAAGATTCAGAAAATTCTCGTTCCATTATTCTAGCGCAATCTTTATAGACCAACGACGCAAATCACCTTGATCCAAACAACAATAGCAATATACAAGCGATGAAAAATAACTCGATGAAGCACACGAGAAACACTGCTGAAAAATACAAGAGACACAAAAGAAGAAAAAGACAAACTTTCAGAATAAAACCTAAACCTAATGGAGAAGCACAAACCCCTTAAAGCAACAAACACAACCAACAAATTGAATTAACAGAACAAATCAAGCTCAGTAAAAACTAATAAAGAGAAAAAAACAGAAAAATATTATATAACTATAGTTCAAGAGGATATTAAGGGGAAAAAGGGATATAAGATGGCCACAACAAAGATCCTAAAAAAGGGTAAATCTCACATAGTAGCTAAAGAAGAGAAAGATGGTACAATCATTCAGGATAGAGAAGAAAAGTTAAAATAACTAAAGAGTATTAAAAAATGTTGGACTCACGCGTGAAAACCATCCAGAACCACAACCAACCAACAAAATCTAATAATGTCCCAGTCGTTCTTAAATCAGTAATTAAATTGCAATCAATCAAATGAAGAGGCGCAAAGCGCCAGGTAAGGAAACCATCACTTCAAAGTTGCTGAAAGAATCTGAAGATGTCATTGTGGACATATTAGCTTGCCTCTTCACTGAATGTCTAAAACGAGACAAAAATCCAGACGAATGGCAAAATGTCAAAATATTCGTTATACACAAAATTATGATCAATGAACCTTACAAACTACAGACCAATAAGCCTTCTCTCGAGTGTCTATAAACTCTTCACAAGAGTAATTTCCAACGGACTATACAAATCAGCTTGATGCCCAATAACCTAGAGAACAAACTGGCTTTAGAAAAGGATTCTCAACGATTGACCATATACATACTCTCAATCAGCTCATTGAGAAAATGTCAGAGTACAGTATACTTCTATACTTGGTATTTACGGACTAAGAGAAATGATTTAATTCAGTAGGAATACCAGCGGTCATAACAGCCTCAAAAAATTATGGTATAAATCCTGTCTACATAATTATCATATAACACATATACCAAAATTGCAGATCTGATAATATATTGCATAAGGATTAAGAAATCTTTTACTCACAGCAAGGTGTAAGATAAGGAGATACTATCTCTCCAAAATCTTTACGACCTGTCTAGAAGAAGTCTTCAGGGACGCTAAACTGGCAAAACAAAGATATTAGGATCGCTGGAGATTACCTCAATCAAGTGAGATCGCAGATTATATCATACTCATAGCTGATAATAATAGATTCAAACAATGATTGGAGAACTAAATGATGTAAGCAAAAATTCAGCCTAAAAATAAATGTTGGAAAAACAAATGTCATGACATATCAATCAAAGGTCGGTACACTAGACATCAAATTAACAAAGAGCAAATTGAAATGGTAGAAATTATATCTATCTGCGTCACTGGGAAAAAAAATCGCGAAATTAAATGCAGAACCACTATTGAGCAAAATATTGGAGCCTGACCAAAAAACTTAGAATAACACAAAGAGTCTATGAACACATTATGATGTGGCTAACTTGACGTGACGTGACATGTACATAATAATAATATGATAATAATAGGTATTTATAATGCGCCCTTCATGGATGTTAGCCCTCACAGAGCACAGGTTGTGTAGCGAGTATAGAGAAAGTTTACAGAGGAAAGAAGGCAATTCTGAAGAGATGAGTCTTCAGGAGACGTTTAAAAGTAGCAAGGGAGGTAGAGGATCGGACTTCGACAGGAAGAACATTCCAGAGTCTAGGAGCACAAACTGATAAGGAACGGTCATCAATTGAGCAGAGGACAGAACGAGCAGTGTTGAGGATGAGAGCGAGGTTAGACTGGAGTGCCCGAGGAGTTTAACGATGGGAGAGAGCAGACGAGAGATAAGGTGGAGCCTCGAGGTTTAGGACCTTGTAGGCTATGATAAAAATTTAATAGTGGGTACGGAAGCAAATAGGTGAACAGTGTAGCTTATGTAACGAAGGCATTGAAGGAGAGAACTGGGGGCGGCGAAGGAAGAGCCGGGCAGCATAGTTTTAAACTATTTGTAAGAGTAGAAGTGACGAAGAAGAGAGATTCACTAGAAGAGAATTGCAGTAGTCTAAACATGAGGTGACAAAGGCATGATTAGCAGTCTCAAGGCTTCGTCGATCAAAATGTGATCGAACACGCGAAAAGTTGCGGAGGAAACCGAGGAAAACCTTACAGATACGATTGATGTGCGGTTTAAACGAGAGTTTCTCGTCGAAAATTTCACCAAGATTACTGACGATAACAGAGAAGGCGACATTAGTTTCCACAAGGTTAACGGAGGGAAAGAGAGCTTTAGATTTATTCACCAGCGAAGCGGTACCAACAAGGAGAACTTCAATTTTATCGTGGTTAAGTTTGAAAAGTTTGGCAGACAGCCATTCGTTTATGGAGGTGTAGGCTGAAAGGAGCTTGGTAATTGATTGAGAGAAGGACACAGGGGACAAGGAAAGGTATATCCGAGCGTCATCAGCATAGAGGTGGAAGGACAGGCTCAAATTGCGAAGAAAGGAGCCAAGTAGACGCGAAAGAGGAGGAGACCAAGGACTGATCCTTGAGGTGTTCCAAATTTTCATTCTCATCTTCATTTTGTACAAAGAAGACACCCAAAACAGGTTAATCTCAGATTTTACCGATGACACAGACTAGAAAATAACTTAAGGCTGAGCACTTATGCTACGAAGATTTTCATAAGACAGAAATGAGCACACTAAACCAAATCTGCAATGCATTTATTATTTTCAGTGGTTAGGGGTTTACTTTTGTTACGTGACCAGTGTGAGTCGAGGAGTTGTGTATGTTCGCACCTATTTTCTAGTTCTGTGATTACATGTTTTTATTTCTCAGCTTAATATTTTGTTACCATTAGTACTAAAAACAAGAAAAACCTTGAAATTTGAAGTTAAATATCGTACGATTCCATACTGCGCAGAATAACTAACTTTTCAGAAAGAGGACCTTACCAAAAAGTAGAGGACGTTTGGAGAAGTTTTAAACAAAGCAAATTTATAGAGCAGAGATCTTTTACAACAGGCCGCCACAAATGCCAATTTTGTGGTTGATTATATTAACATTGCCAAACATAACGAGTCATTTTCTTAAACAAATCTTTAAAAGAATTGTATGCTTGATGCCATTATTATTGTTTTCACAGAAGTCAAAGCATAGATTAAACCTATATCTTTGTCAAACAGAACTGTACTTCGTCGTATTGATGTTATTTCGCGGAATTTTTCAAAACAACTACTTGATGCCAGCGAGTCCTCTAGGCATTGGCATACATAACGTACCCAAACTGTCTGTGTTTATTAGAGACATTAATAAAAAATTTGCAAATCTTTAATAATTGCCGTTATATAAGAATGTTAAAAAACTGCTTGCAGGCATTTTGTTACCTTTAAACAAGTTGACAAGCATTACAACTAGAACCGCACCTCCATTAACAGAAAAATATGTTAGCATCATAAATCGCTTGAGGAAAGGTGAAAGATGATCACCCACCTCACATTTTGTGAAAATATACGTAGGTAAATAAAAGCAAGTGGCCAAGAACTCATCTGGGGACAGACAAATATTAGCATTCAGAAATTTCTAGGCGTCTCAGTTTATAATAACAATTTGATGACGATCTGAGAGCCACTTTTTAGTCCAATTTAAAAAGTTACTCTCTTTTTCATTTGTTTTATGTTATAATAATTTTTTATAAAAATACCGATTTTCCAATCATATTGTCATAAAACTAAAGTACTTCCTTAAACAAACGTGATTTCTTTGAAAACTATTTTTACTTTCCTTTATAAACAATATATCTAATAGATGTTCCATTGTCTTATCCCATGTTAGTGATTGTAATATTTTATCAACTATAGTGTTTAAGCTTAAAGACTATAATTTAAATCTTAATCTCAATCTCTCCACTATAAAATGTGGTGATCATTTGCGTTCTTAAACTTAGAAAGAATTTTGCTATTATGAATGGAACTTTAAAGATAATTTTAAGTATTCTAAATACAAAAGCTTTTAATTTCTACAAAACACAAAGATATATTCCTCAAGGTCGGCAAGATATCTAATTGTTTCTTTAATTTGACTGCATAATATTATGAAATTACAAAGTCATTTGAGAACCTTGCTTACTCGTTTAGGACAATTTTTTTAAGCATTTTCTTTTGTTTAGGTAATTTTAAAAATTTATCACTCGAGCTTAAGCGTTTGTATGTTAAGCAGAAAGAATACCCATACCACCCAACAGTGAGTGCGTAGTGATAGTAGGATACTTGGCCTGGAAATCGGCCCACCTAAATATTTTTGCCCAGCGACTGAAATACCCAATGGTGATAATTGGCACCCTGTCACGGAACCCATCAAGTCATGCCAGTTAATCTGTATCAATGTGTGAACCGAGTAGGGGGTAGAATGTGAGGGGTATATTAATATCAGTGCAGGAATTGATTTCATCGCTCTAAGATGCATGTGCTTCAATATTATTATGTCATCTTTCATGTAAAGAGACGAGGACTGCACCAAATAGTCTAAAAAGTGCCATAAAAATGGAAGATTAAAATCTTTTGTTTTAAACGCAAATGTCCAGCTATGTTTCTAAGAATCCTATTTGCCTTTTTAGAAAATACAAAACAATTATTTGACAATTTGAAATCACTCGATATTAAGATAAAAAGCTTTTCCATGTTGACTGTTTAAAAGTTAATCAACCTTATTTTGAACACTTTAAGGGTTATAATTATATATGCTAATTAGCCTACACTAATTCACATGTAATTTCAACTGCTATTTTTCTTTTAATTTGATATCTGTAAGTCATTTTGTATTAGTACCTAGTTTCGTGTCAGCCACACATTTTTAAGTTTTACACAAATATATCGTGTCAAGATCATATATATATATATATATATATATATATATATATATCTGTAAGTAGATAGCAAAAGATGATACCATCCGCTTCTTTTGGCCCTGGGGAACGCCCTATTTACCAAGAGAGAAGACCAAGTTTCAGTTAGTCATTTCTAGCGAACCCAAAAAAGTTCATTCGAAAAAGCAGCCTAACACTTAAGATCTCTTGTTCTTTTGGGGAAAAAACGAGGGAATTAAATATAATTTCGCCTTATCTATGCTAATCACTTTCTGACAGATATGCAAAATTACAACAGATGATGCGGTAAGTAGATAGCACAAAATGATACTGCCCGCTTATTATAGTCCCCTAGGGAACACTCTAGTTACCACCAGGGAGGATCAAGTTTGAGTTAGCCCAAGATGGATATAAGAAATGCTATCATTGGTTAACCAACCTATTTCATTGCTCTATTAACATAAATGACAAGTGACTCTTCCCAATTGCAAAGGACGCAAATGCTTGGAAGGTGCCTAAAAACTCTCCCTTTACTGGAAAAAGGATTTTGAGCATCATATATGCCCCACCACCAATTTAAAAACGATTAAAATATGTGATCACACTCCCTTTTTACTACCCCCTCAATACAAAATAAGGGTAACAAGAGGAGTCAGAAAAATATTGATAATATTATACACAAATACGTACAAATATACTCAAAATACCTAACACATCCTTACATAATCGCGCATAGAGAGATATGTACCCGAACCGCATATATTATTATCCTCCTAAACATACATGGTAAACAGCAAGGCAGTTCTCGTGCACAGCCTAATGACAAAAGTTTATACATGTCTCAACAACAATATTTATTATTATTTACATAAAAACGGGAAATGTGTTCACCGCCGCCAGAAAGTTTGTAAATAAAGTGGTAAAAATAGAGGAAGTAAGAATATAGGGTATATATTTTCTTAACATCGTGCCCTAAAATTTAAAAATTGATTCTAGATATACAGTGCATAATAAAAAAGAATATAAATACATAAGATATACATAATACATAATACATAAGATATACATAATAATTTTTTAAGTCTTTCGAAGAATTTAGGTTGTCTAATTGAGAGTCATATGCCCCACAAATACATCACGTGTGACATAGTTTTCTCGCTCTAAAAACCATCTAAACACATCATTTTACCTTTATTTCTCTTCAGGGTATTATCACCATTTAAATACGCAGTGAAGTTTTGGATTTTATACAAAGTGGAGGATGTGTAAATGCTTGAGAGAGTAAAGTTCAGAAAAACCAAGATGGTTTCTAGTCTTAAACACATTGATTAACTAAACCGACTGACAACCCTAGAAACCTCATTTTAATAGATAACTTCTTTGTGAACTGATAGAGAGATACTAATTTTTGAGTGTCTCGGCACCACGAATTCAAGCTCATTCTTTTCCTTAGATGAATGAAACGCAATCATAGGCAATGGTTCAAATTAAAATTGAAACACTTCCACATGAACGTGACTAAACTTTCTATAGATAAAGGGTGATCAAATGGTGGAATTATTCCTCCGCGTTAAACTTTTTGAAGTAAAGGCGTTTAAGTCATTTGACAGTAAAAAAATACTTTATCAAGCGTCATAGTGTGTAGCCAAATTAAAGTTCTTAGTAAAGTAACTTTAATTTGGTACAGTTAAAACCTGTATAATTAACGGCATATTCTTCGTTCCCCTTCATGTCTCATAATTCCACTCGATATAATCCTTTTATTAATTTTCACTTAAGCCTGAGTAATTTATTTAGATATTTACCCAAACTACATATTTACATCAATAGATGAAGTACCATCCAAAACTGTTTTATTCTAAGTTTTCCATTTTTTTTCATAATCCACTCTATTTTCTTTATTGGTCTCATTTCCATTTTCCTGGTAATTTTATGATTTACCATTTATTCTCTTGCTTATGAGCAGTGCGAAAGTACCTGCCTTTTTAACATTTGTGGGAAGAATCAAGAATGTTAGACACTCGCACCTTAATGGGATCTATTCCTCAAGTAGAATCTCTTCCTTTGATTCGAAATACGTACTCAATGCATTTCAATCTTTTCAGTTCACTGACTCCTAATGAATTCGCTTTGAAAACAGATATATCCTTTCTCATAGAACTAATTTTTTGTATTTTTACCTCATTTAAAAAGTACCGTTTTCTACAATCTATCCTAATGCTCTTTGTAGTATCTACATATTTTCTTTTTACTAGTAACGATTTGTCTCTTTATTTTGTTATTCAATTATCTGTCTGAGGCGGAACTAAGAGTGTTTGTGATTTACCAATTCCTCTATTTTCTAGTAACTTTTATTTACATTTCACTATAATGTTCAAAATTACTAGTATAGACCCTAGTTACTAGCATTGTAAATGTTGTGAAATACGTGGATCTATTTAGGGAGAATCACTAAAAGGTATTCGTTAGTATTTTTGTAGGTAAAATACGGATAACGAATATTGTGATTTTTAAGCAAAGTCAAAGTTTCTCTTCTTCTCTTTCAGTTACCCCAATCGACGAGGAAACCTTTAAAACTGTCTCCGGGATCACGAGGAGAAGAGGTGCCGTCCGTCATCAGAAAGTACATGAAGTTAGGGGTCATATGTTTGTTGCAATATTTTTTAGACAACCTACATTTTGTACCCTTTGTGGAGAATTTCTTTGGTAAATTGTAGATAGATTTATACGTTTCATTTATCAATAAAAGCAATTTTTTCGTAGACTGGTAAAAGAGAATTATCTCAACGAATTAGGAGGGAAATTTCATATTTTATTATATCAGTATCATTAGTTTATTATTATTATTATTTTTTCAATTATGGATTTAATTAATTATATAATAATAAATAATTGAAATTGTAGACTCAACCTCCATAGACATTTACCACCTTTAAGCTACTTTCTTTATATCGTGCTTGGGCAAACGGTTCCCAGCACTGCCTTTCATATGGGTACCACTCAGAAAATTTTCCCAGATGGAAAAAATTAAAATATTTCAGAGAGATTTCAAGTAATTTTTAAATGAAAATAAAATAGAAAAAATAATTTTAAAAATTACGGAGATTATTGTTGCTAAGATTGTTACAAGTTTCTCAATAATTTTAGATATCTACGGTGTTGTAACCACGCAACATGTACATTATTATCACACATATTTATGAATATTATGATAAATTATAAAAGCTGAGATTAAATATGTTAAATATATAACTCTAGTAGGAGTGCTTTATACCTTTGGCCAAGGGTCTGTTTCGCTAAGGTGAAGTTAAGACTAACACAGTAAATTTCTCCATTAAAAGTTTTATGATTTTGTAAACAGATGATGACCAATTAAAGGTCAGATTCACGTAGACTTTATACTTAAATTAAATCAGAATCAGCTTCTATGAATTCAACAAATACAAAAAATGCTAAATTTGATTTCATGCTTCAAGGGCAAAGTTTAAGTTCCAAATAAGTAAACTTTCACACCCGAGATAATGTTATTTCAAACATGATTATCATAGAATCCTCAGCTGTCCGTAATTTCTAACTTTGAAACAGTGTGAACTTGTATCTGAGTAAAGGGATAAAGGATTTTTAAGTTCGCTGTCTTAGCAAAGGAGAGATGATTTATGTAATGAAGAAACAATATCAGCTGAAACTTTAACATTTTTAAAACAGAAACTCTACTACAGGCGAAAGGAAATATTTTTCAACTCAGAGCAGAAAAATGTACCTTCTTTGAAAAGTAAACTTTTACTTGATCTGAATAGTAATAAGTATGAAGTAATCTTATATATTCCGTAGATATTGATACGTAATCCTTTTAAAAAAATCAATAGGTAAAATTGTTTAATTCACAAATTACTGACTTTAGAATGAAACATAAATTTGAGAAAATACAAATGTATTTGGCAATTTTAATTATATCTTATTAACGACTCAAGAAGAGTAAGAAAAATATCATACTGATGAGTTATCTTCCCTAAAGCTAATTGCTTATCGAAACTACAGAAACTTACTTCAATCTTTCATCAAGTATGGATAATGTAGGATAAAATAACTAAGGAAAGTTTCCAAATTAAAATGGATCCATTTTGAATAGCTGCTCTAGACCAGAGGTCTTCAACCTTTTAGTATGAAAGGAACAATTTGAAAAGTGAAATTTAAAATTGAACCTCATTTTTTCTTGTTTGATATTATCATTATATTATACTCGTGTCGCATTATGATATTGCGTAAGTATACCTATAGTGTATAATCTAGCACGGGGAAGTTGTTAAGTTATGTTATCGAATGTATAACAGGACTTGAACAATGACTCCTATTAAATAAAACTAAAATTAGTTTCGATAATTTTGCGTTCACTTGAGTGACACATCCATTTCCAAGAAGGGCTGCAGGTTAGGGATCTTAACTCCCAGGCGATGTGGATGATTGTTTAAAAATGTGCCAAAATAAACTTGTATCAATTGGTATATTCCATAATTCTATATATTCCTTAATTTTTCACTTTTAAACCTCGTCACATCTTTTTTAAAAGTATCAATTCAAAATGATTTGAAACTTTCCATTAAATCCTTTAGATGAAAAGAAGGATTCTGAACGAAATTCTGCAGTTATTATTTAATTTAACAAAAGAATAATTATTTGATCGCATATCCTCTAAGTTTTCAACCCTTTTATTCAAGATTATTCTTCTCTTAAATCACTCCATTAGCGCATCCACACATCGAGAAGATATGATAAATTATCCCTAAACTCCTCACGGCCTTCCCTTCCCAATTTTAAAATTGGTGATATCTCAATTTTGAGTAAATATCTGCTTGTGACTAATCCTATGTCAAAAATGGCAAAATAACTCATATTTTAATAAAATTATGTTTGCCAATAGATAAAACGGTGGGAAATCTGTACATGTGTCCTTTTGAGTAACGTATTTGTAAATAAAGTTGTTGGATTTTCAGAATCGTTGTAACTTGTTTATAGTTGAGCTGTTATGAAGAAGAAATATATAAATTATTCCAGGATATGCTGTTCCTGGAATGTCTTTGCTTCCCTAACATTCATCGAGATGAATGAAAAAGAAATAAGAATATTTATATTAATATAGTCGTACAATTTCAATGAAATGTTATAACTCATGCCAGAGAAAAAGGTTTTAAACGGACTCATGCGGGCCGAGGGAGGATGGTATTTTTTAAAATTTTAAATTCCTTTTTTGATCAAATATTGATTCTAACTTATGGTGATTAGTCAAAATTATTTTATTTTATCATTTCTCTTTGTTTTTATTCTTGCAGGGGATTTGGAAAGCAGGGATACCGATGCCAATGTGAGTTATGTTCTTTCGTCTTTCTTAAACCACTCAAAAGCTAATGTAATTTATCCGTATTTTAGCGATTCAAGTATTATCGAGATATTATTAATGCATATGTCTTTTTCCAAATGAAATTTCACATCAGTTTATAAATAGCAATTTCGAACTATTTATTTAATAGTTATATATTGGCAGTTTAATGAATGATAAATAAATTGTTCCATAAATTCAGACGAATTTAACCAACTTTTGTTTAATATGTGCTAAGATGAAATGTGATAAGTGCAGACTAGAGTAAAAGATTCATACCATAACAAAATGCTGGCAATGGAAGTAGGAAGAGAAATATATAGTGAAAGAAAATAATAGATCTCGTTCAACTTTAACAATTTCTCCTCTTTTCAGTGTGCCAATGCGCAGTTCACAAGAAATGTCACGAAAAGATTCTCGGCAAATGTCCAGAGTCGGGAAAGGAATCCCAACAAACCATTGTGAGTAGAAATTGGATTTTCCAGTAGGAACATTATATATTTTAAATCCAAGACTGGGGAAGGATTTTTAGGAAGCGATGATTGCTGCCAACCAGTTTTCTCAGAAGAGTGATGGGAAAGGATCTACGCCGATGAAACTGAATTGATTCTAAATCAATTTAACTCGGATATTTTACAGGGCCTTAAAATGGGGAATAACATTAAAACGAAAACATAAGTTGAGAACATAAATAGAAAATAGAATTGATGGATTGAAAAAAAGGAAATAACCAACAAATATGGCAGACACACTTCAGTACTCCTCACTCTAAAGGTTTATTAGACTTGTGGTTCTCAACCAAGGGTGGATTCCTTTGAGTGCTGTAATCCTACGTTTTAAAGAGGGGAGGATGGGTAGGCCAGAAAGTTGACAGACTCCAACTCTTTAAAATATTGATACTTCTATAGATACAATTCTGTTAATGGAACATAATCTACAGGAAATAGCAATTTATTAACATTGCTAAATTAAATTTAAAGTCAAGAAAATATTTCTCTTTTTATCTTTAAAACTTTCCATTTATACCCTCTATGAGTCAATTCTGGAAGGGTGGTAACCACATTATCTAATAAAAGAACAGGCCAAATGGGAAAAAGAGGGCGTGGATCCTTGTTTTAGACAACAAACGCACCTCAAATCATTGGCAAGCTAATCTATAGAAGGGAAGTGACATTTAAAAGTAAGAGGAATCTAAGAACTTATAAAAAAATGTTTAACATCCATTCTAGCAGTTGCCAACACGAGCTCTACCGCCTAGATTACCGAGATAAGCCCATTTTAGGCCATTTGCAAATGAAGTAAACTCAGAAAATGTAATAATAAGAAAAACGAACAGAAACCAATACGAAATGAAAACAAAACAAGAATAGCGAAGAATCGTGCAAAATAACAAAGCTCATTATTATCTAGTCTGTTTATAATTCAATCTCCCCATCATGTATACAGTGTTAAACTCCGAGAAAGGAAAAAGAAATCGAACTCCTACAGCTTTTTCCCTAATAATTAAGGTGGACCTTTGTTATTAAGACGAAAGCGCTTAGGAATATTCTCTCATTTGTCCTTTCCAGATGTTCGATATCATTGGATTCGCCTACCGTTTATTGAATTGTTATTATGATATATACTTTATATGATGAACAATAGACGAGAATAAACCAAGAATTTATGAAGTAAAAAGAAAATCCTGATGAATGCAAGGATTTTTACCATTTTTATATGTATATAAGCTGTTTTCTTCTACTTTTCCATTCCCTGAATATGGCCTTGTTAAAACAAGGCAAAAACACCTAGAATCGTCATACTCAATCATGAAGCTGAGAGCGACGGATTGCGGCAAGATGGATCTGACACCTGTTTTTCAATATCGTCAACCCCTCCTCTCACAAGGTGTGGTTGTCACGCATCAGCAATACTACTATCATGACTTGATGGAGACCCACAAAAGTGCCGCTGGCAGAAACTAACTTTGAGACACGCTGCTTTTCAGGCCAGTGGCTCAATATCCGGACTTAGTTGTCTTTTACCACCCACTGCAAGACGGTATGCAGGCTCTCACTGGCACGCAAAACGTTATCTACATTTAAAAAAAAACAGAAGTACTTTAACCAACAAAGGATTTTTTACTCAGTAAATAAAATAATGCATAGTAATTGGAAAGAATAAAGGTGAAAAATGATAGGGGAAGGGGTGGGAATAATCACTAGCAAACCATGTCACCAACATAAAAGGTCCGAATGGTATTCGTTCGGAGGGTATTTTCAACTGCTAAATTTACCTATATTATTGTAGCTTTGTAATCGGTCTTTTTCTTCCTAAAATAATAGCCATTTTTGCTTATTTCTTTTGCAGAATAATTGATTATAAAAATTTGTTAACCCCATTTTATGGAAGAGGCAGGATTCCACTACGAGGGGACAGCATTGAGAAAAACCTATGTTTGACAATCTGACGCTAACTTAACGGCAGATTTCGTTGTTAAAATCCAGGAAATCATCAAACCTCTTACTAGAAAGCCGATGACATCCACTAAAAGGGTAAAAGGTGTGAATGAAAAGCTCATCAGACTGCGGGTGCATAAGGGCATTCGCTACTTTTCATACAAGATGAGGAATGTCTGTATATATACTAATAGATGCTTGAAAAGTTAAAACATACGTTGGAGCCAGACCTGTTTTCGCTCTTCTCCGTCTAGAGTGCTTTCTGCCAAGACCAGAAGATAAACTTTCAAAGACGTACTTAGAGTCTTTCAGATGAAATTTCTGGCGACAATCAGGGTCTTTGGTGTCATCAGCAGTGAAGATAACGTCCTGTCGCCTAAATTCTTCCCCGAGTCTCTCAGGATGAACACCGACCGCTACATACGTGTTCAGAGTGAGGTGGTAAAGCCATAAATTGGCCGGGTTCTTGCTTAGAGGCCTTAAGTGTGGCAGCAAGACTCTGCGCCCTGGCACTACAGCAAGAGGGCGCAAACCTGGCTGTGGGAAAATTTCTTCGATCACACAGCACCTGAATTCATTGCTTAGGTTGCAGTGTAACGAGAAGCCAACAAATCCAGCTGCAACACAAAGGGTCAGCTGAGTACTAGGATTTAATAGTTGGTCAGATCTCTTACCGGTCGCTTGGAAGCTGTTATAGAGGTTAGAAGTGGATTCATTAGGTGATGTCGTCATAACTTGTCGCAAAGACAAACCGTCCCAAATTTGACGAATATATCTCAAAAAATAAAAACAATCTTTATTTTTTCTGAGACAGTCATCATGCGAACGATACAGTCCGCACCCTGTATAATGGGGATGGTGTATTTATTAAATCTCTATGAACAAACTTGTACAAAGCCAATCAAATAAGGATTACCTTTTCTTCACTGTTAACCTTCAGATTTAAGAATATTTGTGGTAACCTTCACATTGTTTTAATTTGCGATTGTTTATTCAACCAATGGGTTATTTCTGTTTCCGCACGGGAGATTTTGCTACTTGAACCTCCTCAACATCTGTGCAATTAGATGCGATAGAAATACTCTCATGTCGTGGACAGTAAGCGCAAGAACACGACAGCTAAGTGAAGTTGTCGAAAGTGCCCCTTCAATTCTTAGTTGATGGCGCCCCATTCTCTTCTCAAGCTCCCTATTTACATTTCTTTGAGAAAGAAACCTGCTTATTCATCGAAAGATTTGTCCCAAGATAGAAGGAATGAAGAGAAGAGACAGACAAACAAAGCGAGAGAAAATAACCTCTAAAATTGACATGCCTGCAAGAAAAACAATGCCAAACACGAAGTATAGGAGAGGGTATTCATATTATTACTATTCAAGATCGAATTTGGTCTCAATATTTAGGAAGGACGAGTACAAAAGAAACTCAACACCGTAAAATATTCAGTGAGTTCGAATGAAGGCGGCGGAGCTATCATGCTTAATTTCTAGTCATATCCCCTTCATATTGTAGGCAATTAATTGTACGAACTTAGTGATGAGCTTCACTAAATCCCCTGATTGAGCGCCACCTGATTGAGTGGCCACCTGATTGAGGTCATCTTATTACTCGCCCTCGTGTAAGCCTTTGTGTGTTAGGATGTGGATTCGCGTACGTACCAAACCCTCCTAGTGACCATGAATACAGACATATTAGAAGATAATTTCCAGCGGGAAGACGAAAGAACGACAACCCGATAACTTTGATTTAAAGCAGATTCAAGCGAGTGGAGAAGCGAGTATAAAAAACGACCTTGTAAGTGATGTACAGTCCAGCTCATAGACGGAATCCAGGAGGAACGGCATGCCCCCTGTCTCCCGCCGCATTGTGCACTCTTATGAGCCCAATGCGTGCAAAAAGAACTGCGGCTATATATAGTCATGGCCAAAGGTTTTGAGACTGTATTTTTTCATATTAGAAAATTAATAGAACTAATCAAATGTTGCTTTTGCTTAAGTATGTTTGTATCATAATTTGAAGGAAAAAAATTAAAGAAGTAGAGCCCAATCCAATGTTACTAATAAATTCAGGCAAGTGATACGCGCCAGTCAATATTTACAATGATGTTCCATGTTCTTCAGTAGAGCTTTAATTCGTTATAGTATGCTGAACACTAAATTTGTAATGATGTCTTGAATGATATTGATCCATTTTCGATCAAAAAACGCCCTCAACTGTTAACATTTGGATCGCTTTTTTTTAACAACCGCCAGTTAAATTACAACCCACAAATTGTGTATTGGGTTAAAATCCGCGAAGAACTTTGTTATTGCTTTTGCTTTTTTACCTGCACTATCATGAAAAAAATAGTTATCATCTCCAAATTTGTCCTGAATTGTTGGGAAAAATGATGAAGCACGTTTTGGTAGCAATGTGAGTTCAGGGCAGTGATCTTTGGAAAAATAGTGCTCTACTAACCCTAGATGAGAAGTAATCCAGACATGGAGACTGACCGGACGCTTCACTATGGGCACGAGTCAGGACTCGTGAAAGAGTTCCCCTTTTCCTTTCCTAACGAGGAATCTTCCAGAAGCTCCAAAGAAGTGAAAGGGACATGAGAGAATATCAACACTCCATTCTTTATATTTCCTACCAAAGTGGAGACTACACGTATTCTTCTTTTTGGTGACATGAGGCTTCCTCGATGCTCTTCTCGACTTAAGACCTTTGTCCATAAGTGGCCGTCTCATTTTTCTCATTGAAGCGTTCTTTCCATTCGTTAGCAAACTTGGCACTGGATGCAACCTAATGTTTATGCTGACACCTTAGCAGGAGGCGATCTTGGCGTTAGATTGAAGCACTTTGGCGCCCAAAAGAGGTTTTCAGCTTAGTAATAGCATTTCAGGCCAGGTGATGCCGAACAACAATGGTTGCATACTTTTCTTTGGAAAGAACCTTTTCTGGAATTGAAAAAAAAATGATTGAAAAAATTATGAAATAGATTATAATTACACATTATTTACCTAACCCATATCTTTAATGCCCTTTTGATTAAATATCAAAGCTTCAGGGACTGAAAATCAACTTCTACAGGCGAGTTTCAAGGAAAAAACTATATATATTAATCTCAAAACTTTTGGCCATTTATATTTCACTATTTTCACTTCTAACTTCGCCCATTGAGAGGATCTCTCCGTAATTACTATTTTTTTAAATTATATGGCCTCGTTGCCATTGTGTTTTTAATTTAGAGATAAAACAAACTTACATAATTGAAGAAAACTAACATAGGCATCGTAAAGAAAATGGAGAAGTTAGGGGAAGTGAAAATGTAGGCCAGGCACGCAGCTCTAATAATCTACGGAAGCGAAAAACATTATAAAATTTCTAAGATTATAAACCTTAGAGGGAGTTTTCTATATCTTTTTATGACCCAGATCAGGATTTGTGTGGGTTTTGGGTATGTGTTCGACCAGAATTTAACGTTGCAAAGAGTTCTAATTTGTCTTCGCCAGTAGGTTCTAAGTTCGGTTATTTACGATCTTGTCGGGTTTCAGATGGAATAGCTACTTTGGAATGTAACTCTCCTCTTTTATTTTCTATCTTATACCCATAGAGTTCTATGCACAAGTTGGTCACTATATTTTCTCGTCTTGTGCTTTGTGTGGGTTCTATTTATTCTGAGATGATTCATCAAAATCTAATTACTAAGGTTCGTTACTTTCGGATAAATTTGGACAATTATGTTCACTCTTTTAAGTCATTAACTTACCTTATCGCTGTGCCATATCGTCCAGAGCGTCGGAAACCAAGGACTTCCATCTACCTTTGTACCGCTTAGCTCTGATAAACTGCGCGCACGACGTTCCGATTCCCATCAACTTCACCAGTCGATCCATGTCTTTTTCTCTTGGTCTTCCTCTTTACCTCCTTCACTCTACCATTCCAGTTACAACCAAATTTTCCATTTTCCATCCCTTCTCTTCTCATCACATGACCGACGAATCTCAACTGTCTTCCTCTCACCATCTTCATCAATTCTCTCTTATTCTCACTTAAATACAATATTTATGGTCATTCTTTTCCTATTTAGTCTTGTTGCGAACTCTCGAGTTCTAAATTATTTCAGCCTAATGGAATCGTTGTGTCAAGTCGGGCTGAAGTATAGTATATTAGCATTGGAGATCTTTGATACAGTACCATCCAAAAAGATCAGAACGCCTTTATTTATATTATAAAACCTTTCATAACCTCTGCTAAAGAACATTCAAGATTTTTAATATTTTGTGTACGATAACCTACAGATATAAACTTCGCATGGATAAAGTAATAAAAATTTGGGCGAATATAAATAAAGTTGTAAGCAGATAAGAAATTTACTAGCACATTTGAGTTATTTAAAATGATTCGAAAGTTTAAGTTTCTTTTAGAGAGAACCAACATTGTTTGTCTGGTAACAAACTTCAGTTTAATCTCGTGTAAGCTGTCGTCCAGGTAGTTTTCCTAAGAAATTTATCACGACTCTCTATCTCCGCGAGCTGATCGTAAACAGTGCCACCGAGATGGTATTTAAATTTCAGCCATTAAGAGAGTGTCAAATGCTCCAAAATTAGAATCTATAATATTCTGTTGAGCGATGACAAAACACGTTTATGTGAGGCTGGTAAATCAAGGAAGAACTCAAAGTGGAAAGACCGAGCCATTACCAAAATTATTAATAAAAACTGTATCAAGATGGTTGCAGCAGTCTTTCTCGAGAGATTAGAGAAATTTTGCCAATTAAAGCCTGCAGGCAGTCTGCGTCACGTCAGCTGGAGGAAGGCAACCTTTAAACTCGCACTCCCGTGGTAAAGACAGTAATCAGCTCGCAGATTAAAAAGGTTCGTCCTGCATTCGCTACTGAGCACGTTGCATGCACAGGTGACAAATGGAGCCAAATCCATTTCTCTCAGGAACCAAAGTTCAATTTATTCGGATCTGATAAAAGGAGAAATGTTCGTGGTAAAGCAGACGAAATATTGTCTGTCAATTGTAACAAAAAGAGTGTGAAGTTTGGAGGGTGAAGGGTCATTTTCACGGGCATAATTTCAGTAAAATAAACTGGGTCACTTGTGCGTTTAAGGGGCACATTGAATGCAAAGGTGTACAAGGTATTGCTGCGACATGTTTTACCTCATTTGTGAGCCTTCGAATCCCAACCTGCAATTTCAATTTTGTATAAAGCTCTCTGCCACACGGCAAAATCGGTGATAGACTTTTTAGATGACGAACATATTATTATTATTATTATAAACTGGTTTGCATAGAGTCTGAACCTGAATCACATTAAAGATGTTTGGAAGATACTCGAAGAGATGTCTAAAGCGAGGAATCCGTAGACAGATCATAAATGCTGGGAAATTCTTTCAGCTGAATAGAGCAATATTACTGCTCAGTATTATTAACAGTTGGTTCCTTCCTGTGGTAGGATATGTTAAAGCAGCCTCGAGGATAAAGGCCTCCACTATAAATACTTCCACTGAAAATTGAATTTGTGGCCGCTGTCTTTCGAATAATTTTTGGCAGTTCTATTCTTCTAGTAAATTGCTTTACCAATACTCATACGTATTTTATACTTGCAGGTTATTCTGTTTACATTAATTTTCGAAACGTCTTCTTCATTTTTTTTTATTTAGGTTACATGAAAGTATATGTCAAGTTCTTATAATATCATATTTGTTCTCCAGGGCACTATCATTCCGACATGAAAATAACTCCCCAGAGATAAAAACAATCAACGGAAAACAGAATTAATTAATCAAGCATTAGCTGGTGTATATTGTAATCATAACATTTTAATATTTCTAGGACTTTTCCATTAATTTTTTTCTCAGAAGTTATTCCACTATTTGTCATTTAGTGATATGTTCTGTCTGCCGATGGTTAGTTTTTGTTTCATGTGCTCTAGTAACTTATGGTCATTAATTGAATCTGTTTCACAAGATTTGTATTATAAGTTATTTGCTCTCCGAAGAGGAAATTCTTAATAAGTTCATTCAGGTCAAACAGAGAAAGGAAGAAATGCTGTGGAAAGCATCATAAATGTTATGCTTCGTGGCAAAATAATCATGGTTCAAACGCTGTCGAAAATCATAATTATCTTACTTTTTGTAATTTCTACTCATCTGATTCAAGTTATTTAAACTCCTTATGAAATAAATAACTTTCCGATTGATTCATCAATTTCCAAATACGGGTTATTAAATATAACTCAGGTTTACTCCCATTTTATTAAAGTATTCTGGCGCTTCACCCATTCTGCTGCAGAAGCACTCAAATTCTTTCAATGTCTCTTAAATAGGACGCGTGACACATCATTTTTATCACATATATAATTGCCATGTGTGATGTACGGGAACGCCAGACTATAAATTAAATGACACGGAATATATTAAATAGATTTCGAAGAGAGAATTTCCTTTTTTCAACTGAGTGCGTCATTAAAAAGGAGGAAGAGAAATCATCATAAAAATATATATTTAGATGCCACAAAAGTGTTTTCTGACTGTTTTTTTACGACAGATATTTTAATTATCTTGTGGCCATAATGAGGCGGTCCTTAAATTATGTTTAGTTAATAGCAGCGACCATGAATGTGTTATCGTAAAATATTAAGTTGTGGAATAAATAAAGGAAAGGGGTGGAATTTAACGTGAGTGCATTTACCAAGGGAGCTGGCTTTCATTTTTGGATGGGTGTAGGCTTGCTAAGGTTTTGTAGGGCTGTTTAACTTACACACATTTTAAATCTCGTTAACTACACCACGTCCTTTATAAATCTCTTTTAAAGATTTCTTTAACGGGAAAGATCATGTTAATTTGCCTTTTAAAAAAACAAAATAAAACACCGATAGGGAAATGAATTTAAGACAAGCTGAAGGGTGAAGTGAAAAAAAGCATTAAATAATGAATCATAACACAATATATAAAATCTAAAGTTTTATATAACTACCTACAGAATGATAGTTAGGTATAAGTAATAACTACATAGGAACTTCCACACCCTCGATAGGAAAGCAAGAATTTTATGGTATTTCGGAAAAACAACTTAATGGAAACGTACACAAAAATTAATGGAAAAACAACAATTTCATAGCAACACACATAACTCAGTGGCAAATCAATCGGATCATATAAACATTTAGCGAGGCTAAGATGGAGGCTGCATTTTTACATGATTACTATAAAAATTGAGTAGGCCTAGGGATTCTTCTGGAAAGGCTTATATGTGGCTGGTGCAGGGAAACTGCGTATAGTTGAAACTCTGTCAGGCAGAGGTGAGATGCTATTGTTGGTTAGAATACAGCTCAGAAAAGCGAGTTAGTCTACTCTTAATGGTCATTTGTGTGGTGCCAACATTAAGTCATAGGCCAGTTTCGTGGTCTAGAGAGTAGACCAATATGTCTTCTATAAAAGCGAAAGAGAATGAAAGGTCTTCTAGGACTTCGTTAAGAAAACGACCTCAAACCGAGTGGCATGTGCAGAAAAGAGCACCCACCAAAAGAAGTGGTTAGAGGTGTTTTCTCCACATGCGACTCTTGCACTTGAATTTGCTGGAAGGCTTATAACAGATTAAGTTGGAAAATAAGTGTGGACCTGCGATTTGACCTGTAAAATTCAAGACTAACAGAACTCTTTAAAGCACCGTAGTCACACATTGGCCTATATTACCCATATTTCTTAGAAACTAGATGTAATGCAGATATCCAGGAAGATCGTGATTGCCGAATTATGACTTCCTTCTCCATTCTGGAGAAGTCGTCTTTAGCGTCTTTGAGTTTTCCGGATGCGGGCGGCGTGGGCGTGCTTTTATAAGGGCCTGTTGTGTGTATATAATGTTAAGTAGAGTACTCCACAATAGCCTGATCATATAACCGGGTTGAGGTTAGTTCTTGGAAGGATGAAAGTAATGCAGTTATTTAAACATGTATTGGAAATGGATGCACGGCTGAAAAGAGGCCTTTGGAACTTAGCAAGTCAAGTCCCTGAACAAATTCAGTAAGAGCAAATTGCGGGGCGCGAGAGTAAGGAGTGCCGAAAATACTACTACCGGAGACTCTATCAATGAGCGCATGCTCTTCTAAATCAAGAAAGAGTGAAAAGTGTTGCAGGAGGTTTGCCTCCGGATGGGAAGAACGACGTTAGAAGCTAAGAACAGCCACGGGAAAGTGTCTGGAAAAGATAGAGATCAAAAGAAAAGCATAGGAGGTCAATGTCTTAATGAATCGAATCCTGAAGACTGAGACGGTAGAACCGCTGTCAACGTGCAAGCTTAGTACCATATCTAGAAGCTGGTTGAAGAGGCAGAGGTTCGAGATCTTCATAGCTCCTACGGTGAGTGCATGGGGAGATTGATATAGTCATTCGGAGGAAGGTATCCCTGAGGTGACACTAGTAGCGCGGATGGACGGCACCGAAGATTGGTAGTGAGGAAGGGAATGACAACTCTGACTGGGAAAAGGTTAAGTTTTGTATTAAGCGTTAAATATGGGTGTCATTTCCTTACAGAGCTGCGCGAACCTCAGTAGGTCGGACTATTGTAAGCGCCCCGGTCACTAGCTCATGGACACATAATGCATGACGAGCTAAGATGTTGTCAGCAGTCTCTGCCAAGCTGTCGATGAGCATCCAAGGTGTGTGTTACGTGAATGGGTAGTCTACTGAGAAAAGCTTCCCTCAATATCCCGGCCAGAAAATAGGCACCCGCGTTGTCTCAGAGCTGCCAAAAGAAGATAAATGAGCTTCTGCCCCAGCAGAGTGATGTTCTGTCATCGTTACTGATGCGAGTGCTCGCACTGCAAAGGACGATGATCTTGATAGCCTTGTTTGTCGTCTGCTCTGCTGACAACTAGAATAATTCTGGTAAATGGGAGAAGGCCATCCGGAATTGTGTCTTGGTGGACGTGACATTTTGTTTCTCAAATGCCAGCTCGCAGCGACACAACCAGTGTTTCGGCCTACGTGGCAAATATTGAGGTACTTGAATCGCCGAACAAATGGGCGTGTCCGGGGTAAAAGATTGCTGATTGTTTTGTTTTTGAGCTATGAAAATGCGTGAAATATCCTGTTGAGCGCTGATTTGCTTGATACAGGTTTGAATTCTTTTTGATTACTCAATTAAAGTGGCTGGAGCGAAGGTAGAGACGATAAACATCACAAAAGCTTCTCATCTCTTCTTAGTGTCACTAAATAGACTTGAGTGGCATGGTGTTGCTAGGTGTCTCCAGTGTGGCGTTGCCAGCGTCCACTGGCTGCGCCAGTATCCATTGTTTTAATGGACCCAGAAATCTTAACTGGAAACTTCATCGCATATAAAAATTTTTGGCTAAATATTTTTTGTTATATTGACCCTCTTTATAAAATTTAAGATCATCATCGGATTTAATATTTTTCATGGCAGCCAAGGAATTATCTGAAACTTTTAATTTTTCGGACGTTATGGTCCTCAAAAAGACCATCTTCTGCGACTATGCATCTAATAAACATACAAAATGAATTAAACTTAATACAAGTATATAAAGTTTAAATGGGCATAAAAGGCCATTGAAAATAATAGGGTGAATAGGTAAAAATGTAATAAATATATGAATATATCTATATGAAAGTGATGAAAATGACGAATTTCAAAATTTTTAAATCACAAGTTGGGAAAAAGTATAAAATGCATTGAATAAAGTAAGTATATAATAAACTGCCCCCCCAAAATTAGTTTAATCACAATAGATGAAAAAGTATTAAAATAGATAAATAGGAAACTTTTGAAACAAGTAAAAGTCATTTAAAATACAATAGGTTCAAGGTACGAATAAAACATGGACAAAAATGAAAAAGTTGGAAATAGAAACTGATCTTTATCGTATATAATAAAAAAAAATATGGAAATACAGAGGAACAATAAACAAAATAATGCGAAAATAATGCGAAAAGTAGACAACAAAATAAAGTAACATCACCAAGTTAATTACGTAGCTGTAACTTATGTACGATGTGACAATAAGTACTTGGAGACTATGACCGTAGAACATATTTGCAAACATTAATTCATTTTACCGCCGGTAGAAACGGAATTGGCGTACGTCTAATATGCTACGTATTTGATCAGGGGAGAGTACGCTTAAGGCCTTACCTTTCAAACGGTCTTTGGTACTAGAATGGGATATAATCCAGAATTTAAACAGGATATTAATATTAAACGAAGTCATCAATTACAGGTTTCACTTATAAACGCGAAAACACAAGAGAAACTATTAGAATGGAATTTTCAAAACAAACGTATAACACACCTTATGTACTCAGAAAAAATTCCCCCACCAATTAATTGGGAAGCTTAGGGGAATTTGCTGGACTGGAAAAAGTAACGTTCATGTTGATAAAACCCGCGATAAGTACCTCAATGAACGTGAAAACGTTCAAAGGAATTATAATACGAGTTTTGCCATTAACACTAGTATATATTTTTTTTTAATGCTTTTCCAATACCTTTTCATCCCTTGTGATTTAAAAGATTTATACATTTTAAAATTTAATCAATTTTATATTTTTGTCATTTTATAACTATTCACTCTATTATTTGTTAATGATATTTTATATCTCTATAGAGTTTATACACTTGTGTTATGTTGGATTTCTTTCGCTGAAGATGGTCATAGTTGAGGACTGAAACGTCTGAAAAATATAATGTTTCGAACATTTGTATTGGTTTTCATATTCCTATTACGGATTAAGTTCCAAAGGAGCAACTATATCACCATTACCTCAAAAAGAATGTTACAATAAGGACTTTATTTGATGGTTCTGCTGCCTATAGTCTACTAGTAAGAAATTGGAGAATGCGAAACTTGATGTTCAATTCCTTTTAACATGTAAAAGCTACAGCGACTTTACACAATTTATATCTTTAAAACTTTCTAGCTTTTGATTAATGAAAGTTGTGATCTACAAATTATCAACTTCCAAGTAGTTTTCACGAGAAATTCTTCATACACTTTGTCTCATTTCAAAATTATCTTCTGATTTGTCTCACTTCTCCTTATCTCCTAAATATTTTGTTTCAAGTTTAGATGTCACCTTTTTAAATAGTTTTATAAACAGACTAATTGATAAGCTTACTTGGTGTAACTTTAACCCACCATGATCGTAAGCTTGGTAACTTAGGCAATCTTAATATTAACAATTCAAGAGATCAAGTTATTTTTAATGTTTCTAACAGAGCATTGAACACCGAGGAAATGCGAATATTTTCTTTGGGAAAAGATTTATCTGTTATTTTTTTAATATTTAAATTTTGCCTCTAACTTATTCTCCTTCCGATATTAAAATCAGCCTCTAATTTTATAGATGAAATCAAATATTTATCTACCAGATTCTATTGCTTGATGTAATAATTTTAAATTTTTTTTCTCTGTATTTGGTTTCAAAGATTTTAAATTTCTATAACTTTCATAAAGATCGTTTAATAGTTATTTTCAAACCCCATAGGGGCAAAGATGGGATACTTTTAAACAGAAAAAATTATATATATATATATATATATATATAGTAAAATAGAAGAGAAATTGGACACGAATGAGCAATGAGACAAGAAACAGGAGTTTTTTAGAGGTAAGAGAAAGGGACATTAAAACAAGATTAGAATCGAAGAGAGCAGAGGGCGGCACAATGAAGGCAATACTTTACCGAGAAGACAGAGATAACGAGGGAAAAAAAAGTTTGATTCTAGTCTTCTTCTAATGTCCCTTTCTCTTACCTCTAAAAAAAATCCTGCTTCTTGTCTCATTGCTCATTCACGTCCAATTTTTCTTCTCTTGTACTATATTGTTATATACTCTGCAATCCAAGGTTTCTGCACCTTTCTTTCTGTCTTCAAAATTGTTTTGAAAGGCAAAAAATAAATATGGCGAAAGCCCTGTGGGAGTTGTTATCAACCGCAGGACTTGCATTTGCTCTTTCTTTATATATATATATATATATATATATATATATATATATATATATATATATATATATATATATATATATATAAAGTGCCTCTAAATTTGATAAACCTGATACCAATACTTTCAAATACATATTTTCTAAACATTGAAGAGAAAATAAAAAAAATTATGTTCTTTGGAAAAGTGCAATATTCTTTTATTGTTTAGAACCAAATTTTTGCCTTGGAAATTCTTGAACAATTTATGGCTTTAAAAAATTCTATATTTCTTCCAAATTTATGTGTACGTAGTTTATACCTGTAGCTTATCCTGCATACAGTTTGGAAAACTTGGATTTTCTCTGGCACAAATTATGGAAGATGTTGTGATAGATATACAGGCGTTCTGATATTTTGGACGGAATATATTATATATTTACGCACGTGTTGCTTCTCAATAACTCTTTTGTATGTCTTAGGCTGCCGTATATTTGATTGTATCAATTTCTGCTATTGGCTTATTATTTGTTCTGTTTTTTTTTTATCTATTCCTTGAGAAAGGACTTTAAAATGTAATTCGAAATTCTCGAAGTCCACTTTTTATTTTTACTTTAGGTGATTTTACATATATATAAACCCTCAAAGGAAATACCCCCACCCCCCTCGTAAAATTTTGAGATACTCGTACAATGTGCTCTAGGCCGACGATTGTTTACACATCCAAAAATATAGCTGTATTATGGCTAATCTGTATTTCCCCGATCTAATGTAATCTTTTCATGGAAAATCTTTAGAAACCCTTCTTCCCATCTTTATTTATCCCATACCATGGTTCCGCAATATTGATGATATATTTTTCACCTCTCCTATCTAATGATAACTCATTTGATATAAATATATTTAAGTTAAACAAAATTAAATTTAGTTAAGTACACGCGCAGAAAACCCGCAGAAATCACATTCGGCCTCTTGAAAAGCGTTAAAAAATAACGAGTCAGAAGTCGTCCTCGTCGCTATCTATCGCAAATAGAGGATGATAATCTTTACTTTCTATATAACGTATTGATACAATCTCAGGTAGCATATAACATGCCTGCTTCTTTCACCTTCCACATTCACGAGACGTTTTGAGTACACACGCCTAGAGAACGTAACACTCCTGTGTGTTTGCTAACATTTACTTATTGCCATTCCAAGAAGCACACGGTTCTTTGCAGATAAAAAAACTGATTTCACTGGAAAGAAACCTAAACCGATTAGAGCTGATTGATCCGCTGCATCCTTTACCCGCTTTCAGAGAAGGCATCATAGAATTATGAAAACGACCTTGTAATAAATTCTAAAGACGAGACAGCCTAACTTTAGTTAAGTAAATGGTAAATAACCTAAAAGAGAGGCCATACAATTGATTAGGATTAGATAAGTGCATAACGAAAGAAACTCGAGAACTCTTGTAGTGAATTGAAACAAGCATTTCGTGTCTTCACTGTTGAGGAATTTTTACAACTACTCCCACTGAGCGAAGAAATTTATATGCGGAGGGGCCAAGTCTCGCTGACAGGTGAGTGAACAAAGAAGAAATAATTACATATATAAAAAGATAAAACGACCCAACGCAAAACAGTGTATGATCTTTAACCTGTCATTTACGACCAAGTTCCTCAGAACCGAGTTTAAAAGAGCTAGCGCCACCTCAATCTTACAAAAAAGAGAAAGCTGATTCTATGACTTATCATCTGATTAGTTTAAATTTAATTAGAATCGATAACACTGCTCTGTGTGATTATCAAGACCAAGGATATCTTTGTTGTTCTTAGGTCAATTTCTTACGCTGATAACGAAAATGGAAGTGACTCATCTAGTGGCATTATTTAACTACCATATACAGGTTCTACAGTTTTTTATATCTAAAGAAGGGTACACAACACTATAATAAGCTAATTAGGGATGAGTGGCCTCTTCAGGGAATTCTGTTTGTGCTGAAAAGATAGCACATTCTTTTTTAGCCGTTTAAGGGCCAATGGTTCCATGTAGAACCACATAATTTCAAGACAATTTTACTCCTAATATTTATTGATTTACTAGTTATTATATTTTGAAATATATTTCAATTTGGACATCAAAGGGTTAGGCACAAACAATAGTGGGTTAGAAATGACATCCCATCGGCCTTCATGGCGTTCCTCCACAACTAGGAGGTTTTTATGAAAATGCTCCACTAGTTCTTCACTTGTATCTACAATTCTCTGGAAAATAGTCCAGATGTGATCTAGGGAAGTGCATTTTCAATGAAATATGATCACTTAGACGGCAGAACCTCTACATCTGTCCATAAGCTAGATTCTGATACTTCGGAATACGGTGTTTGCTCAGGACGTTCGCAGTGACGGATATCAGAGCCTGTCAAGCGGAAAGTTTAAAGGGATTCAATATTTTATCGAAATAAGTGTCTCTAATGAGCTGCCCTATCTTAGGACCATCAAATATTGCCCCCCTTTGTTCATATCTGCTTACTCTTAGAAACTTCTCGCGGCGTCTAGTCATTTGGCTTAGCTTGGCTTAGTCTCATATGTGAGTCTTCCTCTGCTGGTTCGAATGTACCATACTTCTCTGCATCAGTCTTATGTCCTGCCTTTAAATCGGAAGAGGAGCGCATTTTGTCACTAAGTTCAGGAATAAGAACACATAGAGCATGGAAGACTGGTTTTATTGCTGATGAAACGTCAGGAGAATGAAAATGCCTAGTAAATTCGTTATATAGAAAAAAAACCCAGTCTTGGTGTGATCTTTCTCTTCCCTCTAATGGCATACACTTCTTTGTATTGTTCCTCCAATTACGTGGTTTGAACACATGTTTCGCAACATATACGAGGGCGAATTTTCTTAATTAAGTCGCCTTGTTTGACTCCGAAAGAACTGTGATATGTTTTTATAGCAAAATCTTTAATTCTTGCTTGACATCTTAAAAGTTACTGTTCCAGAGATGTAGCAGAACCTGTCAGAGTGGTTCTTGTACTTCCAATTCTTGCAGTATCTATCCATTTTGAAAATAGAAAAGGAAGGTTATTTAAAGAAACACAGGATGTTAGGACAAAAGCAATACATAAGCAACTCTTCTATATCACCAATTGAGACATACAGGAATTTTCTATAAAGCTAGCATATCAAAACACCTGACGTGACGGATCCAAAATTAGCAGAAAAACCTCTAACCTTTGCAAAAAATGATTTAAAACTTAGATCGGTGGAATTAGAGAGAGGATAAAGGAACACCAAGAGTTATATAATTTAATTAACGAAATAGAATATGGATTTCTTCGAGGAATTTCGTGTTTAACTAATCTATTAGATTATTTTCCCCAGATGATTTTTAAAATGAGAAAGAGTGAGTCGATAGTGCTTACCTAGATTTTCCTAAAGCCTTTGTGTCGAGGAATAGGACACCTCCCCAGACAATACGTCTATATATATACATATATGTATCTATTGGTTGGGAGGAAAGAGATAAAAGCCAAGAGAATATGTACCTATACAGTTATATACACATATATCCTTTAATGTACGTACGCGTCCTTCGCTACATACAAGTACGTTCACTTCCTAAAGTATTCCGTGATTACGAGGCATAAGAGTGCGATTTTAATACAGGGGGCGATAGCGATTAATGAGTTTACCAAGTTGTAGCTGAAGGATGTATTTAAAGAGTGAAAACCAAAAATATAATTTTAATAAGTCACTAGTTAACATATATATACATACGGTAAATCTAGGAAATGTAAACAAGAATAATAATAACAGAATATCGATAATTGGCAATCGGGGAACGTTAATTACTTGTTGATTAGCTTTCAAATGGGATACTATAAATCAGTTATACAGAAAGAATATTTAAAAGTCGGAAAGCGGGTCGATTAACGGGAGATACCTACAAGGGTCGTTTTTCCTTAAACTGGGTCACATCCAGAAAGGGCAATCCTTTAACGAGTCAGCTCGGGGGAATAGAGACGAAAATGGATGTGATTCTCGGCCGAATATCCTGATGGTTACGAGAATGAAAAGGGAAGGGGGGCAGAAGACGAGTTTACGATCCTCCTTAAAGACGGACGATGACACCTCTGCTCCAGAGAAGTGCAACCTCCAAAAATAGAGACTATGACGCGGCTCGGCGCGAAGTCTTACACGGAACACTGGAGATCCTTGAAGGGAAGGAGGTTCCAGATGAGACGAGAGGAATCCCGGCCAGTCCTTCGAGGATGAAACGAATCGAGGCTTGCTCTGAACAGAGTAAGCCTTCACAAAAGAGAAAGATATGCCTAAGGAGATCCAACCTCGATGGTATAAGCGAATACCAGGTACTTGGGGAAACAGACTAACGATCTGAACCGAAGGTGACGAGATCTCAAACTCAATCTGCCGATATTCGTAAACCCAGGGTATTTATATGACGGCCATTTTTTTGGTACTCAATCGCTAGAAGGCACAGCCGTCTGTGAGAAGGTTTCCTTTTCTATGATAACCCATTGTCCATCTTACTCGTGAGTATAGAGTGCAAGTTTGGTCTCCTTACCTGAAGAAAGCCAGTGCTTGTAGAACGGGTGCAAAATAGGGCAACCGTGCTACCTCCAGAGCTTAGGAATAAAACGTAGGACGAAATGACTCGATTCTAAAACCCATACTTATTACTCGCAAGTGACACTTACGTTGGCTACTAATTCACGTGTTTAAAATAGTAAAATAATTTAGTAATATTAATTAGTGAGTAATGTTCAAGGTGGATCATAGGGCAAAGACTCGTCAAAAAGGGACATACAGCAGAAGACAAGCGATTAACTACGGCCATCGCTCAAATTTATTTAGTTATTAAATAACACAAACGTAGAATAGTTTACCTTAGTTAGTCTTCTTATACTTTACTGATGTTATTCTTTCTCGAGCTTGCTTTGAGTAGATCATTGTGTCTTTTCTATCCTTCATTTTGCAATTCCTCTTCCTCTTCCTGAATTAATTATTAGTGATTACTTGTTTTTTTCTTAAAATGAGGTTAAATTACGAGTATGTCTAAGATTCTTCTCCCACGTTCATTACAATATTACTCGTTTTTATTTACTGATTTAGTGGAGTTGAGTACTTTGTATGCTGCGTACGAGTGTGTATCATGTTATTTATTGAAGAAAAATGTGTGTATATTATAATTCAAGAGCATCATTTAAATTTTTATTTTTTTTATGCAGTATCTACGAGAGAGATTCAAAATAAACGTTCCGCACCGATTCCAACTTCACACATATGTTTCTCCTACATTCTGCGACCACTGTGGATCTCTTCTTTGGGGTGTTATGAAGCAAGGGCTCAAGTGCGAAGGTAAGTCGCTTCCATTTCATCTTAGTCTCATAATCGAGAAAAAAAAGATTAGTGAGGGCCAAGTTGTGTTCCCTGCACTAAGACCAAAATATATATAAGCAAAGGCCTGAAACATGTTAGATTTTATCTTTTTTGCGTGGTTGTTTCATGACTCACGTAACTGTGATAATATGCTTTGTACTGGATAGGTCAGAGAAGGAAAAGACGAAAACAAAACAAAGAAATGAATGAAATAAAATAGATAAGTAAAGTAAAGAGGCTTAAATAGGTTCTGCAACTTTCGATGTTGAACACAGAAGGGTACATTATTTAATCTACCAGAACAAAATAGTAATTTGGTATTGGTTTTACTACTGATCTTTATTTGTTTTAGAGTTTTTTATTTCTCATTGGGACCTGCAGTATAACGTTATATCTGAACTACTGGTATTTACTGCGTATGGAAGCCGCCAAATAGTTAGCCACAATCCTGACTACATTTGGCGAATAACCACACCCAATGTAGCTCAACTTCCTCCAATCAGAAATCGGCTAGGTCATAGCCCATCTTCTACTACAAGTAGGTACTAGGAATACCAATATGATTTGGGACTACGGACCCAAAATGCGTTTGGGTAAAATATTTCTGTGGGGATTGGACATGAAGTTAATGAATGCTAGAAGACACTAAAAAAATAATCCTTTCGAACTTGTTTGTTGAATTTGTCTAATTTTTTTACTTTTTTTGAGTCTTTTATTGTAGACTCAATATGATGAGCCTAATGATTGATAGCTGATGGCACAATTTATATTGGCTTTATAGGTTTTTGTACGCTCTTCCTGGGATGAATTTGGTAGGCTCTAGTGGCTTTTATCCTAATTTATATTTATGTTATGTTATTTTATGTTATGCCATTATTCAATGAAACGAAATACCTAAGATATTCTTAAATTGATTCGGTCAGTTCTTTGGTCTGAAAATAGAAATCTTTCGCAAAATTCAAGCAATACTGGTGTATTGATTTCGTGTCTCCACCATAGACTCAGGAGGTACAAAAGAATCATTTGCTTTATACGACAAAAAGGTCAAACGCAGAGTTCGAATTTTCTTCACTAGTCTGGAAACCTTCTGTTATTCATTCCCGTTCGTCAAAGTAAAATCCTTACTGGTTGGTATCCAAATATAAAATCCTCCTCTTGATCGCCTGTTTTTGTGACAAAGGATTTTAACTCTTCTTATTCGTCTTAAGTTTATCTTTGCCTTGAAGATGGCCTTGCTATCTCGAGCTTTGGTCTTAGAAAATTTATATAATGCAGAATTTGTGCCGATTCGAGGAGGGATGGGGAAGAGAGAGAGACGGAGGGATAGAGAGGGAGAGATGGGAGAGAGATGGGAAGTGGGTGATATGGGTTATAAGGTGCAAGAAAATGGGAGAGATAAGAGGAGGGGAGGTGGGAGAGAAAGAGGAGGGGGAGGGAGGAGGGAGAGATATGAGATGGAGAGAGGAGAAAAAGATAAGGAAGGAAACAGGGGGGCAGGCGAGAAGAGAGGTGGAAAAAATGGGGAGGGGGTATATAAATAGAGGAGAAGTAAGGGGGAAAGAGCAGAAAATGAAGAAGTAGAGATAGGGGATGGTATAAATGCGTGCAGAAGTAGGCGAAAAGAGAAGGACGAGAGAAATAAAGGAAGCAGATTAGAGAGAAAGAGAAAAAGGTAGAATTAGAAAGATAGGTTAGACGGGGAGAAAGAGTGGAGAGAGGGGATGGGGGAAAGAGAAAGGGGAGAGAGAGGAAAGAGAAGAGAGTGTTGAGAGAGGGGGAGATATGGAAAAGAAAGAGAAGAAGAAGAGAGAGGGGAAGAGTGTGGTTGAAGTGGAGAGAGATGGTTGGGAGAGTTTGAGAGTGAGAATGAGATGAGGAAAACGATGAGGGGAGGGAGGGGAAGAGTAATTTAATAATGTACCAAAGTCGCAGCTAAGATTGTACTCTGTGGGATATTAAAATTATCCTGAAATAGTAAGGTGGCAAGAGGTTTGGAGAAGACCACGTTCAGATTCTCCCCCAAATCAAAAATAAACAATTAGACTTCAATTATTCAACATTAAACAGCTCCACCCCAAATTGGAATTTGGTGCTTCAAACGTCACTACCATCTACTTTTCCCCCATACTCATGCTTTCTTAAGCATAAGGCTACCCATAATTATTTTCCACTCCAAATTGCCCATTCATAGCGATGGTGGGCTTTGTGCTGTACCATCTCATCCATCTAAGGTTCCTCCTTGGCCGGATTTCGTCTAGCTTGCCCATTCACAAATCTCCTCCATCTCAAGCTAGCATGCAAAATATCATCTGTTTCCTAATCATTCAGTCCTTTTATCTCTAACACACTTTCGCATAATCAACACACCATATTTCTGGTCTTCAAACTCTTCTTATACCATGACACCTAATTCGTATTAACACTTCAGGAGCCTAATTCCATCTATTTTTTTATGCCTATACCACCTCAGAGCACTTTGTCACATCCTATTTACACTCTTAATGACAGCATAAACATCTCTTATACAGTCGTTCTTCACTTTGTTTCCATTTCATACACCAAGCGTCCATCTCAATTTGTACATTTCCAATGTTACCACTCGAGATCTTTTATTCTATTTCCATACCAAAGTTTGATTCTAATACACTAACGTCTGCACTATCATAGTATCATGTAACTTCTTGTTACGTTTTAAGTTCAAACGCTCTAGTTTTCCTAGACTTTCCTACTAATTAGATTTGTTGTGGTAATTTACAATTCATCCTTAATACTTAAAACTTTACAGTCGTTCAAGGTTGACACCAGTGACTCTTAAATCTTACACTGTCGTAACTTACAATCAACATTTCAAAATCCCTATCACTCTCAGGCACGAATACTAGATCATCATCAAATCCCAGCATTAAGCAAACCCCATCCCCCCCTCAACATTCTTCATCAATCCCAAACTCGATTCACTAATTCATTCAGTACTCCAACGATGAAGATATTAAACGGCAATGACGACATCACACAGCCTTGACTTGCACTCCGCGTCAAAAGACTCAATCCTGCTATCTTTCTCTTAACACAGGGCCGGGTAACCTTTTCAGAGTTAGGGCCAGATAAGACTTTTGGGAGCAGGCCGCAGGCCGTTTTTCCTCAATTATCCTTGACATTATTGTTCCTTGTTCCATTTTCTTCTCATGACGCGAAGTATCAAAGTTTTTTCTTCCATTTCTTTTGTGAGTCTTTGAGTGTCCCTGATCGTTCAGTGTAAAAGAACAACCTCTTACCTCCTCACGTTATTTAGAGACCACGTACGATTGTAGCCCGCCATGGAAAACGTCACTTCCTATTCAGGAACATTCGCGAATTTTCGACTCTTGAGCGCATTGGGTAAATATTCCCTAATCCTCTGGAATTGGCTCGAACCTCTCCCCCCCCACCGGTGACAAGGCGTGAAAGAGCCGCTGTGTCTCGCACCTTGCTCCTAAATGATGAATCAACTCCGCCTCCAGATTATGATGACTGGAGCTTGTGACGCCTTTCTCCAAATTCCTACTTCCCCCTTCAGAATCAGGTATACAAATACTCGGTTTTGACAGTAGTTCGTTGAGTACATCACGCACCTCAAAGCCGTTCTCATCGTCTCGTCGAAGTTGCGGAAGCGTTCATCAGACAGCAGACTTTCTCCGCCGTGATTATACCTGTTAATTGGTAGCAACTCTGATCGGCAAGCCTTTGAATTTGCGCAACAGTCTCCCTTCGTTTAAATCAAACCGAAGAATATCTCCATCGATTACCGTTGAGGAAACGAAATTTCATCTTCAAGTGGAATTACGAGAATTTCCACATTTCCCATCGAACGTCATCTTTGAAGATTGGCTATCTTCATCAAAAGGTTGTTTCTGATCGTGCCTTAATTGCCTCATCGGATCGTTCCCCATTTGCCTCATCACAAAAAGGGCCTTCCTAGAAGTCACCAACCCGTAAGACTAAAACCCCCTCCATTATTAGTGTTGTCAAGTTTTCCCTTTTGATCTGAGCCTAGTAACGCTAATGAATTAATTCCATTTGAGAATTTCTCCTCATACTAATTATCAAGAAACTATTTCAATTTAAATAATTCCCTTTTGCCTATTTCGATTCTTATTTGATCTTTGTAAATAAAATTATATTTTTATTATTTCATCTTTAACTAACCTTGAACGATACTCTCGGCCTATTCAAGTAAAACTCGCCAACTAATTATGCACTCTGTCTGATTATTAAGGATTTGAAACCCAACGCCTCAAGTGTGGCCTCTTAGTCGGTCGTTAATCCCTGAGAACAGTCATTAAGTTACCCCCCTCACCCCACATAATATAGGAGTAGTGTATCATGACATTCAGTGCATTACCTTTATAAGAGAGTGGGAGTTTTGCTGGTTTCATCCTGTCCACAGAGACAGTATCTTGATTGCCTTTAGGGAATTCCAGCTTGTAGACTACCGGGAAAAGGCCATCATATGGCACTTCTAGCGGATTGCGAACTCGATCGACTAAGACCCAAACATGCGTGGCTTAACGAAGACTTTCGGGGAGGAAAGGTTTGGACACTGCGTGCAAGTGTCCTTCGGATGCCTGTCTGAAGTCGACTTGTGCCCTGGTTATGCCCAATTAATGAATTTAGTGTTAGTTTTTGACGATAAGGATGAAATGAAGGGTTTTGAGCACAGTAGTGCCCAAAACCCTGTAACCGCTGTGAAAATGAAAAACCTGAGTAATTAGGTAGGGAGCGAATGCTCAAAAGGATTATCAGAAGGCCACTAGCCGTCCCTGCTAAACGGCCATTATGGAGCTTTTCATACTTTTGTGTCATCTTTCCACCACTCCGTTCTTCGATAGGCGGTACACCATGGTGCGCAGACGATGGAAACCAACGAGGGATCATAATTCCTTGAACAATTTGGACTTGAATTGGGCTTCTCTGTCTGTCGGTTACCACGTATAATAGGACTCAAAATCTGGAAATCCAGCCGTCCAAGAAGGCCAAGTCAACCGCTGCAGCACTTATCTCTGAAAATGGTTATGCCTTATTCCATCTTTGTAGCCCAGTCAATACACGATAGGAGATCCCGTTTATGCGACGGGTAGGATTACCCATGCACCCTGCATGGTGGTGATGGTCCGACGATGTCATTGTGCACGGTCTCGACTCTTGACCAAGGTTTATTAATGGGTAGGACTGGAGATTTCATGTGGCAATCGATCTTGGACGAATGATATGAGAGGCACTCCTGTGCCGAGGAGCAAATCTTCTTATCCATTTTAGGCCAAAAATATCTAGACTTAATTAGACGGGGGAATGCCTTAATTCCAGGGTGGGACAAATTGTGCAATTGTTTGAAGATAGTAGTCCTGCATGCTGTAGGGACAAACAGTCGTGGGTATCTTAATGTTACTTCACACCATAGTTGTTATTATGTGCTGTCGCCAGGGACCGGAGTTTAAATGAGTTAATTTCGACCGGATTGACGTTTCGTGACAGGCAGTCAGCAACAAGGGTGTCTTGAACACGCACGTATATGATATCGCTGATGTACTCTAATATCGCATTCCAGTGGCGTTGTTGCCTGTCCGTTTTGGCACACAATGGTGAAGAGAAATACGACACTAACTGGTTAGGGCCAGTGCACAAAGTAACATGGAGACCCTCAATCATGTGCCTAAAGTGGATTACAGTAAGATACTCCGCCAGGAGTTCCCTGTCGTATGTGGTTTATGCTTGATGCGTGTTGCTTAATTTGCTTGAGAAAAATGCCACTGATTGCGCTGATCCATTCACTATCTGGAGAAGGGGAAGCACCTGTCGCGCATTGGGAGCAGTCTATAACCAATTGATACCGTGAGTAATTTGGCGGCGGGTGACAGAGTTTGACGGTGTTAATTAATGTTACTCTATTATTATTGAATGCTCCTCGTGCAGCATAGTTCCATTCATGCTCACGAGCTTTAGGTTGCAGACGCGCCAGCTCAGTCAGCGGGGCTGCAATCACAGTGTCGTGGTATGACATTACATTATATCGATACCATATTATATCTTTGAGAGAAGACCAATAACTTGAAAGCGAACCAAAAAAAGGGACGGAAAACTACGCGTTCAGACGGGCTGAGTAACGAGAGAGTGCGACGAGGTCAGGCAAATTATGGACAATGGCAAAGTTCAAGGTTATTTAAAGAGACATGTATAAAAATCGAATTTTATTTACACAAAAAAAATTAATAGGAGATTTGAAGGGTAAAATTACCTAAGAGAATTAACGGGCAAAAATCACATCAATAAACGAAGGGGGTAAGATTAACTCAATTGGGTTACTGAAGGGGGGAAGATTAACTCAATTGGGTTACTGAAGGGGAGAGGGGGGTTGGCTTACGGATGTCTTCTGTACGTGAGGTGAGAACGCTGTGACTTCAGAGCGGGAAGTTGGAGTGATGACGGTTCTCCAAAAGCAAGGATGGGGGGTAACTTCCAGTCCAGCGGAGAGTATTTCGGCTACCCGGAATGAGAAGGGCTTGGACAGGAGTTGATGAAAGAAGTCGGGAAAATCACTCGGGGCGATCGTTCAGTGGAATTACCTCCTGGCTGGGGCTAATTCCAAATACACAAAATAGTCCAGCTGTCACTTTGCTTTGTTGCTAGCACTTTAATGGAACCATGGGGAAATCTTCTGTGTTCTGGTGAGACTTCTCAACTCTGTGTGTCTTCCGGGGAGTCGAGCCTTATTTATATCCGTTTTTTTATCCATGTGACGCCGGAAGGTGCAACTCGCATTCCTGATACTAAAGGATAATTTAATATACTCTCATAAACCAATTCGAGTTGCCATTGCAATTTTCTCTATGTCCGCAGGGTTCAATGGGATCTGATGGTAAGTACGAACCAAATCCATCCGGGGAAAATTGTTTCTCCACGAAAGTGGTTTGCTACACTCTATATTCTCGGTAACGGATATCTGTCTAGCTTCGTGATTGCATTAAGTGCACGAAAATTTCCGGTCACCCTTAAACGCCCGGCGACTTCTTTGGGACGATGTGAATCGACGAGGCCCACGGTGATTTCGACAGACGCACAAACCCCTCCTTCTATAGTGTCTCGAACTTTGCCTTGGCAACTTGTAGTTTCTCTATTGAAAAAGTTCGACGGTGCACTGCCGAACTCAATTGTACGTGCCACGGAGTTAGGCGACGGTGGGGCATGATTAGTGGGCGAGGAGTTCTACAAGACCTCACAATTCTCTAATACGGCCTTGCAACTTGACAGTAGATATTAGAGGTCATTAATAAGTAGTGCTATGAGAGGCGGTCAATAAGTTTTGCAATTCGGATATAAGGAAACAAGATATGAGGAAAAGTGTTTTATTATTTTTCAATATAACTACCTTCGATTTCAATGTACTTGTGCCAATTGTCCCTGTGGCTTCGAATTCCCGACAACCAGAAATCTCCCGACTGCTGTTCAATCCACTCCTGGACGGCGAGCTGGACATCTTCATCGTCCCCAAACCGGCGTCCACGCAGTGCAGCCTTGAGCTGGCGGAATAAAAAGTAGTCGCTAGGGTGCCAGATCTGGAATGTATGGGGGAGGGTTGAGCTCCTCAAATCCGCAATCGTGCAGGGCAGCTTGTGCAACTCTGGCCTTGTGGACTTTAACGACGTTGAAGTCGATCATGGAGCGTGAGGTTTCTAGGGACCCAACGGACACAGACCTTGGTCATGTCCATATTGTCGTGGGTGATGTTGATAACACTTCCATGTGATATTCCAAGTTCTCGCTCGATTTATTCGACCTTGACCCGTCGATTTTCGAGGATCATCCTCTCCACACGGGCCACATTGTCCTCGTTGGTCACGTCTGACAGGCGTCCTGGGCGGGGGCCATCTTCAAGGGACCTAACACAACCATGGCGGAACTCCCTATTCCAGCGAGCAATGATTGCATAGGAAGGGGCTCCCGGTGTCGGTGTACACTGCAAACATGCGTTCATGGATCTCTTTTGCATTCTTGCCTTCCTTGGTCAAAAATTTGATCACTGCGTGGTGCTCAACCTTCTCCATTGTTGGAAAATTTGTGACTGAAGATCTGCGATCAGCTACTACTTCTCAAATAGACGAGGCAGGAGCGTGCGGCTGCAGGTCTTGACCTGTCATAACTTGTCCTAACACCCCCACAAACAGCCATCCCACTTCCTTTGTTTTGCCCTACCGATTCGCAAAACTTATTGACCGCCCCTCGTACTGCAGGTACACAGGATCGTTTTATTTTGGACTTGAGCTTAGTTTGATTATCGATAAGAACGCCGCGCGCACAATCCACCTAATGATTGGAGTACCTCATAAAGTCAACCACTAATAATGGCTATGTGGTATCCGCGAACCCAAATGAGCACTTAAATGACCAGCGAAGGCTAGGTATAACTATATCTGCGTATTTTGCCGTACACTTTTATTTTTCCACCATTAGCCGTTGTAATGATTACACTGGGATCGTGTATTTCACACGTTTGTACCAAATTATACATAATTATAGATACACTCGCTCTCGTATCGATTAAAAATTAGCACTTTATATTATCTAATCTCATAGCGACGGTGAATAGTGACAGCATGCCACCAGTTGCCCTTGCAATGGCATGCCGTGCGAGTTTTCCGATGGGGCTGGCGAAGATGGCCTGGAGGACGGTTGCATTTGCACGTTTTGACCTCTTTTTGGCAATCTCCACTGTAGTGGTATGACATTACATCATATCAATACCATATTATATCTATGGGGGAGGGACCAATAACTTAAAGGCGAACCAACAAGGGACGGAACGCCAAGAGTTTCGACGCGCGGAACAGCTATAAAGAGTGCACCAAGGTCAGGTAAAATTTAGGTAATGGCAAAGCCCAAGGTTATTTATAGAGGTATGTACAAAAATATAATTTTATTTACATAAAATAAGAGAATTAATGGGCAAAATCACATTGGTAAACGAGGGGGGAATTGCTGAGTTATGCATCAGACTATGAAGTTAAAAATTAATGTATTACAGAAGGAGACTATTCAAAAGGGGAGAATTAACTCAAATGGGTTGCTGAAGGGAGAACAGGGTTGGCTTATGGAGAATTCCGCGTTAGACGTCAGGGTAAGGCTTCACGGATGTCTTCTGCAGGCAATAAACGTGAGGCGAGGGCTCTCGGAGCTTCTGAGCAGGAAGCTAACGTGATGACGGTTTTCCAAAGGAGGGGGGCGGTAACGTCCCGTCCAAGGAAGAGTATTTCGGCCCCCCGAAACGAAGGGCGAACGAGGAGGGCTTCGACAGGAGTTGATGAGTGGAGTCGGAAAAATCGCTCGGTAGCGATCGTCAAATGGAATTTCTCCACTGGCTAGGGCTAATTCCAACACACAAAAAGTTCAGCCGTCACTTTGCTTTGTTGTTAGCACCTGACTTGGAACTAATGGAATCTTCTTGGGTCCGGGCGGGACTCCTCAACTCTGTGTTTGCCACATGGACCACAAGCCCTATATATATCCGAGGCCCTCCCCTGCGGGGGTGGGGGAAACAGCGCTACTCTCGAATGACCTCGAATCTTCACGCCGAGGCGATTCTAACCCACGTAAAGGTGGTCCGTGGTGGACGCGGTTCGAGGCTACCGCTTGTGGATGGGGAAGTTGGGAGAAGTTTACCATCTGAACCCTCACCAAATTCTAGAATCTTTTCCAGCGCAAGGACTTCACCTCCGTGCTGGAAAAGAAATTCCACGTGGAATTCCCCCACATTCACCAAGGAGTGCAGAATTTTGCACTCTCACCTAAATACAAAGGGGATCGACATACCACCGGTCTATGTTTCCTACGAAGAGGTTGCAGACCTATCGTATATTGTTTGCACTATAGTCATTACTACGTGGTACAAAGTTAGAACGATTTCCGTTAGGGTTCACAGCCATAGGCATTGGGTGCGCACTTTTCGTATATTGCACAGTATTTATTTGATTATACTCACATACTCACAGAGGATGTTTTGGAAGAGGCAATTATGCCTGAGGCTCCAGGGATTTGAAGTCAGAGTTATCCTTCTCTCAGTGATGCAGTGTCACGGAGGTAACCTCCCGAGTAAATAGTCTCAGCTTTCAAAAGAATCCGGACGGAGATTCGAACTGCTGACCCAACGATTGCCGAGAGCACTTATATCAGGAATCAGGAAAAGACGTGGCACTACTATCACTTATCTCATTACTATTATTATTCACGTTAAGACACTGTGCCCTATAAAATGACATTAGTTCGTCTGTAAGTTTTTCCAGCTGGGCAGGGGTTAAGTCCTTCTGGGTGGCTATGATGGGTGCGATGTCTGATGGCAGGATTGAATAAATTTGGGCCTCAGGAGCTCTTCCTTAACTCCTGCCTGTAGAGGTGTTCTTATTTCCCTCAGGGTTGATTAAAGGTTGACCACTGAGCGTAGAGGAGGCAATGAGTTTCTCAAATAGCTCTGGTTATGTCCTCTCGAACAGCCCAATTACCTTGGCCCTTAGAATTTTGTAGTTCTTAGCAAATAAGACTATAGCTGGAAGTCGGTCGACAATCTCGGGATTTAGTGCAGCCAGGACGTGAAAAAACTTTTGTTTCCTCCTTATTTATCCTTGATATATGAAATTTGGCTTCTATTATTTTAAACCAACCTGATACTTCTGGTTAGTTAAAAATGGGTGGCTTGATTGTTATGGCGTTTGCAACTTCCGATCTTTCTTGTTCTGCTTGTTGCTGGTCCAAGGCGTCCATATTTTTGATTAACTTTTGTTCGGGTGTAGGGGTCACCAGGTATGGGGATAAAGTTGAGACCTTTTATAGGTAAACGGGGTTATCCAATTTATTGGTAAGCGAGGCAAAAAGGAGGTACTGGAGAATTAATTCTGACCCTAAATGTCCGTTTTGTTGTCCCCTTGTCGGCTGGGTTACGGTAACTGGATAGACTACTTGGCGGAAGGAGCGAATCGGAATAAAAATGGAGGTTTTGTCGGCTCTTAATTTTGGCATAGAATTAACTTAGTTTGGGCAAATGAAATCGCTGTGCGACTGTCTGACTCTTGGTGGTTGACTTAATTGTGATCCTAATTATACTAATTACCGATTACTGTTCACTGTCTACTGATTACTGAGCCGTTATATGTTTTGAAGGTCTATTTATTCTCCTGCTAATTTAGGGGCGTGGCTCCGCCTGTCCAACTCAAGCGCGGGGCGGAGCTTATCTAACCAAAGGGGATGTGCGTGTGTTCTCCGATCCAACCGCAGTGTGGAGCTTACTCAATCAGAGAGTGTGCTCCTGTTCAGTATAGGCATGTGTGCACCAAGAGAGCATTTGAATTTGGAAACTTTAACTGATCGGGCTTTATCAAGCCTCCATTCGTAGTAAGATTAATTTCGTCTTTCACGGGTTCACGTTAAGGCTGGTGGGTCAGGCTCCCTCTTATGTTAGGTTCCATTCCATGTATGCAAAGTTGTTTCCACTGTCTTTGTTATCTCTGCGGCCAGACCGTCGGCACGCATCTGTTTCCTAATGTATGTATGTTGGTATATTCGAGTGGGAACACAACGATTTCACTTGCATTATTACAAAATATTCTGTTTTGCATTGATACATAGATTATTAAATTGAGATTTAACATTATTTACAATTATTAGCTTTGTTTTACATTATTTAAATTGTTACAAGCTGGCACATTATTTTAGTGTTCGATTTGTGTGCCCAATTTCAAGATTTCATAAGGCCAATGGTGGGCTCAATTTGTGAGGTTCTGTTTTGCTCTATTTCATCTTGTAATTAAGTGCTATAAGACTCCCTCTCGAGAATACGGAGTTTACAGATGATGTCTTTTAACTCCAATATACACACACCCTTTTGTAGTTTATCACTACAAAGCACCCGATTTCTCTATGCTGCTTTTTACTTTGGTTTAAGGGTGTACAGGCAACATTGTTGAGTTGAATTTACTGACTATGAAGGGATTACGTGGATGTAAAAATAGAAATTACTTTAATTTCTCTTCTAATCCAACAACCTATTTTTAGCCGCGAATTAAATGAGCACACGACGGAATGAGTTTAATTATCTATACCCTTATAAGCTTGGATAATATTTTTCGTTCAATTATTCGATACATTTAATATTAACTATACAGCTGTGGCTCACATTTTATCCTTGATGAAATTCAACCTTAATTAATTTAGTTTCTCATTTTTAAGCCACTTTCCTTTAGAAAGAATTTTATGAAGGAGGAACTTGCATGAAATAATTTTTCGTTCTAAATAACTATAATTATAATATATATTATTTTCTCCTGCCATCGTTGAAGGTTAGATACTTTTGCAGGTAAATATTTATATTAGCAGCTCAAACGATGGGATGTACTATTTCGTTCGTGTTCCAAAATGTTTCACGTTTTAGAGTACATTTAAGGGGACGGCTCGTGTGAGAGGAAACACAATGGGTAGACCACACTACGATGATCCTGAGTTTCAATAGATCGGGGAAATCTGGGGGGCACAGTTCCCCAGTATATAATCCTGATTGTTTATAGACTAATGTCCTAACGTTTACAGAGGTGAATGATTTAACCAAATCATGTCAGCGCCTTTAATTTTTTTGCGAATTATAATGGAGGTGGGGGTGGGGTCTGACGTCAGACGACTCAAGCGCGCATGAATATTGCGGTAGGGCTGAAGGAAAGATAAAACACACAAAAATTCACTTTTTCAGCCGAGCCGCTAATCTACATATTTACCGGTATTTGTAGCGGCAGATAAATTCGCCTGCATAGAGAAAAAATGCTTATGGTTGATTGAAAGTGATTATAATTAAATTCAATTGAATGGAAATGATATAAAAAAACTGAGTTCTAAAGAGAGTGACGATAATTATAATCAGCAATTAATACCACGATTCCGTACGAATTGTAGGGATGAACTCATTTATTCTTTGAAGGTCGGAAGTGAACAAGATTTAGTAGGAAGTGAACAAACACCGTTATGTCAATGTTAAAGTTTGTGTATACATATAACATAACATAACAATCCACCGGATGACAAACCCCGCATGGGTTTATCAAAGGTCATCCGAATCGTCACATATCCAATAAACTGCATCCACAATATTGCTTCTTAAACACTGCTTAAAAAGGTATCACCATCATGGCCTGTCCTAAACTAAATCATGCAGCAAAAATACAAAATATAAATAATATAATATATTTAATTTATAAAAAAATCTCCCTTTCTCCCTTCAAAATCTGCAGCAACAGAACGCGTTCAGAACATTACCGACAAAACAATATTGATATTGCACTATTTAATTTGTCCCTTTACAACTCCAATGATATGATAATCTACCCTACCCATATACTCATCTAATCTAATATACCTTTCCCATATACTCATCTAATCTAATATACCCTCTCCATATACTCATCTAATCTAATATACCCTCCCCATATACTCATCTAATCTAATATACCCTCCCCATATATTCATCTAATACAATCTACCTTACCCATATACTCATCTAATCTAATATACCCTCCCCATATACTCATCTAATCTAATATATCCCCCCATATACTCATCTAATATAATATACCTTACCCATATACTCATCTAATCTAATATACCCTCCCCATATACTCATCTAATAATATCTACCTTACCCATATACTCATATAATCTAATATACCGTCTCCATATACTCATCTAATCTAATAGACCCTCCCCATATACTCATCTAATATAATCTACCTTACCCATATACTCATTTAATCTAATATACCCTCTCCATATACTCATCTAATATAATCTACCCTACCCATATACCCATCTAATCTAATCTACCCTCTCCATATACCTATCTAATCTGCGCTTGAAAACAACTGCCAAAAACGTAGGTCAGATTTGGACTAATGAAATAAAATGAAATAAAATACTACAAGAAGAAGTAACCTAACCTAACCTAACCTAAACTTGGGCTTGTGCGAATTCTATATCGGCTCAGTGCTGTTTTGTTTAGTTTACTCTTGCGAAACTTGAAATTATACAAACAGGGGAGCACGAACTATTTCAATAAAATATCGATAAATTAATCCCTGATTAAATAACCTCCTAAACTTAACTTTCTGTGTCGTAGTTAAATTAACAGTTAGCTCAAAGTGATGCCAATCCTCGTGGTAAATAGGTTAGGTGTTTCGTACATCAGTGCGATCCTCTCTGTTTGCGGAAGGTTATGACGTCATACCGATAGGGTTCGCAGTGGAAAATAATGGTGGCATTCTATTAATTTTTCAACAGTATAAATATAGATTTGCAAAGAATATTAAGTCTCTAAGTGAAAAAACAGGTCAACAGACATAGGTTGCAATTATTTCAATAAATTAAAAAAAAAAATACCAAATGTATTATTAATTAACAAACGTAGCGTCTGACCTTACGACCTTCAATACTTTCAAAGACTCATTGAAAAGTAAAATGGTTACCATCCGAACGACGGACTGAAATAGTAACTTATAGAGGCGTGTTCCCGCGACTAAAAATGTATATAACAATGCGTCTTTGATTAATAAATTGGGGCTGAAACTAGAATAATACCAACAAAACTTTTAAGGTAAGATTAAGGTTACTGTAAAACATCTTTTTATGAGGTCTATAAAATACATTTGACATCCACCCAAGTCATCACGAAGAGCTTTCAGATCATCAACAGAGAGAAATGAAAAAAAAAATGACGAAAGAATCGCGGTTGAAAATATTTCCACGATGGGAAATCATCATAATAAATGTTGGTTAAAATATATCTATGCTGTTACGTTATCATAATAAATGCTAAAAAATAATATGAAAATTCAACCTGTAATTATAACAATAACCAGGAAATGGCTTCGCCATGGTTAAATTTTTATAAATTTTCTGAACTTTGCCAATTATAATAATTTTAAAAAGGAACTCTAAACTAAATTTCCCCACTTTCAAAATATCACGTTGCTAAAATATAGTTATATAGAAGATATATAAAAATAGCCCGGTCTTAATCCGAGGACTTCGTCACCTGGAGACTGACGTATTCTACCTCGTTGTTCAAGTGCATTGAACATTACATAAATTCAGTCCTTGTGCAACCACTCTGCGACGGACGATTGTGACGGCTGGCCGCCTCTGTCCATTCATGTTGCAACTGTACTGCGAATCTCTTACGACCCCGAAGGTTCATGTGACGCAGAGATCTGTCGTCACTTTGCGTACTGACCATTGCTCGTCCAGAACTAGGTCGGTCTTGGATATTCTTACTTTCTCGGATCCTTATGGACAATTCTGCAGCACCAAAATGTGATGCATCGTCTCTCTGGGTGATTTGTCGACATCTGAGATGCCCCTCGTGCACCATACGTATCAAACTTCTTTCCTACACAGTATATTTACGTGTTTGACCATTATTGTAGGGGAATCGTCCCTTCACCCCCCTATCCTCGTTCACTCTTGGTGCAGTCACAAGGCGGTTACCGCAAAGACATCCGTCGAAGGCATCGGCGGGTTCAGCGCTTAACCGCAGTATGGCACAACTCGGTGCCATGAAAGACCCTAAAGGTCAAAATGTAAGATCTCCCCCAGGAGAGTGAGATCCAGTTTCACGTCGAATAAGAAATTGGAGACGTGTTTCTTCCAATCTCGAAGGCTAACGAGGAGCCGATGTTTGACTTCGTGTGAAAAACCGTTTGGAAAAAGAGCTCTCCTAGGGCCGTCCTTAAGCCCCTGCCCCCCTTACTACTCCCTCAGTGGGGTGACGAGGTATAAATGAGGAACTCTGAGGAAAATCGCGGTAGTATACGTCAGTCTCTAGGTGACGAAGTCTTCGGATCAAACCGAACTACCCAGACTGGAGAGGTAGTGTACTTGGCTCGCCAGACCAAAAAGTACCCTGCAAGAGAGGAAGGGCTACCTACCTTAAGGGGCTAAGAAGAAGCTCATCCTCGAGCTAAGTCCCTGGTTATCAAACCAAACGATAAGTTAACTTTGTTAAGTTCAACTTATTCTCGCCAGAGAGACTCCTCATATCCTGGTGCACCTTAAACACCAGGGGTATTCCTCGTCCTTGAGGAATTAAGTAAAGAAAAAGGAAAAGGCTCCCCCTCGGGTCCGTTACTCGGTGGCCACACCGAACTTTAAGTAACTTATTCTCGCCAGAGAAATCCTCCTCCGTTATACTGGCCCTTGAAGAAGACCCTCCCCAAGTTCAGTCCTCGTCCATAAGGAAATTAGTAACGAAGGAGAAAAGCTCCTCCTCGAGCTCGTTACTCGGTGGTCACACCGCACTCCAAGTTAGCTTGATTTAAGAACCCAGTTCGACTCACTCTCGCCAGAGAGACCACGACTGCCTAGGTGTTGCATAAAGCACCGTATTGGTTCTCTTCCTTGAAGAACCCCCCCTCCCGGAAAAACGTGTGGACCCCCCAGCTGCCACCCTCGCCAAAACAACCGTGTGATCTCGCTCATCTACATCTGGCCGGCGGCACGCGTCGAGAGTAAATAACATTTCTAAGGCCTTTAAACTCCACATGAGTCCGTAAGCCTAATTCTTATATTATTGTTGTGTGTAGAGAAAAAGTTAACCAATTTTTGTGGGTAAACTAATTTAATTAATTCTTGTTTAGGATAATATTTAGAGTATGGCTGTAGTTAATGTATAAAGGTTATGTATTCAATTGATAAAGATAAAATATAAGTTTATTTTGTGAATTAGTGGGCGTTTCTTTTATATCCTTACGTGTTTCAGAACGGCTCTGTTCTTTAAGATATTTAGATATCAATATATATTAGACACGATAAGCACTGATGGAGATAGAACAAAAAGGGGGGGAATTCAGATTTTTTTAACTTGGAATAATATATTAATCAACAGATATGATTCTATTTGAAAACATTTGGACTGTAATATACCGCATACTGACACGAGGATTATAAACATTTTAGTAGCATCGCATTTTATATATTTAATTTTTTTTTTCTAAAGAGCTCACCTGGCGACTCCTTACTTGGGCATTAGTCGCCGTATTAAAAACTGGCCTAGTACTAGGCTACTTTAAAATAAAATTAAAAAAGACAAAAAACAACCCTCTCCCCCATCAAAAAAGGGAAGAGGAAGCGAGCAGGTGTATTAGGCACATGTATTCAATCCTAGACCAACATATTCATAGACATATCCAAGGAATAATAAAAATTTCAGTAGTCCGAATACCATTTGCCACAGCTGTACATCTCATTTTGATTAATAATTTTTCAAATCAATTCAAGGCTGAATAAAAAAAAAGGGAGAAAAATTTGCGAAAATAGTTAAAATTTTGCGACCGAAGTGAAGTTAACGGTAAAGAGACAATGATTGTAAAGCTCTGTCATTTAAACACCTACAACGAAAATGAAGATTCACAATCCTTCTTAACACGGCCTTTCTCTATTTTCACGAGAGCCTCACCCCCTTTCTCCAGATTTCGTAGTCGCAATAAGCCCTATCTAATACGCCAACTCAAGGTGATAATTGTGAACAACTACCTCATCATAAATCAAATCTCTGAATCATATTAATTGCAAACGTGAGGAAATAATCGTTTAATTAGATGTTAAATTAGGCCTTGATTAGAAAGGAGGGCCTAGATTGGACTTGAGGATTCGAAGATTGCAAAACCTTGCGCTCATTAGTGGCTGAACGAGCCATCCTTCTTTGCTGATAAATTGATAGCTGTTTCGTGATACATTTGTTGAAAAATAAGAAATTTTATATAAAATAAAGTGGCTTTGGAAAGACTTAAATTACTTTAAGTTTGATATTTGATCATCATCATCATCATCATCATCATCATCATCATCATCATCATCACTTAATATAATTTAAGAGTATTTGAATAATAATTTCATCTTAGTTTGGTTATGACTTATGTTTTTTATCAAAGTTATTTCTAATAATTTTTTTTTAATATCAAAAAACAAAATGGTGAAGTTCAGAAATAAATATAAGTATTGAAATTTTGTGAAATTTTAAAACTTAAAGAATTACAAATGGTGAAGTTCAGAAAATTTATTTTTATATATCTTCTATAACCCTATATTTATAGCAAGAGATATTTTGAAAGGGGAGAAATTTAGTTTAGAGTTCCTTTTTAAAATTATTATAATTGGCGAAGTTCAGAAATTTTTTTAAAAATTAACCATGGCTGCTTTTTTTAGATTTTAAATTTTAATCTTAGTAGCGATGCACAAGCTTCCCCTCGTAGAGTGAAGTGGCGAAGCCTTTGCCTTTAAATCCATATTATATGAGAAACTTTATAAACAAGTGATACATTTACCATCCTACTTAGTAGGATCATTGATCATTGATCCTACTTAGTAGTAACTTCACTCTTGAAACGTATAGCGGCTGTGATTTAGCTTCGAATCCGTCAAGGTGCGAGGGCTTGACCTTGTTTTGTAACCTTTAGTGCACAGATGGGGAAATTGCTGGCCATTTTCTAAGGCGAGATGACTCATATACTCATGTATTACGGTACAACCAGGAAGGAGACTCATCAGACGTGACAACCTATTTCTATTAATCGTCATTATAGTGTTGGTAGTTCCTACCCAAATTCAATTGGTGAACAGTTGGTAGTAGTGACATATTCCGAGGCATGCTACTCCAGATTGCAATGAGCCTTTCTTCCAAGCTGTTTTCCAGGAATAAATTAAGGGTTCTGCTTTGATGGTACGAAAAACACGACTAGGGTTTAAGAGTATTTTTTATCATCGGGTGTTACACATGGTACCAGCCATTACGTGTAAACAGCTCTTTTAACTATAAATATAAGATTAATTAATGGTTGAAATCTATGTATGTTACATCTAGAAGACTATTTTGGGAGTGCACCATAATAGGCCAACATAACTGAGCACTATATTTGCGGTTTTCTTTGCCTATTCTATTCTCAATATCCATTAGGCCTGATTGTAAATACACAAATTAAATAGTTAACACAATTTCAGACAGATGTTGTTTACATTTACTCCCTACATTACATTTTTTTTAAACAAAGATGTATCCACTTTGAGCTGAGAGAGTTCTATATATTGCCTCAAATATCGTCTTTTCTATATCAGGAGATATTATACAAAATGCCCCAAAATATATATTTAATGGTTTATAATATTCGGATTCAGTAGTAAGGAAAACTGCAATGTACGCAGTGATAGTATGCGGGTAGTATAGCAATGTTAGCTACTTTCACACTCCTCAGGCCTACCTTATGGGGGCTCTTCATCCAAGCAAAGGAGGTGACTGTATTCAATAGTCACTTGCTTGGCGTGGGTAAAGATCGTTTTCCAGGCGTGCGAGATGAATTGTGAAGGTATCTTCCCATTGCTATAATAACTGTATTCGTATGCATGTAATCTATAACCCTATATTTTAAGAACGAGATTTTTTGAAGGTTTGAATAAGATTTTTTTTTTTAGTTCGGTTGTCACCTAAGTAGATTTATTTTTTTTATCAAAGTTATTTCTAATAATTCATTTATAATATAAAAAAAATAAAATAGTAAAGTTCAGAAATAAATATAATTATCGAATTTTTGTGACTTTTTTAAAACTAAAAGAATTACAAATGGTGAAGTTCATAAAATTTATTAAAATTTTGGCATGGAAATTATTATACCAAATTTAGATGGAGAAAAGAAAAAAGAATAATGATAGGCCGTAGGACACAGACCGAAGAAGAAGAAGAAGAAGAAGAAGAAGAAGAAGAAGAAGAAGATGGAGATGAAGAAGAAAAGAAGAAGAAGAAGAAGAAAAGAAGAAGAAGAAGAAGAAGATGAAAATGAAGATGAAGATGAAGATGAAGAAGAAGAAGAAGAAGAAAAGGGTGTGCAGGGTGTTAAAATAAAGAGTCTATACAGGGGATTAAAAAAGGCGGTTAAGATTAGCAAATAAGGCCGTAGGCCACAGCGGGGTGCCTGTGTAACCAAGCTCTTCCAGTTAAAGAAGAGAACAGCGGCTTGTTTTATATATTAAAGGGAAATTTAATTAAGTATTGGACATATTCAATCTTATATTTGGTTAACTTATTCATATTATACCGTATAAAAACAAAAGATACATAAATTTCTCATTGCTTCCCTTATAAACATATTCTTCAATGCTAGATAATAATATCACTATAAAATGCTGAAAATATCTTTTATATCGCTTATTTATAATTTTTAACACTCTATTTTAGGAATGGGATTTTTTGGAGGGGGTGCAATAATAATAATTTTTTTTTCTTAGTTTTTATGTAAAAAATATACGAAAAGCAAATGGTGAAGTTCAAAAAGAATAAATATAATTATCGAACTTTTTGGTATTTTTTTAAACACAAAACGAATTACAATGGCAAAGTTCAGAAAATTTATTAAATTTATTAAAATTAAGATGGGACTTTTTATTGTATATTCGATTATTTTATCGAAATTCTCTCTAAAGTAGATTTTCCATTTTAATCTTTAGCAAGAGCAAATAGCTACCCTTCATAAAAAAAGGTATATTTGAAGCTTTTATCCAAGAAATTTCTAAAAGTTACCTTTTTTCCTCACCTTATATTTTTTAATCACTGAATCTAAGAAAGAAAAAAAATTATAAATGATGAAGTTGATAAAATTAGTTAAAATTAATATATAAACGGTTTTTTGGGGGGTGGGGGATATTTTTTGTATATTTAGATAAAATTTAGATAAAAAAGAGGTGAGGATTGTTTTTAGGGTAAATGAAAAGAATTCAGTTGATAGTTTTTTCTTGAATTTAGGCTTATAAAATAATTATGAATTTGAATAAAATAGATGAAAAGTAAATTAATATGGAAGATGTAATGGAAATATTTGAATTCTTTTAGACCAAAGCCCTCTTTCTGATTCAGTGTCCAAGGAATTGATTTAGAGGGTCCATGATAATGTTCAGGAATTCCCTCTCCACACCGAGCCGAGTCAAAGCCTCCTCGTTGCTCACCCTGTCTACATTTGAGATCCGTAGCATCCTTCGGTAAAACCGAAAATCTGCCAACTTGATGTTACGAGTACGTGGGGCCCCGACTGAGAGTCTCCATGACTAGCAGCCATAAAAAAGAGTTGACCAGACATAGGATTTTCAAACGCGAATCTTGACTCTAATTGACAACATTCTACTCGTATCTACAAAACTTGTTCTTAGCCGTGCAAATGCATCATTTGTTGAACTGAGTAGAGGATAAAAAAGACCTATCTTTATAGATACTCGTAGGTCACTGAAGTTTTTTCTACAGTGTATTGAGGCATAATATAAAGCAAATAGACTGTTGGGCTTCATTAAGAGAAATGTTAGTTACAAAGGTATGTAAGGATGTTACTCTTAAACTCTATAACTCCTCTGTTATGCCACATCTTGAGTTTTGTATACAAGTATGGTTCCCATATTTTAAACATGATATTATCTACCTAGAGTAAGTGCAAAGGAAAGCAGCAAAGATGATACCTTCCATGAAGCACCTTAAATAAATAATTAGATAGAATGAGGCAGTGGCGTAGCTAGGATTCCGTTGAAAGAGGTGGGGCATTTGAACCATGAAATCTCCGGCGCGGACTCTGGGAGAGCCACCACCGAAAATTTTTTTAAATTTGGTGTCGTTTTCCTTGCAGCTGGGCATATCTCAGAACGTATCCCGACCATCAAAAGAAACCAACATCCATCCTAAATTTGACAAACTTTTAGGCTGCAGAATTGCGCATCAATTTCGTTTTTTTTTCAATCAGTGGCGCAGAAAAGGGGTAAGGATATTAACCAAGCCACTGGACAAGCGAGCGTGTAACTAGAGGATAGTCCAGGGGGTTCTCCCCCAGGAAATCTTTTAAAACAAGATTATCAAAGAAGCGAACTGGAGGCATTATTGAGTCAAAATCATACTGAAATTATTTTTAGGAAATTCCACAGTAAAATGATACATTTAATCAGGAAATACTATACAAGGACAAAACTCTATGAAGTTCGTTAACAATTGAGAAGATCGTATATAGGTCAGTCTTTAAAATTAAATATAGTTTTTCATAAACAAACTAAGCTTTTTCATGAACTGCAACAAAGCACAGATTGCAAAAATGCTTTCAAACCATTAAATTCTAGTCAGATAGATCGTGCAGTATTATTCGGGTGCTGCATCTAGAAATCATACATTAATAATAATGTATATACAAACATAATATGGTTCTTGAAGGAAGAAGGCATGAAGCAAAGCTTATGTGAGGCCTTCTTTTGGAGTTGGAATGATTTTAGTATAATTTTAGTCACCCAAATACATATCAAATACAATATATCTGAAATTGATAAAATCTTATCTAGGGTCAGTTTCTTTGTGGTTTTTTAATTTTACCGTGGGTGAGCGGTGTTTTTTTCACACTTGTATCAATTGAAAACCAGTCGACGGCTGGTTTGGCTGAATTCATTAAATGACGTCACTATGGACAAGTGGAATGTTCTTCTTAATGTACTGATGGACTAGGCCATTCAACCGCTCTTCGTTCATGGTGGACCGTAGATAAGATTTTATCAATTTCAGGTCACTAATTGAGCGTTCACCTGTCGCAGTGGTCACGGGGAAAGTTGCCAAAATTCGAAAAAGGGTTTTAATCATGGGATAAGTACCGAGAGTCACTGTAACTGCCTCCGCATCCACGACTCTATTTGGTGGTGTACGGGTCGTGGTCGTCTGTGGCGCCCAGTAAACCTTCCAGCGCAGTAATTCAGCGTTCAGGCACTCTGGTTCTCCTGGAAGGAATTGGTGGTACAACTGGTTGTCTTCCATGTGGGCATTATAATCGTTGGAATACTGACAGTATGCCAATAGTAGCATATTGAGCACATAGGCTTTCGCACTGTGTGATCTAAATCGATCATCTCGTTGGCTTATACAGACGTCGATGTACGGGAGGAAAATAGAACGTATGTAGTAAACTTCTGGTGTCTAGAAAGGATGATTCGACCTCTGCTTCTGCCTGCAAGTCGTTCTTGGCATGCGACGGATTTCTTTACCAAACATGTCTTGCGCACGCAGGAAAATGTCCCTGAAGACTTGTTCGTCTAATCACATTTGTTTCAGGATTTTCTTACTCTCCTAAATACTGTCTAATGGGTTATGGATCTCCTGGGCTTCGGCATGAAGCTTAACTGAAAGTGGTTTGGTGATCTCCAGAACCGATATGAGTACCTCTCAGGAAACTAAGAATCCACCATTGTATATGGAGGAAGAAAATAGTAGTGCCTTACCGACGCAATCTGCGCGTGTCCATCGGCTAATTTTGTGTAGCGACACTTTGATGAGTGGTAGTAGTTCTTTAAATATGCGAACTGCTTCCTGGCGCTCCACTCATCTAGTGGTGCAGTGGAGTTTCAGATGCGAATGGGCGGCTCCATTACACTCTTCCTTGATCGCTTTTTCAAGATTCAGACATATTTTATTTAAGGTATAGAAAAAAACGCACTCTCGTGCATCAGCGCCACTGCCTTTCTAATATATGGTACATCAAACATAGATTGAATGAATGGGACACAAAATGAGTGTAGCTGTCTGACAGGCATTCTTCATGCACGTAGTTTTGCACACCATTTTTGCTCCACGGCATAGCCGCGGCTGCGTCGTACCCCTGTCCAGCCATATTTCTAATGTCAATTCCAGAATCTTTCAGAATATTTAGCAGTTGTTTAGCCAACCCTGCACCAGTCAGATCAGGAACTTCAGTAAAGCCAAGAAACCGCTTTCATATTTGGCCGCCTCGGAGGTACCGTATACATACTGTTAACTGTTCCTTTCTCGAGAGAGAATAATCTGGCTTCTTTTTTTCTTTAATGATTGATCTTTTAATCACTGTTCCAATGGCTGATAACAGTTCATTCTGGGCTGGGGGGGAAATTTATGTGGCATTCCTAGTCGTGGTGGTTAAATGTTCCCTTAACACTTTATCGTTGGAAACCGCCATCAGTGTAGAGTCACTCTCAGATCGCCTTGTCCGCAATCTATATCGGCGCCGGTTCCTGCTGGAGGAAGCTACAGGGTTCTGGAATTACGATGACCCCGAAGCGGTAGACCTAGTCTACCCAGAAACTTAAACTTTTTTACTATATTATTTAGTATAGAATCAAAATCACACTGAAATAGTTTCCCAAAAAGTGTTTACAAAATTTCCCTGCCCTGAGAGTGGGGATGGGGGAGGGGCATGGCCCAATGCCCCACCTCCTTAAATATGCCAATGTACTGAGGGTAGTGAATATGTTCTACCTAATCGTAGATAGGTATCTGAGAAGCGATATGATTAAGCTTTTCAAATTATTTCTACGATAGAAAAATTGGATATTAGCAATTTAGTGGTAGATGTCTGAAATCAATTATCTCAAGAGGTTGAGTAGTCCAAATTTAAATGTGTTCAAAGGTAGGGTAGATAAGTGGATGGGCAAAGAAGATAATGGAAGTTTGCGTTTTATTTTGGGTCAAATGTATATTTTGTAGCTGAATGCTTTAGTTTTTGACAAGCTTTGATTGGAGATGCTCTTAAAGCAGTATTCCGGATGCAGTATTTGGGGATGATGTGTGATTCTTGTAGAGCTCTATGATTGACTCGGATACCCTCTGATAGGCAGTTGTGGCTTTTGTCATGCTTTATATTATATTATGTTATGTTATGAATGTCTTTTCTCCAAGTACTAGGCTTTTAGGAATGTCTAAAAAGTCGTTTCGGCAGTTCTTTCGACACTTTGGCTGTGGATCCTAAATTTAAAGACTCGAAAAAACTTTTGATAATTTTTTTACTCTTCTTTATGTTTACCTTCCAATAGTGGTGACTCATAAATTTGAATGGTGCTGCTGATATCAACTAATTCCTCCCATCGACCTAAATCAAATTGATCGCTTAGATGCTGTTGAGACCGATTCTTTGAGCACCTTTTCCACTGAAAAGAACAGGGAGATGTTCTCTTACATTTAGGATAAGCTTGATCAGGTCCAGCTAACAGGGAGACAGGATATATCTCTGGTACCAGAGTTCTGAGTTCTTAATTTCTTGATTCTGTTTCATGAAGGCCTGGATCATCATGAAGTAAACTTCTTGAGCACGATAGAAGTATTTTATCTGCCTAATGAAGAATTACATTGGCTCATAGACCTTCTGGATGAAAATTACAATTAGCACCACCTCTGGGCCAGAGTTTTCCTTTCTTGAAAGAAAAAGAATTCTAACATTTGTTGTTAGCCATCTTGCATGACTAATATGACCAACGTTTTAGAAAACAAATTTTACAGACATCGTACCAGAATTGATTCCCACCAAAAACAAGCAATTGCTAATCTAGAGATAGATCAATGGTGATCTCATCAATACAAACTTCAACAGGTGAATCTATTGAACCAAAGTTGACAGGAGGGGATTTATATTGTTGTCAAGATTAGCAGGTTTCCGAATAGGCTCAAAATACTTCTTTGGATCATTGGTCTGCCTATCTATATTGACAATATCATGACGCCAAATTAAATTTATTAAGGAGGAGAGCTAACAAATTAAATGAACACTTTTCTTGATATTTCTCTCCAAATAAGTCGGCTACATTTAAAAACCAAACATTAACAATGGTGTAATCCATAATAACAGCTTCTTTTGTCTCCAAACTGTCATGATACTAAAGAATATTGAAATATTTTAAATGAGAAAAGCCTGTCCTTCTCTTGTTTCCTGTTAATTCCCTATCACATGGTTTAGACACTTTGTTTGATTAATAGAATCATTGTCTTCACAAGTTAAACTCGTGTGATGAACAGTTTTCTCTTTTGGCGTACCTTAATCTTTGTCATTACGTCCCTTATTTCGTTGAAAACCAAGCTATGTTTCTTATTTTTAGAGTAAAAGCCATTGCTTTTAATGAATCAATTTCTATTTCATTCAAAGTGATATTTGAAACCCTCGCTTTACCACGATCCATCTTACATTTGCCTATAAATTCACTCTTCTGTATGTTACTCAGTATTCTAACATCTTGTCACTCAGTACTCCAACATCTTTTAACAGAGCATTTCCAAGAACTGCAGCACTTTTGAGGTTATCTCATACCTAGAAAAATAATACAACAATTTTCAGCCTTGTCCCATTTATGAAAAATATATAAAAATGAGCACAAAAATATTTTTATTAATAAATTGACTATATGGGAATCATTATATTCAAATATACTTTTAGAATTTTACATATTTCAATTACACGAGTATATGGGATTTTAATCTTACCAAATATATTTCCAGAGCAACGTTGTCTGTTTCTGTAATTACGGTGAATTACTTTTTTCTCTTGAGATGTTTTATTTACTTATTTGCTCGCATCCCTACCTCACATTTGTTAGGTTGTCGACCCCTAGAGAGGCCAACTTGCTCTATGGGTGGGTCCACAGGGCCATATGAGAGGAGATATTGTGTGTAGTTTTTCAAATGATCATACCCAAAATTATAATATCAAGTTAGTACGAAAGTAATGGCCGATTTTGGGGTATACGAGGGGCGGTCAATAAGTTTTGCAATTCGGATATAAGGAAACGAGATATGAGGAAAAGTGTTTTATTATTTTTTAATATAACTACCCTCGACTTCAATGCACTTGCGCCACTTGTCCCTAAGGCTTCAATTCCCGACAACCAGAAATCTCCCGACTGCTGTTCTTCAATCCACTCCTGGACGGCGAGCTGGACATCTTGATCGTCCCCAAACCGGCGTCCACGCAGTGTAGCCTTGAGCTGACGGAATAAAAAGTAGTCGCTAGGGGCCACATCTGGACTGTATGGGGGGATAGTTGAGCTCCTTGAATCCGCACTCGCGCAGGGCAGCTTGTGCAACTCTGGCTTGTGGACTTTGACGAACTTGAAGTCGATCATAAGGCGTGAGGTTTCTAGGGACCCAACGGGCAGAGACCTTGGTCATAGCCAAATTGTCGTGAATGATGCTGATAACACTTCCATGTGATTTTCCAAGTTCTCGTTCGATTTCTTCGATCTTCACACGTCGATTTTCGAGGATCATCCTCTCCAAACGAGCCACATTGTCCTCATTGGTCACGTCTGACGGGCTTCCTGGACGGGGATCATCTTCAAGGGACTCACGACCATGGCGGAACTCCCTATTCCAGCGAACAATGGTTGCATAAGAAGGGGCGGTGTCGGTGTACACTTCAACCATGCGTTCATGGATCTCTTTTGCATTCTTGCCTTTCTTGGTAAAAAATTTGATCACTGCGTGGTGCTCAACCTTCTCCATTGTTGAAAAGTTTGTGACTGACGATCTGCGATCAGCTACTGTTTCTTAAATAGACGAGATGGGAGTGTGTGGCTGCAGGTCCTGACTTGCATAACTTGTCCTAACACCCCCACAAACAGCCTTTCGCTTCCTCTGTTTTGCCCTACCGATTCGCAAAACTTATTGACCGCCCCTCGTATATAAATATATATATATATATATATATATATATATATATATATATATATATATATATATATATATACATATATAAATGAAAAACTTATGACCCTGGAAATATTTAATCATAAAATAACCATAATTTCTTCCTAGAGCCTCATTCTATCTGTCAACAAGCTGCTTATAAATGCCACATATGAAAAAATTCTGTAGGTTTTGTTGCCTTATATGAATCCAACTCGTTTTCAACCTGTCTTCTTTTGATGTCGACCTAAGACCACTATAATGGTTCTGTAATCTAATAAACACTGATAATCAAAAGGCGCGAGGTCATGAGAATATGGAGGATGAAGCATATTTCCCACCTGACCTCCTCCAGGAGATCTTAAGTCATTTGAGCTGTGTGAGGACCCATTTTCGTGATGGGGAAGGATACCTCTTGTGTTGACGAAGGATGGTCGCTGTCGTGGAATGGCCAGATTGTCTCTCTCTCTCTCTCTCTCTCTATTTTTTTTCTCTCTCTCTCTCTCTCTCTCTCTATATATATATATATATATATATATATATATATATATATATATATATATATACACGTAGGTACTTTGGGGCTTTGGGCCGAAGTTGGTTGAAGACCGTTAGTGAATGGGGAAATTGTTACGACTCCAGTGTGGATGGTTTATAATTAACTTTGCGGGGTCCTTTTTAAAACAAATATTTCATAGTGCAATTTGGCCAAAGATTAACAAATAGCTGGTACGCGTTGGGGTTGCAAAAGAAAGACAATGACGAAAATACATCTTTACTGACAACAAAATAATAATATTTAAATATACACAAATATTGGGTTTAAAGGGAATGGTCGCACAGAATGAGTTAAATGTCTAGGCGAGATGCAGGTGGGTTAATTAGAGGATTAAGGAATGTCAGATTCTGGTCAGTGATTTAAACAGAATTTTAAACCTGGACGCACACTCAAAGAATGGATCGATTGGGTAAGCCAGATTCTAAATCAATCTGCAGGTGGTAACGGTTACAATTGTTTACGTGCTCGTTGCAGAAAAGGGGCCAGTTAGGATACGATGAATGCGATGGGGGAAGTCGGGTTACCTCTTGCTTCAGATGAGAGAGGACTCGTAGATGGCCTTCGGAGTTGGGAATCCTTGTCAGATACTTATTTCGCGAATGTGGAAGTTGGGTTACCTTTCGCTTCAGATGAGAGGGCAGGAGTAGATGGCCTTCAGAGATGGGAATCTTCGTCAGATACTCGCCGATTTATTATGGCAGATCTAACGGATGTCGATTTAGCCTTCGTCCTCGAATTGAAATCGCCGATAGGAAGAGGCGAGAGTCCTTCAGCTCGCTCGCCGTAGTAGGTGGGAAGTATATTAGAGCTCCTTACTAAACTGAGTCAAAGGATTATATTAACGTTTGGTGAGGTGGCTTTTGGCGGCTTTGGTGGCCATCCACACACACGTGCGATTTTGGGAAAAAGTCAGCGACTCCTTCCGGTTGGAGAGAATTGTGATAAGTTTTGCTTGGAATGTTCAACGGACTTAGATATTATGACGAAATGCAAGAATGTTGGCGGCTGAAAGGTGTCTATGGGAGACGATGAATCGGTCCCTAAGCAAATACAGCTGCGACGTGATAACGGCGTAGGCTGCACCCTCACTTTGGATCACCCATGCCTTTAAAGCTCCATGCGGTCATCTCAGGACCACGTGGGTACAGAAGGGCACGTGATCGCCCTTTGACCTCATTCTGCTACAGTCGCGTTTGACCGAAAGCGTCCTTTATCGAAGTGTTTTTTGCGCAAGAGATTAGCATTAATTGTTGTCTAACAGTTTCCTTATCATCCATGCACTCAACATCATCTTTTGTGGAGGGAGTCCTCATCTCGGTCGTTGAGAACTTCTGCTTCATCCACTGATCCACAAACGGTTTTATGTAGCGTTAAGATAAAAGACCCACTTCTCATCAATATTGACAAACCTGACCCAAAATGGTGCCTGAAGGTTGTCTAAAAGCAATTAATTTCAGCAAGATGAAGCTGTTGCAGATTCGAAGTAGGAAGTTCACACGGGCCTCGTTTTCCAATCACTGGAACTTTTCTAATCATTTTCAGTTAGTGTAAGGTAGTCGTATGGTTACATTAAATAGTTCTGCGGGTTCCATATAGCTTGTACCATGGTTTAGTGTGAAAACAGCCTCCAACTCTTTGGAATCAAGTACTTTTAGTCGACCTTCTTTTAGCCCTTCTTATAGACTCAAATACCCACTTCAAAAAGGGGAAAACAACCTCCCGCAACTTCTTTCATTTTCTGCATCATCTTCATAAATGGTTTGAATGGATTTTTCCGCTGTACATGTATTGGCACGTCTATAAAACTTATAAAGTAAAACGTGTCTAATGAGATCTTTAGGTGGAAGGACATAGGGGTAAATACTAAGGAAGATTATGAAATATATTTTTTTATTTGCAAGAAATAAGCCTAAGTACTCATTGTTGCATTCCTAGACCATAACAGGATCTATCTCATCAAATAATATCCAAAACTTTATTCTAGATAATCGGACATTACTTTCTTTCCAGCCTGATGCATAAATATATCATGGTATGAAAAATATTTTATATTTGACCTTAAAAAAATACTAAAATAGAAAATATTATTGATAAATACTTTGTTATGTAATTTTTTGACTTAAAAATATTAAATTTATTTATTTCGTTAAATTTTTTCATGCAAATTTTTTTCATATGAGTCAAAGCTTATCTCTAAGTTGTCAAAAGTTGTAGGAATATTTTGTACCAAATCTTTTCTAATATTCCTCCTTTTTTGAGATTATCTTCTCCTTTTCCCGTTTAACATCTTTTTTCCTGGGTCCAACTTTTTGACAGTGGTCTTTCATTTAAGATCTTTCTTATATTGTAATCTAAAATGGCAAGAACTTAACTATTTATATTTTTCATATTTTATACAACACTACATTCATTCTATGGGAAAAAACACGAGACATTAAATCTTGCTCTTAATATAAACTGAACACCTTTTTGTGCGAATTTAAATTCTACTTTGTAAGAACACGCCCAGATATCATACAACTTGTACAACCTTCTTAAATGCATTTTTGACACTTTTGTTCGTCCTTTCCTCATAATTTCCTTCATTCGATCAACAACTTTTGACAATTTAACTTTGATTTTAGTCAAATGTTAAGTATATTATTACATGCGTAACAATAACAGTTATCTATCAATAAAATATCCAAATCTAGTTTTCTAAATAGATCTAACAATAATACATAATGTCGGTAATTCAGTTTCAAGAAGATATTCTGGGTGCACATCAATCTCGCTTCCTACCTTCTAGCTCGTTTTAGCAAGCATTTTATGTGGAATTAAAATATAACACATAATTTCAATAATTTTAAATGAATCTGGAAGATGTCTGAAAGGTGTAGATTATATTTCTCTGTGAAAGTTTAGTCGTTGCTAGAATTTTAAATTGAAAAATAAATGCGGAGTTCATCTTATTTGTAATAATCATTTCATTGAAACTATATTTAAATTAATAAGAAATACATTTGTAAACTATCTTTGATTGAAGTTTTCAAATTTTATTCACGACCAGGTCTAATGTCCATGCGCCCTTTAGCCACCAACTAGCATCTGTCTTGCTACAACCTTTAATGCAAATAACCAAAAACACATACGTGGGATTTCTATAGCTCATAATATACTATTGATCACCTAGCAAAGGAACGCAACTGCATGTAGGCAGATATCATTACGAGGCTTAGAGGGAGACGGAGAAACCTCGCCTCGGTGTAGTACAGAGTAAGTAAGAGACGAATAACCTCACATTAACAATGGAAAACAAAGTAAGGTTAACTTTACAAAAGAATATTATAATTTCATATACACATGACGTTTGTATTAAATGAAGGCCAGAAATATAGTGAGTCTAGAACTGGTATCATACATATACTACTATTTATCAGCTTTAAAATACGAAAGAAAATTATTATCGATTAAATAAAGATTGACTCTTTATCGAGAAAGACACCCACGAATATTGATCTTAAATCTCCATCGCATCACAAACAAAATAAAAGTGCAAAATGTGGTAATTCTGAAGATCCATACCCCGTGAGCTTTTCCGCTCGCATTCCCATAATATTTATTCCACCTTCCAACATGTTTTCACCCAACTGTGTGATTAACTTGGTTTATTACTTGTTCCTGAGGGCCAGCCCCCCCCATACCCCTCTACTCGCTATATAGGGGGCTATGCCCCCCCCCCCTCATATAGCAACCCATAGTACGGTTCGCACGGTATGGATCTTTAGATTTACCCAAAATGCTAATGATCTGAATTTAGGCAATACTTTTTTTTCTCATTCCTGAACCTGAAAAAAAAGACCCAGTAGAAGTCTTTTAAATCCAACCTATATAAAATTTAGTCTTTTTAGTAAAACTTTTAATTAATTTGTTACTCCGAAAATAATAGAAAACGTTACGAAAGAAAATGAAGCGGCAGAAGGCCAAATATTCCTGGGAGAGAATTTTGAGAGGTAAATTAAATTTTCCAAATTTAGAGCCCTATTTTTAAATCGTAATTGGAAGAAAATTTGTGCTCTAAGAAATTTATTGACGGCATAAATTTACGTCATTTCATTTAAAGACAAGGAAACTGCTGGCAAGATTTATGGCGCACAGCATTTCGAAACTTTTAGGGAATTGTTCACTTTTTTACATTGAATGAATGGCGAATTTATGACAAATCGACTTCCTGACACAATGAAACACTCCTGCACATACGGAAACACAATCATACATATAGATATAATCTATTCAAGCAATCAAATGTTACTTCTTGATTGATGACACGAATCTATGAAAAGAAAAATGAAATTGTTTAGGGAGGCCATGAATGCAGTTAGGATATTGTTTTAATTAAAACTAATAAGGTAATTTCGTTATAATGTTTGTAGTAGTAGCTCGCCAACCTGCTTTTATCTAGGCAGATCGGGACCGGATAATGAAATAGACACAAAGGTCAGTATGACAATCGCTGGAGAGCCCAAGAGCACCAGGGACCGGTCCTCTCTGGGGAGAGGTGCCAGGAAGTATTGTTTTGATACCAAACAGCGTTCAGGTGGAGCCTGTTCCGCGTCAGAGGTATGTGGATATAGATACTTATCGGCAAGATTCCTTGGAAAAGAAAGTGCGTGTGTGTATGTGTGTGTTTAGTGCGAAGAGGAGAGGAGTGAGGTAATTGATAAACGCCGTATCTACTCCCCTAGCAAGAGCTATTCATAATGTTTCTAAGCAGAAGCTGTAAATAACGTTATGAAATGGGAGAAAGTGAAGTGTTGGGAGGAATTTCTCCGATCTTTTTATAAAATTCACCACTAATTCAGTTTCATAGGCCGATTGCAAATATGTAGTTCTTTTTGGAGGGGAGGGGGGGGGGATCGGTTTAAATTTTCCAAATTTAGAGCCCTATTTTTAAATAGAGCTTAGGCTTGATGTTCTTTATCCGATCGTTATGTAAATTTCACCACGATCGCGGGGGTAGGGGAGGGGCACAGAAGAGGAGGAGGCCCGCGGCCGATTTGCTCCTGGAGAAACCCCGCACACTTCTGACTCTTAGTTCAAGTGAACCGATAGTGAAGTGCTTAATGGGAAGTCCGGAACAAGCATTAAAAGAGGGTTTATAGCTGTGGAAAGCGGAAAGTTTTGAGTTAAAAGAGGACAGATTGGTGAGGAGGCAGATTGAGCAACCTCGGTAGTCAAAGGTGGAAAGGGTGGAATACCCTTGTCTGAGGGACAAGTGAGACCTGCTGATTAACGTGGATTCCGAACCACCGTCATGCATTTACTCATTATTCATCATGCTTACTTCCTTTCTCACACTTTTAGCACTTATGTTCGTCATACAGAAGGGGAGAGACCGCCTAATCTCTGTTTCCTTATTCTCTTCATCTTTCATTCATGTATTTATTGTAACATTCATGCCGTTTTGAGTTATCTTAGCTCTGAGCCTTGTTTATATATTGTTATGTTACTTGTTTTAATTTCATTAATTTGTTTCACTTTCTTTTATGGTTATCACTTTTTCACTTTAGTTTCACTTTGTTCACCTGTTTTACTATTAACTTTCACTTCACTATCATTTTTGTTACACTATTTAATATAGTTCACTTATTACACTTTTAGTTCATTTTGTTCGCATTTTTTCTGTTTACACTTTTGATCTGTGTTGTCTCTCTTAGTCGGTTGTTTCTTCATATTTAGGTTGTTTAAATTTGGTTGTCTTATTAGGGTATCAATCTGACGTCTTGGCTGGTTATTTCGTTGGTTGGGTTTGTATATAGTCGGGTAAATATCTTTATCGTTATGCTTGTTCCTTCTCTCTTTTTGAATTTCTACTTAAGTAAACATGGGAACCTCCTCGATTCTCAGCTGTTGTCTGCCGCTGGGAAATCGAGTGTTAAAGGGGACTCCAGCTTTGGTGTTCGTGTGCTCTGCAAATATCGGAGGTAGATCGTTTATCTTCCTCCATATTTTATCCGCTCTGTTCCTGATGTTGAGGTTGAGCGTTTCTTATCTTGTTGGTGATTAGGTATAGAGCTTTATTTTTTATTCTCTGGAGTTCCAATTTTTTGTCCTTGTTTCACCGTTAATAAGGGTTGGCGGGTATAGTAGTACCTCTCTTCCTAGTTCAATAGCCATATTGGCTGGTAACTGCTGAGGTGGTTTGGTAGTTTTCCTGGCTTTGGGACGAATATCATTTCCACTAGTTTATAGTTATCAGGGAAGTAACCGGTGTTTAAGCACGCATTAAAAATATTCTTTAATGTTCTGATGATTATGTTAGGTGCCTTGGTAAGATTAATTTTGGTTATTCCTGAGTAGCCTGGCGCTTTCTGTTTGAATGATTGTATTACGCCTTTGATCTCTTCCGTTGTTATGTAGGCCCCTGTACCCGAGATTTCTTCCTTTTCTCGCTCTACACTTGATGCTGGAGTGATCTTGTTTGTGTTTTCTCGCAAGACTGTGTGGACCATTTCGTCTATCTCTGGATTGAAGTCTTCGTCCTCCTCTGGTGTTATGGAGAACACTGATTGCCAGGGATTACGAAAAAGTTCTTCTGTGGTCGTCTCTTCTTGGATCTTTTCTCTCCATTCATTCTTAATTGTTATTTTTTCTCTCGGGGGTCTGCCTTTAAGTCTATTTAAAAAATTGCTGCATTATATATAGTATTTCTACGCGAACATATGTATTACAAAAATTGGCCAATCATGGGGCGGGAAATTTTTAAAGGGAAATTAAGCGCTACAAGAAACATAAAATTGGAAGGCTCAGATTGTCTGACTATTGACTGAGTGAATTTAGATGTATTTTTTTTACAACGGAGAGCTGTGAGCGCGCTTAAGGAAAAGTTCACTTTTCATTAAAGTTAACGTTAACTTCAAAAAAGGAGAAATATATACACCCTCTGTACTGATTGGAGATTCCTCCTGTTTCCAGTGGGCGGGGTGCTTACCCTAAAGGGCTAATTCATCTTTAATTTCTCCTTATTCCACGCTTTGACTTCGACTTACTTCACCGACCACTGCTGCGCCCAGAACCACTTAAAATAGGGTATAGGGAACCTTAGAAGGAAGCCGCAATAGGGGGCGCGAAGAAGGGGGGTCCTTAAGATCATGAACCCGAAATTCTGTGGAGGCGCTTCTTAGCTTAGGTCTATTTAGGTAGGGTCGTCGTGAGGTGCTAAAATAAGTAGGTAAATACGGAACCATAGGCTGCTAGGTGATAGAGAACGTTTTCACTGTCCTTCTTTACAGATTTAGAGAGGAAGGAAGAAAACAAACATAGGCTTCGGAGGAAGGAACGAAGAAAAGAGCGCCTAGGCGCTCGAATAGCAAAAGGATGTGGGATCATCCCCCCCAAGGGTAAAGAGGTAGCCTGGAATGCCTACAAGTACCTCTACGGACAATTTGCTAGGAGATCAAACCGGACAAAGGAAAACTCTGCGGGACACTATTTGGACAAAAAAAAGTAGCCCTCGTCAATATTATCGACATCCCAAATGGCTACGTAGTAATTGCAAGTAAGGAAAAAGAAGTAGAAAGATTTGTGTCCCAGGAAGGAATAGAGACACTAAAGGGAATAGGACTAACACCAAAAGTCCCGGCCCAGATAACTGCAAACAGAAGTATCATATACAGGAAACTCGACGTTTGGTTAAGTTCCCATGACAAAGAGGAAATGAAAGAAGAAATAGAAAAAAATCATGAAGGTATAAAAATAAATGAAATAATTAAATTTGGCCACCACACACATGTCTTTAAAATTGTGTGTGCAACAACAGATATGGCAGCAAAGATATTTCAATGAGAACTGCTCATGTTTAATATGAGAATTCCACCAGAGAACATGGAGGGCGAGAAACATATTAATATTCAAATGTGCTTCTGCTGCTATAAGATGGAGGACCACTTGAAGCGTGACTGGAATGAGTAAGATACAGTATGTTCTGAATGCGGACAGAAGAACCATGAATGAAGACAGTACAAGGAAAGTACTAAGAAATGCGTGAACTGTCATGGGCCACATAGGACTATGACAATGGCATGCCCCTTCCCCCCCAAAGTAGATAATAGAACGAAAGGGAAGAGAAACGAGAAACAAAGAAGTAACTAGAAGAAATGAAACATACGCAGGAATGGCTAAAGCGACTGTAAAGCAAATGCAGGAAGCACATACCCATCTAACTGTGCCACAAGGGGCATCAACAGAAGTGCTCACATGCTTACTCTATGCCCATGTGATGAATATTGGGGGACTGGGCACCTTCGCTACGACACTCAATACAATGCTATAAAAAAATGGAATGAAGAAGATGTGGTTCCCTGACAAGCTTCCCTCGTCTGAAATCCTTAAAATCAACATTACCCCAGCGTCGGCACCAACGAGCAACGAGGAACATACTACTGAAGAGAGCGCAATTTCAAACATGTCAGTGCAAAGTAATTCAGGATTAAAAATAGTACTCATGAAAGCACAGGAAAAAAAAGTTAAAGTCTACAGCGATGAATGCTCCCCCTCCCGAAAGGCAAGAAACAGAAAGACATCATTAAGGCAATTAAAGAAGGAAAATGCAAATGGGCATTCAAAGGAAAGACAGGAGAAGAAGACGAGGAAGAAGTACAAAAACTCTTAATGAAGGATATAATTCGAATCTACCCTTGCGATTGCATTACACTCTGCCAGTCTACATTTGAAAGTATGAAGAATGGTAGGTTTAAAGACAACGAAGCAGAACCCAACAAGAGATCGACCCGCCAGAAGTCCAGAGATCTCTAGACGACTAAAATGAATAAACAATGGAACCAGAAAGGAGAAGAAAGCTCATCATTCTGCTAATCAACACTCAAGGATGGATCGGTAAAACATCGACATTAGGAAATAGCTTCAGAGAGATAGATCCAACGGAGTGAATCCAAAAGAAAAAACAATGAAATTGTTCGATTACACCGTCGTAAATGCGAACCCTTCACGCGAACGTCATGACGGGGCGGCAATAGAAATAAGAAATAAGTTCAAAGAAGTTAATAATTTGGATGAGGCATACTTGGCCGTAAAAAATGAAACAGAATTAAGGCCAATAATAGTAGCCACAGGATACCAAGCACCAAGAAAAAAGGGGGAGAGGGGAGAGAGAGAGGGAGAGTTAAAACGGTATTTTTTTATTCTTATAAATGGACAAACACACACACAGACAGACTTCATTTTTATTATATAGATATATAAGTATTATATAGATATATAAGTATTATATATATATATATATATATATATATATATATATATATATATATATATATATATATATATATATATATATATATATATATATATATATATATATATAATTAGGTAAAATGACATGTTGTATGCAGGCCTATTGAAGTCTACAGCAAGGCAGCGTTATTAATTTTAACTTGTATTTTTTTAATATTTCTTACAAGTTTTTTAACGGGGTCTTCGAGGCGAGAAAAAAACATCCTCGAATGACATTATTTATTCCTAGACGCTTTCGACTATGTTATGTTATCTTCAGGGAATGAACAGCAATACATTTTTTTTTAGGGGGAGAAAAGGGGCGGCCATAGTAATAAGAAGAGGGCTGAGGTTCAAAGAAGTTAATAATTTGGATGAGGCATACTTGGCTGTAAAAATTGAAACGGAATTAACGCCAATAATAGTAGCCGCAGGATACCAAGCACCAAGAAAAAATGACCTCCCCCTGCACAACCTATTTAAAATCTTTGGCACAGGTTTCCCAACCATCTTTATGGGAGACCTCATTCTAGCTGCAGTGCAAATGGATACCGCTCCAGAAACAACCGCGAGCGGTACCTTTTCTCCCCCTAAAAAAAAAGAAAAATGTCTGACTATTTGTTGCTCCGATCTAGATCTCTGGCAAAGGAGGCAAAGTAAAATCAAGTTTTAAAACGTGCTTCTTTTAACGGTGGTCAACTTGGAGACGCCGAGATGTCGGGAGTATGGTTTCTGACTGAAGTTGCTCGTTAATTGACCTCTTCTTCATTTGAATGATGACGGCTTCGGCCATCTGCAATCTTGTACGGTTTGGGAGTCTCAGGATGATGGAGGTGTCCTGATTCAGTTTTTCACAGCCTAGGGTAGTGCTATGAGAGTAGGCGTGTTTTTTAATCGTGCCATCTTGAAGGTGAGCTGTTAGTCGCTTTGACAGAGTTGTGGAGGTTACGCCGATGTACTTTGAATTGCGGTGTTCGCAGTCACCGACTTTAAACGAATATTCGTACACGACGTTAGTCTCGTGGAGTTTGCCCGTTGGAGGGAGAAAGCTGTTCTTTATGATGCAACTACTTTTTTTCTTGGTCTTCTAGTATATAATTAGATTAATATTCGTATTAGGGTCGGTTGGGGTCACGTTATGATGAAAAATGGCTTTGCAAGCCTTTTCGTCTTTACGTTAGTCGGTGTTTATATTGGCCTTGTAATAAAGGTAGATATTACTCTTCTTCGGAGTAGACTTTACGCCAAGGCTAGCAGCTAAGTTCATTTTCTCTTTCATGGTGGCGTCGATGGATTCTTGTGGGTAGCCGTTGTTAACGAGAACTCGGGAAACCCTCTTAAGTTCGTGATCAACAGCCATCCACGAGGATGAATGAGAAATTGCCCTATTAACTAAGGCATTGGTGACTGATCTCTTGTAACATTCAGGATACTCAGAAGAACCGTTTAAGCAGAAGCCCAAGTTCGTGGCCGTAACTGATACTTGGCTCACAAATTTGGATTCCTGGGCACTTATGAGGATATCAAGGAAGGGAAGGGATCCTTCATCTTCCGTTTCGGGGGTGAAATTCAGACACGGGTTGTTATTGAATGTTTTAACTAGGCTGTTCACTTGTTAAAAGTTATTCGTATTCACTTGAAACAAGATTTTCAAGAGTAATATACCGCTCAAGCTTCCCATCTACGCGCGCTATTATATCATTCGAAAGAGAATGTAAAACAACATACGAGTAAAAGGTTCAAATTTCGTTAGAATGATCGAAATAGTTATGATGTTATTACCAAATGAAAATAATTCCCTGGATAATCTTAGGAGGACTTTGAAAATTATATCATTCAAAAGAGAATGTAAAACAACATAAGGGTTTCAAATTACATTAGAATCATCCGAATAGTTATGATTTTATTGACAAACAATATAATTCCCGGGCGAACGTGATAGGACTTTGCAAATTGTATCCTTCGAAAGAGAATGCAAAACAACAGAATCATTTCAACTTTCGTTACAAATGGTTGAATTGTTACAATGTTATTAAAAAAAGGCAAAACGTGGACCGATCGACCGACCGACATAGTGAGATGTAGAGTCGCCCGCGACTAAAAAGTCACAACTTTCTAAAAGCTTATTAAAAAGCAGAACTAAATTATATTAAAATGTGGATTCACAACGGTATGTTGAAGAAAACAGGAAATCAGTCGTCGTGCATGTTCACGAAGACGAGGATATTCTATCGCGTTTTTCCAAATTTCGACAGGATTTTCTCTCTTGTCAAATAGAGACTTTAGGATATTATCCTCATACATTTCAATACCTCCATTTGTAACTCTTCAGGAGCCTCTGATACATCAACTAAGTGAGATTGAAAAGCAAGTTTCAGAGTGATGTTATGCTTTTCAAAATCATTGAATATTTTATTGTATTCTTCTATCAATGTGTCTAAAACTGACTCATATTCTTCAAAATATCCATAAATATCTTCATTTTCACTCATTACCTTCGTAGCTGGGGAAAGTATTTTTCTGAAAGTTTTGATTGAGCCAAAAGGAACTTGAAATACAACACTTCCTTTCTAAATTACTGAATTTTTTGTCACATATCATAAATACATTTATTTCTGCCTTGCAATAAAATGTTTAACTCATTTTGTTTTGCCATCACATCACATAAAAAGGCAACATGTCTGTAAAAATTTGGATCTGCTTAATCTCAATACTTGTTGTTTTCTTTGAAAAAGTGAATAATTTGCCTTCATAAAAACAAAACTTTGACCAATACTCTTCCTTGCGACAACCAGCAACTTTTGAATGATATGGCAAATCTACACTAATTACTTCGTCATCCATCATCAGCATGTTTCGAAATTGACGATGCTTTGAGGCATTCACTCGAATATAGTTAACAATGCTTATAACATTTTGCAAAGTGTCATTTAAAGTTACATATTTTGCACAGAGATTTTGCTGATGTAAAATACAATGAAAAGAAATCAGTACATTTGGTTCTTGGGTTTCTCTCTCAAGATGTCCAATAAATCCTTCATTTTGAGCCATCATAGCTGGGGCAACATCAGTGCACACACTTAACAAATTAGTAAAATTTAGTCCTATTTTATGACATTGCTCTTTGAAGTTGTTAAAAATATCTATCCCCCGTGTCCTTTCTTTAAGGGTGCCTAAAGTAATTTATATTCTCTTTTTAATATTTATTATATTTTTCAAATGTTCTGTTACATTGCAGGCCAATTCATGTTGTCGATCTGTGTTAGTCCTTCTTGAAAGAGGCACCTCATTATACCTATTAACTTTATCTGGATCTATACATCCTACCACTTCTAAAATACATTCCTTTATGAGTTCTGCATCGCTGAATGGCTTACCTTTTTTCCAAGCAAATAGGCAACTTTATAGCTTCCTTCTGTCGTAGCATTCCCTTGATGTAACACAGACTGGAAAAATTGTCTTTGCTTCTGTTTTCCATCTTTCAGTTTCTGCAGTGCTATCTTTCGAGGCTCACCCTCTAATTTGGCATATTTATTGTCTTTATGAAAAGCATAGTGTTGCTGTGCATTGAATTTCTTAACTATTACAATTGCAGTATCACAAAGCAAGCAGTTCCCATTCTTCATTAAAGATCCTGTTTTCTTCCTTCAAAGTCCATTTTAACTTTTTTGACATAATTATGGGCCCAAAAGAAATGTATTTATTCTGAAAAGTCATAAAAAAAGGTTAATGATGAATTAGTAAGGCCAGCCGCACACTGACCCAGACAAAACAGTCTTAGACAAGACATCGATAAACCTGCATCCACAACCATGATATAATAATTATAATTATTATTATTATAACAACAACAACAATATAGATTAGTTATATTTTTTCTGTGATTAATATTATTATTTATTATTACCTAATTGTTGCAGAAACTAACTCAGTCTCACAAAACAAGTCGGTATGAAGGAAGTAAGCCAGACCACTGTGAGTAGGCGGACGAGACAGGAACTCTTCCTGTATCATACGTGAAATCACTCACTCCCACTAGGCTAGTGTAGCTGATAATGGTAAATTTATTTGAAAAAAGCACAAGACATTATTATAAATTAATTTATATAATGTTATTAGTAATAGTGTTGAAAAAAAGGAAAAAATTATCGTTGAGAAGGAGAAGGATTTAGTAGAAGGCATAGAAATTTTTTTCTATGTAAAAAGCTGAGCTCCTGCGTAACATACTCCAGGAGAACCCCCTCTATATGTACCATATAGAGGGGGTTCTCCTGGAGCATGTTACGCAGGAGCTCAGCTTTTTACATAGAAAAAAATTTCTTTAACATTTCAATTTTTCCCCAATAAATAGGGTTTGGTTTGTATATTCTATTTTTCCCCAATAATAGGGTTTGGTTTATATATTCAATTTTCTATTACATTGTTTGGTTGATATTTGCTTATCTATCCATTTATATATATATACTCATATCCACTATATTAACATTTTAAACTCATTCTTGTTTATAGCTATATATTACACCTGTTCTTAATAGTATTATACAGTTTTACTCATATCTACTATATTATTATTTTACACTCATTCTTGATTATTGTTATATATTACACTTGTTCTTAATTTATACTAGACACTACACTTCCAGTTATCGTTACTTAATAATTAGCTTGTGCTCATTTATTAGCTTATTACTGCTAATTAATATTGCTACTTATTTTTTTATGTAATCATATTTATTCACTGGTTTTTTATTCACTATTCACATTGATATAACTTAGTTATTTATTTGTTTGTATATATGCACTGTTTTATTCATTTATAATTTTCATTAATATAATTTAGTTATTTATGTAACTATATTTATGCACCGTTTTGTTTTATTATTATTCACATTACTATAAATTAATTATTTATTTATATTTATTCTACCAAATACCACTTTTAATTGTTTAACACTTTTTAATTTTTAGTTTATCTCCGAAGTCCTCATTCCGCACTTTATGCTTTGGAAAGTCGCCGCGTTGACTGTATGTAAGCTTGTGTCCGGTATATATGCCGTTCCGCTACACATGAGACCTTCGATTTCCTTTGGGGATCATGGCCCCTCAAAGGTCCATTTGAAGTCCCCGTTTCGGATTCCTTGTACCAACTTCACCGCATTGTTCTTTTCTGGACGCCGTCCGATGCTACCGAAGATACTTAGGTTGAGTTCCTCCCCGTCGAAAAAGAGTCCTTTTTCAAGGACTTCGGTTTTTTCGGTGAGAGCCACTCCTGGATACCTATCGTCGTCCTCTGAGCATTCGTCCGTTTCCGATTGTTTGTCCTCTTCTACTTTTGCTGCTGCTCTGATGTTCTTTTTCTTACGTTTGTTCTTCTTCGGGCTGCTTTTGGCGGTAGCTGGGCTTTCTTTACTATCTTCTCTTTTTTCTTTTTCTATTTCCTGGCTAACATTTTCTTTTGTGCTCTCTGGTTGTTGCTTTTGCTCTTCATTTCGTTTAGGTTTTTCCTTCGGAGTCACCGCCGAATCTTCCACAAACTTGATGTTGAGCACATCTTGTGATGCTGGGTTCGGGGGGAACCACAGCTTCATTTTTACTCCATTGTGTTGGAGCATGTTGCTTAGCTCATCCGAGAAGCTTCCGGGGTGTGCAAGGTTCGCCAGGTGGGCGACAATGACCATGGTCATAATTTACTTGCACTCCACCGGCATGATGAGTTTCGGAGAAGCTCTTTCCGTAGTCGTTGCGGTTGGAGGAGCAGATGCTGCTGCGGCGTAAGATCCTGCGTTAGACTTTGCCTCCCTTTCCTTTTTCAACGTTCTTCTCTTTTCTCGGATCTTTTCTTTGCGTAGGGGACATCTCATGGCCAGGGCCCTGTGTTCCCCTCTGCAGTTTGCACACCTCTCTCTTTCTTCTTTACACTCTCTCCAACCGTGGCCGGTTCGAGAGCATGCCACGCAGGTCTGTTCTTTTTTGGGGACAGTCCCTTGTAGCATGGTTTTCCAAGGCGAGGCAGTTTTGGCAGTTCTCCAGGAAGATATAGTCTTCTGCCTCAATTTGTTCTGGAGCTACCCTTAGGTAGAACCCCAGAAGGCCGTCTCTCATTGCTTTTTGCGCCATTTCACTTATGGTAAAAATGATTTTGATGAGCGACTTCCCAATTTTTTCCACTTTGGAGATCTTGGCCCAGGACTGCTTGGATAACAGTTCCGCCTTGATGTCCTCGGTGGTGTTGTCCAAAAAAAATGGGTCGACTCTCCTCAGGATGATGGTACGGCTCACGAGCAGTTCGTGGGGGACAATCGCTTCCAGCCCAATTTCACTAAGGGAAGTTTTTGTTTCTTCCGAAACAAGGACTTCCACGTCTTTGTTCTTCCAGCATACCGCTGCCCAGCCGTTTGGCGTCTCGAGGAGACGGGTAAGCTTGATGTTTAGTTTTCCAACTATCTTCTCGAACACGGCTTCCCTGGTTGGCTTTTGTTTCCCCGCAATTAACCGGAGGGTGATCCGTTTGGTGTCCTGGGGGGCTGGGGGACCCATGTCCCTCTGCGGGCAGTGCTGCCCTTCCCCCTTCTGGGCCTCGCCTGTGTCACGGGGGGTGGGGTGGATGACCTCACTGCACAAATGATGAGTGCGAGAATTGTATTATAGCGGTGATTTTGGGCAGTCCTTGCCTAAAACCTTTCCTCCTTTGCTGGGAGGAGATGATTTGGGACACTGCACAACACAACAAGGTACTGTACTCTACTCAGGTCTAGTGTAGCTTACACGGAAACATTGCCTTTATATAGCAATTGCTTTAAGTTTAGATTCACTGAATTTAAGAAAAATGCTTTCAATCTCTGGAAACGACATCACTAAACACATAATTTTCCTTTTGTCTGTGTGTGTGTATGCATAATGATTTTAGACAAAATGTTCAATGTCATAAAAGAAATATATATCAAAAGGCCATAGAAGGCCGCACCTGATGGTCCAGAAGGCCGCAGGTACTCCATTCCTGGTCTAGCCTATCCTCGATAGTCTAGGATAGCCTTGCAAAGCCTAGCATAGTATAGCCTATCTACCATAGCCTACCTTACCTTAATCTAGCTTAGAATAGTATAGTATAAGCATAGTATAACCTAGCATAGTATAAACTAGTATAACATACTATAGCCTAGCTTATCACAGTATATCCTATCTTATTCTAGCATGATATATCTTGGCACACCCAACTTATAGTCTAGCCCAGCCTACCCTAGCCTATGCTAGCTTAGCATGGTATATCTTAACATAGCGCACCCAACTATAGTCTAGCCCAGTCTACCCTAGCTTATGCAAGATTAGCATGGTACCCTATAATCTAACCTAGTCTAGCGTAGTATAGTCCAGCATAGCCTTGCAGAGCATAGCATACCCTTGTATAGCCCAGCCTAGTATATCAGAGCATAGAATAGCCTAAAATATTATAGTATACCCTAGAGTAGCCTAGTATAGACTTTAAAATATAGCCTAGCATAGTGTATATTAGAATAACCTAGCTTAGTATAGTATACCTGAGCCTATCACAGTGTATTCTAGCCTAGCTTAGACTAGCTTATCAAAGTATACCCTAGCCTGCCTAACAACGTATAACCTAGCCTATCTTAGCGCAGTCTATAATTGTATATTAAAAGTTAGTCTAGCCTAGCTTAGTTACCCGATTCTAGTACAGCCTATCTTAGTATAGCCTAGCTTATCCTAGTTCACTGGAGAATATCCTAGTTAGCATATTCTAGTATAGCCTCTCTTAGTATAGCCTAGCTTATCCTAGTTCATTGGACCCTATCCTACTTAGCATATTCTAGCCTAGATTAGCATAGCCTATTATAGTATATCATAGCCTACTTAGCATAGTTACGAGTAGTATAGATATCACAGTGTTGCCTATCCTTGATTAGACTATTAGATCTTAGCCTAGGTTTGCATAGCATGCATAACATAGCCTAACCTTAGCTAGCAAAGCCTTGGTTATCCTAGCCTGGTATAGCGAAGACTAGCCTAGTGTAGCATAGCTTAGTATACCATAGCCTAACCTAGCATATCATAGCGTAGACTAGCCATGCCTAGTATAGCCTATCAGCCCCTTTCTAGCCTAGTATAGCTTAGCCTAGCACATCATAGCGTAGCCTAGCCTAGTATAGCCTTTCAGCCCCTTTCTAGTCCTAGTATAGCTTAGCCTAGCCTAGCATATTATAACCTAGCCTAGTATTAACTATCATGTACATGTATAACCTATACTATACTATTGTACCCTAGTCAAGCATAGTTTATTATTGTCTATCCTAACATACTATATGCTATCCTAGCATAGGATATTATAACCTAAATTAGCATAGTATATTTTACCCTTGTACATTATATCTTAGCATAGCTTAGCATAGTATAGCCTAGCCTAGCATAGCATAGTCTATTCCAGGCTTGTATAGCAGAGTATACCATATTATAGCCTAGTCTAGTCTAGCCGAGTATCGGCCGAAAAGTTATGATGTTATTGCCAAAACAAAATAATTCACCCTCTAACCATGGGAGGACTTTGACAATTAGATGATTCGAAAGAGAATGTAAAACAACATAAGGCTTTCAAATGCTGTTAGAATCGGCCGAATAGTTACGATGTTATTACCAAAACAAGAAAAAAAGGAAAACTGGGACCGACCAACCGACATAGTAAGATGTAGAGTCACACACGACTAAAAACCTTGCCTTTCCCCTTAACTACCACCCTGGGCGTTGCGGCGAGAGTTAAGCTGCTGCATGGTTAGCCGTGCTACAGCCGATAACGCACTGCGTGGTCTCACAATTGGGAAAATTTAAGAAAAGGTTATAGGTAATGTATATAATTTTAACTACTGTTGTGGCTTCTGTCGTGGATGGTTCCATGCAAATAAAAGCTGTTTTTTTTGGGTAAGAACACGAAATTTTATTGACCACCCGTTCAGCAGCATGAAGCTCTATCCTTCAACTGCACAACCACTAACAAAATATTGACCGTAAACATTTCTCATAGCAAAATGAAAACAAAAATCAATAGCATCAGCCAAGAAAGAGAAATGTTAAAACACATAGAGGAACCGGCTTTTCCCCTATGAAAATCACATGACCATTAGCGACAACCTATTCCTCTTCGCAAAAATATTCAGCCATGTGTTTTTTATCTTTCTTCCTATCTCTCTTTCTTGTATGTTGGTACTGTTTACTTTTTCTCATTTTGCTTTGAGAAATGCCTTGTGCATCTGGAGGATATGGCGTGATTTTCTTCTAACGTTCATAAAAAAAATAGTTCTATTAAAAAGACATTCAATTCTTCTTATGACCGTCTAATTAAGACCTACTATCTTTCACAATATCTGCTAATTCCAGTAATAGTACCCTTCCATTAGATTTTTTGACCGCAGGAAACTTTCAATCAGGGTTAAAAATGGACCTGGTATCTATTAAATACAGATCTCTAAAGGTGTTTCATTTTTCTTGAAGTGGACGAATTAAATATAATTATTTAGCCCCAAATTACATCGGCATTTTACATCTATTTTTGCCGCTCCATTAGATGCCACTTCTTTCCATAAGCTCTCCTCAAAGGTCTCGTCAATTTCGTAACTATCAAACATTAGATGACAAAATGAGGGTATTGTACAGGTGAACCATTTTGAACACGCTAAAACCCAAATAATAGATGAAATAGGTAGAAAAAAACTAATTTGGTAGAAAATGAAAGAGAGATTGTGAGCATTTTTACACCAATTTCAATGGATTGCCCGCATAAAATGACGTTATACTCTTTTTTTTTATTCTGCTCATTGCAGACCTGTAGTAAAAGGTTTTACTAGACGGCCTGATTGTTATCGTCCGAATGCATAGGCTTTGATGATGGTTATAAAGCTCAGTTGGCTTTTAATGGGTTTACAAATCACCTCTACGAGAGATTATGATGAGGTATAAGGCTTTATCTGTTGTGATGCGCGGCCTCGAAGGAGGATTAATACCTACAATCATGATTCTAAGGCATGTATGATCTTTTTACGTCCAAACTTCAGAAATAGACTACAGGGATAAATAATACATGAATGCCTCAAATAATTTTGTTTCATTTACGGAGCTTCTTAAATAATACTCTGTACCGTCGCTTCTTCTTTACTACCTCTTCACATTTGCACGCAAATACCCGAACAATTGGTTTTTAACTTATATTTGGGAACATGGAATGAGCTTGTATTCAATTATAGAAGTGCGAAAAGAAAATTGCAGTCATTTGTGAATGTTCTTATCTTCCTATATTTCCCATTAGAACAAATTTTCTCTCATGTTTTAGGATTGGCTCACTCGGCGCGAGCAGTTAAGACCAGTCGTTTTGTCTGTCCACACTTGGAATTTAAGGATTATATACTATATCAAGGGATCTTGTGAACCATAAAGAGCAAGTAACGAGATGGAAATTGCCTAATATAATGGTAGGAGAGAAATCATAAGAAAGAGGAAGGCGCTCCAAATTCAGCTCTTTCCTCACAGCTCTCCCTCCTTGTAAAATACTGATACAGAGAGAAAAAAAATACCAATTATGCATGTTGATACAAACATTTAAAATTTTCCATAAAGGCTTAAAGTCCTGAGATAAGGATAAAATGCCATTATTCTTTGTTTTGCTAGCAAAGCTTTATCTAGTATCGTTTAAAATTTTTCCTAGTATTACTACTTATGAATTTAGCAGGAAGTTAGTTCCAATATTCCTGTATCTTGTATGTGAAAGAATTGACCATTAGACTAGGTTGGAACAGATAAAACATTAAACTACTACTTAAATACTGTCGAAGTATTGCCAAGGGTACATGAATATGCGCACACAGGCTCTAAGGTAGGCCAAGCAAGGCGACAAATGTTATTGTTCTAAGAGTGCGATTTGAATAGATAGCGGCAGCTGCGTGACCAAGGACTATATCAAACACAACGATAAAAATAGATTTTAATACACACTAAATAAAAGGCACAACAATAAATATGGATATATATGGGTAAATAAATAAGATGGAATTAAGTTCCGACTACTAATTAGATAACTTGGGTTATTGAATGGTTATAATGGGAGATTTAGGGTAGTGAGTGATTTAGTTCCTTTGAACCTCAAGGGAAAAGTGGGGCAAGCTTAGGGGAGGTCTTAGTGACCTTGATTACTCACGGGGGGTAGCCACAAACCTGCAGCGGGTGGGGCTACTTTCTCGAACTTGTGTTTGGCGAGATGCGGGCCTCTTGTCCTCAAAAGGTCACCGAACACACTTCGAAGGGGGTGGGGAATGACTTCTCCACACTCGGCTTGAGCGAGCTAAGGGGGCTCTTGTCCTTAAGAGGCCACCAGAAGAACTTCGGAGGACGGCTTCTCCAATCCTTGATCCGAAGGCGGATGAGAAAGGCTGACGTGGCCTCATGAAACTCTTCTCCCTGACCCAAAGATACGCGTGTGATGTCCAGCTCTTCCGTGGCTTGCGACCGTCACTCTCACTTCTTGGGAGAGAGCTCGTTGAATTACACTCCTTTCGGGGAAGACTCGTTTAGCCAAATCTGTCTGTAATCCTGGAGCGGGTGCATATATACCCGGAGTTCTCCAAAACAGGGAGAGAGATTGAGACCTTCTCTAACCTTCATTATCGGCCGCGATAACCCGAGCGTCTTCTTGTGGTGAAGTGTCAGACGGGCCAGACGGGCGACCAGCGGCGTGAGCCATAAAAGCGGTTTCACGGCGAATCCCACAAAGTAATCTCCCGACCTGAAGGGGAAGGGGGGATTAATACGGACAGTAGGAAGCCTTGGTATGAATTTCGCAGAGACCTGACGGCGAGTAAAAAAAGTGTGAGGTCTGAAGGGGTTGGGGATGGCGATAACAACTCACTTTTTCTCCCAAAGTAATATCTTAGTAGGTGGGGAAATAAGATTATTCTAGGGGATATCTCTACAAATACCTTTATCAGTTGAACACGCAGTTTTCAGCTTTCTAACGAGGAGAGACCTATCTCTCGTGGCGGGACCAATAGTTCGTATTACTAGTCGATGCCATGAGTGTGACAGCCTGAGCTTGCACCCTTTCCAACTGATTTATTTCCTTTCAAATCCTTGAGGATACGGACTGTACAAGTATCTCAAATGTGGCCTTGATTAAATAGTTAACATGGTTTCAATACAATATCTCCTATATTCGAAGTTAAATTGTCTCATTTTATATCCTAACTGGGGGGACTTTCTTCTCAATCTCAATGCACTGCTTGATGAGCTTCAAATTTTGCTAATTAGTACTGTGAGGGAATTCCACGTGGAATTTGTTTTCCAGCACAGAAGTTCCATGTGCTGGAGAAGGTTCTGTTAGGCTTAAATTGGTAAGCCTACCCTCTCCCCCTTCCACAAGCGGTAGCCTCGAACTGCGTACACAACGGTCCACCTTTACACGGGTTAGAATCTCCTCGGCAAGAAGATTTGAGGCCATTCGAGAGTAGAGCTGTTTCCCACTCATCCTCCGCGGGAAGAGCCTCAGACATATATAGTGGTCGTTTTCCATGAGGCAGACACAGATTTGAGAAGTCTCGTCCAGACCCAAGAATATTCCCCTAGTTCCAAGTCAGGTGCTAACAACAAAGCAAAGTGACGGCTGAACTATTTGTGTATTGGAGTTAGCCGCAGCCAGTGAGGTAATTCCATTTAACGATCGCTACCGAGCGATTTTTCTGACTTCAATCATCAGCTCCTGTCGAAAACCTCCTTATTCGCCCTTCGTTTTCGGGTGGCCGAAATACTCTTCCCTGGCCCTGACGTTACCCCTCCCTCCTTTTTGGAGAACCGTCATCGCTTTAAGTTCCCGCTCAGAAGCTCTGAGCGCCCTCGCCTCACGTGCAGAAGACATCCGTGAAGCCTTACCCCGACGTCTCACCCGGAATCCTCCTAAGGCCAACCCCTTTCCTCCTTCAGTAACCCATTTGAGTTAATTTCCCCCCAATTTGAAGTCTCCTCCTGTAATACATTAAATTTGAACTTCATAGTCTGATGCATAAGTACAATTCCCCCCGTCGTTTACCGATGTAATTTTGCCCATTAATTCTCTGATGTACTTTGTCCAGTAATTCTTTGATGTAATTTTGCCCATCAATTCTCTCATTTTTATGTAAATAAAATTATATTTTTGTACATGCCTCTTTAAATAACGTTGAGCTTAGCCATTGCCTATAATTTACCTGACCTCGTTGCACTCTTATCTCACTATTTCGCCCGTCTAAACCCGTGGTGTTCCGTCCCTTTGTCGGTTCGCCTTTAAGTTATTGGTTCCTCCTCCATAGATATAATACTGTATTGATTTAATATAATGTCATACCACGACAAGTACTCTAAAGTTTTCTGCTTGATAGTTGATTCAACGATTTGTCCTCTGGTATATAATCGTACTCGTAATTTGCGTACCCGATGCGCATCACCTTCTATTTCTTCAATTTAAATCAAGCTTCTACACACACGGCCTTCCACTCGCCTACACAGCGCAGATTAACTTAAATCTTTTCTAAGTCTTTAGCCAATTATACTCACCCATTGAGTTTGGTATTATCTATAAATTTGACGATTCTGCTCACTAATTCTTTTATAAAAGTCGTTAACGTTGATGATAAATAGAAGGGAGCCAAACATTTAATCATGTGAAAAACAGCTAATGACTGTAAGCAGTCTGAGGCCTGCCCCCCCAGCACGACCTTCTGTCCGAAGGTCAATAATCTTCATATATTGTTACTACCGCAATTAGTAAAAAGCGCACCTTCGCCATCAACTCCCTGTGAGGTACTGTATCAATCGTATTTTTGGACGTCCAGATATGTCTACTTATCGGGAACGGCCGTAGTTATCCGTCATCGCTTAGGCGAACTCGAGTAGGGTAATCAGATAAGAGCATTTTTGGTGGAACTCATGTCGGGAGTCTATGATGGAGTTGTTTGCTTCAAATATTCAATAATTTTATCTTCTGAAATTTCCTTCAGAACTTTAACAACTATCGAGTTTAGGTATATGTAAAGAAGAATAAATGAAGGTACAACAAGAAAAAATATCGGAATCTTAAGTATATAAAGTGTATATAACATTCAGAGATAAACGCCATTAGGAATTAATTCTTTGCTACTTTAAATGTGAACTGTAGAAAACGGGAATATCCACCAAATGGGGAAAGGAGACAGTGAGAAAAGGGCGAAAAGTGGAAAAGAATGAAAAAAAAGAATTTTAGGTTGATAATAACTGATATGAATTTCTTTTCCACCATAATTGCAACGATCTCAAATTGGTAAAGACATTTTCCCTTAAATTCAAACCAACGAAAATGTATTGCGCAGAAAAATAATGAAAAATCCGTTTTTAAAGTGATGAAGGTAGATGAAATGAAAATGTTTATAAGATGTAGAGCCGGAGTTCCGCTTGCAAGCACAGTGTGGGAGATTGGGTCGGGGAAGGCAAACTGAATGGTATTGGAACCAGGAGGGCACACGATCCCCCAGATGTCATCCACAGCATGGTTCTCCATGATATAAATGGCATCCCCTTGTGTACGACAAGAAATTAAAATAACCTAAAAGAACATTTTTGTTCAGAGGTGAACTCACGGGAACAAATTCGTAAAAATTAAACTACACTGCCCTACGAACTAGTAGTACCCTATTGTGGGTGTGTCGGAGGGTGGAGTTTCAAAGGTACGCTCTCTCTCCAAACTATGCCTTTTTTTTTACCAAACATATTCATCTAAAAAAGAGATGAATACTGGATAAGTAATCTACCATCTACAAGATGGAATAAAAAAGATAGTTAGAAGAAGAGAAAGTTGCCGAAGGAAATTAATTAAGGCAAAATACAAAATGGTCTTCAACAAAATTTGCATTCAAGAAAGACTGCTACCCAACTACACTAATATATATATATATATATATATATATATATATATATATATATATATATATATATATATATATATATATATATATATATATATATATATCATGAGCGCGAGAGAATGATTAAATAAATCCAACTTCACCGCAGTAAAGAGAAAACACAATAATTTTTCTTCGGAAATAGTTATTTTTTACTTCGAAAAAATCCAAGCTAGGGTGGGATTCGAACCGTGCACATTGAGGCAGCGAGCAACCGCTTCGACCTCAATTAAACAGTTTTCTCTCTCCTGCGGTGAAGTTTGATATATATATATATATATATATATATATATATATATATATATATATATATATCGTCAAAGGTAGTGAGGTAAGGAATATCCGGTTCATTTTCCTATATTTTACAACGTTTCGAGCTTACTCAAAACGTTATGATATTAAATGAGATAAAGTATAAATAAAGTAACCTAACTAAACGGAAAAAGTCAGGTAAGTCCCAACACACATATACACACACACTCCCCCCCAATATATATATATATATATATATAATTGGAGGAATTAAATGTGACATTAATATTTTCTAAATAAAGACAATATGTAAGCTAGCTAAAAAGTTCATTTGGTAAACACAGTGAGAAAGGGACGTGTGAAGAAAGAACAATTCACTATGGAAGGCTTCCTTTGTCACCAAGGTCCAAAAATGAAGTGAGAGGTTATAGGGAAGATTTTAACGAGAACATATTTGATAGTGTGGACGTTATAGAATTTTAATGGTAACTGAAGTAGAATTGTAGTTAAAGGTATTTTTGATGTGGATTGATTCTAGGATATGGAGGGAAGTTTCGTTTTTATGGGTATCAATTATTTTAAGATCGTCGATTTCTCGTTTTTACTCAAGGGTTTGCCAGTTCGGTGGCCTATTTATTCCCTTCACTGAAAATACCTGCAATCATCCTGTATCCTCGACTTCTCCACAGTTGACCTTAAGTTATTTGCAAATAATCTTCAAGTAATTTGCTCCATTTAAGCCTTAATATGAAGAACGCCAGTCCGATTAAAAGAAAAACAACCTGACACCATAATGCTAACACTTCCAAACTTGAATGTTGGTATGGTGTTTCTACAGATTTTAGGAGGCTGAGATGCATTCCGGCCAAAAAGGCAAATTTGGGTTTCAGCAAACCTAAGCACATTCATGCAAAATTGATTGTGCTTCTCTATCTGCTCCCAGGCACACTTACGTCGTTCTAAAAGTTAGCCTTCTTCAATAAAGGGGGCTAGCATGGTGATCGATATCTGAGAGATTGTCTATTGACCTCATTAGCAATTGTTCTTTTCATAATTGATCTCCCTGCTGTCCACAGATCATTTTGAAGTTCTCTTCCAGTTACCAGAGCGTTTTTCGATACCGATCGCAGAATCCGTGCACGAGGTTGTTAGGATACTTTCCTTCAGGGCTTCACTCCAAGGATTGTTTGCAGTGGTCCTAGATATCTTAGATTTTTTAGCAATCCAACCTACATTGTTGAGAGGAACATTTGGAACTGTAGAAATACTTGTATAGTTTTTACCATCTCTGTAGTACTCAATTATTATGCTGCTCAAATCAAATCAGATGAGAGCTCTTTACTTCCACTATAGCGCCACAATGTTGCAATATCTAAACAGGTTTATTGAAATAAACATACATAAATAAATTATTGTTGGAACATAAAGGATCATCATAAATTCTTGTAGAACATTCTAGGCCCCAAAGATCTGTAATAAATCTAATTTAAAATATATTTTATATGAATCTCTTTATACGTATTGGCACCCTTATTTTGTCTTTTCGCCAATAAAATAAAATAAACTAGTTAGTATAATAAAATTTCATTTTCTTTCGTTAACACATCAAAATACTTCAGACATAAAGCCCGAAGAAGTAGGAAAAATGTAATTACTACGGTCAGAAATATGACGCAAATGCAGTGATGAGAAGCAAATACTGGATGACTCATAATTGCTGATGGGGTCCTGGGCGGCGCCTCCATCTTGATGTCTGTAAGGATAGGAACTGCAGTGTGATTTATCCAGGGGCCACGTCGATTGGACGTTGACGTTGTCTTTGGGGTGTGACTTTTTTCCCTGCCGCAGCAATGTTGCTCAGAGAAACCACTGAGGGTAACGCAGTCACCCCTTCTGCATATTAGTGCCGCTGAGATAAAGCCTACAGAAACGGAGTGTTTTATCTCTTGGAGACACCTATCCGGTCCGCAGAGTTTGTCAAAGCAACTGGGCTGAAAGCAGAACAGTAAGTCTGGTGCCTATAGTATGGCAAAAACCCGATTAACTCATATCGATAAGATTTCCGGGAATGGCCAAGATAGTTGTATTATCATTAGTACTAGCATTGCTAAAAGGAACTCTGGAATATAAATTCATTTCCTTCTATCCTCATTATCAAGGCATTATTTTTATCGATTTAACTTCTGAAGTTAATACCGTGCGACAGTTAAAAATATACCCATATTTCTAATGCTGTAATTTTTCTACCCATAAAAGCTTGTATGTAGAAATAAGTATCTACAACGAACAATATTTGAAATTTATTATCTAGCTACTCGTAAGTAGCCTAGGTTTGCGGTGGATAGTCTACCTAGTTTAGGATAACCTATCTATACTGATATTAAACAGTTCAGTTTCAGGCTCTCAAAATTAGCCCAATTAACTCTTGAACAGCGCAGGTTTGTCGTGTAATTAATAATAATATTAGGTATTTATAATGCGCCCTTCAAGGCTGTTAGCCCGGGCTCTATAATCAAAACAATTCGTCATTTTCAAGCAAGATATGGTAAACGATTAGAGAAAAAAAATTCCAAAGATATTACGCTAACTGAATGCAAATAGCACAATTAGTAATGTAATTAAAACAAATTCCGGTCGTAAGAAAAGTGTGATGATGGAAATGAATATTGACAAGGTAAGGACTTTAATTGATGCTGATGAAACAAAGTCATTCGGAAAATTGACTACTTAAACACATTTCAATAGAGAAGATGTGCGAACGATTCTCTAAAAAGATCTTAATTTAAAGCATAAAAAAGTCAATATCATCAAGAAAACTCAACCCAGGATAAGCCACGAAGGTTATCATTTTACCTCAGGAATATAGAAATATGCGAAGATAAACAATTATTATTAAATAACATAATTTTCAGTGATGAATATCAAGTTTAGCTAAAAGGCATGCCAAATATATTCAGAATCCTTTGCAGTCCCCAAAGATAACATTATGGTGTAGACTAAGTGGAAATGGGATTTGTGGGCTCTCTTTCTTTGAGGACCATGAAACAGGACAAACTCAGTCAATTATAATTATCACTGCCAGATATTTTGACATGCTCTAAAACATTTTCGTCACTTGCACATAACCTGACGAAAGGTTTTATTAATATGGCGCTAAAGCCCCTACTGAATGTGCTAACATGACATGGTTATAGGATCAATTTCCTCAATGACTAATGTCGCATAGAAAAGGTTCCCCTGGCTGGCCAGGTCATTTGACTTTCCCCCTTTAGACTACTTTCTACGTAGTTTTGTTAAAGAAAGACTTTCAATCTGCTTCATCTAATATCGCAAAAATGTTCGATGTGTTTCGAGAAATCATTGAATCCATCAATGTTAATATTTTGCAGAATACCCTAAGAAATTTTTCTAATCGTATTGATAAGTGCATATAGTCCGTTTATGGTTATTTATAATATTAAAAAGCTAGTTAATAATAGATTAAATATTGTTCTTTGTAATGATACTTATGTTTATACTTAAGCTTTAATGGCTAACATATTACAGCATATTCAATAAAAGGACATTTTTGGCTTTCACCCCAAAACAATGTACGAAGAGGTGAAAACAATAATGCGTTTTTTGTTCATATTTTAGAGAATGATAATTTAATTAATTGGAGTTCGGCAAAATTTATTTATCCTTTCAAAGACGTTATAAAAATAAATATTGTTTAATTTTCATTTATAAGTCATTCCGATAACTTTAATGCTCTTCGTGCCGAAGTCCGATCCTCTCCTTCCTTTGCTACTATTAAACGTCTCCTGAAGACTCATCTCTTCAGAATTGCCTTCACTCCCTTGCTCACTTTCTTTACACTCGTTACACAACCTGCGCTCTGAGAGGGCTAACAGCCCTGAAGGGCGCATTATAAATACCTATTATTATTATTATTATTATTTCCCCTGGCCTATTCAAAATTGATGCTGTAATCAAAAAACTTGTTCTTAAAGAAATTAATACGTTAATTAATTACGTTATCAATTTAATATTTAATCAGGTTAAAAATTCTATGTTCAGTAACTTAAATGAAACTCTTGCCCAGCATTGATGAAGTTGCCCCTTCGCCTATACCTGTTTATGCGTTTTGTTAACATACTGCGTACTGTGTATAGTATGTGCGATGTATGTATTGTGTGTACGTGTGCGGCCACGCCCCATCCCATCTGTGATATTTTGGAAGTAAATTTGCTTCGACATCTGAAGTGATAATTGATTAGCGAATCTATCGGATGTGCCAGTAGAAATTAATCTGGTCTAATTTATTGGACGAGAAACCGAAACCTCAAGGAGTTGAAAAAGACTCTTAATAATTCGGTTCTAATGCGTTCGATCATTAGATTGGCCGAACGCAGCAGTCTTTCGCTTCTATTCCCAGGGCGAGGAAGAAGTAGGGGGTGGGGGATAGAGGCGTCTTCAAGGGCTAACTGAAGAAAGAAGTAAATACCAACGGTCATTTAATGATCGACTAGGTGCAAGGGTGGGAAATCTCTGGCGCATGCGTCAAATGTGACGCAATGCGCAGGGAGAAGAATCTGCAGTTGTAAAAATGAGTGAAGTCTAATGAGTTTACACTTTGGCATAAGTTTCTTTTTTTCCCTTAGATAGAACACCGTCTAAGGCTTTTGAATTAGGGAAAATGGAAGACCATTCAGATGCCTGCCAGATTCAGGTCCAGTAATATTAAAGCAGGTCATAATGGTCTCTGGTTCAGAAACCGGCCCACTTGAACGACTCTAGTGCCATTTCTATATTTACCGACAAAGCCATACCCACATTATCTCACATTTTTTCACAATAAAACCGAGACTATTTCTTGATAAATTCTCAAACATTGCTACTTGAGTGAAGGGATTCAGTATTCTCATATTCATTATTATTTTAATAAATAGCAAAATATTACCTGCTTTCACAACATCTAATACCCTTAAAGTGATGAGATTCCAAACCAAATCTTTATTAAATGGCCTACTTAGAAAACAGGCTACTAATAAACTATCAATGCAGAAGTATTAAAAACAGGCAATTTTCTAAATAAAATTTTAAAAGCTCTGATGATCACTAACAAGCGGGGGTGCGTGACAAGCCGGATAACTGTTCCGATGTCGAATCGTCCATCGCCCTGCCCTGTCAGAAATAACAATGACGCCCCTCTACTTATTTCTTTCCCCTCTTTCCTTCCAAACCCGATCAAAACTCCCTAATCTGAGCTATAAGTGCCCCATTAATAACGACAGCAACAAAATTCAGTGGCGCCGACAACGGTCTTGAAAAGGAAAGGCACCGCGAATCGACATAAAAATGGATTCTTATCGCACTTTCACGCCCACTCCAAGTCTCTCAATTGGCGCGATAAAGCCTTTTTCGACACCTTTACTTCTCCCTCCTCTCCCACATCCCATAGAAACAGTCCAAGATTACAGACCAGAACAGTTTCTCCGTCTTCCACCTTTAAAAAAAAACGAAGTTAGAAAAGGTATTATTTCTTATCTGAATGGTTGTTATCGGGGTTGGGTTGATTACAAAGAATTCAATCGAGCTTAACATACGATCTAAAATTATCCACGATGCTGATTTTTAATTCTAAAACCATTTCAAAAAGAGACTTTAGGGGCCCTAGTATTAATTTGGGACCCGCTTTGACCTTACTATCAGAGGGCTGCAAAGAATTGGTTATCATGGGTGTTGACGTGGTCACCAATAAGATTTTCCATTGCATAATTAATTTCCTTCTTCGTTACAAGTATCCATGATATTAACAAACAGGAAGAATTACAAATTTTTATCCCGAGAACTTCCTCTCTCACCCATATGCCAGCAGAAGCGTACCTCGCTCTTATGCCACCCGGGGCGGTCGTAGAATTTGCCGTCCCTCTAAACAGCAAAACTTCTCACTTTTGCCTGATACATCTCAAAGTATGATACACTAAAATTTATATTAAAAATTATGATGAAAATTACATGTGATCTTCACAAGGTTTCATAAGGTTTCTTTTTTTTTCTCGTCTATAATAATAATGAAATCACATTTATTTGGAAAAAGAAGACGAAAAAATACACTGAAAGATATTTAACTAGAGCAAACTTGGCTTGAATTCACCCCTTTTATCGACTCGTCAAAGTATAGCCCGAGATGCGCATGGGTTTACCAACCCATGTATTTCAATCAACCACCTAAAGAATTCGTCGTTATCATCGCAGCTGTTTCGCCTCGAGCTGTCAGCTATGCCCTGGAAGCAGCAATCTCCGCGATCGGTTGCAGGGAGAACAGGTTTGAGCTATCTGCGTGGGAGAGATCATCCAGAGGGAGATGATCTTTCCCTCGCAATCATATCACTCATCTGGTTAATATTAATGCTAACTGTTTATTTCATATTCCTTTCTGTTTTCATTAAATTTGGCTTTATGTAATCATGATTCGGTTGTGAAGACTAAAACTATATGTTCCGCTGTCATATTACTAAATATCGCTTGTCTCTTATTCAGGAGCCTGTGTGCATTGGAATGGAAACACTTGGAAATATTAATGCTTGAAAAACCTTATGGAAAGCTGAATTTAGGTTTTCCTCCAAATTTATCTACTATTATTTATGCTAGTATTCGCTAAGTTCTGATTTCCATCTTCCTCTTGATCTTAACACTAACCTTATTCAACATTATTTCTCGAATATAGCTGTGGAGGTCTTATCGCTTGTTCCTAAAGCTATGGGTATTAGTATAAGGAACTTTATCTACCATATATTCTTCGTAATATTAACAATTATGCCGTGACTTCTATCATGATCTAGTTTCCCTGAATTTTTTGTATATCTCACTCTAAAGAATCTCCCAATGCTTCCACACCATTCCTTTACAAGTGCATCCCATTCTTTGTGAACAGATATTTTCCTCTAAAATATGCACTTCATTCATCCATAAACACCATTTACATGCTATCACACATTTCTTCCACCCAATCATTTATCCAAACTGCTCGAGAAAGCCACTCCTCACTTATTTTAATGCCAGGTAAATTCCTTAAAACTACATATCTTGCATCACTTTTCAATACCTTTATTAACAGCTCCCTATACCTAGATACTAGCTTCTCAGAGCTATCATCATTTAGATTATTAACTTCTACATGCAAAGCAAAAATTTCATCTTTTGCAGTCATATTCACCAAATGTCACACAAAACATCAACTTTTCAAATTTATGTCACAAAAACAAAGAATAACAGATAAAAAAAAATAATAATAAACGAGAAGGAAAGAAATGCTAAAAAGAAATACGCGAAGGGATTCTTCCTTTTCGTGAGATTAAAATTAGGAAGGAATTCAATTCAACTCGCCACAATTACTTGTTTTTTCCCATTTTTTGAATTGATGCTTTATTTGGTAAATTTCTTAAGTTTAAATCCAGCGTTAGACTCATTTTCTGTGTGTACAGAATATTTGTGTTCGTACACTCCCTGGGATAGGCTTGTTCATTTTGTCCTATGTGAATTTCAGCGCAATTTTTACAGTGGACGTTATACGCACCTACATAGAAACTTGTACCTTTTGAGAAATGAGTGTCTATACCCTCATTGGTTGCCACAATGATGCGATCTTAATAAAACGGTTGTGCAATAAAAGCAATTTGAGGAGATTTGTCTCCCGTCCAAGTAGTCTAGAAGGCCATATACTTACCTTCCACGTATTTTCATTATTCTTCATCTCTTTTTTATTACTTTCTTAATATAAAAAAATTTCATGTGTGTGTTTTTTGGGCCATATATGGCTTTCTCGATTTTTACCTAAGAAATCGACTCTAATGAAATTGTTTGTAATCTCAATACTCAAATCAAAAGTGCCATCGAGTTTGGTAGGTTAACCGTTCGAGTTTTTTTGCTATTGATCATTTTTAGTTGCTTAATTCCTTCTTGTATTATCATAGTTTCTTTTATTATTCTCTTTTTCTCTTGCATCTATTTCCCAAAGCTGATATAAGCAATCGAGGTGACGCAGTTTCAGATTTTCAAACAGTAAATTTACCCAGTGTTGTCACGTATTGTAATTTTATACGGCCAATTATATTATATTAAATTCACCCAAACGAAGGATGACAAACAAACGTGCAAGTAATATAACTTATTATTTCAAAATTATATTGAGTAGCACAGTATAGTTTAGGCTCATATAAGCGATTAAAGAAAGTTAGAGATAACTAGATACATAATTAAATATTCAAACACAGATAACTAGTTAAATAATGAAATATGCAGATTCATATATAATAACCAAAGAGATCGAAAGCTATATGCGTCATCGCAAAGGTTGCAAATTTTTGTTTTGACGTTTGGAACAGAACGTCATAGAGACGATTTTGGCGACCAGAATCAGGACGGACATAAACAATCTATTTTTAGTGCGTTGTGACCGCTGGTCGGAAGTGACGCAGTCACTGAAAAACAAGCAACAGGCTAGCGAAATAATTTCTAAATATTTGGTCCTTTTTAGAATATCTTTCATGGTAATGAAAGATAACAAGCGCCTTTTCCCATTCGTGGCATCGCAGCCATTGGTTAAACCATGCCTGTATAATGTGTGAACATACATATAGAAAACACAATCTAAATATTCCCAGAAGAATGAGGATAAATAAAAACGTGTTAATAACTTTTAAGCCAAACCACCTTTAGATGAAGTATGCAACTTCTATAAGTTCCACGAATCATTTTTTTCAATTTCCTTAATAAATGATTAAGTATAAAAAAATAATCTTTTCTAGCTCTAGGCACCAGAAGATTGAAACAGGAAGACAGATTCATATCCCTGAATATAAATTTATTACATAAACTTGGAAATCAAATGTACTTATATTAAACTTTGCACAATCCTCCTTTTAGGTCTAAAGTCATCATTAGGCAATCCGATAGTCTACAGTTATACTATAGTTTTTTCCCAAATAGTTTGCTAACCTTTTATGATGCTTTCCCATGAAATCGAATTATCAGCAAGTAGATTGATGCTCATTAAATATTTTTACTTACAGCATAAAAACATGGAAGCTTGGGTATTTTATTAAAATTTTGTCCAAATGTTGTAGGATATGTTATTCACGAGTATTTGCGTGAATATAGGTTTTATAAACGGTGATATACTCACCACTATCCGTAAAAAAATGTATAGATAGTATATGTCACCTATAGAGAGTATCAATCAGCAAGCAAGACAAAAGAAGCACTATTAAACTATACTATAAGAACACCAGGCAATGGCTTCGCCACTTCCCCTACGGGGGGAGCTTGCGCTTCGCTACTAAGATTAAAATCTTAAATCTAAAAAAAAGCAGCCATGGTTAAATTTTTAGAAATTTTCTGAACTTCGCAAATTAAAATAATTTTAAAAAGGAACTCTAAACTAAATCCCCCCCCCTTTCAAAATGTCACGTTGCTAAAATATAGTTATAGAAGATAGAAGATATATAAAAATAAATTTTCTGAACTTCACCATTTGTAATTCTTTGGGTTTTAAAAAATTAACAAAATTTCGATACTTATATTTATTTCTGAACTTCACCATTTTGTTTTTGATATTATAAAAGAATTATTAGAAATAACTTTGATAAAAAACATAAGTCATAACCAAACTAAGATGAAATTGTTTCTCAAATACTAAAAAAAATCCCCTTCTTAAATTATAGAGTTAGTGATGATTATGAACAAAACGAATTAAAGGAATCATAAACAGATGAGTAAAACCGACACAAAATGGAAACAACCTCTCACTCATAATCTACTACAATAATAAATGTACTTTCAACCCCATCCTGAATAACGACTGGTGGCCTTTCCTACCACCTAAGCAGAGAAGTAATTTGATCTATGAATTCACTTGCAAAATGGAAGACTGTGAGCTCCAACTTCATTCATATAACAGAATGACAGAAACAAAGCTAACAAGAAGAATGACTTATCATTTAAACAATAGTGTCTCCAAAACACCCACGTTGGAATAAATTGGAACGTAACTGAACCAGAAGTAATTCGAAGAAAATACTGAAATTCTAGCACATGCTCTAAACCGGTGGCAGCTACTTATATTATAAGCCATATATATTTAAAAGAAAAACAGACTGAATTAAATTTACAAGAAAACTTACAATTCACTCTCTATTCATCATGTCAACGCATCCGGAATAATAATCCCTCCTCATCTTAATCCTGTGACCGTTATAGATTAATGATTTGAAACAGTCTCAACCCTGATTTTAATGTACCTTCGCGTGTTTTAGAAATTGCATTCCCTATAAGTCTGTTTGTATATCTGTTACCATGTAATCAATAATATATATTAAGCTCTGTTTCCAATTCCTCAGTTACGATCGTTTGCCTTTGGGGATTATGCATGCTTATATCGAAACGCATCAGGTTAATAAAATTTTGTTTTGTTTAGTGACCAGTTTCCTACCTTCGTTCGTTATTATTTTCCTAATGACTTTCGGAGAACTTATCCACGGGTTGACTCATGACCAAAACCAGAATATAAAACCAATCGAGTCGCTAGGCGCAGATCCAGGAGAGGGGGGAGGGGGTAGGGTTAAATCCCCCAACAAATTTTAAACCCATTTTTCATCATCACTAACTCTATAATTTAAGAAGGAATTTTTTTTGAGTATTTGAATAATAATTTCATCTTAGTTTGGTTATGACTTATGTTTTTTTAGCAAAGTTATTTCTAATAATTCTTTTTTAATTTAAAAAAAAAAATGGTGAAGTTCAGAAATAAAAATAAGCATCGAAATTTTGTGAATCTTTTAAAACCCAAAGAATTACAAATGGTGAAGTTCATTTATTTATTTTTTTATATCTTCTATAACTATATTTTAGCAACGTGGTATTTTGAAAGGGAGGAAATTTAGTCCAGAGTTCCTTTTTAAAATTATTATAATTGGCAAAGTTCAGAAAATTTATACCCATTTAACCATGACTGCTTTTTTTTAGATTTTAAATTTTAATCTTAGTAGCGAAGCGCAAGCTCCCCCTATAGGGGGAGGGGGAGTGGCGAAGCTATTGCCTGGTCTTTATATTACTTTTTTAAACCATACTTATATTCTGCTATTCAGAAAGAGTTATCTTATAATATAGGATATATATATATATATATATATATATATATATATATATATATATATATATATATATATATATATATATATATTACTCACTAATGTATGGGATACTTTTATTTATTATCAATGATCTGTAAGGTTACCATTTTTAATCATCAATGCCCTTTTCTCAGACTACTCATCATAAGGAAGAATTCAGGTTAGCTCTCCTCCCCCCAAGTTTTATCCTGGATCCGCCACCAGCTGTCGCCTTCAATAAAATATGTTACGAAGATAGTTAGATAGATAGATAGAGGCAGTGTATTGTTGAGCGGCAAGGAGCAACAGCAATTGTGAATATTATCTCCTGAAGTCATTGGCGAAGACTTAAGTGATACGCCCATAGCGGCGGCGTCATTCATTGGCAATGACTCAAAGTCATTAAATTTTACTGTGAAACGCAATTCTCCATATGCCTTTTCGTTGAACGACCTACCTCACTTAATTACGTGACTCACCAATATTTATTGCGGTATAATAACTCGTTAGTAACCTTATAGCAGAACACTAACCACATTTTAAATGAATTCCTTAGAGTAATTTTAGGATTCAACGTTCGAAAATTTTGTATTTCTATTTTCTTTAATCCCTAATCTCATTAATATTGCTTCCCAAAAAAGCCATTTTGTTTAGAGTTATTTTGCATAAAATGAAACCCAATTATCCTGACCTATTTTAAGTGAGGTTGTGTCATAGAAAGATTTGGAAGCGGCAGAGAATGCGAATATATATCACCATAACTTGCCTATCGATAATAATTCTAAATTCTAACTCTGAGTCTTACAAGAAGGATAGGAACAGTTTTCGCAATCAGTGCACGAAAACGATAGGAAACAACTTTGTTATTTATTTAACGAAATCTCTCATAAAAAGGTATTCTCCCTTAGGTGTCTAAAGGAATAGAATTAGACATTCTACGGAATTCAGATATTAAATGAATTGATTAGAAGGGGTCTATGTGTCATTAAATCATTAGGATTAGTTCAAGGCATCTCTCCTAATTATTTTTTTTAAAGATAGCATATCAAGGAGTACAGGAAGAAAACCTTGACCTTACTTGACTTAAGGGCGCAGGTCATAATGACCCATTGCTCTGAGTCTGCCTGCTGTCTCCACTCCCCCCCCCAGTCTACTCTGTCTCGAAGCCAGCTGTTCACTTCGTTCAAAGGCAGTCCACCATTCGCAGGAATCTGTTCCCCCATCTTTTGGGTGGTCTACCTCTCGGTCTCCTACCTCTAAGCTGCCTGTATTGGCTTGTCATACATAGCTTTCTTGCGGTTTTCTAGTAACATGTCCAAACCATTTGATTTTCTTATTTCCAATTGCATCTGTAATGGTCTCTTCCTTACTCAACTCATCTCTTACACTAACATTTGTCCTTCTATGTCTCCAGTTGGTGCCGATGACAAATCTGAGGCACCTCATTTCAGGGCATTCATTCTCCTCTCATCTCCATTGAGCATAGTCCAGGTTTCCGAAGCATAGGTGGCAATGGGAACTATTAAACATTTATATAATCTTATCTTTAACTTCTGTGCTATATATCTTCTGGACAACACAGTGTTTTTCAGGGTCACAAATGCCAGAGCAGCCATGGCTATTCTCCTTCCTACATCGTCTGAAGATCGCTGGATAACACTTCCTAGAAAATCAAAGTGATTCACCTTTCCCACTATACTACCGTCTATCTGGATATTTCCATCAGCTGGGGCAATACATTCTACTTGTTGCTGTTGATCTTGAGCTCCCAGTTCTTGCATGCCATTTCTAGTTATTCCATTGACATGTTTAATTTATCATTTAAAATCCTTAGCGACACACGGACTAAAGTTAGTTTAATTTTGAGAAACTCCGTGTGGATTTCTGATAAAAAGCCGACAAGAAAATATGTTCTATTAAGAGTAAGAAATTAAATTTTAAAAAGTCCTTATAGCCAGGTTATACTTGCAGTCTGATTGTGGAAGTATATATTATACCTTTTGTCTAGATGATTGGCGGATGAAAAGGTTGATGAAACTTTGGGCAATGGTGTTGAAGGGAAGCTAATAGTAGTAATTCCTGCGTTTGTAAACGAACATACATCGAAGGATTAAAGGGACAGAGAGGAAAAAAAGATGGAAGTTTTCCTTTGTGATAAGTAACCAGGTCAATGGAAAAGGGTGGGGATAGAATTAAACCACAAAAGATTTGCGTAGGAAATTTGAGAGCATAAATTAGGGGAGTCCTGGTAGATCTCTCGCCGGGGAGAAACAGGTGATACTGATTATAAACCAAATGAAAGTTAAACAGAGGATGCCATGAGATATTCAACGAATAGTACTTATGTAGGATGGGATGATACTTCGTATGAGTTATCGTAGGGAGGTAATAAGAAGAATTTTTATTTAAAATAGAAGAGTAGCAAACAAATGACACAGGTGGAGACGGGAATGAATATGCAAATCTGAAAGAGCTCAATGTTATATTCGAAGATTCGACATGGCCAAAAGATTTAAGACTACTATATTGCTCACTATAAGAAAATTATAGCAGTGTTCATGGACGAAATTGTTATGGCTCCAGTTCCTTTAGAAGAGAAGCAGCTTCAGACCTGAAGAGTGTCCGGCTGCTTCACCATGCGCACGATACAAGACTCAGAAAACGCTCCTCATTTTCTTCTCATAAAGAGGTATTATCCAAAGCTCCAGACAAACGAAAAGGAGCGTTATGAGAGAATATCATTTTTCCCCAGTCTTCAACTCAACATTCTTTATTTTTCTTCAAAAGTGGAGGCTAACTATCAAGCTCTTTTTGGTGGGATGAGGCTTCTTCGCAGCCCTTCTTGATTTGAGACCTTTGTTGAAAATTTATTCCACTCCCTTTGCGCAATGAAGCGGTCACAACTCAGCTTACGAGTACCAATAGTGAGCTATTGTGGCACTAGGTTGGGACCATACCAAGAGCTGATCTTGGCGTTCCTTTAAAGCTCTTGGGCATCTAGAAGACTTCTTTACAAGAGTCTAACCATTCTTTTTAAAGTGATTAAACATTCTAAAGATTTTCCTCCTTGATACAATAATCTTAGAAACTATTTCCTCGCATTCAGCCCACTTTGATGCAGATCAGCAATTGTTGAATGCTTTTCTTGTAAAAGAGTCAGTTCTGGATATATTTGTACAAAAAATATTACGAAAGAGATTGTAATTATACAACATCACTTATTTAACCCATATTTGTTATCATTTTATCCTTTTATCAAATAAAAGGCTACAGGTAATGAAACCCCTTCTACAGGAACAAAAACAGCGCGATTTTGGATTCAGCGAAGGAATGCGTCGTTTTTTTTTTAAATTTTCTTTTTGAAATTCTGAATTTAAAATAAACCTCCAAGAATTTTAATGTTAGTATTATTATTCCTAAGACCTAAATTAAAAAAATATAATGAAAAAAATATTCATTAATTTAAAAACCTTTAGGCATGATTGCACAAAAGATGATGAAAGGTAAAGTTTGAATGAATTCGATGGCCTTTAATGCCTGAAAGGGTATTTCTCAAAGAAATATATAACGAAAGGAATGCAACAGGTGAGGATTTAGTTAAGTTTGTAGGTCTGAAAAGACTACGGAGAATTTTGAAAGAAGATTTGTTTTTTTTTTATATAAATGGTGATAAATTTAGGAAAGAAGGAAATAAAGCAATTCCTCTTAGAAAAGCAAATGCTAGTAAAATAGCTATGTCCTTGGAAATGGTCGTCTCCAGTTTACCAAATGGGCGCACACTGGTTAGGAAACAAGCTTCACTTCAAGATAATGGTGGAAAAGGAATAATCTGAGTGGAGCTTTGAAAGCTTTTACTATATTTCTTAGTGAGACATTGGGTTCCTTTAGATTGCTTTCATTTTCCTTGTAAGAATAATTAAAGCCTATATTGCTACGAATTCTACCCAGGGCGATAAAGAGTTTTGAACCTTTTAAACTAAAATATGGAATTCAATTTTGGGTTGTTTGCATTTTCCAGGTAAAAAATAGCCCTCAGCAACATTTAAAATTTAAAGCCGATATAGTCGAAACAAGTTAAACCAGATAAGTCGAGAAAAGCATAATTAGACCCCTAGGCGACTGTGGAAGGGGATGAAATGACTTGTGGTGGAGCGCCGACTTCCAGCTTTTCCAATAGGACTTGCACACACTCACACGAGCATGTTAGTGCGACCAGAGAAATTAATTTCCAGCTGTTGATGCCAGTGGGAGAGAGATTAGCTATCTTCCTTCAATGGTTTGTCAGCTATCTTACCTATATCCTCCCATTTCCGACGGAAGCAACTTTCTCTTTGAAAGACATTGCCCTCCAAGAAAGGGATAAACCAGAATACTCCAAATTCGGAGGAATAAGACCAGCTTGTCAACAAGCAAAGAGTTCAGTCATTTCAAGTACATTTAGAGTCCAACCCATTCTTCATACACCAAGAAGTCCTGTGATAAAACCTGCCAGATGAGACGTCTCTATGTCTCTTGTTATCTATAGCAATGGCTTCTACTAACTTCGTTACACTATTCTCTCCATATTTAAAGGTAAGAAGTCGCCAAAAATCGTTCTTTTATCTTCATCGACCAGCCACCCCAAATCAAAGCCATCGCTCCTCTACTGCTCAACGAGTTCTACACGTGTTTCTTGTATAACTTCAACACTCTTCAAAAGCATTTACATAATTCAGTCTGCGCGTTCACAAAATTTAACTTGTAGTTCTAAGGGGAATTATCAATTGCTATATAATTAGAGTAATTTCACAGTACCTAAGAACAAACGAAGATATTCAGTGCAATAAATGCAATTTAATTTCTATTGCAGTGAATAATTACATATTTTAGGTTATCCTATTATTAAGCATCTTCAATTAAAATTGTTAAATTAATTATTTACTGTGTATTTTAATAAAGCACAAAATCCACTTTCTTTTATTGCAATCCACCAGCGTAAAGAGGAAACATTCAACACCCTATAAATTCAGTCAGAGCAGTCACTACCTTCGTTAGTTTTCAAGTTAAATCAAAGAAAAACATATTTTGTCCTACTTTTATATAATTCACTGCCAGCACTTTTAGTGGCGCCTACAAAAACAATTATATCACCATCTCCGGTCGTTTGCCAAATATCATCCTTCTGTGGTCTTTTATAAAAATTGAAGGCTGATTTTAATTGCCGTGTTGAACTCTAAGCTTCTATGGAAACGATTAGAATCACGTGAGTTGGAGTCTATCGAGGATTTTAATTTTTCCTAATCAAGAGAATGCGCATACGCTGCCTCTGTACAATGAGGCCAGCCCGAATTATGGGCCAGACAGTGAAAAGCTCTCTTTCAGAAGCATAGAGTGGTGATCGATAAGAAGAAATTCACACCGATAATCTCACATTTGCAAATGTAAGCTGATGCTACCGTGCGTGATTTAATCATAACTCACTGCTATTGGACGATATGAGGTTTTCAAACAGGCGTTACTAATGCGCACAACCACTTCCAAGTGCCAAGGTCTAAAACAACTTTTGAGGCAAGAGCAGTTTGCTGGTAGGAGAGTCATTGAGCTACTGCGTACACTGAGATCTCTCGCTGATTAACTTACCCATTTCATTAGTTAACACTCCCTTGGGAGCTATTTCTGCAGTGCCTTTCGCCCCACACGCAGTAAATGTTGATCACCTTATCTTCTAGAATCTCTTTGGACCAGGCAGTAAAAGGGCCGATAACCTCTTACAAGTGTCTTCGCCTAAAGTAACCTCAATAAACTCTCATCTCCATCAAGATTAGGTCGAAGCTTTGTTGCTTAACTTAAGACTGGATTCGTAGGTATTTGAGTTCTTCGCATTTGCATCCCAGCCAGCCAGGAGTGCCACAATGTCACTCCCTCGCGCCTGATCCTCAAGCCGTCGTCGATCCACTTCCTTCAACATGGGACTCAAAGAACACTGATCCTACCACCACCGATTTAAAGAAAAAGTTCGTAAGTCCATTTAGAGGAGCTAAACACCTTCTCTTACTTACTGGCGGGCGTGGGAAGCGAATTCCAAGAACGCTATCATTTACTGGTTGACCCAGTCACCAAGACACGGTTTTTTGCAGATTCCAGGGCAGCTCTCAAAATAGTATCGTTGAATTTATGTAAACAAAATAGGTTCGATTCACTCTTTTAAGTTACAAGCTGTAAATGGTACCTCGATTCCAACCTACAGCGAAAAATGGCTGACACTAATCCTCGGGTTACGAGGCTGCTTTCCCTAGAAATTAATGGTGTCAAAACTTTCACAGGCGTTCTTGGGAATACATTTCCTAGGCCATTCTGATATATTGATTGACTTCAAGCGGTGTAGGCTAGTCGACGTGCAGAGAATTTTCCTAAACGGGAAAGCTGCTTGTACTCCCATCTGTCCTGCATCATCTTTCCATTTCAGTCTTGATTACCTGTACCAGACCACTTTAAGGAGCTGAACATGTGAAGTATGCAATTAATTACCAACTCTAAATGTGTTCGAGTTACATAGAGAACAGTAATAAAATTTAAGAAAAAATATTATTAATGAGATCAAACAAGTGAAGAACAAGAATAAAAAAGTATATTAAAAGGTAGCTATTTTCATGACAGACCCGCTTCCAGGATTGTATCACTACCTTATATATTCCTCCTTAGGTAAATATATGATATAAATCACAGTATATATGTGGGTATAAGTATATGTACATGTGTATAAGTATATATGAATACTTCACTCTTATTAACAAGCCAAAAGAATTCATACCCTGTGTAGGGGAATGGTCACTCCCCCACCACCCCCCGTTCACTCGTGATGCAGTCCCAAGGCGGTTACCGCAAGGACATCCGTCGAAGGCATCGGCGGGTCAGTGCTTAACCACAGTTTGGCACAACTCGGTGCCATGTAAGACCCTAAAGGTCAAAAAGGTAAGATCTCCCCCAGGAGAGTGAGATCCAGTTTCACGTTGAACAAGAAATTGGAGACGGGTTTCTCCCAATCTCGATGGCTAACGAGGAGCCGATGTTTGACTTCGTGGGAAAGACCGTTTGGAAAAAGAACTCTCCTGGGGCCGTCCTCAAACCCCTCTCCCCCTTACCACTCCCCCAGTGGGGGTGCGAGGTATAAATGAGGAACTCTGAGGAAAATCGTGGTAGTATACGTCAGTCTCTAGGTGACGAAGTCCTCGGATCCAAAACCGAGCTACCGAGACTGGAGAGGTAGTTTACTTGTGTCGCCAGACCAAGAAGTACCCTGCAAGAGAGGCAGGGCTACCTACCTTAAGGGGCTAAGAAGAAACTCATCCTTGAGCTAAGTCCCTGGTTATCAAACCAAACGATAAGTTAACTTTGGTAAGTTCAACTTACTCTCGCCATAGAGACTCCTCATATCCAGGTGCACCTTAAACGCCAGGGGTATTCCTCGTCCTTGAGGAATTAAGAAAAGAAGAAGGAAAAGGCTCCCCCTCGAGCCCGTTATTCGGTGGCCACACCAAACTTTAAGTAACTTATTCTCGCCAGAGAAACCTCCCTCCGTTATCCTCACCCTTAAAGAAGACTCTTCCCGAGTTCAGTCCTCGTCCATAAGGAAATAAGTAACGAAGGTGAAAAGCTCCTCCTCGAGCTCGTTACTCGGTGATCACACCGCACTCCAAGTTAACTTGATTTAAGAAACAAGTTCGACTCACTCTCGCCAGAGAGACCACGACTGCCTAGGTGTTGCATAAAGCACCGTCTTGGTTCTCGCCCTTAAAGAACCCTTCCCCCCCCCGAAAGAACGTGTGGACCCCCCAGCTGCTACCCTCGCCAAAACAACCGTGGAATTTCGCCCATCTCGACACACGGCACGCGTCGTGAGGCAATAACATTTCTGAGGCCTTTAAACTCCACATGAGTCCGTAAGCCTAATTCTTATATTATTGTTTTGTCTAGAGAAAACGTTAACCAATTTTTGTGGGGAAACTAATTTAATTAATTCTTGTTTATAATAATATTTAGAGTATTGCTGTAGTTAATGTATAAAGGTTGTGTATTCAATGGTTAAAGATAAAATATAAGTTTATTTTGTGAATTAGTGGGCGTTTCTTTTATATCCTTACGTGTTTGGTAACGGCTCTGTTCTTTAAGGTATTCCTATAATATCAATATATATTAGACACTCTTAGCACTCTTAGAGATAGAACAAAAAGGAGGGGAATTCTACGACACTAAATAAAAGTGGTGTCAGGTAAGTAGGGTTCTTATCAGAAAGAATTCTACGACATAATTAAAGTGGTGTCAGGTTTTGTAGGTTGTTATTAGAAAGAACCCAGCAGTGTCTAATTTAGAAAGAGCCAACACGTAAAGGAATATCAGGAACAAGAGAATAATTGACGAGAGGAAAATTGGTAGAGTTAGGGGTGGTAACAATATAAAGGTAATTGGCATTCCAAGTGGTAATTTTGTTGTCGGGAGTGGCATTTCAATCAGCATAGTAGTGGGATTAAGGGTAAGTTATGCTGAGCGCTACCTGGTGAGTGGTGGCATAATTACCTGAGAATACAGAAAGGAAAAGTCGACGGACCAACACGAAATGGATCCAGTCAAAAGATTTTACCAACAAGCCCAAAGTCTGGGACTTGAAGGCACAGAAATGCATGACTACGTCATGGCAGAACTAAGAATAGATTGTGAAGAAGAAGAAAGAATTTTGGATATAGAAGAAGAACAAGATTTAATAAAGTTTGAGAGAGAAACAGAGGATATAATAAGAGAAAATAAAAGAGAACGTGAATTAATGGAAATATGGATGAACCGGAAAAGTGAAGAATCCCGAATACAGCGGAAAATAGAAACAGAGGAAAGAAGAATGCTGAGAGGAGGTAAAACAAGCGAAAGAATAATACTGTTGAAAAGAGAAGCACGAGAATTCAGAATAAGGACAGAAATGGAAGATGAAGAAAGAAGACTAAAGAGAAAGCTGGAAGATGAAGAAAGAAGAACTCGACGGGAAAACGAAATAGCGAAAGCAGAACAAGAAGCCGAGGACAGGAGAATGGAGAGAGAAAAAGAGTGGAAAGAGAGGAGAATAAAGATTAAAAAAAAATAGATGAAAGAAGAATGAAGAGGGAAAAAGAACGTGCTCAAGCTAAAAAAGAAGAGAGAGAAGAAAAGGCAAGATTGCTCGCACTCGAAAGAGCACCTATCGAGAATCTCATAGAGGCCGAGGAAGTTGTAGCCCGGCCTGGACCTAAGAAAGGACCATCGAGGGAAACCCAGCCAAATAGGGTATTGATGGAAGAAATAGGAAGTAGGAATGAGGTACCAGCAGGAGTACCTAAGGAAGAACTTACGAGGAGAACCCAGCCAAATGGGGTTATCACGGAAGAAGAGAGGGTAGAGGTACGAGCAGGTGTACCTGAGGAACTACCGGCGAAGAGAATCGAGTCAAATGAGTTGACAAGGAAGGAGGAAAGAGGTGCTATTGCGATACACCCGTGTAAGACTAATCAAATGGTAGAAGCGGATGAGTATCCCCTACCCCTAGTAGTCTCCTCCCCGAACGAAACGTCCACGGAGTTACCGCTAAATCACCAAGGCGTAGGGAGCGCCACGCCCATTAACGACCTCGCAGGGAAAAATTTTCTCGATCCCCAAAGATCGAACCCAGACACGATCTTCCCGTGTACCTGGTTAAAGGAGAGCTATGGGACTCAAGTTCTCATCAATTATGCCCCGCTACAACAGGCCGCTCTAGCCATAATGTTCAGTTTAAAGGTAGTCAAGTACCATAATATGGGTAAGTCGAGTAGGTTGAAATACCGCTACCATTTAGTACCATACTTGGGTAGACTCAATAACCAGAACGGCCGACTCAGGCGCGGTAGAATAATGGTCACAGAGCACCATTTTAGGATCAGCTACATCAAAGGAGCCGATAATGTACAGCTGCTCTATAGGTGGAGACGAAAAACCATTGAGGGTTATTTCAGTACCTAATGAGCCTGAAACCATGTTTTCATTTGTTGTTCGTGTTAATATTTATCGGTAGGATTTAAGTTCTCAAAAACTTAGAAAGGTAAGGAAGTAGCTTGTTTTGTTTTGTTTTTTGTGGGTAATCGATGAATTAAGGTTTTTTAATTTTCTATGTAAAATTGTATTGCGAGTAGGTCTAGCTCGACACATTGCCTGTGTAAACGCGCGCGTGGACGCTCATGTGTAAGGAAACTTAATGTAAGAGAGGGCTCAAAGAAATACAACTTTGCTAAGCTCGACTAGGTTGAGTAAGGTGTTTTGAGTTCCCGGGAGCCTCCCCCGCTCCCCATTAAATTCTTCGGTGGGAGGTGTGTAGGGGAATGGTCACTCCCCCCCCCCCGTTCACTCGTGATGCAGTCCCAAGGCGGTTACCGCAAGGACATCCGTCAAAGGCATCGGCGGGTCAGTGCTTAACCACAGTGTGGCACAACTCGGTGCCATGTAAGACCCTAAAGGTCAAAAAGGTAAGATCTCCCCCAGGAGAGTGAGATCCAGTTTCACGTTGAACAAGAAATTGGAGACGGGTTTCTCCCAATCTCGATGGCTAACGAGGAGCCGATGTTTGACTTCGTGGGAAAGACCGTTTGGAAAAAGAACTCTCCTGGGGCCGTCCTCACCCCCCTTCCCCTTACCACTCCCCCAGTGGGGGTGCGAGGTATAAATGAGGAACTCTGAGGAAAATCGTGGTAGTATACGTCAGTCTCTAGGTGACGAAGTCCTCGGATCCAAAACCGAGCTACCGAGACTGGAGAGGTAGTTTACTTGTGTCGCCAGACCAAGAAGTACCCTGCAAGAGAGGCAGGGCTACCTACCTTAAGGGGCTAAGAAGAAACTCATCCTTGAGCTAAGTCCCTGGTTATCAAACCAAACGATAAGTTAACTTTGGTAAGTTCAACTTACTCTCGCCAGAGAGACTTCTCATATCCAGGTGCACCTTAAACACCAGGGGTATTCCTCGTCCTTGAGGAATTAAGAAAAGAAGAAGGAAAAGGCTCCCCCTCGAGCCCGTTATTCGGTGGCCACACCAAACTTTAAGTAACTTATTCTCGCCAGAGAAACCTCCCTCCGTTATCCTCACCCTTGAAGAAGACTCTCCCCGAGTTCAGTCCTCGTCCATAAGGAAATAAGTAACGAAGGAGAAAAGCTCCTCCTCGAGCTCGTTACTCGGTGATCACACCGCACTCCAAGTTAACTTGATTTAAGAAACAAGTTCGACTCACTCTCGCCAGAGAGACCACGACTGCCTAGGTGTTGCATAAAGCACCGTCTTGGTTCTCGCCCTTAAAGAACCCTTCCCCCCCGGAAGAACGTGTGGACCCCCCAGCTGCTACCCTCGCCAAAACAACCGTGGAATTTCGCCCATCTCGACACACGGCACGCGTCGTGAGGCAATAACATTTCTGAGGCCTTTAAACTCCACATGAGTCCGTAAGCCTAATTCTTATATTATTGTTTTGTCTAGAGAAAACGTTAACCAATTTTTGTGGGGAAACTAATTTAATTAATTCTTGTTTATAATAATATTTAGAGTATTGCTGTAGTTAATGTATAAAGGTTGTGTATTCAATGGTTAAAGATAAAATATAAGTTTATTTTGTGAATTAGTGGGCGTTTCTTTTATATCCTTACGTGTTTGGTAACGGCTCTGTTCTTTAAGATATTCCTATAATATCAATATATATTAGACACTCTTAGCACTCTTAGAGATAGAACAAAAAGGAGGGGAATTCTACGACACTAAATAAAAGTGGTGTCAGGTAAGTAGGATTCTTATCAGAAAGAATTCTACGACACCCTGAAACCATTGTTTAAAGTTAAATTCAGAAAAATTCCGAAATAAGTCATACGAGTTGACTCCCCCATACATTTAGCAACAAGTATTTTTCTGCCAATTTCTCGCAAAGTCATGCCCTACCCCTCTTGCTAAATAACCCCCTCACTTAGATTGAAACCCCGCTCCTTTGAATGCACATTCCCTTCTGATTGTGTAACTAACCCTTTCTTCCGATCTTTCCCGCTTGCTATGAAAATCTCTCCAACTAAGACTCTTTCCGTTCTTCTAATTCAGATTAACGAATCCTGGTTAACTTATTTTTCCTTTATGGCCGATTGGCTTAGATATAGACAAACATGCCCATGCAGCACTGGAATATATGTTAATTGGTGGATCCAATTTGAAAATAGCTTCTAGCGTATGCAAAATGAAGTAAGATTGAAAAGAGACACACCTTTTGTACTAATATGGTAAATTTAATTTAAATACACATATTTTCGAAAATCAGCACATATAACGTAGGGCATTTTTTGTCAAAGGTAGCTAAGCTCTCAATTCTCCAAAGACTAATCACCTAGAAGTATAAACTTCTTGATATGAGATCTTTTGAAAGCTGTAAAGATTTATGAAAGAAGTAGAGCTAAAGAAATAATTAAAGTTAAAAAATCACTCCGTTTTGATTCCTAGTCTTTAGTTGGAATCTCCTCGGTCAGTGAAAAGGTCCGACTGCTCGAGCGCATGCTATGACTCTAACTTAGTCACAATTCAAGAAGGCAACCTGAAGCGATGCTCCTGTTCCTATTTCCAAGAACCCTTTTGCCAACCAGTGCCAAACTCCCATTACTTTAAAAAATGACCAAAAACCTATAGGATCATCAACATTTGCCACCAGAACCCCGCCCAATTTACACACATTGCGACAGATGGTTCTTCCGTCTATTACTTTGCCAGAAGGCTCACTCTACACAAATTAGAGGTGTCATGGAAGAAGTTTGAGGAGATTTTGTGCAATGGCATCCTCCGGGCTTCAAAAGAGAAAGTGCGCCCTTTCTGCATGTATATCCCAAATTTGCAGACAAATGGAGACCCTGAGTCGATTTTAGAAGTATTTATGCCCAGCAAATGAAGGCTTTGTCCACCTCGTACCAAATGTGATGGATTTCTGCTAATCTATACAGAAAATCCGTATTTCCTAATGTCTACCTAGTCAAGGCATACCAGAATATAAACTGTGATCATGACTCAATCCAACACAAGACAGAAGTTCAAACAAATTCAGGACAAACTCAGCATTTTATCGACTCAGTATTATGGGCCTCGATTTACTTTTCGTATTTATAGACGACATTTATAAATTATCAATACAGAAGTTGTATTTATAATTAACCCCCTCAAAATTTACGTTTGTATCCTCGAAGAATACATTTCTGGTCATTATCTCATGAAAGATGGTATCTCCACAGCGAAGAAAATTGAACCCATTAGAAAGTTAGCACTGCCGAATACCTTCAACCAACTAAACGATTTTCTTTAGATGGTCAACTTTTACCATCGTCTCATCCCATGCTGTGCATAACTTTTATATAGCAAAGGAGGAACTAAAATAAAGAGCTCCTGCTTAAGTGGATGGATAAGATATTCAAATCTTGCACTTATTTAAAAAGCAAATGTCACCGAATGGATTATATGTCGTATTTCCATACAGACTTTTGTCATGTTCTGGTTAAAAACAACGTCGTAGCCTATTCTTTATCTAGCTTACAGACCGCCAGAATCAAGTCACATCAGACAGACATAGATTACTGTGGAATTGTGGCAAATCAAAATGAAGATTCCGACCTCCCTGGCCTACCTGGATGCCCCGGTTACGTGAAATTTGAAAGGCTTACATGCAACTCATGAAATTACGCATCTACTGTCAATTCTCTACTTAGAAACACCACAGCCGTATAATCCTGTGGCCTTCTGGGATGGTATATTAGCTTCCACGCATTGTCTTTTTCATATAGGCATTAAAGCTTCCCAAAGGTGCTTGAATTACTGTTTATTTGGCCGATGATCAAATCTACACCGAGACAAAACCGCCGTTCTGGTTTTCCAACAGTCAAAATTTAAATTAAAGGTTTAATGGTAAAAATTAATATTATGATGCAAGCTTTATCAAGGATATAAGGAAATGTATCGATTCGTAAAAGGTCATTCTTTCAATCCACCAAAATATTTTTCTTTATGTATTTTTTGCAGTATCTTTGTTAAGGTACCATCTGTGAAAAGAATGGTATCAAATTGCTTGTAGAAAATAAAAAAAAGAGCTTGATTCCTCTAAATAACTTGCAAATTTGGAATTAATTTTGTGATTAAATGTTGAGCGATTTATTTTGTAATAAGAAATTTCCAATGGCTGTCTAAAGTTAGAAATAATAAGAAAATAATGCATATGATGTCTGCCTAAGGCTTCTTAAATGCTCAAATTAGATAATAGCGTACATACGAATACTAAAAAAGGCTAAACCCCATTAGAAGCCAATTCATAGAGACCTATCTCTATACTGTACAAATAGCACAATTCTCGCAACAATCGCCATTGTCATCATTATGTGGGGGGTGACTTAATCACTTACTGCAACGCGAACCGTTGAAGGACTGTTCACAGGGATTAATGACCGACTAGGAGGTCAAACTTGAGGTGGTGGGTTTCAAATCCTTAATAATCAGACAGAGTGCATAATTGGTTGACTGATTTAATGATAACACACTTCTGCCTAAGGAAGCTTTAAGTCTTTCAGATTTTGTGGTGCTTGAACGTTTAATCTAATCTTTGTTTAAAGCCAATTACATAAAGGCCTTTAAGAAAACATGGAATTCAACGTCTTTTCTTAGGTTAGTCTAGCTGTCATGAACAGCTTCAATAAAATGTGAATGAGTAGAAATAGTTTTGTTGAAAGTAAGAATAAAAATAGATAACTTCCTTGAGGCTTTTTTGACCAGCTAATTATGATGAATTACTGAAGTAATGGCGTAGTTGCCTGGAGTGAAGGGCATCACTTTTATACGGCCATTTCTGGCATAAATTTAAAAAAAAATAAAATGCCCCGACGACTTGAATTGAGGAACTTGATGAAATAAATCTCTGATCAATTAGGTAGTAAAGTGGATCAATAAACAATATATTTTGTTACTTTATTTCTAACAAGGAATATTATGAATTAATAATAATGAATTATAATAAATAGAAAATTCCAAAAGTTTAATTTACACTGTCGCGAATTATACGTCAATAGAAATAACTAATTAACTAATATCTACAATGATGTGAATTAATTGCACCGGTATTCAACTTAGTCAGTAAGTGATTTTAGTTTCATCAGATTAAATTAATTGAAATTGATTGATTTACGCAGAAGCTAATATGGTACTGTATGAGAAATGCGGAAAGGAGAGTACTTGGAGAGTTGTCAAGCGAAATGAGAGTTAGTTGCATTGTCAAAAACTACGATTTGGTCGAGCAAGGCAGGAGTATATTTTAAAGAGATAAAATTATATTCTTGTTAAGGAGATTCCAGAGAATATGTTCGCACTGAAAAGATCACAAGAAATTGCAGAGTCTAGGAGTTAGCGACATACTTTGACCCTTAAAAGAGGGAGATACTCGCGAGGAGAGGAGGGAAACAAATTTATTTATACTTGCATAAATTGGTCCTTGATTGAGTAAGGTTATTAGTATTCTTATACCAAGTAGGAATAAACTTATCGGAATGTTCAGGGAGGAAATGACCCCAGCGGACGGGTCGTGCGCAAGCCCGGTAAAGTTGACTTTTGAAATTATTCGGATCATCTGGCGTAGTGAGAACTTCTGAGATCGCATGGAAGAGAGTTATTCTCTAAAAGTCCTTTTGTATGCATACTCCTTGCGGTCAGAGGTAAGAGAAACGATGAATAGGCGAATAATTTGGAACGCTATGCGCCGGTCGAAGCGTGGTGTGTTGCTCTTAATGCTCAAACCCAGTAGGACTTAGGAATTTCCGTATCGAAGTTCATGAAAACGCATGGTCTTCATGTGCTCTCTACACACTGGGCCGCACACGCCCGACAACAATTCCGGGTGGATCTGGCACCAAAGATTCGACTGCTCGAGAGGTGCATGAGGGGAAGGGGGGCCCTGAGCCAGAAGTACTTTCCAACAGCACCGGTTGGGCTTGCACTTGAGGCCGTTTAGTACTCGGCCTGTTCGAAATTATGACGGAAAATACAACCTGTACTCCAGTAACCACAGTGAGCCGTGAAAGTAAGGATCGAGGGAGTATTTGACGGAGAGGAAGTTGAGCTCGAGAGATCTTTTCTCGTTTGTTTCTTTTTTTCTTTTTTTGTCTTCGGGATTTTTGGGTATTTGAGGCCGAGAGAAAGAAGCTTTAAAGAAGAGACAAAATAGACACTCGTAAGGATAATGCAGGCGATCTAGGCCTTAGTCATATTACAAAAAATATGGCCTGGTCTTGTTTAAGTACAGAATTATTCAGAGGGCAATGAATGTTTTCGTTAATGTTTAACAATTATCACAACTTAATTCCCGCCTACGCTCGGCTAGCAATCAGAGCTTATGCGACGTCTCCTCTTAGCAGAATCCTAATTTACCCAGGCCAATGCCTTACGATTTATACGGAGCCCCGGAAGTGAAAGTTACAGGAGCGTCGGGAGGATGATTTTGCTTTATCTATATAGAGGAGCACCAGAAGTGAATTTAAAACTTCACGCCATCTTGCTGAACCTTACGTTGTTACGATTAGGCTCGCTATAGGCCGTCTTATCGAACGGAAGTGACCTAAAAAGAAGCCGATCGCGGGTTCTTTCTGTCCTACGCGTCTCTCTCTCTGACAAACACCTTAGTAAGGTTTTGTATCCAGGCAGATATGTTTTACTTCTGTTGGTTGTTAATCTTAATTTTCTCCAATCCATCAAGAAAGAAGGTTTCATTTTATCTCCTTTTGTAAGATTTAATATTGTTCACACTTAGTTTTCATAGTTTGTGATTGTTTATACTCTTCTTTCCTTCCCTGTCTGTCCGCTGATTCTATTTTACTTTTCAGGCCAAACAGAATAAAGTAATTTATTGATCTCACCATGGCGGCAACAAGAAAAGGATTCTCTGCCATAACTTAAAAAAAATGCTTTCTCTAGCCAATTTCAAATTAATGACTTGACAACGTCAGTTTGTCACTCATTATACACCTGATTTTAAAGACTCGATATCCACGAAGTCATCTGGATCTTTGTCAAATCTTACATGAGACATTTTTGATGAAGTTGGTCGAAAGGTATGAAGATCTTTTATGATTAACACCAACTTCGATCATTCACAGTATCATTTGTGTGGAGACAGATTAAGGAATTAATAATTAGTGGGATAATTGCTCCCTTACTTTACAATGAAGTAAGTGAGGGCACTGGTAAACAAGGAGAGAAAGATAAAGAAAGATAGAGTGGGTAGGAGAATTTTTATCTAAAAAATGATAAGGTGATATTTCTGTGCGTATTGTTGTTGCCGCTTCTGGTTGAAAACACCACAAATTACATCATTCTATCGACAAAACTGCTTCCTGGAGATGCTTTTTATTGACTCAGAACCGCAGTGTTTTTGCAATCCTTTTTTTTTACCTACTCTCTATTTTGACACCTCGATGGCAAACTCAATCAGAATTCAAACAATTTCAAGGGTAAATTGAATTGGAGCAGTGGCTGTATATGGCATGAAAGAATTTTGACGTATCTTTTCTGAATACTTTTGTCATATATGTTTAAAATCGGTATATTATTTAAAACTGTGAAAAATTACGTTTAACTCATTTACATCGCTTAATTGCATTTTGACCGCATTTACGACGTCAATTCCTGTAGCTATGCATATTATTACGGATAAGTTACATTGGTATTTTGTCTAACCCGCAGCAAGTGGCTTAATCTTCGTAATTGTCACTTTCTATGAAGATTTATTGTAATTTTGAGATACGTCCTATGGGCTCCTGAATTACGACTTGATAGTTCTATTCATTCAATTTACCCCATACTTGGTTTATCTATAATCCTTCAACAGTGAGTGCATATTTTTACTTCGTTGACTATTGCAAGTTTCTTTTTGAATTAAATAACTTTAAATCTTCCTGATGATATATGCCCTTTTTCATCCTAAATGCTTTCAAGTGTGCGTTGAAGACCCACCTATTCTCCATCTAGGTTCCCCAGGGAGCAGACAGGCAATTTGGAAAAGCCTGCAGCTATGAAGAGCGCTTTACAACAGCGGATATTGATTGGTTGATTACTATATGAGGCAAAGGGCCAAGTGACACCTAAAAGACTCTAATACGGATAGTAAGAGTGCAAATGCAGATACGGAGCAGCATTGATGCTCATGTTATTTATGATTACAGGAAAAGGTTTGCAAAATTCCAACATGGAAAAAAAACCCACAATTGCGAGCTGTATTTAAATATTTAAATTTTATGCGGATGATTCATGTAAGAAATATTTTGCGTCACTCAACTTAAACTTCTGTTGTTTGTTACCTAGCAAACTGTGTTTTTAGGAATACTGCAAAACTGAAATGATTGAGAGATGTAGGGAAAATGAGGAAAAAAAAGTGAATAAGAAAAGGAGAAACGGATAGAATCTTTTTCATATTAAAGACAAGTAAAAGTGGTAACATAAATCTACTATTTAAGGAAAGTTAAGCATGTCCTTAGATGCAATGAGGATTGAAATCTCATAGAAAGCTAATAGGACAGAGGTCACAATCCACTGGAACAAGGGAATAAGACAAATAAGAGTTTCAAACCATTTGCAAGACTCAACCTTTGGGAATAAAGTTTTTTACGAACGCCATTTTTTGGTAGAAGAGTCGAGGATATTCAAAAATCAGCTTAGATTTGTTTTCTTGATTTTTTGGAGATGGAAGAAGGTGATAGTTAATATTCATTTCCTGCCTACTTTCTCGTTTCTTTATCTATCATCAGTAAAGTGGGTGGCCTGCAAGAACCCCATCACGTTACAGGAGCATTCACAGTCCTCTGTTTCATGATTGTCCTAGCTTAGGGCAGTGTTGAGTATCACATTGGTCATAGTAGAATTTGATGCATGTTGGTGCCTGGGCAAGGTATTTTGTATAAATTATGATGTGATTTTGAGGAGGAGGATGAATGAAATCATACAGGTGTTGGTAGTAGTCTGTTTTGGTTTCTTTTCGAGTCACGGTAGAGGTATTTTTTGTAAGTGGTGATTTGTATAGTATAATTTTTGTACTCTGTTTAAATGATCGATACTATCATCTCCAGGCGTGCAACAATTGATATTAATTTACTTTGTACGTTTAAATATGGGATGAAAGTGGGTTTTACGAATTATATAATAATTTTGGCTGCTTTATTTTGTACTGTAGGGAGTTTGTTTATATTGATTTTATATAGTATTGGTTGCCAGGCTGGCGCTGCATTATTAATAGTGGTCCGGATGAATTATTTTAACAGGGTTTTTTTAAAAATTTTTGTTATCTAAAGGTCGTGATTTCTAATGCATTTGTGGCATTGAGTTTATCTATTTTTATATTATATATATTTGTGATATGTGAGATGAAGGTCATGTATGTGTCGAGCGTGATTTCTAGGAGGGTGTTTTTTATTAAAGGTCGGATTTGTGGGTTAAGTGTGATACATATGTCTATTGTTGCTTTATATTTTTCTAGTGTGACTATTGCTACTGATGCTTTGGTGGCGGAGGCTGGTATTTGTTATTGTCTAAGCGATTGTTGTATTATTGGGGTTTTTGTGTTTGGTTTGGATGTTCTGCTGTTATTAAAATGTCTGTGAAAATTCTTTTGGGGGGATATTTGGGGATTATTGTTGTGGAATATTTTGCGAGAATAATTTGCAGACTAAGGTTGAGAGTCTGGTACCGTTGAGAGCACCGTTTTGGAGTTGTAGTACGCGTAATTTGTGTTTTGTGTAATTAATTGACGCTCACAGTCGAAGATGAAATTTATTAGCCATTTCTATCGTTGTTTATGATTCACGTCATAGGATATGTTTAGATGCATTATCGAAGACTTCGTTTATGTTGATTCTTGAGAATTATGCTGTTCTATTTTATAAAGCCGATTCAATATTATGATTAATGTAGGTCTGGCCGTATGATTTATCGTTCATTAAGGCATCTTCGGACGAGAGTATTAATTGTTTTCGAAGAGTTTGTGATCTTGGGTTACCATTCACCTTGCCTCCTTTACAGGTGAGAGGAATAGAGTTGCAAGATGCCTAGAGATCAGGTTAATCGCTATCTTTTTTTTATTTTATGGATAATTGTTTAGGCGTTCAAACCGTTGTTTTATATATTTCGTGTGCTTTTGTTCTCGGTCATGTTTTGGTTTGGCTGTAAGTATTATTAAGTCATTTGATTATCATAATGGTCTTGTTTGGACTTGGTTAATTTCATTCAATATTTGGGTGTGTTTGGTCAATTTCGGGTATTTTTTTACGTATCGGTTTATTGTCTAATTAGGGATGAATTCCACAGTTCAGTTTTGTCGCACTTGTTTTTTGTTTCTTTACCTTTTCCCTATATGTGTTTTAATTTGTTCAATTAGCTCGGAAATTTTGCATGGATTCTAGCTATTCTTTGTTTTCTAATAGTTTTCCTATTGATACGTTCTCATTTCACATTAATTTTTCTTACATTTTCTATGGTCTTCGTCTTAATTCTTGAGTTATTGAATCTAATATCGCTTCTCGATATAGATTTTCTTGTTTTTTTTCATTTCTCTTCTTTTTCTAGGTGTAATTAAGTATGTGCGCTTTCTTTGCACTTTCTACATATACAGCTTGTGGTTTCGACACGGAAAAATGTGTATATGCTGGGGAAATTGGTATTTCCTTTATCATCCCATGGTAGACTTTTATTTTGTTTTCTTTTGAAGGTTTCTGAACACGTACAAAGTTCTGACTGCTTGTTTAGCTCTTTTAATCCACATTGTGGCGTGCTTCTTGTAACTGGTTTTGCCATCACTATTCCAAGTATATTGCGTACTGTGGTGAAAGGATATATTTTATCACCCACTCTCAATTCTGTTTGTTCCCCCTATTGGGACTATCTTGAATTTTCTATCATTGGTGCAGATTATAATTTTGGCTTCGTACTTGTTCATATTTTTTATTTCTGTAATAATCACAGAAGCTTGTATCCTTTTATTTCTATAAGAGCATTGCATAATCTGAGTGATGTCAACGTGTAATGAATGTTGAAGAAGCAGGAGGATTTCTTTGCGCTGGGATCTCTGCCGTGTATATTGATACAATGTTGGGCTTAGGCAATCCCATGAGGAGGTCATACCCGGATGAGAATTTATTACCACCTCCTTTAACCATATACTTAAACAGGTCTTCCTCTAAATTTTCACTTACTCTTAGTTGAAGAATTTTATATCGCATGCCTTTTTGCCACATATTGTCAAATGCCTTTGAGACATATTATGTATACATATTCCCCGTTTCATTTAGCTTGGGAGATCTTCTCACTGATTAGACTAATTGCCATATCTGTACTTCTGATTTTTCTGAGGCCTTACTGATGATTATTATGTAGGGAGTTCTTTTTCAAGTATTATACAAGCCTTTGTTTAAGGATTTTCTTGAAAAATCCTTGGGAAATTCCATGTAAGAAATTGTCTTGTAGCTACTTTTGCTCGTGGGGGACTTTCTCGGATTTGCTATAAATATAACTATCAGGAGAATTGCCGATCTTTAGACAGGCGTCAATATTTTCTTAATTCCTTCAAGAATGTATCTCGGAGCCTCTGCTTATCTAAGTTTAGTTAGTCGAGAATGATCCGGTGCTTTCTTTTTGAAAGAATTGAAGGCTCCTTTTACTCCTTTTGTTACTATTAACGACCCTTCGCCTACCATTAAGTTCCTAGAAAGAAATTGTGTGTTCGTTTGCGCTTTTTTAGGTCTAATGCCGCAATTATGTTCAAGGCTACATTAGTAGCCCTTATGTTAGATTGCTTGTCAGAGAGGATTTTTTCCATCAGTTTGTTATGAATTTATTGTTCTTGTACTATATTCGTAGTGATACCTAGATGTCATTTTCAGGAATATTGTTTTTTACCATGTCTAGGGGTATTCATCATTCTGTTAGGTACGGATCGTTCATTGAGATCTTGTAGTACGATGGTAATCGTTCTCCATTAAGCTGATAATTTTTTTCTGCAGTCGATCAAGCTCTGAAATAGTGCCTTTTCTGATTATAATTTGTTTGGAGGCTTTAAATTCACTCTTAAGTTCAGGCCACGTTGGGTAGTTCTTGATGGCTCTTCATATTTAGGTGATCACTACCGATTTTTTGTAGTTCTCAGCACATTCAATTTTGGCGTTAAGGCATCGGTGAGCTCTTTTCTTTTTCGCGAGACGATGGTGATATATTTAGCATTAATCTTCTGTTTTACATTTACATCGAGGAAGGGAAGACGTCTCTTTCGTTTTCCCATGTAAGTCGGAAAACGGAATGAAATTCTAAGGTCCTTTTAAGTTGCAGTAATTGTTGTTCGTCGTTGAATGTAAGTTGTGTCGTCAACACAACTCAAATGAATTTTTAGACAAAGTCACACTTGTTAAGGGCGTTTCTTCTTGGTTTCGCATGTACAAAATCGCAAAAGTAGAACCAATTTGGATCCTATCGTTATTGCGTCGAATTGACGGTGTTTCTGAATTGGAAATTGAGATAAAGCTTTTGTTATATTTTTAAGAGTTGCCTTAACTTTTAGGTTTCAATTCGTGTTTGCAGGGCTTGATCAAGATTTTCTTAGACGTACTTCACAATTATATTAACAGTGTCTTTTAATTACATATCGGTGGATATTCTCTCGACTACAAGAAAAATGGTAAAGTCTCCGAACGGAAAACTGGAGAATATCAAAGAAATCACATGCCGACTTAACGGAGAAGTTTCAGGTGATGAATAGTGTAATAATGATTTCAATTAATTAGCGATAATGTATGTTGTGATTGAGATTTGAGAAATGATTGGGAAAAGAAGGTTATTTTAATTGTGTGAGTTGAAGTTGTCGTAGATGTTTTCTAAAAAAATTTGCTTTTGGTAGGAAGGAAGGTGTTGGATTTGATTAAGGAATATTGTTATTTTGAAAGATTTGATGTCTTTTTTCTTCGATTGCTCCGTTGTCTTTTGCTATTTTTTTTTCATTCGATGTATCGGATAATATGTTAGGTTTGGGTTATTTATTGAATAAAACAAAAATGTTAGACTTGTCTGCACTTCCGATGACGGTACAATTATTATCTCGAATTTCTTTCTTTTGAATAGTGTTTGGTGCATTCTGCAATGAATTAAGCGATAAGTTTTGCATTGTATTTGGGTTTTCTAATTCTCTAGTTTTTGTAAATCTTAGGAGACTAGACTTCATTCGACTCTTTTTGGTTGTTTTTAACCTATTTCGGTTTAAAGTGGCAGTGTAGGCCGAGGTTGAGGACTAAATATTTCAGTCAGGTATGTAGTTAGGCAATCTGAGGAATTTGTCATTTCCTTAGTGGGGGGAAGAAGATTTGACCCCTAAAAAGTTTGGCCATGATTCCTTTTTTTAATTTTCGTTCAGTAATTCGGAATTATTTATTTTCTGGGGAAATGGTTAGTAGATTTGTTGCCTTTGTTCTTATTTTCCTATTTTGTATGCAACAAATCTTCATCAAGTCTTCTGATATCGGCTTTAAGTTCTGGTTCTTTCTCTTGAATTGCGTAATCTGCCGTTTTACAAATTCCTTGCGCAACATTTAGTAAATCTTCATGGCTGGCTGCTGTGTCATAATATTAGTGTAGGAGGAAAGCCGCCTATATATATGCATGTATTTTAAAGAGCATGTAAATATAGTTGTCTTAGAGTAACTAGACATTTTATTGTCTTTATTGTACACACTAAGCGAACAGATTACTGTTCTAAAGCTATTAATAGCAGCGTTGAAGCATTAAAAATTAAAGATTGTAATCACTACTATTAAATTTACGTATATACATTACTTACAGACGAAAGAGCTTCGGTATATAGACACTGCCAAAACTTGCCAAACCGCAATCAATTGGGTATCAAAGGAATGACAAGGCAACAATTAATGACTACGGAATATGACAATGGAATCATTCCGATAAGAAACACAGTCTTTACAGCGAGAGCGAATCTAGGGAGAATTTTACTCTATATAAACTACATAGATAAACAAAAATAAGATTGGCCAACCGTTACAAATGAAAAGAAGAAGACAATCACAATCAGTAATTAACAAGGTGGTAAAATATACCACTAATATATAACAAGGCTTATTACTAAATAACATGAATTTTTATTATATTATATTCTGTATGTGGAAAGATATATTTTCCGACATAGCAGGTTGTACAGCGTCTTGACTATTTTTTGTCGCGTGCGAGTCTATTCGCGGGCGACTCTACATCTCACTATGTCGGTTGGTGGGTTAGTGGGTTGGTGGGTTGGTCGGTCGGTCGGTCGGTCATCGATCGGTAAGTCGGTCGGTTGGTCGGTTGACGGTTGGTCGTTGGTCAGTCTGTCTGTCGGTCGGTCGGTACCCGTTTTGATTCTTTTGTAATAACATTGTAACTATTCAGCTAATTCTAACGAAATTTGACACCCTTATGTTGTTTTACATTTTCTTTCGAATGATATAATTGGCAAGGTCCTCCCATGGTTAGCCCCATACTTATTTCGTTTTGGCAATAACATCATAACTATTTAGCCGATTATAACAAAATTTGAAATCCTTCTGTTGTTTTACATTATCTTTTAAATGATATAATTACCAAGGTCTTGCCAAGGTCGTCCCAAGGTTAGTCCTGGAATTATTGAAAGTTTTGAAGGTAGTGAGGTCATAAATGAGAATAAGTGAGGGCACGCGACTTTTTGGTCAGCAGAACTTGTTATTTTGTGACGTTCGTATTAGCGAATGCGGATTTTAGTATCAAGCTAGAGAAGTAAAATCAAATGAGGGAGATCCATTTTATTTTAAACTAATACAAATTTCTGTCGTGAAGCTTTTCATTTATTCAGGTATCTTCAGAGGGTTTGTTGTTTCGTGAGCCTTTTCTTTTGTTCAGGTATCTTTAGAGGATTTGTTGTTTCGTGAACCTTTTCCCTTTGTTCAGGGAACTTCAGAGGGTTTGTTGTTTCGTGAATCTTTTCCTTTGTTCCTTTTTTCTTCAGAGGGTTTGTTGTTTCGTGAACCTTTTCCTTTGTTTAGGTATCTTTAGAGGGTTTATTGTTTCGTGGGCCTTTTCCTTTGTTCTGGTATCTTCCGAGGGTTTGTTGTTTCGTGAGCCTTTTCCTTTGTTCAGGTATCTTCAGAGGGTTTGTTGTTTTATATTCGGTGATTTTCGTGGGTTTATCGTCGAGTTTACCTCTTTTATCGCGACCCGAATTTATTGGCGATCGTGAAGAGCGAAGAAAAATTTCTTTTTTATAGTCTGTGATTTGGGAGAGGATAGGAAGAACGTCTCTTCGTCTTCAGAATCACCTCCCCACCATCCTCTCACAAGTGTGGGAAAATAGGGATAGAGAAGTGCCTCCCGTTGACCCTCCATCTATCTCCCTCTCCTCCAACAAATGATACAAATGGACCCTTATGGGGAAGGGTCAGCGAGATTCCATAGAGTTGTAGATGGGTAGGATTAAGAGTAAAGGATTTGAAATTAGAGAGGAGAGTAAGATAATAGAAACAGGTCTATGTCAAGCATTTTCTCTTAGTGGATGGACTGAAGCAACTCCATTATGTGAGCCTACTGCTTTTCGTCGAGTTCGAATCTCCCATCCCTCTAATATTCAGTCCATTTTATCGGTTTTAACTTTTCATTCCACTTTTACTCCTTCAATTTCATACAGATGGCGGAAAAGCCGCCTAATCTTTGTTCCCTTTTGTAGTTACTCATTTTCATGTGTTTATTGCGTCATTCATGCAGTTGTATGTATTTAAGTAGATTATTTGTGTTTCGCTTATGCTGTTTATGTTACGTTGGTTTATTTGCTTAATATTATTCTATGGTGTAATATTTTAATTTTTAACTTAGTTATTTTAACTTTAAGTTTAGCATTGCACTTTAATTATACACTTTTCATTTAGGTTTGCTTATATGACTTCACATTTGATTTTTCAATTTCAACTTTACTTTGTATCTTTTTATATTTAAGTTTAGTATTATTTCACGTATCACTTTTCTTACCTTTCGAATTATGAATTTGGGGTAACTGGGTTCACTTCTGGTTGATATCTTTGGGTATCTTATCGGTATGCCGATTCGGTTTTATTTGTTGGAGATTATGATATTGGTTGTGGTATTTCTTAATGGGGTTTGTTTATGTCTTTACTTTAATTTTATTGTTGAGGACTTCACTTTAAATAAACAACGGTGCTTCCCCGCTCTTAGCTGATATCTTTTGTTGGTGAATCGAATATTAAAAGGGTTTTATTATCAGATGGTGGTTTGATCTGAAAACTGGGGGTAGTGCTTCTATTTTAATCCACAGTATCTCCGTTCTTTCTTGGTGTTAATATTAAATGGTTCTATTCCTGCCTCTTTGTGTAGATTTTTCTAATTCTTTTTTCTCTTCTTCGCGTGCTTGTAACCATGCAAAAAGCTTTGTTTTGTATCTGCTGTAGTTACAGTTTTTAGTCGCGTGCGACTCTATATCTCACTATGTCAGTCGGTCGGTCGGTCCTCGTTTTGCTTTTATTTTGATTTGGTAATAAGTGTGTAACTATTCGGCCGATTCTAACGAAATCTGAAACCCTTACGTTCTCTTACATTCTCTTTCGAAATGATATAATTGCTAAGGTCCTCCAAGGTTACCCCGGGAATTATTTGTTTTGGCAATTATATCATAACCTTTTCGCCGATTCTAACGAAATTTGAAACCCTTATGTTGTTTTACATTCTATTTGAATAATATAATTGCCAAAGTCATTCCAAGGTTAGCTGGGGAATTATTTGACAATAACATCATAACTATTTGTCCCATTCCAACGAAATTTGAAATCTTTATGTTGTTTAACATTCTCTTTCGAATGATATAACTGACAAGGTCCACCTATGGTTAGCCCGGGAATTATTTTATTTTGGCAATAACTTCATAATTATTCAGCCAATTCTAATGAATTTGAAACTATTATGTTGTTTTACATTTTCTTTCGAATGATATAATTGCCAAAGTCATCCCAAGGTTAGTCCGGGAATTATTGAAGGTTGTAAGGTCATAAATCAGATAAGTGAGAACACGCGACTTTATTCAACAGACCTTGTTTGTCTTCGTTTCACTGTTGATTGGGAAGGGAGGGTATAACAGCACCTCCCTTCCTAGTGTCACGTGAATTTTCCTTTTGTTTTTCACGTTTAAACCCCTTAAGCTGTATAGAAGGTTTAGATTGGTATTACCTTCTCTTTTCTTTCTGCTATGTGATTTTTATAGCTGCTTGGCTTGATGTTATTTTAATCCCATTTTTCCATTTGGAGAGTAAACTATCCGAATAATATCTGTAGTTCTGGTCCTCTAGTTCTATACCTACTACCTTGTTTCTAAAGACTGGGACTAGCGTAAATTTTCATCTCTTAGTTCTTATCTTCCAGTCTCTTTCGAGGGTTTTTTATGTTACTAATTTCTAGTGTTCTCGTCTTACTCTGAAAGCGTTCGTTTCTGTACGGTGTGACGATAAAGTGGCTTATGCCGTACGCGAATTGTAAGTGTAAGCACTCAAGCATTATTGGTGGTGGCAGATCCGCTGTATAGATTGAATACTGTGTGGGGCTAAGGCAGCCTTTCTTGTGAGAGCTAAGCTATCAGTTCGAATTATGGTTCTTTGTAATCATTAATCACCACGTATGTTTTAATCGATGTGATCAAATCGCAGAGAATTTTTTCCAGATTGCTATTCATCTGGACATTTGAGATTTTACTTGTATTCCTCTGACACAGACTTTGTCAAAGGCTTTCTCTATATCTCATAGGAACAAGTTCAATGTATGTAGTTCTTTGTTTTTACCATGGATTTTCCGATTATGACAAGTATCATCTTAGTGTCTTTTCCTTTCCTCACTTCGTACTTGCAAGTATTGTATACATTGATTATTTCTTCGAAATATTCTTTAAGTCTTCGATTGATGATTATTTTCCAATACTTTGTCCATGAAGTTTAATAGCAATATAGGCCAGTAACTGTTAAAGTGACCAGGTGGTTTACCTGGTATCGGAACGAAACTAATTTTTCACTAGTTTGAAGGCATCTAGAGAATAACCGGTGTTAAGGTATTTGTTTTAGATGTTCTTCAATTTCTTTACGATGTTGTCTGGTTCCTTGTTGACATTTATTCTACTTATGAATATGGGGCCTGACGCTCTTAGCAATTAATAGATTGCGCTTTTTATTTCTTTCTTTGTTATAGTGGATTAAAGTCTTCGTTCTCTTCGGGTGATCTGAAGAAAACAGATTTCCAGTGTGGACGAAATATTACTTAGCTGGTCCTATTTTCCTAAATTCTCTTCACGATTCGTTGTGTATTAGTATTTTCCTTCTCGGAATCCGCCTTTGATTCTGTTTATTAAGCCCAAATTTCTTTAAGTCCTTTGCTATTAGGCTATCTCACTTATGTCCATGCTGCTCTTTTATGATACTCGTATGCTTAGCTCTTATTTCCTTCATCCGAGCACATTAAATAATTCTTTTAGATCAAAGAGCTTTATTACGTCGTATATTTCACATAACTATCTATTTTGTCTCTTTATTTCTTCCTACCACTGAGAGTGTTTTTGTGAGTTTCTTTTTGAGAGCCCATCTGGCGACCGTATACTAGGGCAAAAGTTGCTGTACTCCACTTAAGGTAAGGAAGCGCTCCGAATCACCTCGTCAGGATTTTTCTTATGTTTATCTTTTTGATTGATCTTATTAATTGTAATTTTTCCTCATCGATTTCTTCCAGGTTTGCATCCGGGAGATCTTTTGGTATGAAGGTACTTGCCAGTTAACTCTTTAGTTATCTTTCATCTTTGGCTCTGGTACTTTTATTGGCTATTGATTAATGAATAATAAAGTTACAACATGGTGACTACATGTTATTGTGATCAGTTGCATATGAATGTTAAATGGCATGTTGTGGCGGTTTAAAGTGACGCCTGGCTTCATTGAAGCGTTGCCTGTGACATATGTTGGAAACTTTGGTCTTATTCTCTTGCAAATAATGTATATCCTCTGTTGTTACTTGTGTGGTAGCTTTTGCTCTGCACCTGATATTTAGGCTCATTCTTTGGTGTTTTTTAGGTTTTATTTCATAGTAATTTCCACTTGTATTTGAAAAGATGGAGTAATTTCACACAGCTGGTGCACAGTGTGTAAATATCCGAGCCATTTTTGGATGAGCAGGGGCTCGAGAATATACAAGCAGCGAAAAACCGAGTTTCTTCTCAGAATGGTAGTATTTTAAAACAGTAAACTTCTCGATGTTTTCTCGAGATTTTTCCCAATCTAGATATTAACGTATCTTTACCGATCCCTAAAATATGTAAATTAGTGCGCTGAAGGGAAACTGATAATGTATTTTCAACTGAAGATAGGTTTTTCCACCAAATATATAGCCTAAGAATGGGTAACCCCCTTTCCCCCATCCTATGCAATCTTTTTATGGAAAACTATAAAACGAACTTCCTCCCTAAAATCCATTCCCAACATCTTATCTGGTTCCGATATATAGAAGACATCCTATCGGCATGCCCGTAGAGAATAACAATTTCAATGAAATTGTTATCCTCTCATATACAGGGTGGGGCAGAGAGGACGGACGTTTTTGAAAAAGTTACAAAATCAACTAACAAGGTAGTGGACCATTTAATAAATTAAATAACTACATACTAGTATGTAATATCTAGTCAGAGACTCATTAGACAAAATTGAAATATTAAAGTCAAATAATGTGCCGCTAGTGTTGTCAGCCCCAGTAATAGACATTTAAAAAACGTCCGTCCTCTCTGTTCCACCATATATATATATATATATATATATATATATATATATATATATATATATATATATATATATATATAAGTAAAAGAACTCAATAGCGAGTTATGGCATATGATAGTGAAACCACTGTATAGGAGCCAAAAGTTTAATTTACAAGACTAGATTCAGTATGAAGTTTATCATACCCTCTTCAGTCGTATACTGAGAATGCAATTGTTACAAAAGTCCTTAAATAGCGTACAAATCAAAAAAAAAGAAGAAAAAAAACACAAAGAAACAAAAAACGGGGGAAAAAGGTCATTAATCAGGGGCTGTGAGTCTAAAATCGTTGACTAAGCTGTTTACGATGAGGTTATGGAAATGGGGGCTTAATTTCAATTGCTCATCTGACAAATTAAAATTGGGAATTTCTTCTATTAATATTGATTCTACTATTTATCTTTTACGGAAATATTTACAATTAAATATCATTTGTGCCTTTGAATAGTCAATTTAGTGGTAAAAATTGCTAATAAGATTAAAAATACTGGATGTGGTACTGCCTCGTTTGACACTACCTTTATTTTTCTCTATTTTGTCTACTACGGATATTTTTTTTAATGTTTAGATTAGTTCATGTTTACATATATAGGGTTATATGCATGCAGATATATATGTATATTTGTTCTTGATTGTCCATTTTTTTAATTTAGGTGTTTCCGGAATATGTTTATCGGTACGACACCCTTCTGCGTACGCAGTTGGCTGCTATGAAATTCTCGTTGGTAATGTCTTTTTTGGGGTTCGAGATCAGGTAGTCTTATATCTTAGAGTATTCTACCAGCGATGTACGAGTAGATTTTTCTCCATATCGCTTTTGCCCTGTCATGTCGAGTCACGTTCAGTCGTTCGTTGAGAGCATCGGTTGCAGAGTCTTTAAATAGAGATCTGGCTAAGATAAATGTTTGGTGCACTTCATGGGGCATGAAGTTAAATGCAAAGAAAACCCAGAGTATGATTGTTAGCAGATCCAGAACACTAGATCCTCCCCATCCAGATCTTTTAATAAATAATATTCCCATCTCCATATGTGATTCTTTTAAGTTGCTTGGAGTTATGCTTGACTCTAGGTTTACTTTTGAGAATCACATTCGATCTATTTCCTCCTCTATTGCTCAAAAAATTGGCATTTTGAGGAAATCTTACAAAGTATTTGGAGAGCAGACTGTTCTTAAAAATTGTTTTAATGCTTTTATTCTTCCGTGTTTTGAATATTGCGCCCCTGTTTGGAGTTCGGCAGCCAACTCTTATCTTAATTTATTAGATAAAAATTTGAGAGCAATAAAATTTTTAATTCCTGACCTCAAAGTTGATCTGTGGCACAGGCGAGCAATAAGCTCCTTATGCATCTTATATAAAATTTTTAACAATGCAGATCATCCACTGCATCACGATCTGCCCAATTTATATGCCCCTCAACGAGTTACCAGAGGTGTACTAAATGCCAATAGTAGGGCCTTTACGCCTATGAGATTCAACACAACACAGTTTTCAAGAAGTTTCATTCCTAACACAACTAAACTGTAGAATGAACTTCCTAGTGTTGTTGTTGAGTCCTTGGAACTTCAGAAATTTAAAGTGGGTGCTAATACATTTTTAATTAACAGAAACTTATAACTTTAATATTTTATTCATTATCCACACATATATAATATTATAATATTTTTAACATTATAGCATTTAATTTTTTTTTTTTTTTTTTTTTTTTTTTTCTATTTATTTATTATGTTTTTCTTAATCTTTGTTTCGTTTTTTCCATACCAGGTTTCTTTCCCCGCTGGGGCCCTTGGGCTTATAGCTATTTGCTCTTCCAGTTGGGGTTGTGGCTTGGAACTTTAATAATAATAATAATTGCTGCAAGATTGTGCAGCATTCTAGATGGGATACTGTCTCACCAGGTCACATTAAAGATAAACCATGTACAGTTTTATTTTGTTTATGAGAAAGAGTGTCTTGAAACGATACAGAGATCGTAAGTTTCTTTTCACCTCCATGATTTATTTGTTGATGTGTCCTCCGTACCCTTTTGCTGTGATTTTGAACCCGAGGGCAAGACCGCCTCGAGAGTATGGGTAGTGTTCTTCTTGTACCAATATGTCAGCAGTTTTTCTCCGCCCGATGGGAAGTAATTTAAACTTTTCCGCATTTATGCGCATTTTCTCCTCTTTTCATATCTTTTGAGGTCATTTATTTCACCGGCCGTCCTGTTCGCTATATCTACCGGGTTGAGGTAAATGCTGGTGATCACCTGCGCTATGTCGTCTGCTAGCTGGACGTAGTGGGCGTAGATGTGGGTTGGGGGAGGTAGGTCACCAGTATATAGTGTACAACGTTGGGCTCAAGCAGCTCCCTTGAGGTTCGCCAGCTCTTATGGAAAAGGGTTGCCCCTCGAGGTCGTTGATCTTTATGACTGCCTCTCGTTCTTCCAAATAGTCACATAGGAGTTTGATAATATTTACCGCCATTCCAAAATCACATATATTTCTTTTCAAGCCAGGGGTCCATACCCTATCGAACGCTGACGAAACGTCTCTGAGTATGTCATCCACTCTTTTATTTTCTGATTTTGCGATAGCAATATGTTCTGTGACTAATACAAGGGCTGTTTCCGTGCCTGGATTTCTACAGAAATAATGTTGCTGTTCATTATACTGGTCTCTTGCGTCCAGGAACTCCCTTAGTCTCTCATTGAATAGTTTCTCAAATAGTTTCCCTATAAATTCTAATAAAGATATTGGCCTGTAGCTCCTAATTTCTGTTTTAAGCATTCCTGGTTTTAGAGGGAAGATCATTCTTGCACTTTTTAGTAGGTCTGAAAAATACCCAACTTTCAGACAGGCATTAAAGAGGTTCAATAGTGCGTCGTTGATGTTCACAGGAGCGTTTATCAGTTGCGCTTTGGTAATTCCTGAGATACTTGGGGCTTTCTGTTTAAAGCATTTTAAAGCTACTTCGAACTCTTCATGAGTAAACGGCCTTCCTTCTTCTCTTGTCTGCCGAATGCTGTCTACGTAGTGGAAGGGCGTTAATACTAGTCCTCGAACCTCTAGATTTGTCAAAACCTCTTCGTAATCTGCATCGAAATCGTAATTCTCTTCTTCTGTGATGTAAAATTTCTTTCCTAATGTTCTCTGAATTGTTGTTCTATTGCCTGGTCATCTGAAATCTTTCTCCCATCGATTGAGATGGTAATGCCGGTCTTAGTGGGAAAAGTTCCACTTAACCTCATCTTGCTCCAAAATATTTTGGGTCCCCTTCTGTACCCATTTTATCTATAATATCGTCGCAGATCATCTTTTTTTCACTAATCAGATGTCTTAGCTCCAAACGAAAGTTCTGGATTTCCTGTTATATATGTGCCGTAGTTCCGAATGCATTTATCTCCAATATTAGTGCGTCCAATCCATTTTTTATCCGTATAATATTCTCATCCCATCGTAGTGCCGGGACAATCTTGTATTCCAGCGTGGGAATAGCCACTCTGTCCGCCTCAATAGCCATTTAGGATCTTTTTTAGGCGTCCCATTTGGCCTTTACCAATGATAGGGGACGTTGACATGGTTGTAACCATGATAATGTGGTCCGAAGGAGTTTAAGGGCCTGAAACTTTTAAATGGTTTATAATAAAGTTTGGATTAGTGAGGATAATGTCTGTGGTTGTTGAAGATCTTCTCGTCTTTTAAGTGGCATACTCTGGCAAACTCTGTGTACTATATTCAGTTCCATGAGAAGGCTCAGGGAGGCTCCGTAACCGTTGAATGCAGTGTTATACCCTGTTTCTTTACAGCGGGCGTTAAGGTCACCGATCAAGATGGTGGAGTTGTTTCTCCTAAATAAGCGAATGAAATTGGGGGTATGAAGATAGGGTCGTCTAGGCAGCTTGTACCTCACTGCTATTACTATGTCATCAATGGTGGTACTTATCTTTACGGCGAGGTACGATTCTTCTAGGTTCTAGATCTCTTTGTATTTGATCCCTTTTCGTACGGCAATTTCCACACTGGTCACTACAGTATTGTAATTATATATCTTGATACAATTATAAGCTACATTTAGTTCGTGTTCAGATATTAGGACTACGTCCGGATCTATTTCACGAATAATGTTGTTGTAAATTGACTTCTTGACTTCCCATCCATTCACTTTAAGCGAAAAGATCTTTAGTTTGTTAATGAGTCTAATGTTGTCTGCTATATTATTTTTATTGTACGATTTTTACTTTCTCCCGTTCTTCCCGTGCGGGTAACCTTACTCTTCCAGATCCTTTTTTCTTAAGCTGGTTGTGGGAAAGGTTGAAGCACGAGTCGGGGCATATTTCGTTCTGGAGGTTCTTTAGTGCTGTGAGCACATCTTCTTCATGTGCTTCACAATCGTATTCCCATTTGTACTTGCCTCTGATCATGCTTTCAATTATTTCCTTTACTTTTGATAATCTCAGTAATAGAGCCGGTGGTGAGGCATATATTCGCATGTTGAGGGCGGTGGATTTCTGTGTGGCTCTAGTCGGCTTGCTTTCTCCTAAGTTTCTGCTTTGCTGGCTCGCTTTTTGGAACGGGTTTTCTTTCTGAAGCAGTTGGTATGTTTCCATTCGTTTGGGTGTTTCGGACGTACTGGGCTTGTTCCGATGGGAATCCATCGAGCTAGATCTGCTCCTTGATAACGGGGTCGACTTGCTCCCTGTCTGTGTCTGGTATATGTCTGTGTGTATGAAAACCACACAGGTTTCATCCCATTTTGTATTAGCATTTTATTCAGCTCGGTTGCGTAGTTCCCCGGTTTGGCTACATTGACAAAGTGAGCATGGATCACGCACATGGCTAGGTCCAGCTTCATTGATGGGTCCAATTGGAATACTATTTTATTCCTTTTCTTAAGTTCTTGCCCCTTGTGCATAGCTAGTGTTTTCCATTAGCGTTTTCTCTTCCTGGATGTTTCTCTTCTTTTCGTTTATCAAGTTTTTCTTAATCGGGCATGGCATTGAGAGCATCCGGTGAAACCCATTGCAGTTAAAGCATTTCTTATGTGCCCCGTTAGTGCACTCTTTCCAGGTGTGTCCGGTGCCAGAGCATTCTGAGAACACCTTGCCTTGGAACTTGCATTATTTTGTTTCGTGTTGTTCCAGGGAATAACATGAAAAGCACTGCTTAAGGCGGTCCATCGATGTCGATGATGACGTTGCTCTACATGATAATGATAAAGGTTGAGATCAGATCTCATTCCGTTGGTGGCACCGAAGGTGACTGTTCAGTCCATTTCGGGATCCAAAACTTTCTCGCATCTGTGGCAGGGATATTTTTACACTGGTACTGCTCCTTCGTTTTGCTGGTGTCGCGTGGGGCAGTTTCCTGCTCTTCTTCTTGAATTGCTTTCCTCTATTTGGGATAGCCCTTTTGAGCAGGTCAACTTTTTATCCTCAAGTTGACCGTACAGTACTTGTTTTCGGAGTCGGTGGTCTGACCTCCTGATGCTGTGACCCAGCCAGCCGAGTTATCTTTGTGCTAGGGGTGTTTCTATACTGCAGGTTTGAGTCCTGTAATATATTTCCTCGTATGTGATTTGATCTTTCCATGTTGTGCCTAGGATACTCTGGACACACCTAATGTGAAAAGTTTCTAAGTTGCGGACCTGTTGTTTGTATATTATACAGCCTTCAGAGCCATATAGTAAGATAAGTAAGCAGACACCCTTGTAAACTGCAGCTTTGGTGTCTGTTCTCAAGCTGTTGTTTGAGAAAACTCTTTCCCTCAAGCTGCCAAAAGGTAGTAGAGGCGAGGTTTATCCTTCTTTATATTTCTGGGTCCATTGAACAGTTAGAGTAGATCACACTGCCTAAGTAAATAAAATGTTCTACAACTTTGATGTCATTGCCATTTATGTTAAAGTGAAACCTAAGCCCAGCTTTGTTCTGCCTCTATTTCTTTCTTTATTTCGTCTGCACTATGTGAGCTAAACCAGGGGTTTAAGTGTCTACATATTATTGATCTTTGGGCGGGGACATGCGCCAGTACCTCATGTAGTTTGTTAATTCCTTCAAGTTTTGCGCGCGACTTCTTGCTTAATAACTTATCCACATCCTGGTTGCTGTCAATTATCGCTAAGTAGCCATAAGAATGGTCTAACAGTTGACACAATGCCACCCCTAGAATAGAGAAAACTGCTTGGAAGACTTTCTCCTGCAGTGTCTTTAACCCAGAGCAGGATTCTTTTCTGTTCCCCAGGTTTTCTATGACGGCTCGTTAGGAGTGTTTTCTTGCCCTGCCTCCTACTGGGACATCCTTCTTCGCGCCCCCTATAGGGCTTCCTTTCGGAGTTTGGACAGGTCAAATTCCGTTGGTCTCTACAGGCTTTCACTGGCGGAGAAGTTATTCAAACACAAGATGTGCTGCTATGGTTAGGAAAGAGGAGACTTCGAGGTCGAGCTTCTGCCTTTGGTAGAGGATCCGCGCACTGTGCGCTCGCGACTCTTCTAATGAAGCTGTGACGTCAACCGTCAGCGGTCTTGATGCGTGGAGGATTTTCCTCGACTCCTTCAAATTTTGATAGACGGAACATAAATGAATTAGATTTAGTCAATTCTCTTGATAGGCGTAGAGCATCTCTATTCAAGTGAAGCGGAGTCACGCCTATATACTTAAAATTGTGGTGCGTGCAGTCACCGATAGGAAATAATATTGATTTAAGACGTAGAATTCTAGTAGCTATTTTCTTTATGGATAATACGAGCTTCAGATGTGAAATCCTCTCGAAATATTTTGACGACAGATATGATTGAAAAAACAATAGAAAAAGTGCAAAAATTAACACCCATCTTTCAGAAATAGTTTTGATGTCACGCCTATGTACCTAAAGTTGCGGTGGTTACAGTCACCGGTAGGAAATGAATTTTTCCGTTTATGCCCGCCCTCGAATTTCGTGGGCGCTTTGTTATAAATATCTCTATTTAAAACCCCCCCCGCAAATTCTATATAGTGTATATCTATGATATACACTAATATAGTGTATATCTATGAAATACACTTATATAGTGTATATCTATGATATACACTATTTGATATAGCAGTTTCAGTACTTAATATGGGCAAATATCTAATTATCACGTTATGACAAAAAATAGATTGGCTGCCATCTTCGAATTGAAAGAATCTAGTTAGTTTATTTTTTTTTATTTTTGTAGTTTTTGCCTCAAAAGAATCGTCACATCGGGGTTTATATAGTTTAGTTTTTTATTTTTGTAAAACACTTTTAATATTTCTTTTTTAATTAAGATGCTATAATTGTTTACATATGGGTGCGAACGGATTACGTAACACGTTATAAACAAATAGAGACCTAACGAGATTTGGCAAGCGCGCCTTTGAATTCGAAACCAAGATAGGCTTTTTCGAATTGGGAATATTTACGAGTTTTTTTTTTTAAATTTGCTGGGGGTATTGGAGCAGAGCCCCCATTTCTAAATTAAGTTAAACATGATAGATATTACGATATGATGCGATTTCATTAACCAAGGAGCACTTTTTGTAATTTGCTCAAGAAAAAACATTGTCTACATTAAAATACAATTGTTTTTAAATACATATATATATATATATATATATATATATATATATATATATATATATATATATATATATATCAATCACGTGTTACCTCTCCTGGTTATTACCCATATATTCATGCATATTTACAAATTATTGAACAATTCGAGGGCGGGCATAAACCGAAAAATAACCATATATATATACATAACATATATATGTGTATATATATATATATATATATATATATATATATATATATATATATATATATATATATATATATATATATATATATATATATATATATATATAACACCAAATGTGAGTCTTTCAACGATGGCATTTTCCCCAGAAGTTCTTTGAAAGGTTACTTAATTATTAAAGTTAAGTTCTGGGAAGGGAAAATGTGCGGAAGGCAGATACATAGTAGTCAAAAGAAGAGTTATCCCGGGGCTGAATAGACTTGAAGGTGGTGCGCAACTCACGGGTGTATAAACCCTGCTCTCGATTGAAGCTGGGCTTCCTCATTGGCGTTAAATTTATATTCGCCAATTCAGTTTAATTTTTTATACCCATATTTGATATCGTGTAAGAGTGATTTTATATTGGGCCACAACTATTTTTTTTTTTGGTTCTTTGATTGTAATGATCATGATATTGATGATGTATGATGGTTTTGTTAAAGATATTAATATATTGAGGGTGGATCATAAGTAGATATATTGTATTCATGTTACTCCTTTGAACCGGTCAGGATCTGCGAGTCTCCTCTCTACCCCTCTCTCCCATTCGTAAGGTCGAGTACAATCTGAACCTCCTACGGTAAAGTCCCATTCATTCATTTGCTCGTCTCTATAATGGTGTAGGATAATACAACTCCCCCTTTTTTTGTTAGGTATCTGATTGTGTTTTGGGGTTTACTTGATGCAATCGACTAGTACATGCTCGCCTTAAACAAATACTATCAAAAGATAATCGTCTTCAGTTCTTTAGTGATAAGCCGCAAGGTCAGGTGACGCCAGTATATGCTGCAAGAGGCCCAACCAAATACCAAACTTCTAAGATTCAGCAGAAGACCACGTATCAAAACTGATCTACAAGACAACTCGTCAGCTCTTTCAACCGAGATCAGTCCCCATGACCCTGCAATCTGTAGACCAACAATCTCTAAAATCTGATCTCCTTTATTCTTTCTTTTGTTGATTTCTTCCACTTATTCTACGAATTCCATACTTTATTGAGTATAGATTGAATTACACAGGCAAATTGGGTTAATTCAGAGGTAATTTTTTTTGTGAAAGGTCCAAAGGACTCTTTTAGAAGAATAAACGGATGAAAGTAAAAAAAACGACGAACAGAAACGAATTGATGGTTAGACTTTCAATTACTGCAAGGAGATATAGGTGGGAGTACCGATTAAGTTTAGTATGAAATAAACTTATGACATTACTCATATTATATTGCATAATTTACCGTGAGCTAACTTTGGATTCATATTCACGCAATGGAATTGAGTTCATATCTTTGAGCCCCGTTGTTTTTTTGTACGAGTTTGTTCCCGGTAGCTTTTAATGTACCCTACCAGTTAGCTAGCTTGAAAAAGTCAATCACAAAACATTCTCTCTAGAAACCTTTAAAGGTGAGGGCGTTCATTAGCCCAACCTTAACTGGTAAGAACTTGATAGCATAAAATTACGGGTACAATGTTCAATAGCGAAAACCTAGTGGAAAGATGTTCAAAATGGGCTATCTATGCGTGCAGGGGTGATGTTCAATGGATCTGAAAAGATTTGTTAATTTACCCATTTTCCTTCTCCATTTCTTCTATTAGCTTTTCTTCATTCTTTTTAAAATTATTTTGGTCGTATTTTGCTTTTCCCCATAATTGAGTAACATACCCACTCTGGATTACACCTCTCTACCATAGGTGTTTAACTTTATCCTTTTAAATACTCTTTTTTTTCTCCCATCTGGTTCATGGGAGTTCATAATATTCCTAAGAACCTTCCCTTCCTAAATAGTTACAGTTGAACCATTTGTTACTGCATTCCTTCATCTGCATATCCATTTTTACTAATCCTGTTGTTTCTACTCGTATTTATGCAAGTTTATTCTTTATTTGCTTCTCTCTATTTGTCTCTATGGCGTAAAATCGCTCTGTTAACGCCAATTGCACTATGCAACACAATTTCTGTTCCTGGTTTGTAAGTGTAATTTTATAATATCTTATGTTTAAAAAGTAAAGAAAATTGTTTTTATCCATCTCATAATTTCTTTTGTGTTCTTGTTGAAGGTATTTTGAAATTTATCTATTTCCACGCGAAAAACGAGCAAATTTGCATATTCATTCACTTAGGATCAGAAAAAATAACGCAGGAATCAAAATTAACATGTATTTATAGTAAAGTTATATAAAAGTGGACATAAACTTTTAGATGTGAGTAGTTTTTCTAGATTAACAATTCTAATCTAAATCACTTTCACGAATTAGCACCCAAATATATTCTCCCATCATATTTTGGTTATAAGCCTCTTGTTAGTGGCTTTCGAATTCCAGTATATCCTGGTGGAAGCAGTCGCCTTGCTATTCTGATTACAATTACATGTTCTCCTTGATTTTATTAAGATGAGCCTCACTAATATGGACATTCATGAACAACCTGCAGTGCGTTTATCCGAAATTCTTCATCAGTCTCAACAGGTTACACATAGTTTTCGGTCTTATGATTGTCCAGGAAGGCTCTGACAACTGAGACACAGCTTTTCCAAGCTGCTTTTTCTTTCTACTTAGGTAATCTGGGAATCGCCTGTATTTCAAGATCTTCCTTATCTGCGGCCCGACGAATTCACTGGCTTTGACTTTTTCTAGATGTTTGTGCAGAAGTTTAGAAAATTCTTAAAGGCTGGAGACTCCTTATCAAGGGTTGTCACAAATTGTTTCATGAAACTCAATTTTATATGCAGTTTAAGGGAACATCACCTTCCAGTAGTCCTCCAAAGGCTCACTCTTGACCTAATTGCTCCGCCCCAGAGAACTCGGTCCTTTGTGGCGAGTACTACCTGTGGTAGTAGGCCACAGTGTCCCTTCTGTCACAAAGTTAACCATAGCAATGGATAAAGCTGCTTTGGATAACCATCATAATGCCACCAATTTCAAGTCTGTGATGACCTCTCAGCCATCGTCATAGCTCAAGGCGTCTAGGGAAGAGGGAAGAGGCAGATGCTATTTCCCATTATTGAACAGCCGAAATTTGAAAATCCTAGATGAACTGTGACCAGCCTCGAACAGGCTGGTCACATTCTGGCAGAAGCCGAGCCCATCTTGATGTATGAAGAAGCCTGAAAATCAAGTCGCACTGCCTGAGCCTAGGATGTTAAAGCATTAGACTCTGTGACACCAAGTTGTTAAGGTCGTTTTGGGATGTGGCAGTATGAGTTTCTTCTCTTCAGCTGCATCTTTGAAGTTAGAATTGGCATCGACAACAATTTCTTCCTCCTGGGAATTGCTGCTCTTTCTCTGGCGGAGAGGGCACGGAGAGCTCTGGGCTGTGTGGCACCGGTTGGTAACCAACCCACTTGAATGCCTATATACATTATTTTTCGTTTCACGATAATACTGTTAAAAAATCGGTAATTTCTAACCTTTTCCTTAGAGCATACAAAATATGTCATCCTTCCTATTTAGATAACGAAATTGTCATTATCAGGACCATTTTTTCTAATTTGTATTACCCCGATTGGTTCATATCGTCTGCCAATTTTGCAGCTAGGAAAACATTCTATGGTAATAAGCCTTCCCACACTAACGAATTCAACAAATGTATAACATTGCAATTTAATAATAAATTAAATAGTTTAAAGGACATATTTGGAAAAGCGGGTATTAATCTAGCCTTTAAATATAATAATTCCTTAAACCAATTGATGATGGCTAGGAAACCCAAAGAACATCATAACATAGGAGTATATGCAGTACCATGCAACGATTGCCATAAAGTTTATATAGGGACAACGGGAAGAAATCTAGACAAGAGATTGTACGAACACAAAAGAGATATTAGAGTGGGCAGCGAAAGTAGTGGAATTTTTTGCCATGTTAGAGACAAGAATCATACGATCGATTTCAATGGAAGTAAAATGTTATTTAAATCGGCTAACTATGTTAAGAGAAGAATCGTAGAATCGAGCTTGATATCGTCAGTTCCTAATTTAAATCTATCTGAGGGTCAATTTTCTTTTATTCTGTAATAAGATCGCAAATAAATAAAATAGTAAAATGTCAGCCCTTCAATATGTTTAGGCCTACCCCCCCCCCCCAGATTAGCCACAAGAAGGGGATTGGGGGGTAAAAAAGAGGGGATCTTGTGTTATGCTTTTCTCTTATATTTTCTGCCCAGTGTCAGTTAAAAAAGGGTGTGAGATACACCGAAACTGTTCTGAATTAAATTGTCTTCGGAGAATGTGGTTTAATTCCTCATCTTTTCTTGCGATATTGCATTAATTTTAATCATATATATATATATATATATATATATATATATATATATATATATATATATATATATATATATATTTATATATATATATAAATATACATATATATATATATATATATATATATATATATATATATAAGAGTCGAGGAAAACTCCAACCACCCCTCGGCCTATTCATCGACAGATGTCTTATCACATTGGTTTTAAACTTTTTGTCATGGAAATTCTGACTATCGTAACAACGGGATAAACTTATGAATCAGTGTAATGTAATAAATAATCCCTTAAATTTTGTGCGATCCCTTCCTTCCTTTATACTTAATATTTTCTAAATTATGCAACCCTTACATATATGGACATATTGCCAAGGTAATCAGGAGGCCATGAATGAGATGATATAATGCCAGTCTCTCTACGGAAAACCTTACTACTAAGTGATTTGTAATTCAAATTGTAAGCAATGATTCAAATAGTCTTAATTAGATTGGGTTGTTACTCCTCCGTTTCCTTCTAGTCATATTTTAACCATTCGCATGTTTGAGCTTAATTAGTTCATTTGTTGCGGCGTCATCCTGTATCTCTCGACCTATTGCGTAATAACGTAGTCAGAAAGGTCACTTGCTCGGTAATTTGACCTATTCGTATATGTTTCGAAGAAGTCATATACGAAAGCTTTGCATATTCAGGAGAAAAACTTTAGTACTAGCGATAAATTCCTTTAATATCAGATGCATTCAATCGGACCCGTTTTAGCAGATACCCAATCAAAGAGAAAAAAATCTAATTCAATTTTTTCAAACAAAATGTCATCATTTTGAAGTCAAGGCTGCAAATTGGTCGTGAAAAGAACTTAAATTTACCCTGGATATTTTTAACCTTAAAATTGAAAAGAAACGAATAACTTCAAGATTTGGGGACGTTTGCCTCGCTTTGAATCCCTATCTCCGGAATTCTATTCTGGCATTCTCCATTTTAATCCGTTCTAATTTTGGGACAGGCACATACCATAGTTTGTGTATATATATGCGTGCGTGTACGTTTGTAAGTACCTGTGTACAAGGGTAAGGAAAAGTGCTTTCAAAGATGAAAAGTTTGGGTAGGATTGGGCTCGATCTGTATGAATGTGGCAAGAATAAGTAAACATATTTGACAACTTTACGCTGTTGTAGCATTTTGTACTACGTACTCAAATGAAAATAAATTAATTAATATATATGATATGTAAAACGCTTAATAACAATGGTGTTGAATGATTGTTGTTGAGAGGGATAGCTCGTTTTGGCAGTGTCATAGCTACATATCTTCCTCCCCCTTTGGCATCAGTGCCAATGTCCTTCTTCTGATACATTCTCCCCTGCATCTTTATTTTCTAAATACTCCCACTTCCTCGCTTCACCCACAACCAACAAGTTTGCCAAAGTTCTCGATTGCAGTAAGTTGTGATGATTCTGAGGTGAGGAGTTGGGTTTTAATCAGAAGTGTTCATGCAAAGTTGTTCACATAGTGCTAAAAAAATATTAAATTATAATTAAGGTGCTTAAATCTGTGTTGTAATAATCAAGCCACATTTCAATACCTATACAAAGGCTGCACTCTTACATTTTAAACATTTCATTATATATTTGGTAGCTTTTGTGGAGTGAGCTGCCCTAGAAAAGCTTTGTGCTGGCAAATATGCCGACAAATAAATGTGAAAAGCATATTTTTAAAGCTCATTCGACGGTTTTCACGGTATATAATACTGTTGTGTTTTCCTGACCCGTATTTAAAATGTTTCGTAATCTTACATAACAACGTGTCTGTGCAAAGTACGTTCTATCAAACATTTTTATCGGTTTTCATTCAATCATTATGCCTGTTAGTCCATATTCGGGCCAGTTTTACAGTGGGTATGCGGTTGGTAGACCGTACGCGGGTACAATATCATCCAATTATCTCACCTCTGCTCTTGGTCTGCGAGCTTCTAATGAGAAGACCCAACTGAGATCGACGTCTCCTGGAAAGCCTTTTCTTTCTGGAAACACGGCCGCCCTCAAGGAAACCTTCTCCAATAGGAAGGAATCCTCAGACACTCCAAAGCAGGCGAAAAGATATAATAATGGCAATAAGATAGAGGATACCGACAAAAAATCTGAGGCTGGGACCGGGAAAAGTGGGAATATATCAGAAAACACGAGAGGTGACCAATTACGAAAATATGAATATAAGCCTCATGTGTCTAAATATGGAAATCCCACCAAGTCAGAAGAAGATGACAAGAAACCAAAAGCAATCGATACAAGTAATATTAATATTAGCGACAAATCTCCTCCATATTCGAGTACTTCCGAAACTACGGAGGAAGACAAGCTTATTTCTCGCAATCGACAGGTGGTTCGGTTGACCATTAAGCGAGATAAGGATAAGGAAAAAAAAGACACAGTTCTCCCTGATAACTCTGTAAAAACGATTGCTCAAAAGCTTTTCGAAAAATATACTGTGAAAGAAAAGATTAAAGAAGATCCCTTAGCACACGTGCCAAATAATAGGCTTCCTCTACACGTCAATGCCGCAAAACAGGATACTCGCAAAGGAGTCGATAAGCCACCAAACCTTCCAATATCTCCAGTGATAAAAACAGCGATTACAATTAAAGGCAGCATGGAAGTTCCTATTCCAAAGAAATTGGATAATAACCACGAAAATGAGGGTGACGGCAATGAGGGAGATGACGAGTTATCTGCTGACGAATCAGAAAACAACCAAGAAACAGCTATCAAGTGTTTTGCCAGAGCTACAACGGACGCGGCAATCAGTAAAGAACTGGTTGATCCTGAAGCCGTCAAAGACGCAATCGTAGCGGCCATACTGCACCCTGCTGTAGACATTGAGTCAGATGAAGAGATAAAACAGTTGGTGAATAGTGAGAGTAGCGAAGAGTCAAAGAACAATTCAGAAAAAAGGAATAAAAGGAAAAAGTCTAAAGATAAAAAAAAGATAGACCCGCAACTTCTGGCAAAAAGAAAAAAGTCAGATGCGGAAATTGGCGGTGAAATGATAGTTGATAAGCTAAAGAGGTACGTAAAACACCAGGTTTCTATTGAGAGAGAAAGCCTCAAAAATGCTTCTAGAAGACCTTCTGAAGATATCGCAGTTGAGGCATTGGAAAGTAATGACTTCTATAAGATAAATGAGGGAATAATCATTATCTCTTCTCAAAACGGAAGTCCACAAGAAGGTGAGAACAAAGATAACCAGATACCTAATACGAAAATAGATAAAGATCACAAACGAGTAATGACTGAAAAGCAAATCAAAGGGAGGAATCGAAATGAGGAAAGTAACCAGGATGTTTTTTCAGCTGAAATCTCCTCATTTTCAAAAGATGAAAGAAAGGCGGAAAAAACAAATTATTTTTCTGTAAGTAATTCATTAGAAAGAACTTCTCAAACTTCGATGGAAGGAGTGAGTAGCACTTTAAGAGCTCCTTTTGAGAGCCCTAACACGGTCTCTATAGATCATTCGATAATCCATCCAGAAAATAAGTTTTCAATGACCCTTTCCTTTATCGCTGATTTTGCTTCTGCCGGGCACGAAACTGGGAAGGAAACTTTGTCCTTCCAGTGGGGCGCACTGCGGAATGATGGTGAGATGGAAAGGTCAAAGAAGCTCTCAAAAGGTTCGTTAAAAAGCGGCGAAACCAAAAACATCATTAGTAACGATTACAAACCAAATTTGGAGAAGGAAAAGAAAGCGACAGGAGATGAATCTGAATCAAGAACGGATAATTCAATTGAAGCAGAATCATCCAATCTTAAGAATAAGGAGAAAGAAAAATATATTGATTCAAAAGGGTCGGAATTAAATTATGGTGGAAGCAAAGAAAATAAAAGAAAAGAGTTTGAAGAAACTCAGAACGAGTCGAAAATATCGACTTTGGGAGTTGAGCTATCTGCTAACTACTGCAAAGAGGGTGCCGGTGCGAGCCAAGAAAAATCAAAAAAATCGAAAGGCGTTGATCTAAATGAAAAGAAAGGAGATCCTTCTGAAACGAAATTTCTTAAAGAAGAAACACGATACGATCAAGACAATGCAACTACTAATTTAAAGTTTAGAGGAATGCTTATGAACAGTGAATCGGATGCGTCCATGAAGGAAAGGGGAGAAGAAAGGGAGAAAAATGTGGAAAATAGGGTAGAAAATGAGCTTGTTTTGGAAACCTCTCAATTTAATAAGCAAGCTTTAAAAAAATCGAAAAAAACCTTCTTGAAAACGCTGGTATCTAAGGATGTCCAGAAAGACGACTTTTCTGGTAGCGAAAAGACGTTCGATCTCAGAAAATCAGCGACCACCCAAATCTTTTCTGAGAGTCCTTTAGAATTTGATACCAAATGCCAAAGATTTAATGAAGCTGAAACGCTACCTTCTAGCATTCTTCAGGACTTTGAAATAAAGCCTTCTTTGAGACAATTTCTGGAAGAAGCAAGTGCTGAAATGGATACAAACAAGGATAAAATGTCTGAAGGTGATTTCGCTCGTGACATAAAGTCAGTAGTTGAGAAAAAAGAGTCTGCTACTCACAAGATTCAAAACTTAACTAAAAACGTTATAAAAGGCAATGCAAGATTTAAAAGTGACTCAACCTGCATAAAAGAAGTTGATGAAAATAAAGAAGCAAGTACTTCAGTAAAGGTTAACGATTTTCCTAATAGTGTAGAGTCTAAAATAGGCATTACTGAGAGCGAAAAGAGTATTGATACAAAAGATTTAGTTGCAACAGTGAGTAAAAAGAATGAGCCGGATAAAAGTAAAGTTTCAGAGAATAAACTTACTACAAAGGACTTGACAGACAATATGGATTTGATTGGTGAAAAAATTGTCACGCAAATGGATTTAAAACCCCCCACTTTTTCCGTTAATGAAAAGGAATACTTTAATATAAAATCGCCCGGCGACGAAAACCCCGAGCAGGGAAAATCCGGTACTCCAGAAATTAATTTAAAAAGGGCAAAAGAAACTACACAACTCCAGAAAAATTCAGTTACCTTAACCAAAGAGAAGACTAATTTAATCGACGACCTCCTGAATACTCAAGAAACTTTGAGAAAAAAGTCGAAACCCAAGGAAGATCCAAAGTGCCAGCCAAAAGTCAAGGAAAAGGTCAACGTTATTGAAGCCGAACCCAAAAAGGTCTGGAAACGGCCCCCTCCTCCTAAAGCCCCTCCTCCAAAAAGTCCGGCCGTAGATGAGTTGACGAAGGTCTGTGCTGCTCTAAAACGACCCGCTTTCAATAAAACGCCAGGAGTCAAATCCGTACTCAAAACCCTGTCAACTGTTGAGAAAAAAGAAATCCAAACTCTTAAGCCCACTAATGATCTGCAACCAAATACTAAAGAAAGCCTCGCCCAGAAAAGTCCCGAAAAAGAACCGGCTAGGTTTGAAAGTTCTCTGGATAATAAACAGGGCTCTTACAAAACGTTAGTTAATGAGAGAATCCTTGGTTGTAGCTCGCAAATTAGCGAGCCTTCCCCGGGGAAGAACTCCTCCGGAAAATGTAGTTCTAGGGAATTACTGGTAGCTCTAAGCCCATCCCAATCAGCGGATTCTGCCTATGGCTCGAGCCCAAGCACCCCGCAGCCAGGCGTGAGGGCTGAGCGAGATGAGAAAAGGGGAAGTAAGGTAATATCGGAGACCAGGCCCCAGGAGGATGGGGAAAAAAATGAAAAAGACTTCGACAATGACAAGAAAGTCTGCGAACGTAAGTTTTTATTTATTTTGTAAGAAATTAGTAAAAGGTTAATATATTAAAGGCAATTTGAGCTCCATGTGGTACAAAATGAGTTCGAAAATAGTGTTCTTTTCCTGTGGTCTGCCCCAAATATTGCACGCAAAAGTTAACTTACATTTTTTTATGTTTCATCGCACTTCTGTTTTTAAATCAATCCCATTTCACATATTATACTTTACTAATCTAGTATGCAGGAGAAATTACATTAGACTCGTTAATTGGGGTTTACATATGATTCAGACGCAAACATATAAGCACGCCTATAAATATTCGTAACGAGAAAGAAAATAGCTTCATTTAGCGACCAGAAAAGCGAGCTCGTATTCATTGAATAGTGATACATTTTATCGCGAAAGATAGAGGGGAGAGCCAATAAAAATATATTTATGAATAGGAATTTAATTACTGAAAAAGATTTTATTGTGAAAACGACAGCGGTGAACCCTATTATATTTCAGAGCTTCCGGGAGAAGGTTTTTACAATATGCAGACTGGTTAAAAGAAAATAACTTTGAAAATCGAGCCATTGAGGATAGGGACACGAATTATGTCATTATTTTATTTATAAGGTATCATACCCAAAAAAAGTTTAATACCTGTACAATTTTGTGTTATTATCTGTCATCGCTATGGCGATATAGTTTGCATTTATCGTTGCATGCATTCGTTGACGTCAATCTCGTGAGTGTCTTATATTTAGCAGTGTTTTCTTGTTTGAAGGCGATTCCTTGATTATTAGGAAAGAAACGAAACTTTGGTGTGACCATCGAAGTCATGTTCATTTAAAGGGATATAATGAATAACAGGACGGACATAAATGTTAAAGAATTAATTAGAAATTAGTGTTTATAACTGCCATGGAAATCTTGCACTTGCGAGAACAAGTTCATACAGAAGAGAACTATGACTTGAAGGTATGTACTTACGTGATCTTGATCAATATCGAGGGGTTTAAAAAACCTCTAATGCCAAAATTGCATAGGGTTGCTAATATGTGAATATGACTGTTTTGAACAGTAAACTCTTTCAAAACATCCGCTTTTTTCTTGATCGGGAAGAATTCTCTTTTAAGATACTGCAGAAGAAGTACTTCAAGAGGGCGTTATTACGTCATCTTGAGGGCAATCTGCCATCCTAAACGGGTATTAAGTGTTAGAAAAATTTACTTTACCATCCCCAGCTACCAACATGCTTGACAATTTTGCTATATTTTCCTTTCTGATTGGCTTATTTTCCATTATTCTTTCCTAAATGAGTAATATAACTTTATGATTTCAATCTTATTCACTTTAGAAATTAATAAATGAATAAAGAGTAAAAAGTACCCCCAATAAACGAACATAAGCTTTTTAATCAATGGCAGACGCCTTGCCATCTCCTTGAAATCTCAATGCGTTTTCAGCAGGCAAACCACTTCTGCAGGAATGTCAAACACCCTTAATTACATGGCATGTCCTGCCTTTAATGAATTTTATTCTTTCCTTTATTAACTTTTTTATTGTATCTCAGTCTACGTATGCATATATACGAGATGAGAAATCAGTTTAGTTGATGTAAATATGACCAGTGTTCTACGGGGATTCGATCAGGTCTGTTCAATTTATTACAAACTGCCGCTTGGTTTGACCTCTGAGGAAGAATGGTAATTATCTAATTATGCGTTAAAATGCCGGACTTCACAAACTATAAAAATAAAATTTAAACATTGCTATTGTTTCTCAATAGTCACATTTCCTAGTAGGTGTTATCGAAATATTGAATGAAATTGAATTGAAAGATTAGGAAACGTCAGAAAGGAGTGTTAAGAATCTTACTGAGTTTTAGGAATACTTCTCTTTTTTATGTAAGAGTACTTTGCTATATTTGATTCTTTACTTTAATGAAATATTAGAATTTTAGTTGAGATATCACAATTGAACCCTAATAAGAGACTGGATGAGTTAATAAACTAAAAGTTTAGAGGGTGGAGCGTTTAATAAAGCTTAAGTGTTCTGTTAGCAAGTACTGAGTTCATGTTTAGTGATGTTATATCTGTTTATTAGACGTGTAAAGATTAGTCGAGATATACTTGTCCACATGAATAAATGTGATTCTAAGCGCTTTCACATACGAGTATAATGAATCTGAATTAGACACGCGAAGCATTGTGAGATGCTTTGATTTCCTAGCGAGATTATGGCTGCTTCTCTCAAACCAGTCTCTAGCTATATATGTATAAGCATCTACAACATTCCGATTAACACAAATCCGGAAGAAAGTCTCATTACGATTAGCGGTGAAATATAGGGATTTATTTGTGATGTACTAAAATTACAAATGATTTATTAGTGAAAAAAGGAAAGCATATCTAACACCTCCAAATCAGTATGACCTGTTAAAAAATACAAGAAAAACCTAATCTTACAGTAAGTTGATGGTAGTTCTGTCCTTGAGAAAGGGCGTCCAGCGCTTCTCCTCAACATTTCCATTTTCTTATGCCTTCTGACGTCAAGCGTTGAGCATTGATTTAGCTTTTTTCCTTCAGAATTCAAAGTTTAAACGTTTATTTTGGCCAAATAATTTGCGATTATTTATAAATTTATAATTCTAAATTTAAACCAATAAATGTAATAATTTAATTGGCTAAACTTAAGGTATTGGGATAAAAATATATACCAAACCCCAACTTTTCGGCCAGGGTGGCCTTTAAATATTGTATCACAACAAAAGTCTCTCGTTCAACTATAACCTACTTGTAACTTAACTCTATATTTAAAAGTTTGTCCACAAAGAAAACGTACTTTAAAATTAATATAATCGAAAGATTCAGTTATCATAATTGATAAACTAAGATATTTAGCCTAACTTAAAATAATTTCAAAGGGTAACATAAATATTGCCATTAGTTTAAGCTTAATAAGGACCAGGGAAAAGGGTACACATCCTTAATATTTGTTCCTGGTAAGTAGTATATATTTTCTCCAGGAATTAAGCTCATTGCCTTTCTCTTGTAAAAAGGCCCTAATTGGTTAGTAAAATAGTCCTTTGAGTAGTTAGGGCTTTGGGCACTAAGACTTTTCCTCAAATATTGCCCCTTAAGAACTTCCACTGCTTCAACTGCATTTGTCGCTTGGATTGTTCTCTTGCATACTCGTGTATCGGTACGGTTAAATCTTTGAAATTTGGATTGGATTTCATTCGAATGAGGTTGATTGGATACCGCTTTGTTGTGCGTGACCGGATATTCCACCAGCAGTGATACGTTGGCCTTGTCGGAGGCTAGTTGAGGGAAGGGGGAAAGGAATCTTCTGTGCTGCATGAAGGTAAAGTGGCCTTTTGTTCATTGGACAATTTTCACCTTCTCAACATACTACTCTTCCTTATTTTCATAACGGATCCCTAGAACTACATACACACCCAGTTACATTCGCTTACAGACTCGGGTCCCCTCTGATTCCCTCCCAAATTACGCTCTTCGGTGCACTGACGGAGAGATGAGGGAGACGCGGCGTATTGCCCTCAGGACCGTGCCAGGCCGGCAAAAACCGGATAGGAGGAAGGTCTTGAGAGAAATTACAGGGAGCTCAATATTGCTCTGATACGGCTAATTGATTTGTCAAATGGCTACGCGGCTATCTGTGCGAGGGAGGGCGGACATCAAAGCCCTCTCCTCCCCGCGTGCCTCAGATACCGTTCGAAAAATTGATCTCATACATCAGACACCGCCAGAAATACGCACACATAGAAGTGTGATCTGCCGACGCCTCGCTTACTGGGTTAGAGGACACTCGATTGCCCATATCACGGACGAGATTCTTCAGAATCATCATTGGGTAAAAGTAGCTAAAGTAATCAAATTCAAAGACTACACCAACGTTTTTAAAGTTGTCTTTACCGAAACCACCATGGCGATTAAGGGAAAAGAAAACGGACTTCTCCTCTTTAATGTCTGCATATGCCCCGAGCAGATTGAGTGGTTCGTTGAGCTAAAAATGTGCTTCAGGTGCTACAGGTGCAAAAAACACACCACTGCCACTTGCCTCAACTCTACACTCACAGCTTGCTCTGTGTGCGCCGGCCAAGACCATTCCTGGTGCGAATATAAAAGTTCGTTCAGAAATGCTTCAATTGTGGTGGCTCACACAGAACCATGGCAATGACCTGCCCAATAAAGAAGGAACAAATACAAAAAAAAAACAAAAAACAAAGGCAGAAAAGAGGGGGAAGGTTGCCAAAGCAACGGTCGTAGAAAGTAGCGTTGCCAGTGCACCTACGTACCTGCAAATTGGAAACGAAAAGTCGACAAAAATAATGTGTTGCATATATTATGCACACATTGTTAACTTGATCAAGCCTGGTACATTCACGAAGAAACTGAACACCATACTCGTGAATAACGGCATGGAAAAAATGTGGTTCCCGGAAAACCCTCCGTCAAACGAGGTACCTCGAGTGAATCTCCAACCGCAGACCGAGAAGAGCAGCCAAAATGCTCCCAACACACACCCAACTACCCCAACAAGTGCACAAGTCGAGCGGAAGAAAGCTGTTGCTGTGAGGCCCAAGAAGGTGGAGCATTCGTCCCGCCCCCAAAAGGCCTCGCAGTCACGTCGAACGGGTAGGTCCTAGTCTTTAAAGAATCGGGCTCCCTGGTACATGTACTACTCGAGGATGATAAGCCTCAGAGTATATGCTGCCGAAGGAAACCAGTTTCCTGACGACGCAGGCCCAGAAGATATTGTAGCTTGCCTTAGGGCCGGCCAATACAAATGGGACTACGAGGCTGACATACCTTAAGATCTGGCAAAGCAGGCTCTCTTCCGCGACCTTGTCCAATTCTCAACCGATACTTACGTTGTTCTCACGGACGCAGAGTTCTGTAAGAAGAGATCCGGTTTAACATCCGTCCTTCCCCCAAGGAGCAAAAGTGGACGGAGAATAAAACATTACTCGCCGTAACATCTACGCTACATTGCAAGCGTAGTATCAAAAGCTAGCCGAAAATTGAAGAAGACGTTACCCAAACGAAAACATCAAACTTAACATGTAACACTCTCACCGATTATGACAATCCAATTTACAACTTATCACAAAAATTTGACTTACCGTAGTAGCCAGTTTTACTAGTTACTACAAAGGCTTGAATACCAACCAATTTTGACCCCCAAATCATCACAACACGAGACTAACATTGCAAAAGATACCCATTGACCAGGGATCTATTCATTACTGCTTCTGCGTGCTATATTTTTACTATACTATCTACTTTTGCTGAAGATACCTGACCACCAGAAAAATATACCCCCTTCAATCTAACCCTTTCACCACTAACTCTCTTACTTTTGCTCTACTAATCTATACTTACTAACTTGTTATGTCTAATGTGCAATGTTCAAAGTCCATGCTTCATAATTAAATAACTTCTTAAAATTATCTCTGTCAATTTAGACATAAAATTACCTATTTACTTCACCTTTATTTTGTAATTAACTTCCCTCCTATATACATATAATTTCCTTAATATCTATCTAACTTAAATTAATTTAATTTATGAAACTTCGTGTATTTGTTCATAAATTCATTTTAATATTTTAACTATTATTTAATAGCTTAATGTTTAGTTTTCAAGCTTTGGTATTTTTTAATGTGTCTTTGCTTCAAAGACTTAATAGGTCAATTAGTGTACCCTAATTTTGCAGCCATGAGGTCAATTTTGTAATTATTGGTGTGATAGAGCAATTGATTACCAAACCTAAAACCTTTAGACTTTTAAATTTTCCTTTTGACACTTCTTCAACCTTTCAACTCTTGTGTTCTTTCAACCCTTTCAAATCTTCAAAATATTTACCCTTCAAATCTTTCCACTTTTATCCATTCAACTTTTCTAATTAATTTACTAAATAACTTGCTTTCTCAACTTCAATCTTACCCTATTTACTTCCACCCTTCTCCTTTTTCAACCTTTAATTCCCTATTTTCTTTTGTTTTTAATTCCTTTCTATCCACAACTTTTTGTCTCTCTCCAACTTAACTACTCTACACTTTCCATATTGCTAATACTTTTGCATTTTTCCAACTGCACATAAGAAATATCAACGCCCAAAAATAAGAGCGTGGAAATTAGCTAGCGTGGCATCAGAAAGGTGACACGGAAAAGGCATAATAAATAAGAAGAAGTGAGAAGTAAGATAATTAGGCAGGCGTAGCATCCATACATATCCTCACTCTCTAAATCACACAGTCTTATCATAGTTGATGGTCCCTAAGTGGAAGCCACCCTCCTCCTCTAGATTCAGTTCTGTATAATGAGGTATCAGTTGTAGCATGGATAATCATGCTGTATATCAAATCTGTACAAGTAAGTTCCCTCTTACCCCCTAAACCTCCATAAGCATCTGTCCTTTGTGCTGGAGGTCAAGCAGAATCTGGAGACTTATGTGACCTCACGATCGAGGGAGAAAGTAGAACTTTTCACTTTCCCCACTTTCTTTACGGCCTTCCCGTCAGAAATTTTGTAACTGAAATTTTTGCGTTGCTTTTGGCTTTCGCGTTTTAGTATAAAATAATAAAAAATAACAAGAGTCTAATTAATGCGGTAGATATTAGACAACACAAATTTAGAGTCATACATGACTGAAACATTAGACCCTCACTTTTTCAGAGCTATGCATGACCCAAACATTAAAATCTCACTTTTCCAGAACCATACATGACCCAAGCATTAGAACCTCACTTTTCAGAGCCATACATGACCTAAACATTAGAGCCTCACTTTTTTAGAGCCATAGATGACCGAAACATTAGAACCTCACTTTTCAGAGCCATCCATGACCTAAACATTAGAACTCACTTTTTCAGAGCCATAGATGACTGAAACATTAGAACTTCACTTTTCCAGAGCCATAAATGGCCGAAACATTAGAACCTCACTTTCTTCAGAGCCATAGATGATCGAAACATTAGAACCTCACTTTTTCAGAGCCATACATGACCTAAACATTAAAACCTCACTTTTTCAGAGCCATAGATGACTGAAACATTAGAACTTCACTTTTTCAGAGCGATAAATGGCCGAAGAATTAGAACCTCACTTTCTTCAGAACCATAGATGAGTGAAACATTACAACCCTGCTTTTTCAGAGCCATACATGACCAAAACATTACAACCTCACTTTTTCAGAGCCATACATGAACCAAACATTAGACCCTCACTTTGCAGAGCCATACATGACCTAATCATTAGACCCTCACTTTTCAGAGCCAATTATGTGAGAACACAATTTCAGCAAACCGTAAATAGCCCGAGCCTTATCATCTCGTAATTTCAGTCTAAACACAACATCTTCTAGCCTCTTTAAAGAAATGAAAAGGCCAGTTTTCCTTTCAGCCTTAACTGCCAACCATATTGCCACCATATTCAACGTAGCCAGGTCCTCCGTGTTAAAGATCAGATGTGCTACTGGGTTTTGGAATGGACACATCATCCTGGACCACGGAGAAGAATAACTCTCAGTATCCGGATGTCGACAGGCCGGCTAGTTCTTCAATCAAGTCCGGTACATCATTAACGACGACCTGAGGGAGTCGATTAGGGCGCGACTGAAGACACGCTTGTAAAGTACTGGATCATGAGATGAAGCCTCACAAGTCCGTAGGCGTTCTAGAAGACACTAGTTCATCATACACAGCCCATGCGAACCGAAAATTTTCTTTATGATGTAATTCCTAATATTTGCACTTCTAGCTGTCCTAATTAAACGAGCTGAGCTACTACGTTTAAAGCGTCGTTGAGAGAGAGAGAGAGAGAGAGAGAGAGAGAGAGAGAGAGAAACCAACGGCACCCCAAGACCAAGGACTCATTGAAGACCCATTGCGGACGTTATGGCAAACATGAATGCAAACCACCTGATCTGATTTGCAGTTGGTTCCGAGGTCACATTGAGGCTTTCCTAGAAACTGAACGTGGTTTTATTGACCAATTTTTATTATATGAATATAAAAACGTAGCTACCAATTTCTATGGCAATGCCTTTTTTCCATGGAATATTTTGTTTCGCTCACATTGGATTTTTTCCCAAATACCTGGCGCACCCTGTAGAATAAGTTAAAGATAAGGAATAGCCAGGAGCAATCAGGGTACAAAATATTAATGGAACAAGAACACAGCCCATTGAAACAGTATAAGACATTAAAACCTCCAATTTTCCTATTAAGTTATCATAAGTAATGGAGTGAATCCACGAAAGGAACCAACCGATTGAGCCTCAGCATCGTGGCACGAAAGGTGCCTAGAATATTAAATCTTTGTACTCTTTCGTATTCACTTGCAACCAAAGTTGATTAAGTTCCTCTGCTCTTCCCAATGTGCCTCTAGTATTTGCCTGTACACAGTAATCTATACTCTTTAAGCTACTAGGGTTATTACCTTTCACAAGCATTTTTACTTCCCTCACACATTTAGTGGGGGAGAAAGGGGGTGCTCTCGTTTATTTTCATTTCTTAGTTTTAAGTATAAAAGTATAATAATAATCCCTCTGCCAGCTATTACCTTATATTTATGTAATGCAAACTCTTGTTTTTGACCTCATCCCTTCAACAAGGGTCAGCACTCTATTTCTCGCTGTCAGAAATCGGGTTATTCCTTCTCCTATGCAGGATAATTAGATCCCCAAAAGAAAATGACTCCAGAAGCATCCCTTATTCTACGACTCATAGAAAGCATATTTTTCTATAAGTGACTCTTATCAAGGGAGCTTAAAAATGGGATTTTACCATACGAGACCCTTATCAAGGGACCAAAGGAAAAAAATCCCCATTCTTTGCCATAATCCATAATCCTCCCAACATTTTCTCCTTAAAAATAACGAAATATTAATTAAACCGTCAACAGATGGAATCTCTCTTGGCTTAACTTGGCACACTTCGTGTTGGTTTTGGCGCAGGGAATCGTACTTATTTTTTGTTTTAAAGGTGTTTGTCTGTGTATATGCGTTGCTGCGGACTTGTACGTCTGTGTATATGCGTTGCTGCGCACTTGTACATATGTATTTGAATGTTCTGGTTTCTGTCTAGGCAAACTCATCAATTTGGAATTTTTTGAATCGGTCAATATGTATCAATTATTAATGGCATTTATAAAATATGATAATATAAAAAGTCATTATCAAAAACTCTCATTTTTCGGGTTGCTGAAGTTTGCGTGTATTTTTCGGGAGATGCATCTATGAGACTTTGTAAAATTGAATAGAAAGCGAGCGGTGTAAATTCAAGTTTTCCGTGTTCTTAAAATAACGACCGTATTGTCTCGAGATTTAATGAAAACTTAAATTGCTAAATATTAAAACAACATTAAAAAGATTACTAGGAAAGAGAGAGAGAGAGAGGGAGAGAGAGAGAGAGAGAGAGAGAGAGATAAAGAGAGTGTGTGTTTTTTTGTTTCTTACATGGCTCTTATCGAGACATGTACTGATGTACATATAGAAATTTGTTCGAATATATCGATCTTGGTACATCTGTACCTACACATCTACCTACTGTTACAAACAGTGAGATATAATCCTTCACACCAGAAACGCCAAAACTTGATTACACCCGTACATGTCTACGTGCAAGCCATAAAAATATATACAAGAGACCTTATTCGCAGGTCGAGGAGGGATAAATAATTATTGAAGCATAAAGCAGACAGATGAAGAATATGGGGATACGATCTTAAATCATCTATTGTTTAACGACATTCACCTATGGATTAAATACACTAAAACAAGGCTTAAACAAGGGTGGCTGCAAGTTACTTTTATTCAGGCTCTTTTAGTATGAATCAAGATAGAAAATGTCTGTTCATAGCGATAATTTGAGGCATTGAATTCATTATTTGAAACAGTTTGGAAATAATTCAAGTTCTGAAATCCACTTCTAACCTCGTTTACTTCAAGTTAATGATCAGGAAAAGGCTCATCGACAACATAGTTGAAGGATTAGCTATCAGGCGGGAATTATTTTCAGCACTAACTTCAATCTTTTGTAATTTTTCCCAATTAACAAGTTATTCTCTATATGTCAGTTAGAAAGATAATTTTAATCATGAATGCATTTAATTACTGCATGATCCATTTCAAGAACAAATTTACCCTTTCCATGCAATATTAAACTGAGATCACATAAATGCAGTAAAATAAGAACAGCAAAGGCAAGATATGCAATCCATTTGATATCCTTCAACTGGGGTAAATCTCGCTGCTGTTCCATTTCTATGAACAACTCATTATCACCTCGTAATTCTTTTATTTCCGTCTAAAGCATTGCCTAATATTACCCATCCTTTGTTATTTTTTATGAAACGCATAAATAAAATTTCCTAATTCAGTGAAAGGCTGGATTTTTACAGCTTTTATCATGAATTCTTCGTAATAAATAATAATGAACTTTTCCTCGACTTTTTTTCGCAGCGATTTTTATATGTTGTTTTGTAATTCATTTACTGCATTGCTGCTAATTCTTCACTAATATCATAACTTTCATCAAAGGGTAAGGAAACAAAATGAAAATTTGAACTTACATTTTTCGATTGTGCTTCAAAATGCTCTGCCTTTCTACGAAACGCTTAACTACTGAAGGACGAGATAAATATTATCTAGATTTCAGAAATTAATGATAAGGTATCAACCAGGGAATTTAATAAATTTACTATCAAATAATTTTATGAGTTTCTAATTTTTAGACTTTATCATGTTTACCACTTTAGCAATTTTAAGTTGAATATCTGATTTTAAAGCGATAGTAAAAATTGTTTTTTTGCTTTCCTTAAGTATTTACCATTTTGGCTAATTTCTTTTGTTTTTCTCTTCTGATAATTATCAGTGACGCTTCAAATTATACTCTTTCAGAGTAGCTTCATGTTCTCAATACATATGACCCAAAGAGCTTTTTCATTTTCGTAAGTAAAGAAATATTTAAAATTCTATTCATTATGGAACTTGCGATATTTTTCAGTTTTTAGCTATTTGTTTTCATTATTTTAGAATGTTAAATAAGAAACTGGCAAAAATTCAAATGATCGAGGAACAGATCGACCCTTAAACAGACTGTATTCTTGCCTTGAATTATTGGGCATTGGGGGAAGGATAGGGGGAGTAAAGGAACTAAGGCCTGATAGACAAACATTATTATTTTAAATGTTAATACATTTAACTGATCTAAGTTCATGTCAACGTCCAAGAATTCTACAATTCCCTTGGTGTACCAGAATTTAGGCAATATACATAGAAACGCGTGTAAATATACACATATCATCATAATTAGGCTTCTTCGGCTAGCTGTTTAGTGAGTTTTTTGGTCACAAATTTCTCATCGATCGAGTGATTTTTGACACCTTCATCCAAGCTGCGAAAAACGCGATCTAATTAAATCATCAAGTGAAACTCTTGGGTGTGGAGGCAGGAATAAGATAAAAAAACGATATGTATGGGGATTATTTATGTACAGGCACGATAAAAAGTATTGAATAAGGTAAATTTTGCGGTTCCTAAGTTTTATTACTTCAGATTATGTAGATGCACCATTTACATGTTCCTGGAGCATCTTTCGGTGTAATCGAAATGATAACTTTTTCATAGGACTTTTGACTGTCTGACAGCGGGAAAGGTTGTAGATGTATGCGCATTTGTATGATAAATGTAATAGGCATACACAATTAATGCTAAAAGTTTGATATATGTTTATATTTCTTGATATCTTGTCGATGTGTGAGAGGAAAACAGGAGAGGCTGAAATAAATAAGCTAAGAAGAGTCTTTCGAGAGAAATAAATGTACAGATATGATCTCGCCAAATGGCCCAGAAACTTCAGCAAAATAGTTATAGTACTATTACTTTTACACTCACTCAACTTTAAATATCATTGAAAGAATAGTTAAATACTTAGAAGTTTGAAGTTATTTAACAGATAGATATGGTAGCTGGAACAATTCAATTATTTATTTAGATAGGTTGTATTTGCTTTGTAGTTTTATTAGAAAAGATACGATCGCTGCTGTTCGGAGTCAGAAGAAAAAAAAAGGCAAAAACAAACCCTCGAAGAATGGAAAGGTCACGATTAATTAGTGCCAAAACGAGGATGTGAGCAGCGATAGCTTTGTGACAGCAACTGAATGGCAATAATTCAACCGATGTAAACACAACACACAGAAGATTTTGATACACGAGGAAAGAAGAATGAAAATTGTAAGGCAATCTTCAGTGTTTAAGCCCACTGATTTTACAGGATTAAAAGCCAGCAAAGATCTGAAGGTCCACTCGAAGATAGTTAATGAAAGAAGGGAAAGACTGGAAGTCCGAGGTGATGGAATGATAAAAGGGATAGAAGATATGAAAAAAAGAAATTATTTAAAAACTCTCGTTTCTATACGTTATAATTTAAAGTATTTTTTATCAATCTCTTCATAAACATAATGATTGTAGTGCTTTCAAACGATATTCCTTGATATGTTATTTCACATTTGAATTATTTTATAAATAAAGAAGTTTAGTACTTTTAGGGCTAAATCATTTGTTTAATAGGTTGTAACCATCACTTTTATGCTTGGCACTAAATTATCTAGTTAAAATAAGGAATTAAAATTTATATTAGTGAGCCTGTTTAGTATCTTAAATAATTAGATACTCGTAAGTTGGCCGCGCAGATACCGAATTTCCAGTGAGAGTAAATTACGGTGGCCAACTCTATCCTCATACGAACTATTTCTAATTTATGGAATTAGTTTCGTCACTCGTTGCTTGACCCGATACAAATTACAATGTCCTGAAGTGCGCATTATAAATACCTATTATTATTATTATATATGGCGCCCAGAAGCGTATGCACTGTATACGACGAATGAAGTGTTACAAGCGGATTGCATATATAAAAATACCTCGTATGATTTAAACGCAAAAGATCAAGCTAACTATGTAGCTAAGTAGCTCGTAGCACTCTTTACCTATTGTAAATTTACAGTACAATGTTGTTAAACTTTTAGATCACTTACATATATTTAAATCCTTTTAATGTTGACTGTGTTTAAAATTTGACCTCATATTGTAATCACATCATAGATTATCATGATCTATTGTATTTGCCATCTTTTAATCATTTGACTAATCTATGGTATGGCTATAGTATTTTGCCCTAGTAAGGAGTTTCGTATATCTATATAATAAATTTTTTTTTGTCTGTCTGTGTGTGTATCTGTGTGTGTGTCTGTCTGCCTGTCCATTTATAGGAATCAAAAATCATGTTCTAAACTAAACTTTATTCATTTCATAATAAGGGTATATATAAGCTAGTAAAAGATAAAAGACCGCCTCTAAGACAAGAAATCACCAATGAAGAAGTAGGAGGGGATAGGTAAATTCACATGAAGATTTAGCTATAACAGGTAGCAAGGTCAAACCGAGAGGCAAGAAAGAGTCAAGAACAGAGCGAAAAGGGTTCAAACGATTAACGGATAAAGCGATAGTCTAAAGAGGGAGGTTAGGAGAGACACGAGAAGTAAATTTATACGTAGAGAAGAGGGACAAGGAGAGAAAAGAGAAATGAAATAATGTTAATACAAAATCAATGCAATAATTAAATTGACAAATCGGCTTCCCATAAAAATGAAAATTGCCAAAAAATAGGAACATAAGTCAAAGTTAATTTCATTAAGAATGAGTTTTTTCATAACATCATCGATTTTAAAAAGGCCAGGGGAAATTTTAAAGTTATTAAATTAGCTTATACATGAACATTCAACAAGATTTCTTTTAATTGAGTCATTTGAGCGAAAAATAATTTTTGCTGAATTCCAAATAATTAAGTGGTTATTTTAGGACATATGCATAAAAAACGCACTATTATTTATAGCCTCCTAACATTGTATTTATGCTGATTAATACGGAAAGATAATTGCTTTCCTGTCTGTCTAAACTCTTTACTTGGAGTAACAAGGAGTAACAAGGAGTAACAAGGAAAGTAAGTACCCTAGGAGACCTTACGGTCCTTTTAAAGAGGGTACCTTTAGGCTAGCAATCGAGCTGGCACATGGCTGCTCAATTGTTTTGCGAACAAACAGATCATTCGGCCGAATAGACTCCCCCAATACTATTAATTTATTGTCAACTAGAATTTTTTTTATAGTCGACTCACTTTGAAAGCAACTGAACTATTAAAGTTTTTTAAAAGACGGGGAAGGTCATTGAAACAAACAGAGAAGGGTAAAACCAAAATGTTTTTAACATTCAAAGGGATAGCAGGAGCTCTATTATAGAACGTATTTTTTGCAGGGAAGGGTTCTATTATTTTCAACCTCATGAGGTTTAAAATAATAGAACCCTTCCTTTTCTCGATCTTCTTATTCATAGGGCACCGACTGGTTTTAAATACTCCATCTATTGAAAACCTACTAATTCAAACTCTTATATTCATTTTTACTCTGCGCATAGTCCCAAAGTCACACGTTCCGTTTTTTCCTCTATGTTCTTACGGGCTTTACGAGTTGGTAGTCCTAAATATATGGATTCTCAATTCTCCAATATCTTTGAAATTGGCCATAAACTATGTTACTTTCATCTCTTTCTTCTAAACTGTCTTTCCTCTGAGAATCCATATATTCAGGACTACCAACTCGTAAAGCCCGTAAAAACATAGAGGAAAAAACGGAACGTGTAACTTTGGGACTATGCGCAGAGTAAAAATGAATATAAGAGTTTGAATTAGTAGGTTTTCAATAGATGGAGTATTTAAAACCAGTCGGTGTTCTATGAATAAGAAGATCGAGAAAAGGAAGGGTTCTATTATTTTAAACCTCATGAGGTTGAAAATAATAGAACCCTTCCCTGCAAAAAATACGTTCTATAATAGAGCTCTTGCTATCCCTATGAATGTTAAAAATATTTTGGTTTTACCCTTCTTTGTTTGTTTCAATGACCTTCCCCGTCTTGTAAAAAACTTTAATAGTTCAGTTGCTTTCAAATGCGAGTCGACTATAAAAAAAATTCTAGTTGACAATAATTTAATAGTATTGGGGGAGTCTATTCGGCCGAATGATCTGTTTGTCCAAGTAAAGAGTTTGGACAGACAGGAAAGCAATTATCTGTCCGTATTAATCAGCATAAATACAATGTTAGGAGGCTATAAATAATAGTGCGTTTTTTATGCATATGTCCGAAAATAACCACTTAATTATTTGAAATTCAGCAAAAATTATTTTTCGCTCAAATGACTCAATTAAAAGAAATCTTGTTGAATGTTCATGTATAAGCAAGTTTGAAAACTTTAAAATTTACCCTGGCCTTTTTAAAATTGATGATGTTATGATCAAACCCATTCTTAAAGAAATTAACTTTGACTTATGTTCCTCGTTCAAGAAAGTGCAGGACACTTTCCTGCATCAGTTCGAATGTGAAAAAAAAACCTCCAAGAGCAGAATTCAGGACTAGGTGGACCACTTCGAGAACTATGGGACAGTGGAAAACCTCAATACAGCTAGTGACAAGCGTTCAAGCCATTCGGGACGCTACAGGAAGCATACAGCTGAGCTGTTTGAGAGCGTGTGAGAGTCATTTCAGCAGAGTACAAAACGTTCTGTACGCAAGCGAAGTCAGTCCTTCGGTATATCCCGTAAGAGTTGCAGGAGTGGGCTAAGAATGGATGGAAAAGCCTACTTATAAAGAATACAGACGCAACATACCCTTACAGCCTCAGACAAGGAGAGGAGAAAGGCTATGGTAGTCAAGATACCGGAGAAGATTCAGGAGACCCCATCTCTCCTTAACTTCTTTTGGACCTCAGAAGAAGCTCACTTCCATCTTGAAGGAAAGGTAAACTCGAAGACAAATGTCTTCTCGGGGACCTCCAGACTAATGAGGTAGCCACCAAGCCCCTACACTCCACTAGGTGCACGTTATGGACTGCAATCTCAGCCAGAGGCATCATTGGATCATTCTTCTTTAAGGAATCTGGCGCTACATTGAAATTGACAGTCACCAAGGAGCGATATGTTGAGGTCCTCAAAACCTTCAAGAGGGAGCTGCAGACTCTGTTCCCGTCGCTTATGGCAAGGTTCTGGTCCCAGAAAGATGGAGCAAGCTCTCACACCTCAAACCTGTCCCGAGATTGGCTGAAAGAGAACTTTGGTGGCCGTGTGATCAGTCTCAAGATTGATTTTGATTGGGCACCTCAAAGCTCAGACCTTTACCCCCAGATTTCTTTCTCTGGGGCTACCTTAAAGACATAGTGTACGCAGGAAGACTCAGAAGCATCCCGTAATTCAACAAGGCCATCCGGGAGGAGTTCAGAGCCATTAGTCCGTCGGTTTGTAAGGACGTCATGGACAACTTTGTGCTGCCCCTCAAGAAATGCACATAGCTAAATGGAGGTCATCTTGAACACGTGCTCTAGAATAAGGAAAGGTGCAAAGACTCCCATGTTTTGATACGATGTTTTTAAACACAATAAACTAGTTATCATCAAAGTTTCATTCAATCCTTGCAGAAAATTAAGAAATGAGTCCTATCGAAAGCTGGGGCCCATTCTTTTTGGATCACCCTATATGTATATATATATATATATATATATATATATATATATATATATATATATATATATATATACCGTCAAAATATTAAAAAAATACACTTTAGTAGAATCAGTTTATTAAATTACAGGACTAGTTTCCCTATCTACTACCATTTTCAGGTGTACAATGAAAGGAAGACACATCTGCTTCATATATAGGATTAGACGGGAAAGGATGACAGGGAAAAGAAGGGGTAACACAGAAAAGCATAGATTAAAGAAACAAGTAAATTTGTGACGACTTTCGACTTTAGTTTTGGGCCGGGATGATTTTGAATAACTTTATTAAAATTAAATGAGCCATTAGACAAAATTTGCCGATTGTTTAATCAATATTGACTCACAAATGCGTCTTTTGTCGGAAAATCGGCGAAAAGTTTAAATTTGCTTATGCCACTTTTTAGCCCCATTTTTTGTACCCTTAGCAAAACTATTTAGTGTAAAGCAGCATTAAAAACTTTTTTTAAAGTGAATTTAAATTATATCTACACCTTTTCTTTTGTTTAAACGTAATTATTTCGTAATTTTTTTTTTAACCATTATCATCCTGTGTGTGGGTCGTTCGTTAATTTGTTGACCTCTAGATGTTCTACGCTTCTATCTCTAACACTGGACTCTGGTGCTTTACCCACAACAGAAGTAAGAGAAATGGGTCGAAAGTTTCCAGGATTAGTCTTTCTTCCTTTGTTGAAAATTGTTTACATTTAACGCTAGGAACTTTTGATGAACTATTCCCTCACTAAGGGATTTTTTTTTAATATTATAGCAACGGGTTTTATAGTTTGCTTTCTAACTCTTTTAGATGGATTGGATATATTATATCAGGACCAAAGCGCTTTGTAAATTTTAATTATCTTAATATAAACAAATTTCATATTCAGTTAAGTCAAAAGTACAGATCTTCATTAAAATTTATTTGTCTTGTAGGTAATTAAATGGTATTTACCATGGTAGAAACATTTACAAAATCGCCTTTTAGTGTCTCACTAAAGATTCATTCGTAATCATAGAAATTCCAAGCAATATTAAGTCTGTACGACGTTTCATTTAATAAGAAAATTAAAATAAAAACAAAGGTATTATTATAAATTCAATTTATTTCCTGTGTTTAGAAAAAATGACAATTTTGAAGAAAGGTTATGTTCGGCCAAGGAACTAAAAAAAATAGTTCCAATTTTCTAACATCAAATATAAATGAATAGATCAAAAACATTCAATTAAAAAGTATATAAGAAATAAGCTTGAAAGAAAATGAAATGGCAAAACCTGTGCAAAATAAATTATAACAAATATAAATGGAAAAAAAATTGATAAAATCGAGGTTGAACAATAGGCACAAAGATAGGCAAGTAATAATGAGCCAAGAGTTCCTGTAATTAATCGTTCTCGTCCGGTGATTTATATTGATGAGAAACTTCAACACACCAATTAAATGAATAATGGGAAGAAAATCAGGCTCATCCCCCATCCATCTTCTCTAACATAGAGGCGCGTCGCTCGAATCCCAACTGTTGGGTGGTACGCACTTATCAGTGATCTAATTCTTTCTACCTACCTAACTGAGTGCACATGATATGGTTTGTGTGTGAATATGTGGACCATCCTTTGAAAGTAGAATAGAAACCTTCAATTTTACACAATGCAGAACATCCTATGTATGACACGCCTGACGCACCATCTCTTGATAAACTTTCAACTAAAACCAGCAATAAAGAAGAAGGCACCCTGGAGATTGCGAGTATAAAATTATGCCCCCAGCGAGCTCGAAGACAAAGAATATAATTTAAGGATTTTTAGCCAGTAATCTTGCCTTCAGAATACATTTAAAAGTTTTTAGTATGATTCAAGATTTCTTCTATGATTTTAGAGTCCCTCGCTAAAAGTATGCGCAACGATCTCTCTTCCTTTTTAAGAGCTGACTTACATTTTTTAGTATTTATAATAGTCTTAATTTTCTCTTTCAAAATGTTGAGATTAAAATAGATCACGTGGCAACTCTCCAAGTGTTGCCGATTCTCCTAAAATGTCATGAATTTACGTATGTCTGAGAAATGATGTATCATTTTAAACAATTTTCATGTCTGAGTTTTGTAATTTACTTCCTACTTTCATGATATTTGTTCTCTTTTCATTATATTTACTAGTTTAGGCGTTGAAACTAAGGTATATGAAATGTAAAGGTGTAGCAGCGATTTGTAACTCAAATAAGCCCCTTTCTCCATAACAACATCTGCCTATATATTTTCACCGAGAAAATTTCCCCATTATCTCTTTTCTCTTCGGTTAACCTTTCTAATACAATACCTCTTTGCAAACAAATGAAAATAGTCAAGGCTTCAAGCTTTAAATCCCTTGAGGTACTTTTTTTAGTCTTGATGACAATGTAAGGGCAACTTTCTATTGCGCCAACCTACTTATTAGGGTACGGGGGGTAATTTGTCGTCTAATTTCATTATAAAAGAAAATATTAGAAAACTCATTTTCAAAAATATATTTACCATAATGACGTGTAGGGCTCAACCACAGTGTCCAAGGCGGCGTAGGAACCACCTGCAAGCCTTTTCGATGGTCTACCTGCCTTGTTTAACTGGTTGAAAACTTTGGTGATCACGCAACTAAGTTCAACCTTGGTGCTACAAGGGGACATATTGGTCTTGGTCTATTTCTTAACCACGCCCAAAAAGTAATAGTCCAAGGATTGCAGTCTGAGCAGTTAGGAGGCAAGATGTTCGGAGTGAGTCGGTCAAAGAAATTGTCTAACAGCCAGGATTGGATCCTCCTCCTCTATTGGTGGCAGGATACAGAGTGCTGCTGCCATACGTATGGCCTTCCAACGCCAACTTCCTCGATTCAGGGCAAAATTGACTCCTACAGCTACTTGATGTAGCCCTCCGGGAAAATTAACGTGGCTCTAGCTACTGACCGCCCCAAACACTATGATGTGGACCGAAAACTCAGTCTTCCTGACTCAGGGTACATCTTTGGGCGACACAGCAAGCCAGTGGTTGTTTTGCGAGTTCACTACCATAGTCACAGTTTCCCTGATTACTGCAGTTGACTGACAACCACTTCAAAGGTCATCCTCACAAGAGTCTTGACCCTGCTTGAAGAGAGCAGCCGAACGTTTGACAGTGGAATAAGACCCTAGTATTGCTTCCTTCACATACGGTGCACAACTGCCCCTACTGTGATAGGAAAAAGAGAGAATAGACGCAGGAAAACACGCATACACGGAGTTCAGAGTTGTCAATGGCACCAAATTATCCCCTCCATTTTTTGCGAAGAACGACAGGAGGGTCGTTCCTTTCAAATTTTCGTCGCGAGACGGGTGCAGACGGCAACTCTCTTTTCGGTTGCCTTTGACCTGAGCTGAATTTTGCCTGAAAACTGAAATCTTTGATAATCTTGTGGGACCTTGATAGACAAGAACTGAATTAATTAGATATATTAAATGCTTCCCTATTGGTAATAGCGAAAATGATTACTTTGTGAATCCACTAAGCAGAGGATAGAGTAGTGTTCTCCAAACTTGTGTAAACAAAACTGGATTTAGAGTAAGTAAGAGAAAAATAACTGCTAAACTTTTGCATCAAGAATATGTAATACTTTCCCCCCGGAGCAGACATTCACCAGCTCCGTTAAAGCGCAGCTTCTCGGCAATATTTCCTATCCACAGATAATGAGCGTGTCTTTTCTCCTTTATCACTGCTTTTCGAAGAATGCCTTGCCACAAGGCGCTCTGTTCTCGTCTGCACGTTACCACTGAAAGCTCGCTTACTCGTTGTAGACTAAAGTGTAGAGATTTACTTATATTCTAAATATATCGTTACAATTATCCATATAATTATTTTCATACTAAACCTTTCCGCATTGATAATAATATAATCAGTAGTGAAGAATCGCAACCAAGATGATATTCTTTAACTTGAATAAGTATTATGTTTGAGAGCGAAATTTTTATTTTTGTACATATTCAATTTCGGTGCTTCGCGCACTCTCTTTTTATCGTAAACTTTGCGCTCCAACATTCATGAATATTGGGGGAAATGACAGAGGAAGTCAATTAAACCAAATTGAGAGATTATCATTCTCCAGATCAAAGGATTAATCTGGTAGCATCCTTGGGATAAGTTGAAGTTTGGAATCATTTCATTTAACGCAGATTCAACTACTAATCGTTTTAATCTGTTATTTGAGGTGTTTATCAATTTGGCTCCATTTCATTTAATTAAATGATTGGATGCTTGCATGTGATTAAGGAGAGCATTTATTAGATTACTGTTGCAATATTATATTTGTGCTTCTTGAGTATTTTCCCCAAACGTCTGCTTGCCTGGTAAATATACAAATGTTTTATCCCAGTTTAAATATTGGAGTTGATATATCCCTTGGCTTTCCAATGACTTGGGTTAGGTTTTACTAGGTTCATTTTTCTAGATCCTGGGAAGCAAAAGATTACTTAAAGTCAGGTTTTTAAGAGCTTACTCGTATTTGTATTGGAGTTCATGGTACTACGGGAGGACTATATTTTTGGTGTTTATTGTTATTGTTGGGAGTATTTGTGGGTAAATGGACATTCTTACAATGTAATAATCTCTTTACTTTGAGAATAGCTTCCTGAATAAAGGCACCCGACTACGCTAAATTTTTGCATCAATGAAGGCTCTCAGAAACATGGAGGATATACTCCTTTTTTGATTTTATAACGATTAAAGTAAAAGTATAGATATGAATTTGTTATGGGTACGTTTGTGGTAAACTGAAAGTTCTAAGGAATTATAAGCAGTATTTTGTGAATTTATACGTTCAGAAATGGAATTGTTTTCTTCCTATTTACATTTCAATTTTATTGAAATTAGAGAAGAATTAATCGAATTTAAACTCAGAGGGCCAAAGGAAGAGCAAGTCATGCATGCACATATATTTATGATTTTACACGTATAATCGTGGGCCATACTTCCGTTTCAAAATATTCTAGATATAGGAAACATAATTCCAGCTGTCAAGTAGCTCAGCCGGGAACCAAAGACCGAGAACTTTCCACCTTAGCATGCTACTCGTTCTAATCTACGCTACCGTTATTCAACTCCATCTAGCCGCGCCACTAGGGCAACACTAAGGGCTTCTTCTACAGAAAATATGTGCTAGTGCCATCGCACCTTTCAACTTTAATCCCTAAATTGATTTCACCTATGTAACTTCCAATCATAGGAACGCAATATCTCCCTCCCCTCGCGCCTATCGTGGAGTTGATTATCACCATCGTGCCACTATTTCCGAAAGACAGAAAGCGACCTCGCATCCCCTCATCTTGCAATTATCGTATATTATCATAAGATATAACCCCTTTCCTTATAAGCCAGCTGTACGTTCTCCTAGCTGTTTTTAATTTTAGACGTCCTTCCCCCAATTTAAAGGCGATTTTCTGGTAAAGGATTCATGCTTTTCATGAACAGCGAGTCAGTTTGACTTGACTTATTGATTTCATGGCCAATTAATCAGGTGCTTACTCAAAAATAAAGTGAAAATAAGCAAATTGCTTAAATATTTTCTCCATTTAACACTTTCCCTCCCAAATGAGAGGGATTCCACTCAAACTTCAAACACCCTGGTACTCGGGAAAAAATATTACGGCCTTAGTAGCACATATGTCGTGCATAAGTATAGGATGTCTATCAAAACAGCACTAGAACTTAAGAAAGTGTTAACCTGTTCTTTAGTGTTGAGTCAATTATCTAAACAAACGGCGTTTTACCTCTTCAAAATTCAAAGACACTAAGGAAGAATTCAAAAAGATAAAAAAAGAAGGTATAATTTTGCTGTCTCTATCTCCGTGGGGTTCACCTCTGCACATTGTTTAAAAAATGGCACATGCCGATTTGCGTCTTCCATGCATTAAATAGTGCTACTCTCTCTCTAGAATTTCATCTAATACTTGTAAAAAATCAATCATACCCAAGCCACACGTGGCTAACTCGTTTAGTCTTTGTGCGATTTTAATGAAGAACCCTATGATGTTCTTTTATTGTTTTTTGTTAGATGATCTTTGATTATATTCATTTAAATTTGAACAACATACATAGTTACCACCTCAAACAAGTTCCCCATCGATTAGTGTGTAAAGCATAAAGATCGGCTTAGGAAAATGCGAATATTGTGTATCGAAGATGAAATTTCTCAGTTACTTTCAACTGAAGAGGACATTCACTACTTTATAACTGATTTTGTGACCATTAAAATTTTTAATTAAAGTGCCGTTAACCTTTAAATCCCCTAGGGAATTCTATATATATTTAATTTTTATAAGTCCTAAGTTAACAACGCTCCAACAAGTTTGGGTTCCATAAAAGACTTTATCAAAGGCGCCAATATACAAATATAGTTATTCCCGTTCATAATACTCTCCTGGACCGAACAAAGTTCTAAATGGCCAATTTTTGTGAGGTAATGTCGCTCAACTTCATCACCCTTTATTCAAGGTATCTAGTAGAATCCTAGCTCATGGGGATAGACATTGGAGTAATTACAGAATGACAAACAGCTCATTTTATTTTTATTTCTCTCAAAATGACTTACCAAAGACCAAAGAAAAATGTTCTCATTGTTGGAGGAAACACTAGATAGGTACAAATTGGTCGGAAATGTTTTATTTTCTATTCATGCAAGGCTCTAATGTTACCCTCTTCACAGACTTATGTTTCTCTGGTTTAATTTTGAATCTATTAGCTCCTAACTACCATCCGCTAACTACCCGGCATCTTGACTTTATTACGTAATTTGTTAATGTCGTCAACTAGTCAAATGCCGGTACCAGGATTTCAATGGCAAATCTAGGATAAAACTTTGGGGTTGGGAGCTAACCTGAATCTTCCCTCTGAGTAGTTTGAGAAAAGGCATTGATCATTAATAATGTTTATCTTGCACAACATTGTTAATAAATAAAGGTAACTCCCACAGGAGTGAGAAATAAATGTCTCAGATCCGATTTTCTACACACATCAGAAAGTTATAAATTGTACTTTAGTGTAGTTTTAGGACTTCAGCTAAGGTAAAATACTAAATTTAAGAAATATTTTTGTGATTAACCATCATTTTAGACATGTATCATATGAGGTACATTCAATTACACCGGTTTAAAAAAACTGTTTTTATATATATTCTATAGTATTAAATAACTCTTTCTGAATAGCCAAATGCAAGTATAGTTTAAAAGAGAAATATAAACATAAACGTGTCTGTAAGGGTTAATAACAGCATCTAACACATAGAATTAGTCACAGTATTTCACAGGAAAATCAACTTTTTTTCCTTTGGGAAAATTAATTATTACGCTGTCTATTCTAAAATTAATTTCGTTGTGAATATCGAAGTACCAAGACGTTGAAGTGTTCTTGACCCATGATATTCCATAAGTACTTTTTCACTCGTTTCAAGACCGAAAATGACCGTACATGTGAGAGTGATCAGAACTTGGAAGAAGCTGGCCAGGTTCTGATATATTCGGATCTGGGAGTGGACAAGAACTTCTCTAACGGATCCAAACTTGATTGTTTACGAAATACAGCGCTCTGCTTCCGCCTTGACGAGCCTCAAAGCCTCGTAGACTTTTGCCGCCTCCAGTAATCAGCAACTTATCCGTGGACGCCGCTGAGCAGAGGTTTGATTTTGTAGACTACCGGAATAGTGTCGTCTCCAAACCGGCTCTACAGATAGGTCAACACCTGGTCAATGAAAGAGACATAGAAAGATCAGCGGAAATATTCCCCAGCTGTTTGGTAATATAAGTTCGCTTGCTGCGTTTGCCTTCTACATACTTGAGGCATAGATGAATGGTGTCATGTAACGAGGAAATTTCCTGGCGGAGCTCCTAGGTCTTCTTGAAGACGACGTGGAAGCTGGTCAATGAACCCTTCCAGGTCTTGTCAAGATACGTCTCCACTTCATCAATTGTAGCGTATTTTGAGACAAGATCGACTGTAAGAGACTGCAGGGCTTGGCTCCATGTTGTGGACTAGAATCGACTCAGCGACGACGAGGTCAATCAGAAAACTTAGTTCTCGGATTGCGATCGTAGATGTCCAGCAGTCGTGTCTGAGTTGCTCTCATGTTTGAGCAAATGGAAATAACAGGAAGGCGATGAACGTAATGACTGAGTTGTGTCAGTGTGGGAGGCACTTAATGAAATGGCTTCGCTTTTCACTATGGGCTAATGAAAAGATAAATATGGAGGGGGGGGGGTGCCTCATGCACCCTCATTATCTCCATGGATTAGTGCCTCCATAGTTCCTCTTGATACGTTACCCCGAGCCCCGAAAAATCCGAAACCATTATGTTCCTAGGAATACTACCCCAAAAGAAATTCAACTAGGTGCCATAAATTCAATCATACCTCCTTTGTACTCACAACCAAGCCTCTAACTGTTCGAAACTCTTCCTTTTAAACCATCTATAACGTGATTTCTCACTGTGTACAGATTCATAAATTCAGAAACCTTGGAAATGCCCAACCGAGATTTCTCTTAATGAGATTTTATGAGAATAGGAGACAGAAACCTTCAATTGTGAATTGTACCCAGACTCTGATCTCAAAATTTATACGCTATTACAGAAAATCAAAAGGCTAGTTCAGAATTCTTTTCGATAACAAATCTTCAACATTAAATAAGGAATGAAACACCGGTGTAAGCTCCATGTCGAAGTATGGACAAGTGTACGGGAATATGCGCACACAGGTTCTAAGGTAGGCCAAGGAAGGCGACAACTGTTATTGTTCTAAGAGTGCGATTTAAATAGATATCGGCAGCTTCGTGACAAAGGATTATATCAAATACAACGACAAACATATATTTTTAATACACACTAAATAAAAGACACAATAATAAATATGGATATACAACTGGGTATAGGAATAAAACGGAATTAGGTTCCGACTACTAAGTAGATAACTTGGGTTATTAAATCGTTATAATGGGAGATTTAGGCTAGTTAGTGATTTGGTCCTTTGAACCTTGAGAGTAAGGTGGGGCAAACTTGGGGGAGGTCTTGGTGACCTTGATTACTCACGGGTGGTAGCCACAAACCTGTTTTGCAAGTTGCGGGCCTCTGGTCATCAGGAGGTCACCGAACGAACTTCGAAGGGAGGGTGGGAGTAGATGACTTCTTCATACTCGGCTTGAGCAAGCTAACGGGCCTCTTGTCCTTAAGAGGGCAGCAGAAGAACTTCAGAGGACGCCTTTTCCAAACCTTGATCCGAAGGCGGATGAGAAAGGATGACGTTGCTTCACGAGACTCTTCTCCCTCACCAGAAGATATGGGTGTGATGTCCAGCTCTTCCCTGGCTTGCAACCGTCAATCACACTTCTTGGGAGAGAGCTTGTTGATTTGCACTCCTTTCGGGGAAGTCTCGTCAAACTAAATCTCTCTGTAATCCTGGAGCGGGTGCATATATACCTGGAGTTCTCTGAAAACAGGGAGATAGATTGACACCTTCTCTAACCTTCATTATCGTCCGTGACAACCTGAGCTTCTCCTTGCGGTGAAGCTTCAAAGGCAGGGATCAGCGGGCCAGACGGGCGACCAGCGGCAGGAGCCATAAAAGGGGTTCACAGCGAAGCCTACAAAGTAATCTCCCTACCCGATGGGGGGAGGGGGTGAGACGGCCGGGACTAGCTCGCTCAACAGCATACACTTCTTAGGAAACTCGATGAGACTGGATATCAAATCGCTTTTTCTTACCTGTATAACCTGCTAACAGGTTATAATTTCATGACTTCCCGTATTATATCTATTATCTATCATTGATAGATATGCGAAGTGGATAGAAGCCACTCCAATCTCAGCTATAACTCCGGTATTATCAATCGCGGCTATTTCGCATGTGTTGATTTGTTTGTTTCAGAGTGCCAAAACAAATCATTTCAAACAGTTAGAGAAGCTTTCTTTCTGCCTGTGTCTCTCCTTTACCAGCCCATTTTTACTTCAGTGGCCAACCGCAAGGCAAACCGATCAGCCGAGTCATGGTACTAAGTCATAAAGAAATCGTTGCTAGGTGGTCGTTCCTCGGAACAATGTTTTAAATAACCTTTTGATACTTTTTACCTACTCACAAAATTAAAGCAGATGATTCAATTTCCCTCCGGCCAATCACCTTATGATACCTTATTGCGTCTTCCATACAGCATTACAATTAATAGTAGCACATTCCTTCCTTTTGTAAGACCAACCAAGGTTTCAAAGTACACGTAAAGGAGATCTTTTCCTTTTATATACCTGCTAAATACATAGTAAACATTTTTAAAATTCTAGATCTCCTAATATTCCCACATGTTTTTGTCAAAAACGCAAGCTCTAATCAAAGAAAATCAGGTAATTTGAGGGCACATTCTCCATCCTTATCAGTAGAAAAGGCTCTTTTATGGTCAGTAATTCTCATAACTTGCTTAGGATAAGGTTTCTACAACATTTATAGCTTAAAAAACTAGCTTCCAGTCAAAAGCAATTGTTTCCCAAATCAATTGTAAATGCTCAACAGAGGCAGAGAGAAACATCAGGAAGAGATGCTTCTTTTCCCACCAGAAATAAAGTCCGTTTATTCTCCGAGAAAATAACATACAATTACAGCCTTTTTTACTAAACTCCACAGTACATACTAAAAAATAAATTACAGTCAACTTTTTATTCAAACAAATGTAAAAATGTCACACATAACTAATTTTCAGAAGTTTAAATTTCTAAAGAAAAATTCCTCTTAGTTCAAGTGACTTGAAAGTTTTTGTAATTTTAAAGAGCAGCTCCGCAAAAATAAAAGAAAGAAATTTCGGTTTGATATCAGACCTTTTTCCCATTAATATGAAAAAGATTTGGTCGTTTGTTGATTTTTAGAACTTAAACAAGATGTACTGACTAAAATATCGCGTGCTCTGGCTTATTCTGATATATGACCATACTAGCTTCAAAATTTTCAATAATTCCGGGACTAACCTTGGGGGACCTTTGAAATTATATCCTTCGAAAGACAATGTAAAACAACAGAAGGGTTTCAAATTTTTTTAGAATCATCCGAATAGATATGATGTAATGTCCAAAAGAAAATAATTGCCGGGCTAAACTTGTGAAGACTTTTGTAATTATATCATTCGAAAGAGAGTGTAATACAACATAACGGTTTCAAATTTCGTTAGAATGCAGAATAGTTATGATCTTATAGCTCCCCCCCATAAATAGAATCCCATGGTAACATTTTTTACCTTTCCTTGACGTGAAAATTGTAAGAGCAAACGACCGATCTACCTTTACTGGTTACCGCAAAACCACTAATTCCAACTATTACATTCATTTTTATTCATGTCATGATGTTAAGGTAAAAAAAGCCATTGTTTTGAGAACTTTGAGAACTTGTAATTCATGTTTTTTGTCCGATGAAATTACAATTCATTACCTGTATATTTATAGACTTAAAATATCCCCTCCACATCGTTAACGAAAGCTTATCCAAAGCCAGGTCAAACATTTCTTGCCCCCAAAGTAGGAATCCTGATAGTAAGAGAAATTGTTTATCCCTTCCATTTTCCCAATTAGTGAAAAGCTTAAATAGTATCCTTTCCCATAACTGCACCACTTTCAAATACCCTTCGACCATTAAAAAATCCTTCATGTATGGTGTGAATGAATCTATTCTTAGTATACGGCTGAAGATGACATGACAAACTCCATGCCGAAACTTGTTTCGTGAATAAAATACTACGGTCCTAAACAATGGTTTTATTAATATATATGAGACCCGTTATTGGACTCAATAATTTATCTCATATATATATATTTATATATATATATATATATATATATATATATATATATATATATATATATATATATTAGGATGGTCCTTATTTTTTATATTTTTCATTTTTTTTGGTCTGGCTCTGCTGCTAAAGTGTTCCTTTTAGTTGAAAAACACTATGTACACAATTTCATTGAGATATATTAACATTTCGAGGTGTCTCAATGGATCCGAAGTTCCTCTCATATGAGGTATACGATATACACACATATACATCGCAGGCGCAGGTATACAGAGTATACGGGCGACTGCGGTCAGTTTGCGGTGGCCTAAAGTCTAGTGATACAGCCTAAACCTCTCAGTAGTGTTGCTAGGTCAACAGATATCTCTGTAGATCTACAGATTTCGACGCTCGTCTACGAAGGGATAAAAATGAGATCCACAGATTTATTTCTTAATCTACGGATATTTTCTGGGAGTTCTACATATATGCAATATGTGCGATCTGGTAACACTGCCTCTCAGTCTGTGTTGTTCCCATGAGACCAAGTGTGTGCATAGCTCCTGTGCGTAGAGTGACTTAAGGTAACGAACCGGCTTGTATTTCTTTTTCTTCATAATGAAATGTGTTAACAAATTGATCACTCTCCTGTGTCTTTAAATAATCTATTTTTATTTTTCCCGCAATTATCAGTGTTAGAAACTGTTAGATATTAATGATGGTTTGTGAAAAGCGTACAAGTGTGTATCTTGTTGATAATTATGGGGAAAACATTAAAGGTTCCAAACTCCCTCCAACAAACAGGTTTTAAGTTTATTTATAATCATAACAAGCTAAATGAAACTGTACACTCTTTTGATACTAAGATTGTTAAAAGGAGGGCAATGTTTTAGGATCCGTCAAAGATTCCAATTCGCTACAAGCAAGATTGTATAAAACAAGTAACTAAACTGTTTGAGAAGTTAAAAAGTATCAATAAGAATGCAGGAAGACAAACTGCAACTCCCAAAAGGTAACGAATCATGTTTCAAGATTTATTTAATATTTACTACGCAAATGAGCTGGAGATGATTTCAAGCGAAGAAGACCGGCAATTTATGATTGCTCAAAGCAAACCTGGATATCATGGGGCGATGGTATCAGTAGATGTCAGCCTGAAGACAGAAAAAGGAAAAGATAAGAGCAAAATAGGAAGCGGCGGGAGAGAGCTTTAAAAGATGTCTACTTTCTGCAGTTTCTAGTAGTAGTAGAAAGCAGCACAATTGGCAGCACTAATAAAGAGAAAGAAGATCCAATTGCAGGCCCAATTACCAGAGCCACGAAACCACGACTTTTGAAAAGAGGGTGCTAACAAGTGTTATAAACATACCTTGTGGCAACTCTGGCCCGAAATAAGATCTCAGACAAGGCTGTTGTGATAAGGGTTGGTGAAACTGTCCGCAGGTAAGGGCAAGAATTCCAGCCACCAGCCCTGAAGCGATCCAGCATCAGATGAAAACGACAGTAGCATCGTAAATCCACCTCGGAAAAATTCAAAGATGTGTTCGACCCACAGTTTTCACTCATTGTGCCATGAGATGGGAAGCTTATCCCAGATTGTATTTACCCTAGAACTGTGGACAGAGTTTCTGTGATAATGATAGGTAAAAGCCAATCACAGCTCCTTACAGTCACAAAGCTACCATTGGAGAGAGACCAGTCGCAAGCTAAGGCCATCTTTTTTGCTTTGAACAACTTTAATTGAGAGGAAAAGTTCCAGTGGATGTGCTTCGACACAACCAGCTGTAAAATTGGTCGGCAGCTTCTTGGTTGTGATCTGCATATTGGTTGCCGCTATCATGTATTGGAGCTGATTGTTGGACCAGCCTTTTCTGAAACCATGGGGACTTCATCTGCACCGGATGTACTCTTGTTCAAGCGCTTCAAATGAAGATAGCATTATCTTGACAAGACCACATAGGAAGAAAACTCGTGAATTAATGATTACACGACCAACCTTGTGGCCGACTTCAAAGATGAAATGGGACAGTTCTTTTAGAGGACCTTTAAAGTAACTTAACACAGAGATGACTACAGAGAGCTTCTGGAGCTGGCGATCATCTTATCTGGAGCTGCCCTTCCTCAATGAATCCATAGTGAAGCTCCCGGATCCATGCACCATGCCTGATGGATGCTAATAGTGATCTTCACGTTGAAAATATGGATGTTTCACTCGCAGTTTAAGCTGACAGCAAGCGAACATCGATGATTTCGAGAACTCAGCATCTTCTTTTCACATATCTACGTTAAAACGTGGGTAACAGGCAGCATTGCTTTAAAAACAACGAGAAATGCCCTGAAGTTGCTGAAACAATGTTAGCTGGATTACACGATTAATATCGACATATCCAGTGGTACGGTGAAAAAGATGTTAGGCCAACTGTGGTACCTTTCTGAGGAGTTGTTCGCTTTGGCATTGTTGATGATGATTCGGACAACAGCGCCAAGGACAAGATAGTTATAGCTATAAGAAAGAAAGAAAGGAAGGAAAAGCTGCTGAAGCGTGCAACTATCGACGTGAAACTCATTCAGGAGAAGACTTTTGTTAACATTACAGCCAAAAAATCAAGACTTATTTCCAAGAATGTTCCACTTCTAGATGAATTTCTTGAATATCAGGCAGCTCAGTGGAAGCATCAGCCTGGCTTCAGTGCTGCAAAAAGTTTCATCAGCACATTGCCTGTCACCGCCGATCACGCTGAATGGGCCTCTTGCTTGATCGAGAATTTCTCTAGGCCGTCTCAAAAAAAGATGAGGAACAAATAGTTTGTTGTTATTAAACACGGAAAAAAGTTCCCTATTACTCGCAATCGGATCTTACTGATAATAATACGTGATATTGGTCATCGCGGCACCCCTGCAAATGAGCAGCTAATACCCGCTGTAGAAGATGTCGTGAGGGAGACTCAGGCTTTTGAACGTTGGGAAGAAACCAATCAAGTGAAATGACGTTTTGTTCTATACCATATCTGGGGGGACATTGGATCCATTGAGCCAACTCTAAATATTAATAAATTTCAATAAACTTTGCACTTGGAGTTTTTCAACTAAAAGGAACACCTTAGCAGGGTCAGGCCAACAATTTTCCCAATTTTATATTTTTGTGTACAAATATATATATATATATATATATATATATATATATATCCTAGGTTTCTTCCAATGTCCCTTACTCTTACCTTTAAAAAAACTTGTTCCCGTCCGCCTGGTATAAACTTTCCACCCCTTCTATCCCCTCCTCCTTCTTCCTTCCCTCATTATCCTTACCCCTTTATCTCCCCCTCCTTATCCTTACCCCTTTTTCTACCCCTCTCCTCACCCCTCCTTCTACCTCCTCCTTCTAATATTAAACAGTTGAAATGAAATAAGCACAGTACGATGTAAGTTAAGAGGCAAACCTGAAGCAATTTTTTAGATATTGTGGGCAGGTGACTAAAATCCTCCAAAATATGCGCATCTGACTTTAAGGGATGTTTACAAGATGATTTCAGAGTATTAAATAGTAAATGAATATAATTCTAAAATTAACAATCAATACTAAAATTAAAATACGTGGATGACTGCTTTCTGGACTTCAGGTAAAGGAGCATTGGTGGTCCCACGGTAAAATATGAAATGAAAAAGAACAAGGAAAAATTAAAGCTCCTTTATTTTTATCTCAAGAAGGCGAAAATTCTAAAAAAATCATGAGGAAATGTATATACAAAACTCTAAAATCCTAGAAATTACCTATCACCCAAGACAAAATTGGCCCAACATAGTTGCTAATGGTTTTTACAAAGATGAGGACAGAAAAGGAATAGAACAAATTCTACCTTTAAAGGAGAGAGTATGATAAATAATCCACCTCACTACATACGAAAAAGTTCAAAGAATTTCTAGCATCCAAATTTAGATCCTTTTGAGGTTTTATGTTTAATTGTTGTTTGGCGAGAGATGAGATGCAAAACTCTCCCTGTAATGTTGACAAGCTCCCTATTATTTGCTTGAGAGTGTAAATATCTCCAATCACAACAGAACGGACTTACTCTCATTTCATCACTCATTACTAGCGAACAGATAAGGGGGAGGGGAGGATTTGAGTTACTTGGATAACCTTTGAGGGCTCAACATTGGCAGAATTCTTCCACCATTTCGTCCCAGCTATTGAGGCATACCACTTGCACAGAAGCTTTAAAAAATGCGATCTGGTTATGTAAACACAATTTTGTGAATTTTCTAATTGCGTCATTTGCGCTGTCAGGGCTTCTGCTTCCTTTTCCTTCTTAGTTTTATTTGTTTCTTATTTCCTGATGTATTCTACGTTAAAGATGGAGAGGTTTTAAAGTAGTAATAGATTATAATTAAAAACTAAAGATTGTTCTTAGTATCCCTACTAGAAGGGTATTTATGTTCTCACTCATCAGATGTTGAACTCTTTCGACATATTGCGGAGTTTAATGCATCAACATCTGCTCATATTTACGTTTGCTAGAATTTGCAATCGCTGTTATTTTCTAAAATTTCAACTTTCTCAAAGAATTACATTAGATTAGGCCCTGTCATTGTACAAAATTTTTTAGGAAATATTAAATTACATATTAAATTACAAGGACTTTTATAAGTAATCAAAATTGCCACTACTTTTCCATTTTTGTTTTTTTTGCCACACCAAATCTTTCACCTTACGTTTTTACACATCTGCCTGTTCCTTCTTCCATTTTAGCCCTCCTCTGTCAATAGCTAGATTATAAATGCAGTAAATATGTAAATAACTACAGAACTGCAAGCAAGAAACTGTCATAATAAAAATGTAAGTTATATACCAACCGATAGTGACAACAAAAGTTATTAACTTAAGACAAAAAGTGTTTTTCTAAACAGCGAAATAGACTTGAATCAAGTTAGGTCCTTTCATTTATCCCTGATTTACAACCTCCCAAAGTTTGGTATCAGACTAAGGGCTATAAATTATCAGTAAGGACTTGACGAGAGGTTGAACAACTGAGGCAAGCGGTTTGTTACCTGTATAATGCCGGCAGAGAAGGTGGTCCCAACTTTCTGTTTTCTGGAGGGTTAATTTATGACCCCAACCTGAAGGTATTTGAAAAAGTTGTATCAAAATTGATCTGAAAAAATGTCGAACTCAGCTTTAAGATGGGGGATCATCACTGTTTGACCTATTGAAGGCCTCAAATGTTATTATATCCTTTAATATCGATTAACTCTTTTCGCAAGTCCGCCTTTTTTCTGTTTATTTGTTTTCCTTATACGTATCCACCAATATATTCTTCCACAACGTAGTATAAACGCCCTCAGGAAATTATATCAATTGTCCTATACTTTTTACACTATTAATAGCACGTCCCAATATTTAAATATATATTTATTTATTAATGGTAATGAAAAAAGACAAAGGGCATATGAACATTGGAATTAGTGTTTAAAACTGTATTTAAGTTTTTTATTCATTTATTCATTACCTTCTCCTGTAGAGTTATGTAAACTAAGATTCTAAACGCTGAGGTTAGTGTTCTAATTCCTTTGTATTTTATATTACTCATTAAATTCGTTGAGAAGTTACTTAGTTTTAACGTATGAAGAGAAACTTGTTAACCGAAGGCTAATAAACATCCAATATTTTGCTGCATCAGCTTTATTTAGAAATTAGAGGAGGAGGAGGTAAATTTGAATCAATTAAGATTTATCTATCAATCTCCTGCTTTCTGTCCTTCAGCTATTTTAAAAGTAACAATTCACTTAGCCAAAGAATTGATGTGCAGACATCTTCTTTCCTAGCCGTACTGACAGTGTTAAAAGATTGATAAATATGAACTTTTTTGTTTGATAAACGGAAATGAACTTATATGTGGCATACGTTTACTATATTCAGGCTACTACGCATCGCATCAGAAGGGGTTTGGGAGACCTTCCTTATTCACGCTAGGCAAGTATTGAATCCACTAGACCAGTTACTTGCTCGGGATGGATGAAGACTATCCACAATGCATGCCAGATGCAGCATGAAAGTAGTTAGCCGTTGCTATATGTAGTAACTGCATTGTTCATCTGTTTGACTTCCTTTTAGGAAATTTTTTATGCTTCTGTACAAATATGTTCAATAGAATTAACGTCGGGGGCTTGAATTTTCTGAAGTCGTTTGTTTTATTTTGCTTCTCATCCTTTGTTTCCTTTTGCTTTGTGTCCAAGAGCTTCGTAATCTATTAAGACGTAATTTTAGATTTAAATTCGACCAATTAAAAATTTTGGCATGATTAGTTTCTTAAAGATAGAAATATATTTTTGTATGTGATAAATACCAGTACACTCAAGCAAAACTAATGATTCTCTGTTACAAATACCTCACTAATCTATGTTGTTAGTGGTGTTCTATTTATGTAAGCTCTCTTGTCTGAAGAATCATGCAATTCTTACGCATCCAACCACGTGAGAACAAAACAAAATTTGATTCTTTAAACTCTGCCAAAAGCCAACGTTTATTTTATCAAGTGGACATCTCGCTCATTTTTCTTCTTAATGTTTCTCTGAGTATAAAGAGGCTAAGACCCAGTAACATGTAAGTAATAAATAATTGGAAAAATGAAAGCTAGTAGTTTATCGTCGTTTTGATCTAATTTTTAATTGATTTTAAGCGATAAATATTCTCGTCAAGTCTTCGAATTGCGCTAAGACGTCCCTGTGAAAGTTTAAATCTATCAGCACATAATTACAAAGATGATTTGCCTTTTAATTTAAAATGAACAATTTATTTGCGAAGTATGTGAAAGGTGAATCTAAGACTTCTTCTTCTTTTGTCTTGATCTCTAGTTCCACTCAGAACAATTAGGAATTTGTTCTATTTAAGATTCAAAAATGAAGTTTGTGTTCTTGCCTTTTTCTAGGTAGTTTAATGGTAATCAAAACGTGCGGGTGGTTTTCTTTGCAAAGTCGTCTAAGAGATTAATAAACCATTTAATTTTCACCAGTTCTAAGCATTTTCAGAAACATGATTCATGCCAATTATTTACTACCAAATACCGTTAAGAAGTGTGTTTATAGCAATAACAAGTACAAATAACATAGTACCACCAACGATGGTTTTGCTTGTCACTTCATTTTCACCTAAAATTAACCATTTATTATACAACGATTATATAATTACCGACCACTGGTGAGAAATTGACCACGTTCGACAATCAGTGCTCGATTACAGGACCTAATACTTCGTCCTTTGTGAAAAAGCTGAGGCATTTTGGATGCTATCATCCTCACTAACCACTTCATAACATAATTCCTTGATCTCACATATTTATACTTCATTCAAAAGTACTAAAATAACATCTTCACTACTTATATCCCGGTTAATAACCTAATCGCATTGCATTCACTCCATCGCTTTTTATATTCTTTTTCTTATCTCACATACTCCTCATACTCTACTGAGACACTCCTTAGTTCATAGTGAGACGTGGATTAAAAGGCATGAGTGAACCCGGGTCCAAGACACCCCCACAAGAATCGTTGTTCTTCAGAATAACTCACACTTTTTTTCTCACGTAGTGAAAAATAAATTTACAAAGGCTACATTAGATCCTTCTACCACACTCATGCTATAGATCAGTCTTTCCTACCTTTTTTGTCGTGACCCTGAACACAAATTGATTTTGGCCTGGCGACACTTAGGGATCAAATATTATTTCAGTATTATTTTAGTTTTATATAATTGAATAAAGTTTACTAACGTTTACTATAAGTTACTAATTCATAAATATAATATAATATAATATTGATTGAAGATTTTGGGAGGCAAACCCTCATACTCAAGCAAAGATAAACAAACTTTTGGCTGCCAACTATAATACTGTTCATGAATGAGCCATTCTGATTATTCAACTACTTTTGACTGCTTCTACATTTCTACATTTAGTTTTATCAAATATATTTTACGGACATTTACTGTTATTTAAAAAATAATATATTTTAATATTTCTTTGTTGATTGAAGGATATTAAAGGTACATTTTCATATTAATGTAATTTATTGAAACAAAACGCAAGCAAAGGAAATAAATCTTTGGCTGGCAACCCCATTTGGCTCTTCATTGCAAAATTGAAAAAAGGGCATTTTTATGACTCATGTGATGTTTCTTTATATTATGGAAATGTTTCTTCGGATTTGGATTAATGTTGATTGATAAAGAACAGCGCATATCAAGTTTAGGATCCAGACGGTTTCTTGCATTAGCCTTGATCATCACAAGAGCTGAAAAGCTCTTGTGATATGTGGTGAGAAATAGAATATGAGCTCATGTGATGTTTCTTTATATTATGGACATGTTTCTTCGGATTTGGATTAATGTTGATTGATAAAGAACAGCGCATATCAAGTTTAGGATCCAGACGGTTTCTTGCATTAGCCTTGATCATCACAAGAGCTGAAAAGCTCTTGTGATATGTGGTGAGAAATAGAATATGAGCTCATGTGATGTTTCTTTATATTATGGACATGTTTCTCCGGATTTGAATTAATGTTGATTGATAAAGAACAGCGCATATCAAGTTTAGGATCCAGATGGTTTCTTGCATTAGCCTTGATCATCACAAGAGCTGAAAGGCTCTTGTGATATGTGGTGAGAAATAGAATAAGAGCTCATGTGATGTTTCTTTATATTATGGACATGTTTCTCCGGATTTGAATTAATGTTGATTGATAAAGAACAGCGCATATCAAGTTTAGGATCCAGACGGTTTCTTGCATTAGCCTTGATCATCACAAGAGCTGAAAAGCTCTTGTGATATGTGGTGAGAAATAGAATATGAGCTCATGTGATGTTTCTTTATATTATGGACATGTTTCTCCGGATTTGGATTAATGTTGATTGATAAAGAACAGCGCATATCAAGTTTAGGATCCAGACGGTTTCTTGCATTAGCCTTGATCATCACAAGAGCTGAAAAGCTCTTGTGATATGTGGTGAGAAATAGAATATGAGCTCATGTGATGTTTCTTTATATTATGGACATGTTTCTCCGGATTTGAATTAATGTTGATTGATAAAGAACAGCGCATATCAAGTTTAGGATCCAGATGGTTTCTTGCATTAGTCTTGATCATCACAAGAGCTGAAAGGCTCTTGTGATATGTGGTGAGAAATAGAATAAGAGCTTTTTCAGCCTCATGAATCAGAATAGGCTTATCCTTCAGTTGAGCTCAGAATTTCTTGGAGATCTAAAAGTTCTTCTTTAAATAATAGGATACCTTATCCATTTCCTCCTGAAGCTTCTGCAAATGGGGCGAATATAGGAATGTAATATAATAATTGTCACATACTTTTTCCTTAGGATTAGTTGGTGAGTAAAAGAGGGTTCTGGCTGTATAGTGACATTTTCTATGAACCAAAGGGGATAATAAAACTCAATGGATGTTTAAATGATCGTATTGATTTCATCCTGCAAGAAACAAGGATCACAAATGCGATATGCTCTCAGGAACAAGGAAAAATTACGGACGTTTTAACTGATACGTCGTGACACGAGAAATAGTGGATATAGATATTAGAGTTGGTTGGTTTCCTGTCGACAGAACAGAACAATATTCTTTGTTGTTTAGTTTAGATATTTTTACATCTAGGAACGGTAATGAGTTGTTTTGTTACAATTCTACTTTAAATATAATGGTGGAGTAGATATAGTTTAATTGCTCAAAGAAAGAATCAAATGCATTATCGTTAATAGGCCATGTGGCTCATACATCGTCCACATAGAGGAATCAAGTTATGGGCCTAGGTGAGATATGGGCGGAGGAAGTTTTTCTCAACTGAAGGAGAAGCCTATTCTGATTCATTAGACTGAAAAAAGATCTTATTCCATTTTTGACCACATACCTCTGTGAGCAAAGATTTTCAGCTCTACATTTCTCACATTCTTTTCTCACACGTGGAACTTCCGGGAAAGATCTTATCTTTATGTCTTTACCTTTCGTATCTGTTATTTAATCCTGCTCTTGAAAATATTTTTCTATTTTGTGCCCTTTCGCTGTACATGGGTGGAGCATCGCTTTGGGTCTTATATATATATTATATATACCTCCTTTGTAAAATAATTCTTGATTCCTTGAGAATGAACTGAACAAAGTTCGAATGTACTTGGAATCTACAATTATTGTTCCACTCACGCGCTACTTGGTAAGTTTCTAATATCCATATATATATATATATATATATATATATATATATATATATATATATATATATATATATATATATATATATATATATATATTTATATATATATATATATATATATATATATATATATATATATATTTATATATATATTTATATATAATATATATATATATATATATATATATATATATATATATATATATATATATATATATATATATATATATATATATATATTTATATATACATATATATATATATATATATATATATATATATATATATATATATATATATATATATATATATATATATATATATATATATATATATATATATATAGGTAGCATTCTTTCTTGAATGCAAATTTTGTTGAAGACCATTGTGTATTTTGCTGTAATTAATTTCCTTTGGCAACTTTCTCTTCTTCTAACTATCTTTTTTATTTCATCTTGTAGATGGTGGATTACTTGTCCAGTATTCATCTGTTTTTTAAATGAATGTGTTTGGTAAAAAACAAACTAAATTGCTAAGCTTTCGATCTGTTTCGATCATCCTCGGAGCGTTTTGAAATGTTCTTGCCTCCTATACCGATGTATGAGTTGAGTGAGGATCTGACAGTCTGAAAGAAAACGATTTTTAAGGGTAACTTATTCCGCTTTGGTTAAACGTAACGTTAGAGGAAATGGGCCACTCCTGTGAGTGGAATTTTAAAATAGTTTTAATGGGCGATTTCAGCTTGTCACTTGACTATTGAAGATAAGTCACCCATCAACAGTCAAGCGACAAGCTGGAATCGCACATTAATACTTAGATATATTTCTTAAAAATAAAACCTAAGGAATTCTCTTGGAAAGATGAATCTAGTTGAGAAAGAAATTTTAAGTTAAAGAATACTAGTTTTCTATTAATTCGGTTTTCGTCTTTAGTGTTTACTCTATTCTCTAATTAAAAAAATATCAAACAAACCATACGACGCTGTAGTAACCTACTATACATACAGTGTAAAGAATAGAAGAAAAATATTACACCATAAAAATAGGCAAACAAGAAGGAAATACAATGCAATAACAGAATTAATGGAGGGTAAAATGAAAAGAAATAAGCTAAAAAAAGTCGAAAAAAAGGAAAATAGTGAAAGACAGTGATAGAAAGCTGGTTAAGAAGGCTAACAGAATTTATTCTGAGAGAAAAAGGCTTTAATCAATCTAACTGGATTTGAACCAACCTGGGTAACCACAAAAGATATGTCACAATCCCTATTCCAAACGCCCAAACTAAACAAAATAATGTATAATTAAGATGCTTATTTATTTTCCAACGACACAGGGACCTATTTCCCTCTAATAAGTTTCATATGCTGTAAGAAGACGGAAATTAGTAGTAGATGATATAGGATAGTGTTAAAATTTGGAATATGTATGAAGAGGTGTGTTTGAAATTATTAGGTGTCAAATAGTTTCCTGAAGAGTGGATTATCTTTTCACTTATTGGTTTCTTTTCACCTTTTCCGTCAGTTTTGTTTCATTCTTTCATCTTTAGCCTCTATCTAGACACTCTCTAAATTATTTACTTCCTTATCCTTTCTTTAATTCATCTGTTCACACTGTAGTTTTAATTGCTTCATAGCTTAGATTCAAACAGTGCAAACCTTGGTTTCTACCTCTAGTCCTCTTACTACTTGGGAATTATTAATTGAATTTTCAATTCAAATTCCTCTCTTAGGCTCAAACTATCTTCTAAACCATTTCTTAATTCTTCTTTGTTCTTACTTCATATCCGCCTTACCCTTTTTAGTCATGGGCGACTCTATATCTCACTATATCGGTCGGTCGGTCCCCGTTTTTGCTTTTTGTTGTTTTCGTAATAACATTGTAACTATTCGGCCGATTTTAACGAAATTTGAAACCCTAATTTTGTTTTACATTCTCTGTCAGAGAGAGAGAAGGTTACCCCCACCCTCTAGAACTCAACGTTAACCCGTAGTGCCTGAAGACCCGTTCATCTGCACGCCCAGACAGCACCAACGGAGCAGCAAGAATTTCGCTTTGCCGTGTAATCCGTGTTGGGTTCCTCTTCTCCCCCGTCGCATCGCCTAATCGTCACAAGACCTACAGCGTCGAGGACTTTTGCACGAGCCTGCAATAATCGCCAAGAATATCTCCTCCCCCTAGCGCGCAATGTCTAATGAGATCCCCGTCCCCCTTTTTGAGGCGATATCTGATCTCATTTCTTTTAGACCTGTGACAGATTTTAAATGGTGTTATTCTTGTATATTTAACGTTCTGGTTTTAGAAACTGCAGAAAAAACCTTACTACTCTCCCATTTTTCCTTTGGTGTGCGTATTTTGTATTGAATTTTGTGACCGTGTGAAACTTTAAACCTTTTAAAGCCTCATAAAACGTCTACCGTATTGTAAAAGAGTTAATCTTATTTCATTTTTTTTGTATTGTGTTTGTCGTTTTCTTCGTTGCTTATTGGACAGCACAGGCTCTCGCTAAGTTCCTGAGTGGATATTTCTAGTATAATTAAGATTTTGCGCCCTGCGAAATAATTATCGCTGTTTGTTTGTTTTTAAGTGAAGAATCGTAGGTCCGCCAAAGCATACCAGCACTTCTGCTGTGCGTCTAAATAATTTTCCCTTTTTAGTGGTGCTTTTCCTGAAAGCTGGTTGAACGCGATAAAATGTCCTCATTATTTATGACGTTTAAGTTGCAAGGAGAGTCGCTTGAGCTCAGTTGCAAGGACCTCCTAGCTTATATCCAGGAGGAGGAAAGGACCAAAAGAGAAGAGAGAAGACAAAGAGAAAGAGAAGGGAAGGAACGAGAAGAAAAAAAAGAACGAGAAGAAAGAAGAGAAGAGAAGAACGGGAGGAAAGGGAAAGAATCCACCTTACTTGAAATGGGTAGGACCAGGAAAGAGACGCTGTCCATCAGCTTGAGATCCCCAGATCCCTCTACCGCGTCTATTAAGCTTCCGGTTTTCAAGGAAGGCGAGGATTTTGGAGCCTTCTTAGTCTACGCCGAGAAAATCTTCGAAATCAACCATTGGAAAATCGAGGCAGATGGAGTGGCTCAATTGTTGCCCGTGCTAAATTTCCAACTCTGAGACATATTCATATCACTCTCCTCGGAAGCAACAATTGATTATTCAACCTTAAATTCGGAGTTACTGTCGGCATAAAACATGACTCCATACTTTTACTGATCGAAATTCAGACATGCCCGCATTCAGCCAGGCTAAACTTAGCGTCAGTTTGGGTACACCCTCCAGCTTCACCTCAACTTTTGGCTCGATGCTTCTAAAATCCCGCATAAGTACGATGCCCTTGTTGACTTCTTCATGAGAGACCAGTTGTTGGAAGCACTTCCAGCTCAAATCAGATCTTTCGTAAAAGACCGGCGATGCCTCACATTCAAGGAGTGCACAGAGAGGCGGAAATTTATTAAGCAAGCCACAACCTTTATCGAAACAAGGGGATAAATGGACCCCCTCTCCACAAAACCTAAGCCAAAAAAAGGTAAATTCATCCTGCAAAATTAACTGGGACGTCCAAGCCGAAACCATTCTTTTCGTCCGAACACCGGAATGTAAAACCGTTCTTTTCAGGCCTTCCAACGTTATGTTTCCCCATGAGACACATCATTTGTTTTTCCTGTAGTGTGGAGGGCCACGTGAAAACGAACTGCCCCAAGAACTCTCAGTTCAGGAATAAATAATCTCACCAGGTACACCAGATCTGTACCATGTCTGCACCTCCGTCAACACCATCGGAATCTTCTTCGTTCCCGAGCACCTCAAGTAACGGCGGCCACCAGGTAAACTTTTTGTTTGATAAAAATAGCCCTGGAGCCCTTAAATTTGAATCAGGAACGATTAATGGCTACCTTGTCTCCACTCTTGTGAGAGATACCAGGTACACCTGCATAGTCGTGTTGGACAAGATGCTTTCCCCAGTAGCCCCCAAACATAATAAATTTGCCGTCGTGCATAACTACTTGGGGCGCGACAAATCGGTTCCCCATCGTTAAGTGCAACATCGATTGTGCGTACTTCACTATCTGGGCATGAGTATTAGCAGCCTCTATTAAATTCTGCTCCGTCATCGTGGGCCAGTGCCCACAGGTCTCCTCTAACTCCGTGGTTCAACCTGTGGTTACCCGTGCGCAAGTGGTAAAAAATCAAAGATGCCATCGCCCCTAGAATCCTCACGAAGTTTTGATGACTGAAGACTTCGCAAGAAACCAGATGAGCTGCGATTCTCTACGACCCCAGTCAAAAGAGCAAGAAGCCACCCGAGGAGACAAAGTGATCTCCTACCAAGTTACGGACGGCTTACTTTACCGTGCGTGGTCAGAAAACGGTAAACTCCAGACGCAGGTATTGTGTGTTCCGCGTTCACCCGTTGCTCAAATTTTAACCACTGCCCATGACAGCCTATTTTCAGGCCATTTTACCCTCACGAAGACCTCCCAGAAGATCTTCAAATATTTTTTATTGGCCAGGCACCTATGAAGAAATCCTTCGCTACTGCAGGTCTTGCGACATCTGCCAAAAGACTGCCGTCAAAGGGAGAGTTAATTCCGCACCATTGCAGAGAGGACCCTGAATCTCAGAGGCATTTTCCTGTTGCGCAATTGATCTCATCCGTCCGATACAACCCCCGGCGAGTGAAGGTTACATTCACATGCTATCTTTAGTAGATTTTTCCACCCGGTTACACGAAGCCGTGCCGTTGAAGAATATAAACAACATCTCCTACGCCGAAGCACTAATCTCCATCTTCTCCCGCGTTGGATTACCCAAGCAAATATTGTCTGATCGTGGCCGCTAATTCACGTCGAAACTAATGGACTACATCGGAAAGCTCTTGATGGTAAACCCTTTTTACCACCCTTTTTCCACCAACTGGTAACGGGATGTGTGAGAAGCTCAACGGCTCCCTCAAATCTATCCTCAAGAAACTGTGTGCCGAACAACGCCAAGAAATGGCACCGTTTCTTGCCGGTAGCCCTTTTCGCATGTCGGGATATTCCCCCTCGCACCTCAGGTTTTGCCCCATTTGAGCTTCTGTATGTACATAATGTTAGAGGGCCCCTTAGCATTCTAAAGGAGCTCTTCTCCAATTTGAAATTTGACCAGGAGATTTAATCCTCCTACGCTTACCTCCTAGACCTGAGGCAGAGGTTAAAAAAATGCACATAGATCGCGCATCAGAACGCTGAGAAAAACTTGGGCAGACATAAAACCTACTTCGAATGTAAGTCTCAAGAACGAAAATTTTAACCAGGTGACGAAGTCCTTTTACTACTCCTGACGGAGAACAACAAACTTTTAAGCCAATTGAAAGGCCCTTTCCCAGTAATCGAGAGACGCGGCCTCGTCGAGTAATTGATTCAAACTCCATCTGGCACTAAGCTATTTCATGTGACCATGCTTAAAAAGTACCATCGACGCCCTTGTGCCAACTAACTTTTGTCCCTGGACGAAGAATCCGCCTTGGAGTCCAGCTACCCGCTTGAGCGCTTGTTCATGGTATAAGTCGATTGTGTGGAACAAGACGCGGAATATCCTCTTCAGGTCTTGCCAGATACCCTTGATTCCCCATCAACCGAGTTGAGTATAACCCTCAGCTTCCGATCCCCCAGGAGACCCAGTTACAAACGCTACTTATCCAATTCAACATTGTAATCCCGAACACCCCTGGTTGTGCTTCCCAGTTCGATTGCAATATTCAGTTCACCACCCAGGAACCTCTCCGTTTGAATCCGTAACCACTCCCCATTCACTTAAGAGAAGCATTCAATGAAGAGGCAGACAAGCTAGTATTTAAAATTGTATACATTAAGGGTTCCGACAATTGCCTAGCGGACAGCTTAAGCAGAAATCCCCTGGATTTGTCCCCGCAGTAATTTCCCATTAATTAATTGTAACGTTAAACTGATTACTTTTGTAGATATTCCTGAACAATTCTTGTAGTTTTGTATAATGTCCAGTAAGAATATGTACCATTATTTAATTTTTTTGTCTATATTTTTGATGGGTTTCCCTGTTCTTATGTACCTTTTTTTTGTATTGTGGGACCTTTCTTTATTTTTTGAATATCCTTGTATGTAAGCCTCTGGTTATCGAGACTAAGTTGACCCCGGCTATTGATAACTATTCCTGTCTAATCTCATTTTATTATTACTATTATTATTTTTTTTTTACTTGAAATTGTTCGGTAATAGGAATACTGAGCATTTCTTGAGTCTCCTTTATTTGACTTATTTTTTTGTACAAAGTACTCGGTACCATCCCTTTTGTATTTGTGTCCCTATTGAAAATTTAGCTGGGTAATTACGCCTATTAGTCTGATATCACTTCCTACATCTACCAATGGCGCCTGAGAAAAGATGCACTTGCACGCCCAGACAGCCCCAAGGAAGCAGCGAAAATTTCGCGCTGCCGTGTGATCCGTGTTAGGTTCCCCTTCTCCCCCATCGCAACGCCTGATCGGCGCCAGAATTACGGTCTCGAGGACTTTCGGTGAGTCTGTGATGTAGGCCGAGAATATCTCCTCCCTTCTGTCGCGCCACGTCTATTTAGAACCCCGTCCCCATTTTGGGGGCCTCTGGCGACCCGCTTCCGCCGAAGCCGTATAAATACTTCGGGAAAAGCTTTGAGAAATTATTCCCATACTGCCCTCTCTTGGTTAACAGCTACGTACGGTCTCGTACGCCCTGCTTGTCCTCCCAACTGCTTCCAGCTATGAACGCGACTTGTCACATCTCTACCTGGCCTCGCTTGTACCTGAGGCCAGAGTTCCCGCCGACAGACGATAGACATGGACAGACACCTATCATTCGGTTATCGCTTTCGTTCTCGTGTAGAGTACTCTCTCGTTCATTTCTCAGCGAGGTTAAGCAAGAAGGAATTTTGCAAGTGGAACTTTGCAGCGTCCCGCTTTCTCGTCGCTTCCAAAGCCTCCGGTCAATTAACTTTTGCGTGAGACTCCCCGTTTGTTGAACTATCCCCCTTTTCCTGGACTCTCGTCCCCGTCAAGTCATTTGTATCCGACCCCTCCCGTTTGTTATCCCGGATCTCATCTTATTTATTCTCATTTATTTACTTTTGCTAATAATATTTTCTCTGTATCTAGTAAAGTTATTTTTCTATAATTAGTTTCTCTATATCCCTTCCCCCTAATTTCTTGCATGCTTCCTTTCCGCTTCACCGCAGGGTCAACCTCGGCTAGCATCAACACTCGACTCTACGACATTCTCTTCCGAATGATATAATTGCAAAAATCCTTCCAAGGTTAGCTTGGAATTAATTGGCATAACTTCATAACTATTTAGCCGAATCTAACGAAATTTAAAATTCTATTTTTCTTTTAGATTTTATTTCAAATAATTGCCAAGATCCTCCCAAGGTTAGCCTGGGGATTATATTGTTTTGTCAATAATATCATAACTATTACGCCGACTCTAACAAAATTTGAAACCCTTATGTTGTTTAACATTCTCTTTCGAAGGATATAATTGTCAAAGTCCTCCCATGGTTAGCCGAAAAATGATTTGGCAATGGCATCACAACTATTTGACTGTTGTTTTACATTCTCTCTCGAATAATATAATTGCCAAGGTGCTTCCAACGTTATTCCTGGAATTATTGAAAGTTTTGAAGGTCGTAAGGTCATATATTAGAATAAGTGAAAGCACGCGACTTTTGGTCAGCAGACCTTGTGACTCTATATCTCACTATATCGGTCGTTCGTTCTCCCTTTTGTTTTTTATTTTGTTTTAGTAATACCATTGTAACAATTCAGCTGATTCTAATGAAATATGAAACTCTTATATTGTTTTACATTTACTTTCGAATGATATAATCGCCATGGTCCTTCCTAGCCTAGGAATTATTTTGTTTTGACAATAGCATCATAACTATTCGCCCAATTCTAACAAAATCTGAAAGCCTTATGTTCTTTTACATTCTCTTTCCAATGCTATAATTGCCAAAGTATTCTCAAGGTTAGACGGCGAATTATATGGCAATAACATCATAACTATTTCACCGATTCTAAGGAAATGTGAAAACTTTATGTTTTTTTACATTCTCTTTCGAATGATATAATTGCCAAGATCCTACTTAGGTTAGTTCGGGAGTAATTGAAAGTTTTGAAGGTCCTAAGGTCATAAATTAGAATAAGTAAGAGCACGCGACTTTGTTCAGCAGACCTTGTTGTAGTACGATATTGAACGTTTCTTTTCACTTCCTATGCAGTTCTTTCTGCCTCATCATTCCTTTTCTCCTAGTGCCTGAAATCTATCAGGTAGATTCATTTTTAGACCCCAACACTTCCGCTTCGCTCTCATACTCATCTCTTTTGCCCTCAATATTGATGTGCTCTACCTTTCTTCAGTTGATGGGTATTAATCGAACTTATTCCTATTCGTTTTTATCTTTAATTTCCCCTAGAATATATTTAAGTTCAGAATTTCCTTGGCGGTGTTTGTAGCAGCCTTTCTAGCTGTTTTAGTAGAAGTCACGATAATTTGCATGACATCTTCAGCGAAATGGAATAAGCTGTTTTTCAGTTTAGCAGGAATGATGTATCCTTAGTATAAAGGGCATATGAGGCGGGTAAGAAAATTTCATTGATGGCGCCCCTCTTTGGTCTTGAAGGTGGGTCTTTTATAGCATCCGATTGATAAATAGAACTGTCCGTTGCAGATGAAGCTAGATAACAACATGGTCATCCTTTCTCCAAGCTTCATCCTCACAATTTTTCAATTAAGTCCATTACTCCACACCTTATCAAATGCCAGTTATACATCTTGTGATATTAGATCCACCATTATACCCTGACTCTTAGTTTTGGCCATTTTTTCCGTTATTAGTCAGGGACATCTCAGAAACTTAATCCTTCTGAATCCGTATTGTTGAAGTTTAAGCTTACAGTTATTTTCTAGGTGGTCCACCAATCTTCTGCATACAATTTTCTCGAATAGTTTGGCCGTTGGTGACTTGACCGATTTTGACACAAATATCACATGGGTCACTTTTAGCCTATCCAGTAAGTAGCCACTGGTCATACCTGCATTGGATATCGCTAGCAACCCCTCCATTGCGTTATTTGGGAGCTTTGGTCAGACTAGCTCTCGTCCTTCTCGATGACCATGAGGCTTTCGTTAAGAAAGCTTGGCTTAACGTTCTGATTTCTTTCATTCCTATTTTCCCCACTACCTTCGTTTACTTCTTCCTCTTCATTATTTCTTTCAATTTATCCTAGCAGGTATGATTTGTCCAGATGTTGGTTTTTATCCTTTATTTTCCTTGTTTTATTCTCCGCGTCAAAGTTGGCATTACCCTCCCTTGCGATGTTAAATACATTGTTCCAATTGTTCTTAAATAACTTTGATTACCACCACTCGTTTTTTACTCATTTGCATTCCTTGTCCTCATTTTCTCAGTGGTGGGCCTCCTCAAAGTTTCTTAATTGATTGCCAAAACAGTCTGAGGTTTCTTTCCCTGTGCATTTGGTCAATCAATCTTTCCCACATCATCATGGTACCTTTTCTCATCATTTCTTTTACTTCACTTTGAAGTGCAAATCAACTGTGGAGCCTATTTATCTCGTTATTTGGTTAATTAGCTTTATTTATCTCATAAGTTGTCTTATTTCTGGCGACTATCTTTAAGCTGCGGATACATTTATCTTCAGCTTCCCTTATCTTTTTCTCTATACTTTCTATTTACAGGTCAATATCCTTTACTTCCTTCCCTTGCACCCGTGGCGGCCGATAATTTCCTAACCGGACTTGGCAATTTGATTGGGCTGAATGCCAGCGAGACGATTATGGAACTGTGGTCCGTTGAGAACAATGGACCCGGTTTGCCATACATGTTCTTGTAGAAACCCTTACTGGCAGTACTATACCTGGCTTGATTGCTGCTCTTTCAGTTATGTACGTAGAGAACTTTGCTACACTTTGAGACAATGGATCAACAAAATAAGATTTTTCTCCATCCTATTCTCCGAGTATATCCTAAGTGCCGTGAACGCGCAATCAAGTCGCAAATTGAGAAAACTACTCAATCGTGACCATCCACGTCAAAATCCGTGCTGCGAGTTGAGTTGCTTATTAAATTATTTCTAGATGCTTCCCAATCTCTTCTCTAAAAACGGATTTCAAGATTTTACCATATCCAAAGTAAGGAAAATGTATCAAAAGTTTTTGGGATAAGTCTTGATACCGTTTTTATAAATTAGAGTTATATTTGTTTCTTTGAACTAATTAGAAACTCTCCCCATAAAAATAGTTTTTTTTTAAATTATACAGGTTTTTTTTAAATGTCCTAAATTTGAAGTTGAATAAAATCAAGAATAATTTTGTGATCATAATGAGGCTTTCAGTATTTGTTTGTAATAGTCGTACGTCCTTTGATTTCAAATAGCTAATTTATTTAGTTATTATTTTAGAAGGTATGCTAGTTTTAGTAAATCGGTCATTTCTTTGCTAGAAACGGAAGTGTAAAAAGTTTTGTTAAAAAAAGTAATTTTTGGAATGCTCGATTCTTAGCAAAGTTTTCGCGAAAATCTTAAACTAACGAATTTACTAGCATCATAGTCATTCGTAGACTATAAAAGGAGAAAATTTATTCATTTATTATTTCAGAAGTTATTATAGTTTTAGTAAATCGGTAATTTTTTTGTTGCTAGAAATCGTGAAGTAACAAATTTACTAGCATCATAGTCATTTGTAGACTAAAAAAAGAGAAAATTTATTAATTTATTATTTCAGAAGTTATGCTAGTTTTAGTAAATCGGTCATCTTTTTGTTGCTAGAAATCGTGAAATAACAAATTTACTAGCATCATAGTCATTCGTAGACTATAAAAGGAGAAAATTGTTTCCTTTATTATTTCAGAAGTTATGCTAGTTTTAGTAAATCGGTAATTTTTTGTTGCTAGAAATCGTGAAGTAACAAATTTATTAGCATCATAGTCATTTGTAGACTATAAAAGGAGAAAATTTATTCATTTATTATTTCAGAAATTATGCTAGTTTTAGTAAATCGGTCATTTTTTTGTTGCTAGAAATCGCGAAGTAACAAATTTACTAGTATCATAGTAATTTTTAGACTATAAAATGATAAATCTCTTTTAGCAAAATTATTATAAAGAAATTTTCAAACTGAAAACATAGAAGCTCCTGCAAATGATTTGACAAAAAAAATTGTTGAAACATTCTCCAGATGCAACTGTTCAGTGGTTTCAACACAACGACGAATGAGACGTGAAAGAACTCAAGACGTACCATCACGACGAGCACTATACAAACTAATTAAAAAAGTTTGAGACACCAGTAGTGTACAAAATGGATGAAAAGGGCGTGTTGGCAAAAAAGGCGTAGAATAAAATAAATTTGGTTGCTTCCAAACGTCGAACGGTCGCCGCAGAATTCATTAAAATGAAGATCAGAACAAATGGAATTGTCAAAAAGTGCAGCATAAAATGTATCGAAAAAGAATCAAAACTTAAGCCATACAAGATTCAGGTTGTGCAAAAATTAGAAGACAACGATTTCGCGAAAAGAAAATCGTATGCAGAAGAATTTAGACGAAAATTTGGGGAAGTTGATTTACCGCACGTGATAATGTCTGAGGAAGCGCACTTTCATCTCAGCGGATACAATATTATAAGCAGAACAACAGAATATGGTCGGATCACAATCCAGAAGTCATACAACAGAAAGAGCTGCATCGTGCAAACAAAAAGTGTAGTGTGCGATAAGATCATTGAGCCGTATTTTTATGCGAATGAGAATGGAAATTAAGTCACTGTGAATGGCGAAAGATACCAATACATGCTTGAAGAATATTTTGTACCGAGCTTTTGAAGGATTCGAAATAGACGACGACTTTTTTACAGCAAGATAGTGCAACATCACATACATAGAATGAAATAATGCAATTGTTAAGACGAAACTTCAGACAAAAAAACATTTCTCGAAACAATGAATTTAAGTGGCCTGAAAAATCCGGAGATGTGCGAAGGTCAAATTTCCTCCTTCCACCATTCCCTCGGCGATCCGGCCAGTACCTCATTCTGAGTCTTTACCAGTTCCGATTTTCAGTGCCTCCAAGATCCCCCAATGCGGATTTTTGATGTGCATATTTAATTATGTAAACTAATTATTAGTCTTAGTTTTGGTTAATTTTAAGCAAATTAAATTAGTTAAAATAAAATTGGTTTTAATAGTCGATAAATATCTGAAAGTTCAGCGAAAATTTGTTAAAAATCAATGCTTCACTAAAACTAGCATAACTTCTACAAAATTAATGAATAAATTAGCCATTTTAGAACCAAAGAACTACAACAATTATCAATAACTTCTGTAAGTTTCATTATTATCACAAAATTAATCTTGATTTTATTCAACTTCAAATTTAGGACATGTAAAAAAAAGACCCTGTACAAAGATGCTTCAATAGTTGTTTTCCAATTCTTTGAGGTGTATTCAATAAATTTCATCAAGACCACGAGCTTTGTTCTGATTGCTGCTAAAGACATTCTCGGCATCGCATAGGGTCCCAATGCACTCCCTAGTAGGCTACGATTATTTAAATATCTCTAAAGATTCATTAGCTTGTGTTTTGAGAATGATGCTTAGTCACCTTTTATAGTTTCGTTTGGCTGTTCTTATATTGTACTTGACAAAGCGATGATAATAAGTTGTCAGATTCTATTCTGTACAGTGGCGCCGATTTTTAAATTTCGATACAATCGGTCTCGTTTCTTTATGCAAATTTTACTGTTGCTATTCTCCACGGCATCTGGTTTGATAAATCAGGTGCTCTAGGTTTAAAGCATACTATTTCGCTTTTTTATAGTGAGGAGAGGACGTTGAAATTCATTATAACTTTCCTGTGCTTTTTAAACGTTTAAAATTTCATTCTAATTTAAAACTCTTCCTAAGCGGGTACAAAAAAGATCAAACTTGCAAGATTGAGAATCGAGAATGAGTTGAGAGCTCTTGTGACAATATATAGTAATATTTATATTAAATATAATTATGTTGTGATCACTATTATAAAGTTGGATTTTACCAATTGTCATATTTCCTACTAAAGTCTCTTTTTTTGTTAAAATTAAGTCGGATTATTATGTTCTCGTGTTGGTTCACCTTCTTATTGATGCATGAAGTTGTCGTTAATAATTTCTAGAGGTTGAGTGCCTATTTAAACTCAAGATCCCTTCAAAATATATAACATCGTAATTTGCATTTGCTGTGGTGACTTGTAGAGCAAGAAACATTTATTTTAATATTTTTTATTACAAACTCGATAGCTGATATGAGGGGCGGTCAATAAGTTTTGCAATTCGGATATAAATAAACGAGATAGGATGAAAAGTCTTTTATTATTTTTCAATATAACTACCCTCGACTTCAAGGCACTTGCGCCACTTGTCCCTGAGGCTTCGAATTCCTGACAACCAGAAATCTCCCGACTGCTGTTCAATCCACTCCTGGACGGCGAGCTGGACATCTTCATCGCCCCCAAACCGGCGTCTACGAAGTGCAGCCTTGAGCTGGCGGAATAAAAAGTAGTCGTTAGGGACCATATCTGGACTGTAGGGGAGATGGTTGAGCTCCTCGAATCCGAACTCGCGCAGGGCAGCTTGTCCATCTCTGGCCTTGTAAACAGGGGCATTGTCGTGGAGGAGCAGGACACCGCGTGTCACCTTGCCGCGCCGCTTCTGATGGATGCACTTCTTTAACCCAACCAGTTCGTTGGCCTAATATTGGTTTGTAATGGTCCTTCCACGAAACGCATAGTCCACCATCAACACTCCCTCAGAATCCCAGAAGATGGTGGCCATGTTCTTCCTGGCTGAGCATTGGGTCCGGAACTTGATGGGTGTAGGAGAGCCCCTGTACTCCGAGGCCATGCTTTCGAGCTTAGGCTCGGGATCCCAGTGATGGACCCACGTTTCATCACTTGTCACTATGCGTGACACGAATCTCGCCGGGTCTTGGTTGTATGTACAGGAGCAGCAGCTTCCCCGAACTTTGACAACGTTGAAGTCGATCATGGGGCGTGAGGTTTCGTGAGGTTTCTAGGGACCCAACGGGCAAAAACCTTGGTCATGGCCAAATTGTCGTGGATGATGTTGATAACACTTCCATGTGATATTCCAAGTTCTTGCTCGATTTCTTCGACCTTCCGTCGTCGATTTTCGAGGATCATCCTCTCCACACAGGCCACATTGTCCTCGTTGGTCACGTCTGACGGGCATCCTGGACGAGGGTCATCTTCAAGGTACTCACGACCATGGCGGAACTCCCTATTTCAGCGAGCAATGGTTGCATAGGAAGGGGCGGTGTTGGTGTACACTGCAACCATGCGTTCATGGATCTCTTTTGCATTCTTGCATTCCTTGGTCAAAGATTTCATCACTGCGCGGTGCTCAACCTTCTCCATTGTTGAAAAATTTGTGACTGACGATCTGCGATCAGCTACTACTTCTTAAATAGACGAGGCAGGAGCATGCGGCTGCAGTTCCTGACTTTTTATAACATGTCCTAACTCCCCCATAAACAGCCATCCCCCTTCCCCTGTTTTGCCCTACCGATTCGCAAAACTTATTGACCGCCCCTCGTATCTTAGAGGAAATATCAATATTGATACCTTTCATTTTGGCAACTAGCTCGTTTTTTATGTTTAAAATTACGCGCCTTCGTTTTCTCGATTTGCTTTCTTTAATAAACATGTTTAAAGGCAGGTAAGTTAAACTTTCAAATAAGATCCCTATTATAACTTCCGATCAAAATCTCCGTGATTGAGATGATATCGATATCTTCTGAAATAACTAAAATTTCTATTCATCACTCTTTTATAATTAATACAAATTTCGCGTTATATTTATACAATTCTGAATGGATAGATTATTATTACGTCAATGTGAACTACTTTCATCTTTACTCTATTACTTAGACCTGTCCTACATGGCTCAGGCGAACCTTGTCTCGACAAAATAGCTCACATACTCGTAGAACTCGTTCCATAAATCGATATAGTTTACTTTCCTCTTCCTTGCAAAGAAATTTAGGAGAGTCGTAAATATACGATGCTTTTCTGTAGAATGAATGTGTCGTAGTTTGTCACGGAAAGATGCCTATAAATGCTATCTCCACACTCTTTATTTTCAGGTTCCTTATCAGTTGATAATTTATTTGAACCTTGCGGCTATGACATTATTAGTACCTATATGCATAATTTAAATTGTTTTTTAGGTCATCCACTTGTGATGTGATCTATGAAATCAACAAGATCCTCAACTTTTCCTCCAAGATAGCATCTCCTACGTTAAGTTGGTTTCCTGCCAGAGGATTCTTCCAATTGGCTCCTAATAATCAAATAACCTACCAGACCAAAGTCGAACTTATTGCCTTGTTTAAAACATAATAAGGATAACCTGTTTCTCATGTTTGCTGGAAAGCTCGGCGTCGGCTGTCTTAGTGGGGATTCCCGTCGAACCGGGACGAACGCTTCACTATCGCCCGGAGACTGCTCGCCACACATAAAAATTCCACCCATAGATGTTTCTACATCAAAATTAATTTATAAAAATATTTCCTGATTTAAATCTGTAAGTACATGTTAACTTAGGCTAATGATATTTTAAAAGTAAATTCCATCTATAAAATATATATTTTGTCTGCGTGGAAATCTTTTATTAGGATTTATCATAGATGAAGTTTTCATGGAAACTCGTTTTATAATTTTATGAGTTTACAGATTCTTTTCGACCATTTAACCTTTTGACATTATATATATTATTCACTTTGTCAACGTTTGCTCTTTTAAATCTTTGTCCTGTAATATCTATATACTGTTTGTGTTGACAGAAACATTTCAAACTTCCACGGGATTGTGTTTAAAGTTTTGAATTGTGAGTAAATGCCTTCATTTGTGTAACTAGAAGGTATATAATCACGAAAATTAATCTATTCCTATGTGTATGGTAGGCACTGCACATAAGACTTTCTGCTACTCAAAATTAATTATGTTTGGTTTTTGTGAATAAATGTTATTTTTAAGGAATTTATTTTGCATATAATCTTGTATTGCGAGTTTGAAAATCTGAATTTCCGTAGCAATAGGAACCACATAGGCTACGCTTAGATTTATATATTTCAACCAAACTTCCTTTGCCATAGAAACCTCATAGTTACAAAAATATCTTCGTTTATTCACTGGAAAGACGGTTAATCCTGCAGAATTTACAATACAAGTAGCTGAAAACAAACAAACATCGCTAACAAAATATTTGGGACCTTGGGAGGAAGCAATTTTGACAGTAATCACCAGTCCGTATATAATAATAAGGTGCAGGTAGGTCGTATTGTAAAATTTAACTTTCACTAGTATGTGTTACGGAAGCCGGGGTGTTTATGCGTGACTTCAGCAAGCGACCAATTTCGTGGCACGGAAAATAAACACCTTACGAACTTTCAAGGAAACTTTATAAAAAAATAACTTTAAAATAATCAATCACAATTATAAGTCCGAACAGCGACTAATTGAGTAAGTTACCTGGGAGCTAGAGGAACGATCGCGGCTAAGGTGTTTTCCATGGAGGAAAGCGAAAAGTGGCATTGGTAATAATGAAAATAATCTCAAGTGGTACGTGGGCAATCAATTCTGTGTGTTTTCCTAAGGCTATAAGTTATTTACTTTTATTAAAATAAATCGCGTTATAAATAATAATGGCAACTACCTATTCCTCTGCTACCCACTAAAAGAGGTTGCACGGCTGGGTCAACTAATGGGATGGCGGCATTATATTTGTGTCTTTGGTGTCGCATGCCCCGGAATTAGTATCGGTGTAGTTATGTAGTTCACGCCTCTGGCTCCAACGATGGTCAAGCTAGGAGTGGGGGATAACCTTCAAAAACATGAATTTTACATATGTGAACCTTTGGCTCTTAGGCAATTTTTTTCAAATAGGTGCGAACTGATTTATGTTCATCATGTCATGGGTTTACGAGAGACTGTCGTTTGCCGCTTAGCGTTAACAAAATGTATGTCAATCACTGCTGATGTGTAAGACATCTTTTACAATTGTGAGAATTTCTCTCTTAGCAGAGTGATTTGCTACAATTTTATATACTCGAAATGTGTTTTTTTTTGTACAAATCTCCAATTTAATTTTCAGTAGAAAGCCATTGACAAGTAGGGAAATGAAAGTGATCTTCTTCTGTTTTTATTGAAGATGAGGTAGCATAACGTTTGGATCATGAAGCCATTTTAATGCACTATATAAGAATTATATGATACATTTTTTATGTGAAACCATAGCATAATTGTAAATAAAAGTTCGAAAATTTATCAAATTTAAATCAACGAGCATGTGTCTCTATACTATAATTATAAAGTAACAATAAAAAATGAGTGAATGTTTAAATAAAAATATTACAAGCTACTTTATCCGCCGATAATTAAGTAAAGTTACAATTGATTGAAAAAATCAGCTACCAAGAAAAACAACAAAAGGGAAAGTCTCTCCATTGATAAATGTTAAGATGATAAATGGTTATTGCATTGATGGTTTCCAATGGTTAAAATCACTTAAAGTGTCTTCGAATGGCTAAATGATACTTCAATCACTAGATAGTGCCATTCAGCGCCAAATCCTACTTAAGATTTGAAATCTTTAGGGTGAATAACCCTATGTCCCATGGTCATATAAGTCATTTCATGGCTCTAAATGGGTACAATTTAACTTTAGTGCTTTTGGAAAAACGATGCCTAGACCTGGGGCTTCGCCGCATGTAAAAATAAACAAAAAAGAATGTATACTTTGTTTCTTTGATATTTTAAATGAATATAAAGTTCGAAAGAAACACTAGAATAAATCAGTTTTTACTGTTGGGGTGAGTATAAAATATTTAGATCAGTTGGAAAAGAGGTTCCCTCTAAGGAGTATCCCTGGAATGAAGAACCCAGAAAAAAGGAATCTCTGTGAAACCCTCTACCTAAAATTAGAGGTAGCACTGGCGAAACTGATTGAAGTCTCATCTAAGTGCATCGCCTAATGTGCCGAGATAAAAGACGTGGACCAGCTCCTATTGGAAGAGGGGGCGAGGATCCTCAGGAACACCGAACTCGAAGCAAAGACCCCTCCACAAGTGGCAGGCAGCTAACCGAATCGTGGTTTGCCGCAAAGTGGGAAGCTGGGTGGGTGAGCATACGCTCGAGGAGCTCAAGGAGGAGATCACCAAGAGCAATCCCAGGGCACAAGTTTGTGAAATAATAAACTTCCGCGAACAAACCCACGTATTTAAGAAAACTATTGCTACCACGGAAATGGTCAAGAAATCGACACAGAATGGAATACTGGTATTTAACTTGAGAATACAGGCGATAACATCCAACAAGAAAAATTAAGTAGCATTCAGATGTGTTTTTCATGCTACAAACTAGAAGAACACACAACCACGACTTGCCTGGACAAGGAACAAAGTGTGGTACAGTTAATGCGCCATAGAAGGACATTGGTTCGATACGTGCGAGAACACTAAGAAGAAATGTCTCAACTGTTTCGATTTCTGCACTACACGCGTAGTGCAGAAATAAAAATCTGTAACTACGATGTGTTGATCACGAATTATTCACAAGAGCGGTTCAACGGTGCCGCTATTGCAATAAAGAAAGGGATTAAGAACAAGCAAATAGTAAATCTAGAAGAATCCTACCTCGCGATTGAGGTTGAACTAGACATAGGAAAGTTAGTCATTGCTACCGGATATTAACCGCCAAGGAGAGACGTGTTACAAATTTACACTCTCACTGGCCTATTTGGTAGAAGACCCCCTACTATATTAATGGGGCATCTGAACGCCAGATGCCAAGAATCCGGTTACAAGACTTTCAACGATATAGGAAGAAGCCTGGATCTATTGCTGGACAGAAATATTACCTAGTGAATAGCCTCGAGTTCCCCACCTTTGTCAGAGCAGGAAGTGCCACAAAATCAGACATCTGTCTGGCAAATCGTCAGCTGCCGTTCAACTACTACATGAAACCAGTCCAAATACCATGTAGTGACCATATAGGGATCCTACTCACTATCAACAGGAACCATATACAAGTTCCAGCTGTAGTCAGAAAGAAATACAAAAGAACAGACTGGACACGGTACGCGTGCCTTCTCGAGGCCTACGATCTGCCCAACTTGGACGAGGCAATTCTCGAAGAGATCGACGATGCACTTGACGACCTCAATAACCATATTAACAGCGCAGATAATGCTTGTATCCCTAAATCCGAGTATAGGACCATCTCTACCTACAGATGGACCGAATACATGAAGGATTTATACCGTGTGCTGAAGTTATTGTATGAAATCAACATCAGGAATGCGTCAGCTCACTCAATACAGCGAAGTAAAGAAATCAAAGAAGAACTCAACCAGTTGATCCTCGAACAACAATGGAGACGATGGGATGATGCAATCGATAGCCTCGATCACGACAACTCCCAAAGAATTTTAGAATAAGATCAGATGTTTCAAATGATCGACTGGAAAGAAGAAGATCGAACTACAAAAGGAAGACGGAAACATCGAAACAGAAGAAGGAAGAATTAAAGAGCTATTCCGAAGCATAACTGAGGAGAAAAATAAAAACTATGAGGTAGAGTTTGAAAGTAACATCATAGACGAGCTTAACGACCAAATATATAGGACGCACCCTCAACACCAGGTGGATAAACAACGCGACGGAGAGACGCTGAGATTACCGAAAAAGAATTACTCGGCGCGCCCATTCCAACAAAAAGCACTAGGACAATTGGGGCTTATAAAGATAAACTTTAAAAAGGTACCAACCAATGTCATCGAAGGGATGAGAAGGATATTTAACGCCTGTCTGAACAAGGGTTACTTTCCCGATGCTTATAAAATGGCTAAGATGATTTTCCTGCCTAAGCCAGGAAAGGACCCAACGTTGAAGGAGAGCTACCTGCCAATTTCACTTCTAGAATTTGGCGGGAAGCTCTTCGAGAAGATCCCCAACCGAAGACTGGTGTCTCACCTGGAGGACAAGTTCCTCTTCAACATATATCAATTCGTGCTTAAGATGAACCGAAGTATGGAGATGGCGATTAATGTCATAACGGAAAAGCTAGCCCAAGCAAAAGAGGAAAGAAGTTACGTGGACATTATTTTTCGGAATGTATAAAAGGCGTTTGATAAGGTGTGGTAACGGGAAATGCAGACTGGGCCTAAGTGAAAACTTATAAAGATCTCTCTGTGACTTTGTCATGGAGAGAGCGGCGTATATAAGTTTAGGGTGCACGGACGGACTAAACTTTCCCCTCACAGCGGGCCTCCCAGAAGGGAGAAGGGAGGGCTGTCCTCCACTCTCTTCTTGATTTACACCACTAATGTCCCAGCTTCTATGAGCCCCACTTGCCTCAACATTCAATTCGCCGATGATTTCACCAGATAATCAATTGTCCATGGGGGAATGCGCCTTGGTAAGCTCGTATGACAACAGCAGAAATTGAGAACCTTAACACCTACGAGGCTCGGGGGAAAGTCTGCACGAACCAGGAAAAGTTTAAAGTAGTCCCCATAGGCAGGGGACTACTATACGATGTCAGGGTGAGGGATAGAAACTATCCCTACACCACGAAGTGCAGTATACTCGGAATGAAGATTATTTTAACAAAGTACACGAAGCACGTCCGCGAAAGAATCACCAAGGCTAGAGCTGCAGTCAGAACTTTATATATGTTCAGAAATCTCCAAGAAAGCAATAAGAAAAAGATCTACAAGATTGACGCTGCTATACCCTGCTTACGCCCACTCCTGTGTCTCGAAGACACAAAGGAGGAAATTACAAGTGGGGAAAAACAAATGTGTGTACCTAATCACAGGTACATTTAGGCGAGAAAGCAGACGTCAGGAGGAGCTGCACCGGGAGGCGAGGTTAAGTCATATTAACATTGTCATAGAAGAACGCACAATGAATATACAACAACTAGTTAATCGGGAATTGAATGATGATATCTTCCAAATGATTAACCAGAACAGAAGAGTTATAAGTCGCACCAAATTTTGCGAGCTCCGCTGGGCTTTTAGCTGGCGGAGAAAAAGTTGCATTCTACACATGAGAATAATAATGTTTTTTACCAAAACCATTGACAAATAAAACAGAGCAACCAAAGAAAACCTAATTACGAAACCTCACCAATTTCTGCAAGAACTGACTGAATATCGAAAGAAAATTCACACATGAGGACCCAACTACAACGAAAGACACGATTTAAACTCACTACAAGATATACCCCAAAAAACTAAATAAAGACACTAAGCATAATGCTAAAGTGATTAAAGTAATTTATTACTACAACAGCAAATACAAATAACATATCCAAGAACATTAATTTTTTTGAAGACAAATGGCTTGAACGCTATAATAATATAAACTCTCCAAAAGACAACAAAGGAACCACATAAAAGCAAATTTTCAAAAGTGATAGGCCTGATCACCATGCACTTAGCATCTCTTTGAACCCTACCACATTTCTTTCTATTCTCACCACTTGTCTATTTTTAGCTATCTGTCCCTACATCCTTTCTTTATCCCCTCCCTACACCTACCCACTCACATCGTTCATAGTTCATAGTTCCTGTAATCATTAAGGGTTGAGATGGTTTGACAGTTGATTGAGTGTTCTCTTAACGTTGAACGCTACTCTTTGTTAAGTATTTGGGATACCGGAAAGTAATATCGTTTTTTGATTAGGTGACTGTCACTGGGGTTTCATTCTTGCAAAGCCATTGTTTCTTTCGTGTATTGGTGTTAAATCCAATCCCCTCTCATTTCAAGTAACAATTTGATCGAGGAAATGCATTTTTTTCATTCCATAAAAGCAGAATATTGCAAATTGTTTGACACCAGTTCATGAGGCACCCAAATACCCTCTCTATACACCTTTCCAAGTTTTTTAAAATATCCCTAAACAGTGGACCAAGGTGTATTAAGTCTCTGGGATAATTCTTTGATGGATTGACGAGGATTTTCTTCAACTGCAGCTTTCAAAATTTCGTCATCCAGAAGAGTGGGCCTTCCTGATCTATCCCCATCAGAAAGGTTAAAATGCCTTCTCTAAATTTCGAGAACCATCTTTGACATTTTCGAATACTTACTTCTTCAGGATAAACAGCGCAAATGTTTTTCATAGTACTTGTTGCATCTCTGCCTATGAAAAATCCATACAGCATGCAATGGCGAAAATGACTTTAAAATTTTATCTTCCATGGGCTATTGATGTGTGCAAACCATAAACACGATTAGAATCATTTAAATGAAGAGTTCAACTAAGGTACTTGATTGCACCTTAGAAGGTTTATCTTTTAGTTGGTTTGCATTTTTAAAGTTTGGATCTAAAAAATGCGACACTTTTTTCTGGTACCCTTAATATCTTACAATGTATTATAATAGTGTCAACATGAGAACGAAAGCGGGCTTGAAGGAGAGAAAGATGCTGCCAATCTGTGTTCGAAGGACACACGTTGAGTGTTTAAACTTTATTTTTGAAGAAGCTACCAATGGTGTTTGCGTTGGACAAGAGAAACCTAAGTTAAACTTGGCAATAAAGTTTTCAAAGAGTTCTTAAATGCTGACAGAAGGATCGGTTAAGGAAGCCACATTTCTACCCCAACTATATAATATACCACTTTTTTTACAGTAACTTTTGTGAAATAAAGATTGTTGAAAAGGTTTGTATTGTTTTGACGATATATATGTATAATCGAGAAAAAATAATGCTTTCTATGAAGTAAACTTCGAGTTATGAAACGATAGTAGAGATTTTATAAAGTAGATCACAGAAACTAAAAAGGTTTAAGCCTAAACCAGTGAAATTCGGTTTTCATTAAAGAGAAGTATATGTTATCCTTATCTTTAGAATAAAATGTTCAAAAAGAGAATACGTGTTGTGTCTTTAGTTTTCATGTTAAAAAGAACATTTGGGTGCAATGAATGAATAAAATTGAGATTTTGATGAGCTGGAAAGGATTGATAAAAATGAAATTGAAATTATTAACAAAACGTTGATAAAATAAAGGTTAACAGTTGTCGGGAAAATGTCCTAAAACAACTGAAATCAGCCAAAGTTGGGCAATGAGAAAACTTATTGCTACTCCATCTAATTGTTGATACATAGGTAAAAGGTAAAATTAGATTCGTTAAAAATAAGTTCCAAAGGCTTTTAAAAAGCGGTCCCGAAAAGCCCTGTTTGTTTAAAGGGAAATTCTTCTTTTATGTTGTTTAAAGAAAATGTTTGAAAGATTGTGATAATCTAAACAGAAATAAACCGTCAACACGCACGCCGCAGACTAATATCGTTGGCCTTGACATACCTTCTCTAAGTCACGTAGTCACGTGGTCAGTGGTCGTCCATTTGTCATTGCTGCCATATCAATTTCTTGTTACAGTTTAAATTATTCTCCTTTATTGCTTCAATATTCATGACACATTGCTCATGCGTGGAAAAACATTCCTCAGTTTCTTTTAATAAATGAATTAAGGAAAGGAGAACAGTAGATTTAGAAATTAAAATATCTAACCTTACATAAATCTGGTCAGTTCGGTAAGGTGACTTTAAGAAGATTTCTAATGATCTTAGTTTACAGTATCCACTAATTTGAAAGAGCATAAACAAATAATTGATGCTATAAATCCTCAGACTCAATATAGTTAGCTATAATACCAACCAAATCGAGGAATATACCCGGTTGAAGCATTGCAGACAATCATATTAATTTGGTAGAAGGACCAAATCCATGACCGAATACTACTTAATTAAATAATAGTTCAGACTTTGTCTAAAATTGTATTACGACTTTGAAGGAACGGGCCGAAATCCCCTCTTGTGCACAAACACTTGTAGCTTGCTATGTATGGCTTCAGACCATAAAGTAACTGCATAATTTTCATGACATTTATTCTCTCAAGAAGCTTCTTTATTTGACAGCGATTACGAATTTGTTTATGAGCTTATAAGAAGTGTAATATAGTAAACCGTAAGCCATAACTTAACTGTTATTTACATTATATTCACAAAATACATTTCAATGTGACTTACGATCTCACATTTGATTCGTAACCCCATCGTAAGATCAGGTATGAATTTATATATGGTTTGTTCCTGGAATTGTTGTCTTTAGATTTTCGATCAAAATACTGAATTTTGCTTAAAATCTTTTGGGGAAATGTTCACTGAACAGTGAAATTAAAGTCACCTAAGATAAATGATATAGCGAAAAGGGAAGGGGTATAGGATAAATGAAGAGGTTAGCTTTAACATTTGCTACAGGATATATTTCCTTTATTCTCTATTTCTTTCTTTTTCTTCTCCGATTCTTTCCTCTCTCTATTCATTCCTTAATTTTTATTGAATCTACCCACATTGGATCATACATCTTTACCTTTCTCCTGGAATTTTAAGGGAGTTAATATATTAACAATGAAATTTAAAGGGTTTTTTCCCCTACACCTGGGATTAGTGAGTTCTGGCCTGAATGATTCATTTTAAACGTTTAGAAAAGAATTATTTACAAAAGATTGCAAAGCCTTTTGAATAAAAAGATAATTAATTTGGAAAACAAGAGAATTTTTTATGGACTCTTTTAAACCCAAGTTCTATGCTACGTGGTATTTTCCGGCTAAACAAAGGAGTAACATGGCTTAGGGCTTGAATGGAAATCATCCATTGTTTGATTTGCTAGTGCATAACCCTATCTATTTTGTCACTAGGTATAATCCCTAAGATCACTCTTTCTTAACTTTCAGTGTGTGGTACCAATTGTCACAAAAAATGCGAGAGGCAAATGGCAAACTTATGTGGGGTGAATCAAAAATTGCTAGCTGAAGCTTTATCTTCCGTGAAGAGAGGTAAGTTTAGACATATAACCAACACGCCCCTTCTTGTAGAAAATGCGTCTGGAACTTGAGTGAATAAGCTTAATGTTTGATGGACAATCGTTGTGTCTTTAGTTTTATAGTAGTGGCAAAACTATATGCCGCATGCTGAAGGCAGTTGTGAAATGTGTGTTTGGGATATTGGGATAAGGCGTCACGAATAATGAGCTGGAGATCTGTCGGTCACGGACTTTCATTTGTTGTATTTCCACTTAGTATTATGCCACTTTTGACCCTTTGTAATTCCTTTTTAACAATTAACTAACTATCCATTATCGTTTATGGCTTATTCATTTATAACGCGTAACATTTCAAACTTGTTTCAGCTCACAAAGTGTCATTTTACGGTTTCTAAAGTTTTTACACCTCTGGCTAAAAGATTTTTGTACCTGTTCTTGAAAGCATTGAAATTCCTCATGCAAAGCCCTTAATAATTTGTGACACACCAATCGCCTCTCTTTACCGTAATTTAGTAATTAACATAATTTGTTTATGGCTTTCATTGCCCCCACAGAGACATATGCCACTGTAAACAGGAAAACCTTCTGGGAGGTTATGTGTATTTCCGACTGCCCACCAAAATTCGTAATGATTGTAAGACAGTCCCACGACACTGTGCATGCCAAAGTGACAACATGCAGTCTGGAATCAACCCCTTTCACTGTTAACTCTGGGGTGAGCAAAGAGTGTGTGATGGCCCCAGTATTATTCAACATATACCTACTATGCGTGACTACACAACTTCAGCCTACTGTCCGTGAGACAAGCGGAATAACCATCAATTCCAGAATGGATGGCAGCCTTTTTAACATTAAGAAATTTAATGCAAGAACCAAGCTCTTAAGAGACAACATTCTGGACCTACAGTATGCAGACAACTGTGCTCTGGTGGCTAACTCACCAGAGGTAGTGCAATATGTGTTGACAACTGCTAGTGATATGCACACCACATTTGGCCTTGTTGTAAATATAAAGTAAACAGAAATACTCACACAGTGGGCTGAGAAAGCGCCTCTTAATCATCCAGTGTTTTAAATCGTTGGTGAGAATCTCGCAAACGTTCCATCTTTTAAGTACCCTGTCCAATAACAGGCATTTGGATGTTGAAATACAGCACCGCATGAGAGAAGCAGCAGCATCCTTAGGTAAACTCTCTACAAAGGTTTATCAAAATAAAGACCTGAAACTAAGCACTAAGATGGCCGGCTACAATGCGGTATGTCTATCATCTCTCCTTTTAGGCTGCGAGACATGGAGGACATACATGAGAAACGTAAAGCCTTTAGAGTAGTTCCACATAAGATGCCTGCAAAAGATCTTTGGTATCACATGGCAAGACAGAATGCTACACGTATCGATAATGGAGAGAACCAAGAGCACCAGCATCGAGGCGATCATTTCTAAACACCAGCTGCGATGGCCTGGTCACTCCATACACGCATGCCTTGAGAAATACTTCCCCGCAGGGTGCTGTATAGTTAGCTCCATGGTGGAACGAGGGCAGCGGGTGGTCCCAAGCTCAGATTCATAGATAATATGAAGAAAACACTGAAAAAGCCCATAGATGACCAGTCAAATCTAGAGGAGTCGGCTTGAAACAGAGTGAATTGGAGACGACTCATCGAATGAGGAGTGGATTGTCTTGAAGATAACCTACGAGACCATCAACAGGACAAACGTGCTCGTCAGCGTGCGAGAGAGCAATAGCCACCACCCCAACCTACCCCAAATTTTCAATGTCCTACTCGTGACAGGTGATGTTTATCCAGGATTGGCCTGTAGAGTCACCGGAGAAGACATTGACGAGAGTGAGAGAGAGAACGTCATCATCGAACCCGATGGAATACCTTAAGCAAGTGAGTAAGCAGAATGGTTATAATAACCGAAGTGAGAACTTTTTCAAGCACTTGATTAAACCGCTAAATGAAAAATTGATTTCAGATTGCGTTTACGCGGTTACGATAAAGCTAATAAAATTTGAGGTTTTGCTTATGTTGAAATTCGTCCGTAAATCAGTCTAGTAATTCAAAGGTTTAAGTGTTAAACACCATTGAAAAATTTTCAATGATTATTTTAGAATGATTCAGTGTGTTTGCGGTCTTGCGATTGCAAAAGTAAACTTTCTTCTGTGATGCCCAGTCCTGAATAGTAAACGGTGTAGAAAACTAGTGAGTAAACAATTGGAGTCTTAGAGCATGTAGAATCGTGTTTGGTTGAATGAACTGAAGTCAGGCAGTATAACACAAAAAGTAGAAACACAACAATCGAATGTACTAAAATGGAGAGGATGAAGTGATAGGTCCTGTTTTAGATTAGGCAGACATAAAGGAGTATAGAATTAAGTGAAAACAGGCCAGATTGTTGTTAGGGTTTAAAAGGAACCTTTTATCAAAGGAGTAGTTTGGCATGATTTCCCAGGTTAAAGAGAGCCTGTCATTTTTAAGCATCGTCAAGGGATAACAACGCTGGTTCTATGGTTAATGATTTTACTCGTCTTAAAATAAATTAAGGGAATACCTCATTCATTTTTTCCACCTTATACTATGTTAGATTATCATATATGAAATTAAAGGTCATTAAAAGCCCTTTATTCCTGACAAAATCATAATAAGCTACGGAGCTGTTTCTGAGATATAGGTGGTTCTTTCAGACCCATCCTTTGAAACCTGATATCACATAAATGGCTATAGATTTATTAAAAGTTAAGCATTAGATCTCAATTCACGCCACAGGATTAAAATATGATTTATTTATCATTTGAAATCAGTTTTATTTAGTTCTATTAAAATTTGTTTTATTAGTCGACTGAAACATATATTTTTCTTACATGGTCAACTATAGGCTTTGTTCTCAGTTGGATGGAGGGGGGGGGGCGGTTTTAGGTAAATAGTTTGGGTGTTCTGAATGCTCTGTAATTTAGTTAAATTTATATTCGAATGATGCTAAAAATATAAACCAGTTCTTAGGCACCGCTTTTCCTTAGCAAATATTTAAAATCGTACGGTATAGTTTTGAATTTTGTTCACAAATCAATTTTAAAAATCTACGGTGAATTTCCACGAATGCATAAAACTTTGCTTTATTCATGTTGCTAAAACAAAATATATACTATAAAAAGTGCATAAAATTTGCAATATAATGCTGTAAAAATCAATGGCGTATTTTTTTCACAAATAAACTTTAAATATCTAATAAACTTTTCCAGGAATGTATACAATTTTGCATTATTTTAATTTTCATTATGTTCTAGTCATGTTGTAAAAAATTATAATTATACCATAAAAAGTGCATAAAATTTGCAATAAAAATATACAAAAAGAAAAAATGCGATTTTGGAACAAAACAACGTGAAAACTAACTCAAGAAGAAATGTTTCCTCCCCTTAAAACTTCAAACCAATCATCGTTTAATGCAAGTACTTCAACGAGTACTTTAGCGCTATGTGAGAAAAATCCTTAGGAATGGGTTTATAGGAGATGTTAGGGGTTGCGTGCGGTGGTTGACTTATGGGTGACCTTTCATAAGCCCCTGTGACTTTTGTCCTCCAAAATATTATGAAATTGTTTGCTATCTCCTTTAGTTTCACTTGAATTTTTTCTCGTATGAATCAGCGAAACCTGATTGGATACAGCTAAAAGTGACTTTATAGAGGAATTTAGTATAGAGGAATTCAAAATCTATAACAAAAAACGTTTAACTGGGAGAGGCGGTGGAGGGTTATTTTACATAAAGAATAGAATCAACTTAACTGTAATTTACCGTCCCAAATTCCAAATAGAAAATGAAGATAGGCTTCTCTTTGAGTGCCTTTCATCTATAGTGATAAAAAAAAAACAATAATTTGTGAGGATTTTAATTATCCAAACGTTAACTATGCAACCATCACTTCGAATAAAAAGAGTGGAAAGATTGCTTAATTTTATTTAGTAAAATTTTCTCTTTCAAAAAGTGGAAAAACCTATACATGGCCAAAATATACTGGCTAGATTTAATTATCATTATGGAAGAGACTTTGGTAAGAACTATTGTGTGGTTGAGCATCTGGGGACGAGTGACCACAATGAAATAAGGTTCGAAATTAATAAAATGTCAAAGAGAGCATACAATTAATAGCATTATTTGGGAGTTACAACTTCGATGCGTTTCGTGACAGCATAGAAGGAGGTATTGGGAAAGATGTTATCAAAATAGGACAGTGCAGAGGATGTCATCAGAGATACATAAAAATGTACTCATTGTGGATTACGAGTTAGTTAATTAAATACGTACTTCGAAATAGTAGGAAATCAAAGAGGGCATTCGGGGTTAGCTCTCTAATAATAAATTTAATTTGTGAGTGTAAACAGATTTGATCAAAGTTTAAATAACAATAAAATGGGAGTAAAACGGGAAAGATATTTACATTATTGCAGACTGGTATAGTGCGGCGTGAGAGAAGTGAACATGAATTACGAAAAAGATTTTGCCTTAAATTCGAAACACAAACCTAAACGGTTTTATAGTTACGTAAATAGTAGAAATACCATAAGGGTTAGGTAGGACCGATCAAAAGTAAATAGGGACTTATTACAGACAATCCCGAAGAAAATGGTTAAAATGGGAGCGTAAACAGATTTTATCAAAGTTTAAATAACAATGAAATGGGAGTAAAACGGGAAAGATATTTACATTATTGCAGACTGGTATAGTGCGGCGTGAGAGAAGCGAACATGAATTACGAAAAAGATTTTGCCTTAAATTCGAAACACAAACCTAAACGGTTTTATAGTTACGTAAATAGTAGAAATACCACAAGGGTTAGGTGGGACCGATCAAAAGTAAATAAAGACTTATTACTAGCAACACTAGGCGAATAAATAAATTTTGTAAAACAAAATGTTCTACGAGTATCTACCATGAGTTTAAATATAATAGAAAATTATCGTATACATAAACAAAATGAAACAATCGAAACCACCCGAGTCCGATGTGGTGTGCTCAAACCATCTTAAAGAATTAAAAACAGAATTAGTAAGATCGCTGCGTACAAATTTCAACCGGTCAATCGAAAAAAGGCATAGTTCCAATTGAGTTCAAACATGCTAAAGTTACGCCAATATTCATTAAAGCATGAGAAATCTGACTTTAAAAATTTCCATCAAATTAATCTAACATTTGTAATTGAAAAGCTCTTAGAATCGATTATAATTAGAGATAGATTGAGGAGTTATCTAGAGACTAATATGATAATTATAGACACAAAATATGGATTCAAATGTGGACATTCCTGTCTAACTAACCTAGATGACTTTTTACATAGAATGATTTCCATCTATGACTGAACCTACGCGGTAAGTATAATTTACCTTAACTTTCAAAGGGACTTTGATAACATCCAGCACGAAAGGATATTTATGAAAAGTAGAGCGCATGGAGTGAAATGAAAGACACTCAAATTAATACAAAACTGCTGGTTGTCAAATCAATCACAGTGGGTTGTTGTAAATAGGGCTTGCTCAGATTGGGCCTCAGTAATGAGGAGTTACCTCAGGGGTCAGTCCTGGGTCCACTATTATTGATTGTTTCCCTTACTGACCAAAATAAGATTATGGAGGGATTCCCAGGATCTGAAAATCTGCCGATTACACGAAGCTAGGAAGTAGAGTTCTTTCTAGATCCAATGTAGAGGAAATGCAGAGAAGACCTTGATAAAATTGTCGACTGGGTGGAGAATATTATATGAACTCCAAATCCTTGAATCTGTTAACTAAGAAAGGGACCTGAAGATTTTAATCTCAGAGGACCTCAAAGTGTCAAATCAATGCACAAAAACCTCCAAGAAAGAAAGCCGAATGCTAGAATATATTGCTTGAAATTTCACTTTTAAGTCAAAGGATATAATTATACTTCTATACAAAGTTCTCGTACGTCCACACCTTGAATACGTGGTATATTTCTGGTCTCTAAACTTTAAAAAAGATCTATCGCAGCTAGAAAGAGTGCAACTTTGGGCTAAAAAACAAATTCCAGAGATTAGAAATAAACTGTAGGAAGAGAGACTCCACTCATTGAATAATTGTGCCTTGAAAGTAGACGATTAGACGGGAAGTTGATCAAGGTATTCAAAATCTTAAAGGATTTACAAATATTAATTATAGACTTGTGTTCGAGATGGAGGAAAAGGGACAACACGCGCCAAAACGGCTTCAAATTGGTAAATAAGGGCTTCAATTCTACTATAGACCCGAATTAGTTAAGTTTTAAGATCACAAAGGTAAAAAAAGCTTACTTTACTCTGTAGTAAAAAACACGTCAGTGAATATGTTCTAAAAACAAATTTGATGAGTATTTTAATAGTGTAGATATCACATCTTAGGAGGCACAGATGAAAACGTGGTATATCGAAAAGAGTTGAGGAATAGAAAGGGAACGATAAATAAAAAGATGCCAGCGACGTCCACCTGCATGCCGGGGGACTGTACCGTAGTAACATATTCTCTAGCAAGCGAAGCCTGCGGGTGAAGAGAGTACTGTCCGATCACCTTGCCTTTGAGGCAAAACGAAACCTAAATAACATGTAGAGAAGTTGTACTGTAGTAGCATAATAGTAAAAAAAAAAAATGTTAACAAAAATGAATGTTATACTAACAGTAATGTATTTATCATGTCTGGGCTATGTAAGCGGTAGGTTAACATCGTTTGTGGTAAACGATCTGGCCTTGAGCGGATCTTGATGTATTTGCTGCTCCAACACTAATCTAAACTGATTTAAAGAATCTCTGGGAATATATAGACTAAGTGTAAGTTATTAATTGTTAGAACCTTTGATCAGTGATTGAGGCAGCAGGATTAAATTATCTCTATCAAAACCGAAACTCACATTCAACACGTGTTACCAATGATACGATAATTGATCTAATGTAAAGGAACAAAATATTACGATATGAAAGCGTTCATGGGAAATACCAAAGCATATATTTGATAAAAAAACAGCTGATTTTTCAAGTTAGGTGTCCACCCCCCAGTTATGAAAGGTTGTAGTGAACTTTCTTCATATACATAGTTTTACTTGTACTTAGTTTTGCTCAAGAGTCAACCTATACAAGAATTGGACCAAAATGATAATCAACGATATTTTAGGTACGCTATTTATTTTTTTAGAATTGCTTAATTAATTGTTTTTCGAAATGAAAGATTTTCCGTGGCGTTCGTAAAGCAATCGTAAGACAAACCTTCTCGTGTCTTTTCTGTTTTTGCTCTCATGCCCAGACAAAAAGAGGGGACAGACAAAAGAAAAAACAAATGTGAAAAACGGGGAAAATAAACATATCTACGTTTCTTAAATCAAATTCTTCTATTTTAGGCTAAATTATGATTAAAAAATGGCATGCTCCTACATTCTTGTATTTCCTATATTATCTGTGCCCTCATTTACCATGACGTTGGTATCGTTAATATTAAGCTTCTCAAATGTGAGGGAACAATTCTCTTTGCGACTCGTCTTTTATTAATAAATACATTAATAAAATTCATTTATATGCCCCCAAATTGAGTTCATTAATGGGAATGGAATTATAAACTGACTGACGCTCTCTATCCTGGGCATAAGTTCTTTGCCGGAAGTGGGGGAAAAGATGAGAGAAGCTACGATTTTGAAAATGACCTTGGATTAGCTGACATAAAGCTAAACAATTCAAGGAGACCTTTAGACTTCCTAGAACAAAGTAGAAAATGCACCTTTGATTACCATGAAAGTTTATTCAATAAAATAAAGCTCAATTTTATTATAATATGTCGAAGTTACTCCTATATGCCATGTACACTTACTTTTAAGGGCTTAGGTCACAGTACTATGTTATTGATTAAATGTTGAGGTAACACAATGCGCTATTTCATAGCAAGACTGCTTTGTGGTGCAGCTTTTCATCGGTTCGATCTCATTACTTTTCTTTCCATCTAAAGTTGCATGCGTTAATTTACTTAATTTTAAATGCTCTCAAATAATCACACGTTATTCAAATCGATTTAATTGGTAATTTTAAATATTTTTCAATACATTCTGATTTATGATTGGTAAAATAAGAGTTTTTAGTACTTCCTCATTTAATATTAATCAGGATCGTTTCAATACTTTTTCATTTAAAGTTGGTCTCTCACGTAAATTTTCAAACTCCTCACGTTAGCCGTTCAAGTCCAGCTTTAGTCGTTTCAACTTGATGAATTGAGTGTTTGTGAGTGCGTATCTGTGTAAGTGTCTGTTTTGTATTCTGGCTGTGCGTATAAGTATGTTGGGCTTCTCATTTTTCGCCCGATTTGGGCGACTGGTTTCGTAGTGAATGAGGAATTTGATTGAAGGGAGGACTTCAAAAGAGGAAGAAAAGTAGATCGTTGATTAATCTTGAATATTTTATTTACATCTACACGCAGGTTTATGGAGTTAAGGGGTAAATAGAAGCATCAAATTTCTGTTGGCTCATTCGTGGCAGTTTCCACATAGGTTTAAGTTTTTCAATTAATCCATCATCTAAATTTCATATTTTCCTTAAGTAATTATTCTTTCACTTCTTTGATTCAAATTTTAAAGATCAATGGAACAAAGAAAAAAGAACATTAATTGGTTATTATGTAATTAATCCTTCTACCATCAAAAGAAAACTGATTTTAGTTAGTTTTAATTTTAACTAGACCTTAATTTCAACCACATGGGCTAAATAGTGGATAAATAGTTTTAAAATTAAAAAAAATATATATGTTTTGAAATTGTCATCACAAAGACCAGACCTGAGTTGATGTTTTGAATTGTCCATCACAAGGACCAGACCTGAGTTGATATTTTATAATGGCCATCACAAAGATAAGACCAGAAATGATGTTTTGAAATGGCCATCACAAAGACCAGACCTGAATTGATGTTTTATAATGGCAATAACAGAGATAAGACCTAAAATGATGTTTTGAAATGGCTATTACAAAGATCAGACCTAAATTGATGTTCATAATAACTATCACAAAGACTAGACCTGAATCACATTGAAATTTGAGGATCAGAACAAAATGAGCTTTCACCAAACATACCAACGAAAATGGAGGGAATGCTGATGTATTGTGTGAAGGAAAAGGGCAAGTTTCTATTGATGACTGATGTAAGTTAATAAAAATTATAATAAATGTTTGACATCTGTAAATGCTAACAAAAGGCACGCCAAAAATATTAATTATCGTCTTTCTAAACTGTATGTGAACCTTTGTTTTTTGTTCAATTTTGTAATGTTCCTGAAATAGACCTATTCGAGGTAAGGACCACATTATATTTTGGTATTACCCCTGGAACGAAGATGAGAGCATTTACTCTATCACCGAAATTAATCAAATATTAATTAATCATATATTTAAAAAGCCTAACTCAGTGAAGTCATTTTAATATGGAGTTTGGCCAATTTGACTAGGCATGATCCAACAATAATAAACAAAGTACTAAGTGATTAATGAATAATACTGTGGGGGAATTCCAGGGGGGAATTTCTTTTCCAGCACGGAAGTGATGTCCATGCGCTGGAGATGATTCTAGAATTTGGTTAAGCTTAAATTTGTAAGCCAAAAGCGGTAGCCTCGAACCGCGTTCACCAAGAACCACCTTTACTCGGGTTAGAATCGCATCGGCGTGAAGATTCGAGGCCATTCGAGAGTAGCGCTGTTTACCCCACCCTCGCGGGGGGAGCCTCGGATATATATAGAGCTCGTCTTCCATGTGGAAGACACAGAGTTTAGGAGTCTCGCCCGGACCCAAGAAAATTTCCCTAGTTCCAAGTCAGGTGCTAACAACAAAGCAAAGTGACGGCTGAACTTTTTGTGTGTTGGAATTAGCCCCAGCCAGTGAGGTAATTCTATTTGATGACCGCCACAGAGCGATTTTTCCGACTCCATTCATCAACTCCTGTCGAAGCCCTCCTGGTTTGCCCCTCGTTTTGGGGTAGCCGAAATACTCTTGCCTGGATAGGACGTTACCGCCCCCCCCCTTTTGGAGAACCGTCATTACGTTAACTTCCCGCTCAGAAACTCCGAGCACTACGTCTCACGTTTATAGCCTGCAGAACACATCCGTGAAGCCTTACTCTGACGTATCACCCGGAATCCTCCGTAAGCCAACTCCTCTTCCCCTTCAGCAACTCAATTGAGTTAATCCTCTACATTTGAATAATCTCCTTCTGTAATACATTAATTTATAACTTCTGAGTCTGACGCATAACTCTGCAATTCCCCCCCTCGTTAACCGATGTAATTTTGCCGATTAATTTCTCTTATTTTTATGTAAATAAAATTATATTTTTGTATATGCCTCTTTAAATAACTTTGAGCTTTGCCATTGCCCAAATTTTACCTGACCTTGTTGCACTCTTTCTCGCTATTCCGCGCGTCAAAACTCGTGGCGTTCCGTCTCTTGTCGGTTCGCCTTTAAGTTATTGGTGCATCCCCCATAGATATAATATGGTATTGATATAATGTAATGTCATACCATGACAAATACTAAGAATTCTGAATTTATTACAGTTAGAAAAGTTAAGGGTGGGAGCAAAATATTATTTCTATTTGGAATTTTTCGCCATAGAGTAAAAAAAAGAGGATAAAATACATAAGTACGTAAATAGAATTTAATAGAGGATTCTGGAATCGATTAAAAATTTACCGGAATTTAAAGCGAAAACCAACAGAGACATTTCTCACTGTAAAATGTAAAGTGACTGAGATGGAAGAAGGAAAAATGTGCGAACAATGGAGAAAATTCCTTTGTGGGCCTTAGTGCTGGGTGAGATCAAAATCCTTCAGATGTCAGCTGTGGCATATATGCATATGCTACACTCGAGTCCCATTGGCATGGTAGAGATTGGGCTTGGGAGTGCGTGGCAGGTTTTTGATGTAGCAGCTCGTTTATTCTCACTACTCCATCAACTCCCTTGGGGGCTACTGAAATCGAGCGTGTTCTGGTTGGAGTAAAATATTCTTTTATTCAATTAAGTGATTCTGATAAATATAAAAACATTATTGCTACAAATGCTAAACTTCCACTGGCATTGGTTACATGTGCAATACCGAGCAACTAAAGGGAACTTTCGCGATCGCTGCTTGCAGAGTTTTCCGCTACAGGTGTACAAAATCTGATGCCAATGGAACATCAATGAAAACATGAAAAACGGATTGGCTTCCTTGAATAACGTGTGCATGTTAAGGAGAGGAAGGTGTCATATCATGGTCCTAACACTGCAAAGAGTTTATTTGCACTCTCTTCTTTCCACATTATTTCATGTTGGAGGGTGAAATATTACGAGCATCGGATGCTGTTGGGCGAAAGTCCATTGAGATAATCGAAATCATTAAAACGCTAAAGGAAGAATATAGACGACAATATCTAGGAGCCAAATCGACCAACGAAGATGAAGCGAAAGTAAGTGGTTAAAGACAGCAACTCTTAAGTTTAAGCAAAGGAATCTTTTTTCTAAACACGGGTGAATAAATGAATAATTTCTAGCGGAGCGTTAATCACTGGTACATTAAACGACGGCTGTATGAATACAGAATTGTTTTCCTACTTAAAAAATAAAATACGACATATATAGGAATGCACAGCAAAAGGCTCAATAAATTCATATTCAAATAACTCATTCAAATGTAATTGGATATAAAAGCAAATTTGTAACAGCAACTGATATGTATTCCCAATTATCTCTGAAAATTACAACAATATAACTATATTAATATTGCTACAATTAAAAATATAAAATAATCAGGCAATGGCTTCGCCACTTCCCTCCCTACGGGGGGAGCTTCCAGTTCGCTGCTAAGATTAAATAAAAAAAAGCAGCTATGGTTAATTTTTTATAAATTTTCTGAACTTCGCTAATTAAAATAATTTAAAAAAAGAACTCTAAACTAAATTTCTCCCATTTCAAAATATCACGTTGCTAAAATATAGTTATAGAAGAAGATATATAAAAATAAATTTTCTCATTTTCAACATTTGTAATTCTAATGGACTTTACGGTCCATTCAATGAGGGTACCTTTGGACTAGCAATCGAGCGGGCAAATCTCTGCTCAAGTGCTTTATGTCCTTAAACGGCCACTTTTCAAGATCCTGTCTAGTCTTGACTTGAACTGGGCAACAGATTCACTGTTGACAATTTCCACTGGAAGTGCGTTCCAGTGGAAAAATTTCAACACAGATCGCAGTTGTAACGCTTCAGTTCAAGTTTAAAGCCTTGAATTCTTGTTCTGCTCTCACCAAGTGTGAAAATATCCCTGTAGTCAACATTGTCGAACCCTCGAAGAATTTGGAAACTTCGATGAGCTGACCACGCAGTCTACGGGTTTCTAACGAGAACAAATCTAATTCCTTAAATCTATCTTCATAACTTTTATGTCTGATAGAGGGAATCAGTTTGGTTGCCCTGACATGCCTGCGTTCCAATCTCGCGATGTCCTTTCAAAATGAAGGACTCCAAAATTGTACGGCATACTCCAGGTGCGTTTGGAAAAGTGAGTTGTACAAACACAGTACAATCTCTTTGTTCCGATATCCAAACTTGGCCTTTTTCTCCGCCTCAATGCACTTTTTCGAGAACTTGAGGTCACTAGAGATTGTTACACCCAAGTCCTTCTCAGTGTCAGTGGATTCAATAGCAGTGCCCTTAAGGATATATTGAGATTGGGAGTTTCGGTGGCCGATATGCATCACTTTGCATTTGCTCCCGTTAAAAGGCATTTGCCACGTGTCCGACCAGTCCCCAATTTTCCGAAGATCTTCCTAAAGGTGGGCAGTATTTCCATCCTTTACAACGTTTATAGCAAGCTTGGTGTCATCGGCCAGTTTGGAAATCTTGACAACCATGTCACCGTCCATGTCGTTGACGTAGATGATGAATAGTAGTGGTCCCAGGACAGAATTTTGAGGCACCCCGATAGTAACGGGCACCCACTCAGAAGCCTGCCCATTTACCACCACCCGCCGCTTAGCCACTTCTCTATACAGCGGGTTACTTTTCCGTCTATGCCCAGCACTCGCACTTTCCGGAGAAGGCGGCGGTGTGGTACCTTATCAAAGGCTTTCTGAAAGTCTAAGTAGACCACATCCACTGCCTTGTCCCGATCGTGCTCACTGAAGACGAAGTGGAAGAATTCCACAAGGTTCGTAAGGCATGACCGTTGCCTTCGGAAGCCGTGCTGGGAACTCCTTAGTAGCAGCTTTGACTCTAAATGCGACGTTATTTAGTGCACCATGATACTTTATATGAGTTTACCGACTATCGAATTCAGACTGATAGGTCGGTAGTTTAACGGTTGGCTACGGTCTCCTTTCTTGAAGATAGGAGTCACCTCCGCTTCACGCCAGTCTCTAGAAACGCATTCGGTTCGGATTGACATGATGAAGATTGTACTCAGGTCTCGTGACACTTCATCGCGCACTTCTTTCAACACTTTAGGTAGAAACCCATCCGGGCCAGGTGACTTATTCGTCATTAGGTCAGTGATCTTCTTTTTTATTTCTCCTTCGGTGAAGTCCATATCCTCCAGCCTTTCCCCCAGTAGGAACTCGTTGGCTGAGGGATGGGACCACACTCTTAAGTGAACATTGAAGAGAAGTAGTCGTTGAGGAGGTTAGCATTATCTGCATCTGAGTGCTTTAATGTCCACTTCTCATTCTTCAAAGGGCCAATCGTTCGACGGATTGGTTTACGGCTCTTTACATATCCAAAGAACTCTTTAGGATTCTCTTTACAAAGTTTCGCCACTCGGAGTTCCTCAGACCGCTTAGCCGACCTTATGCTGAACTTCACTCTCCTGGATAGCCTCCGGTATTTGTCAAAGTCACCGAGATCTTCGATTGCCGGTACACATTTCTCTTCTCCCTCAGCAGTTGGCCGATATCTCGATTAACCCCACTTTGGTTGAACAGAACACAGACGGGAGCATTTCAGATGGATGAAACGCGATTGAAGACTCATGAATGTGGTTTTGAAACTGTTCAACGAGTCTTTAACAGCATCACATACTTCTAGCCTCGCGTCAGTCAGTCCAGCACGAAAACCTGCAAAGTCTGATCTTCTCAAATCAAGTTTTCTCGATTTACTAGTTGCAGTCCCTGCCTTCGTGACTTTGACTACAAATCTAATTAGTCGGTGGTCACTGCCACCGAGCTCTTCGCCAACAGAGAGGTCCTCAACGATGTCATCCTCAGAGGTGAATACCAAGTCGAGGATATTGTCTCCTCTCGTTGGCTCTCTTACCCATTGAGTCAGAAACTCGTTGTTCGCGAAATCCAGGAGTACTGCGTTCTCGCCACAGGGTTCTCTGGTTTTCCAGTAAACTTGTGTGTTAAAATCCCCCATGACGATACACACTCTGTTTTTTACAAGTTCGCCCAACAGCTGGTACAGACTCTCATCCTGTTTTAAGAGTTGGGCAGGGGGTCTGTAAAGCACCAGGATCCTGTGTTTGACAGGACCTATCTCTAGGTCAACACCTAGTAGTTCATGGTCGGATACGATGTTGCAATCCGTCGAGTTGAGAGTATCCTTGACATACAACATCACACAGCTACCCTCTCTGTCTGTCCTATCTTTCAGGAAAAGCTGGTAACCGGGAGTCGTGAATTCACCTTCAAAATCTCGGCTTGAGGTTTTTATCTACGACTCAGTTATAGCGACCATCTCAGGTTCTTCTGTTGCTACGAGGCCACGAGTTCAAGAAACTTGTTTCAAGTCAGCAAGGCGCTGCCAGGTTCTTCTGTTTAATGCAAGGTCTATCTTTTTTTTTAAATTTCATACAGTCCATCTGGCAACTGCCCACTTGGGCATAAGTCGCCGAAAAACACGACAGCCTAGAACTAGGCTACCTTAAAATAACAATATGAAAACATAACAATGATATAAATTGGAAAAACTTAACAATCAGGAAACAATCTCCGGCAGCGGTGCAGGAGAGTGCAACCTACAAACAAAACAATAACACAAAAAACAAAAAAGAACCTTAAATAAAGGGGAGAAGCTCGGCCTCCACCAAAAAGTCAACAAGTCCACAAGTCAATGTGCACGAATCCGTCCCGAGTACAAGGGACAGGCGGTAGCGACCCTGCCCATCCCGGTACCGGGACAGGTATCGTGCGCGAAGATCACCCAGACTGGGACATTCGACAAGAATGTGTCGAACAGTCCGGGGGACGACGCAGTCGTCACAATAGGGCCCAGGCGAGCGCTCCATGGCGTTTGTTCACAAAACAAGAAGACTACTAAAGCCAGTGTTTAAAAATTCCATCAGCCCAATCAGAGTAGTACTTCTTATTTCATTATTCCTTTCCTTTAGACTTTAACAGACTTTTTTAGCAAATTCTCTTTTGTGTTGGGTTTGCTTTTCCTCTATATAACTCAATATGACAAATGCATAAATAACATAAAATTATTTATTTGATAAAGCGATTTATAATTTATGCCATATGAAATGTAGATCATAATTAATTCCAAGAAAAGCTCAATCATTGACACTTAGCTCTTTCACCCAGTTTTCACTGAGCCAAAATATATTCGGTTGGTACTCTGCTCAGTTTTTGAATAATTTTGCAGCATTTGAATCTTCAGAGGAAACTTATGAAGCATTTAACAATACTTTTCACTTTTTTGATAGATTCGTTAATATCTATAAAGTTACGAGGCCACGTGGCCTTGAGCAGGATTTCAAAAAGCGAGACAGCAAAGAAATTCACCCGTGGGAACAGCCAGCCACTGTACACAGCTGTGTTAGCTCACGCCGAACGATCCCCCGCTGAGACGCCTCCAACGAGAAAACGATGCCCGAAGACATACGAATCCCATGCAGACACGAGGCTCCAGCTAACCCCCCATGCCTTGTGTCGAGGATCACCGCCTGAACAAACGTCTTTCCAAAGCCTTATTTCGTCTGGTAGACGAGGAATCACGCCACCAGATTCCATTTGGATTGTTATGACCTGAAGGCTTTCTAGCGAGCGAGCCAACAGAGTCTTTATTCGGTGGTTTCCCGTTACTCGAGCGAGAGTACCGACCAATATTAGTAAGGATACATCCTCTCGTCTCGAGTGGAACCTGAGAGTTAAAAGTTTTGTCAGCTAGAATAATTGACGTGAACTTTGACCATAGTAAATAGGCAAATTCGTGAAGTAGCATTTCCTCGAAAAATTGCGCGACCCACTCATCTATCTCGTTTCAAGAATACTTCGCCGCCTCGTTCAAGATTACTTATTCCCACATCCGAGAGCATCTCGTTCCGAGTTTAACAATATCTCGACTCACCTTTCAAGAGTAATTCGCCCAGTATTCAAGATTACCTCACTCATGCTCGACGTAATTCAATACCTCAGTTGAGATTACTTCGCCCCTGCACTAATATTATCTCACATAAAACAATCCAAACTTTGGCTTCATTCCCGCCTTCATCATGAGTCAAATCTGCAAGGTAAAAGCAATTACACCTTTTATACTCCATTACAAAGTTTATCCCATATTGTCATTGTTTTCCTTTCTGACCAAGTTAAGCATTTATCCCCTGATTGTCGCTTTAGTCATTGAGTCATTATTCCCTTTTGAGCCAGAAATTAATTCTCAATTTATCCTTGTGTACATGTGTGCATATTTTTATCTTGTTTTTGTTATTAAACCTTTATTTGGGGTTTTAATATTTTAATAATCTTGAATGGAACTTGCATTTAGAGAACTTCCCCTGGCCAACGAATACGCACTCGCATAGATTTAATCGCTTTAAACTTCCCGAACTCAAGGAGGTCTCACTCTCCCACCTAATTAGCTTGGTAGAGACGGTCATCTCTCCATCGCTTGCCACGTAAGTGTAATTGCCTTCACAGCTGCTAAGGTATACACTTAAGATAGCACAATAGCCTGGTTTTAAATCCGATATCTCTATAAGTGGGGTTCGACTCCTTATTCTCGTGTTTTTCATGTCTGACTCATTTTCTGCAGTAAACTCGGATTTTCCTTCGTTTAAGTACGTAAAGTAATATTATGTTTAAGCAAAACTTTTTTTCTGGGCCTGTTTATATTATGTAACCTTACCTTTCTTTTTTCCTTTTTTTTTTTAACTTTCGTAGTCTCGAAAGTTAATAGAGTGATATCAAAATTCTTCTCCAGGATTTGCCTTGAGCAAATTCTGATTTCGTGGTTATAAAATCATATAAAACTTATGGGGTCTTGGGAAATAAATCCATGAAGAATAAGAATTTTCAGTACCTCTATTTTTTTAATACATAGTTAAATAATTTATGAATTTAAATTTAGCTACAAGATGGATGGAAGAAAAGTAAATGGTAATATTTGTACAAGAAAGAACTCTATTTAAACAATTAAAAGAATTAAACTGCATAAATGTAAAGAACCTGATTCTTAAGTAAAGAAAATAGAGCCATTTTTTCAATTGAGACAAGCTAAAAAGTTTAACCTTTTTCTTTGCTACTCTCAAGTTTATGGTGTTGAGCTTTGGGACTAATTACATATGGTCACTTCAGAAATCCATCTAATATGTATATTGTATCGTACTAATGTATTGAAGGAAGCACTCTCATTGTTGGTATGCACTACTCCGATAACTTTCAAGTTCCTAAATAATTTCAATTTGTATGTTTTATTTTATGGTATTTAAGATTGCCTGCATGTTCCGAAAGCACCAAATGTCCTGCAAGGACGATAATAAAGGATTCTTGTTTCCACTGTGTAGCATCACCGCTTTAAGTATAGTTGTAATTGAGAGGGATCATGCGCATTGGATGAAGAGTAGAGAATATATCATCAAATTTGTTCCAAAAACAGAGGATCATTTACATAGAAATATGAGTAAGGCTCCTTTTACTGAAATTACTTATGCGACGCCCTTCTTGAATATACCTTTTAATATAGATAAGAAGTTAAAGTTTTCGAAAATGCCAAAATAGGAAAAAATCAGTTAACTTTCCTCCATAAAAATTCAGTGGTTCTTCCTTGTCGTCGAATACAAACTATGGCTCTGTTAACATTCTTCCTTATGAGCACTGGCTTCCTCATCATACTGTATTATCATCGTCGTAACCTACAATGCTCTCCTCCGGTACTAGGAGAATGGAAATATCCCTGTTGTGCGGTCCTGGTAGCATTGCGGATTCGAGGATTTTATGCTTTTTCCTATGAAAAAATTAATTGTATGCATGTAGAATTAATAGCTGGTAACATGATTATTTAGCTCCTTACTTCAAAAGAACTGTAAAGGGATGTTATTTTTACCTTTGGGGAGGCAGTCTCAGTACATTTGAACAAACTACAAATTAAATGTTGGGCCCATTTTTTTGCTTTATTCCCACACAGGACACCATAAATATAAATAGTAGACCTTTGATTTTTTTTTATCTGATGGCACGCACGCAGCTGAGACTTGAGAGTGACCAAATCAGAGACATAACAATTAGATGTTAATTTGTTTTGAATTGCTTCGACATTCCACCTGAAATCTAATAAGGACGTGACGCCTAAGAAGAAATTAATGTTACTTTATATGTATTGCAGTGGCGTGCGGTGACTTTTAAAGGTGAGGAAGTAATTCAAGTTTTACAAAAATAAATATGTTAATTGAAGTAAATATATTATTCATTAAAATTAACTATAAAATTGTAAGCTACTCACTATATTTAAATGTTATTTTTTTAAAACTTTAATGAAATATTAAAATATCTTCTGTAACTATGCACAACCATCTAGCTAAGATGTTCTATCATATTTGCCTACATTGTATTTGCGAATGCAACACTTTATTTTGGATGACACAGCTAGTGTTGGCGTAGGCCTACCTGTTTTAACAATATTTCTCTTTTTTATAAGTCATCGCACTGAGCTTCCTTTTTAAGTAAATTTCAATAATGCAATCGCATTTTCTCCCAACTTCATTTGCATCCATTTAGTTTGAAAGGGGGTTATCCCTTAATATAATGAATAAACAATACGCCGCACTTATCTAACCACTGCCATCTCAGGGCTACTGATCTTGAAGATACGAAGGGTGATACTGATAAGCCTACCAGAATCCCTGAAATATTTACAAAATGCTTAAGATATAACAGCTTAACCATACTAGAGTTTTTGCTATTTGGCTGCTTTCTTTCTCACAAACAGTAATTAAATATAACCTAAATATTTGCTTAAGCTTGAGAGCATAATTAATAGTTACGTCAATGTTTCTTAGATATTTTGTTGCTTTTCCCTAGATTCTGACAACCTAGTAGGGTTGCCAGATGCAAGCAGATGACTGCAAAGCTAAATTTTCTTCCTTTCCCGTATACAAATAGTTTTTTTTTTCTTAATTCTAACACGGCGTTGAAAAATCTAGATAAAAATCATAAAACTCTAATGACTAATTATATTATTGCTAAGAAAAGTAAAACATCTTTTGAACTATTATTTCCAAAGCACCAAAAAGCAGAACTATTATTGAAACAAGAGAAAAAAGTAGAAATCTCGACGAAAAGGATACATTTTTTCAATTGTAATAGGGCTCATCAGTGTCTAACGCCAATTGGATTGAAAGTGAATGCCACCGAATTGCGTATAAAAGTATAGGTAAGCATAAATGTGAGAATAAAATTGATTCTGCTGTCCAATTAATTGTTAGGGTGTAATTTCTTTCTTTTTTTTTCTTAAATAGAGGAAGCATTAGTTCCCTCTTGCTTCCATTGACTGGACGCCACTGATCTATTGGGCTTTGGAAATTAAATACTACCTTGGAAGTTCGTAAAATATTTTTGGCGTAAATGTATTTTTGACAGGTCCACTCACACGATGTTTTACTTATAGATTAACTACATATTCATATGGTAATTCAATAACAATATACTAACTCATAGTCTAGTTCTTAACATTATGATGATGACTCACTAAATTTACTACAACTAAAACAATTAACCATAAAAAAAATAATATTACTGATGGTAAATTTTCGGTAGTTAAGGCAAAAAATTCTATTATGAAGTTACCCTTCCAGGCTGTTAGTTTTTAGTCGCATGCGAATATAGTCGTAAGGGATTCTACATCTCACTATGTTAGTCAGTCGGACAATGTTTTGATTTTTTATTGTTATTGTATTAACATTGTAACTTGTGAGCGGACGACCTTGAAAATCCACCTTGACCATCTCCCGTAAGGTAGAGGCCACGTGGCCTTAAGCAGGATTTCAAAAAGCGAGGCAACAAAGAAATTCTTGCGCGGGAGCAGCCAGGCACTGTCAGACAGCTGTGTTTGTTCACGCCGATGGATACCTCGCTGAGACGCCTTCACCGAGAACCCCATGCCCCGCGGATATATTATTCCCCCGCAGACTAGATGCTCCAGCTACCCACCCCATGCCTTGAGGAGAGGATCGCCTCCTGAACGAACTTCTTGTCAAGGCCTTATCTCGTCTGGTAGACGAGTAATGACACCACCAGATTCCTTTGGAATTGCCATACCCTGAATGCCTTCTAGCGAGCAAGCCAACATAGTATTTATTCGGAGGTCTCCCGTTACTCGAGAGAGAGTACTACCCGCTTCCCTCTAAGATATATCCCCTCGTCTCGAGTGGAACCTCAGAGTTAGAAGGTTTCGTCGGCTAGACTAATTGCCGTGAATTTTGGCCATAGTCAATAGGCGAATTCGTGAATCTGCATTTCCTCGGACAATTATGTGACCCACTCGTCTCTTCCCGTTTTCAAGATTACTTGCCCCTCGTTCGAGATTAGTTATTCCCGCTTGTCGCTTTAGTCATTGAGTCATTATTCTCTTTTGAGCTATAAATTAATTCTCAATTTATCCCTATGTATATGTTTCCATATTTATCTTGTTTTTGTTATTAAATATTTATTTTGGGTTTTAATCTTTTAATAATCTTGAATAATACTTGGAATTTAAAGAACTCTCCCCGGCCAACGAATACGCACTCGCATAGATTTAATCGCTTTAAACTTCCCGAACCCAAGGAGATCTCACTCTTCCACCTCATTAGCTTGGTACAGACGATCATCTCTAGGACGCCTGCCACGTAAGTGTAATTGTCTTCACAGCTGCTAAGGTATACACTTACGATACCACGACATAACTATTCGTCCGATTGTAATGAAATTTGAAACCGTTATGTTGTTTTACATTCTCTTCCGAATGATATATTTTCCATAGTCTTCCCAAAGTTAGCCCGGAAATTATTTTGTTTTGGCAATAACATCATAACTATTAGGCTGATTCTAACAAAATCTGAAACCTTATGCTGTTTTACATTCTCTTTTAAATGCTATAATTACAAAGGTCTTTCCAATGTTAGCCTCGGAATTATTTTGTTTTGGCAATACTAACATACCTATTCGGCCCCTTCTAACGAAATTTGAAAATCTTCTCTGGTTTTACATTCTCTTTCGAATGACATAATTGATAAGGTTCGGCCAAGGTTAGCCCGGGAATCATTTTCTATGAGCAATAACATCATTATTATTTGGCGATTCTAACAAAATTTGAAATATTTATGTTGTTTGACATTCTCTTTCGAATGATATAATTATCAAAGTCCTCTGAAGGTTATCACGGGAATTATTTTGTTTTTGCAATAACTTCTTAACTATTCGGCCGATTTTAACGAAATTTGTAAGCCTTCTATTGTTTTACATTCTATTATAAATAATATAATTAATTATCAAAGTCCTCCCAATGTTAGTCCAGAAATTATTGAAAGTTTTGTAGGTCGTATGGTCATAAACCAAAATAAGTGAAAACACGCGACCTTTTGGTCAGCAGACCTTGTTTGACCCTGTTTTTGTATGTTAGGTTCTTTAAGAGAGAAAATAAGTGATGGCAATGATTCCTTGACATCATCGGTGACTTTTTCGGTGTTCTATTTGATATTAAAATCATTCGTCCAAAGCAATTTGGTCCAATGTACTATTGTCTAAAAGATTTCGCTTAAAGTAAACTTGGTCTAAAATTACTTTTGTCTAAAGACTCTTTAGTCTATGATCCTTTTGTATAACCCCCCTTATGTCTAAAGAAATTTAGCATTTAGTATATAAGTGAGGGGGGATCAACTTTACAAGAGCCTTTACTAATATATGAAGAATAACATAACTAAACGTCCTAGTTATTGGCATTGCGTAGATCTTAAGTCTCTCAGCCACCTTAATTTAAGCAAAGATACCAAAGTTATGAAGATTTCTGAACACACAAAACAGGTGGTAGTGAAAAATGAAAAATTCATGCGTTTTAGCTCTTGAATAAATGAAAGAAAGAGCTATGGCAACATCAGAAACACATGTATGAATAATTTAAGAACTATTAATTAAAGTACTAAGATGTTCCTAACCATATTTTCTATTAATGCAACCATAAATCAGATTTTTGAAAAGTATGAAGTTAAGAACTTCCTATGCTCAGAGCTACATTAGCTGAAGCTAATGTTCAAGGTAGATTCAACACAACCATAGGAGGAGAAAATTGACTAATTCATGACAGTGGGGAATGCGATCAAGAGGAATTTTTATTTCTGCAGCACCTTCATCCCTGCAATAACTGGCTACATTTAAACATTGATGCGCTCTTGGTACTTTTGAGACCTATCCCTACATCTTTTACATGCTGAAATGTTCCTCCATAAGAAATTAACGTTACTATCTTCCATGCCACTTTAGAAGGAAGGTAAGCTAGCAGAATCGAGCTGAAATAACAAAGCTAAACAGAGACTGAATTGATATATCTAAATGCATTTTTAAGAGTTTTTGGAGGTATCCCTTTTTTATTTTTAGCATAGTATCAGGAAAAATAAAAAAAAACGCTTTATAATAAGAGTGAATACATTGGCCTCTCTGTTGGTTGCTAAAGTACGCAAAGGATTTGAAGATTTGTAACAGAGTCCACCTAAACAAGCTTTTACCTTTGCTTCAATATATACATCGTTGTATTAAGATAGCTTAGATGAAACGGAAGACTGATAAAACCATTATTTTCTCCATATAATTGAATCTTTATAAGGAGAGTCTCGTCACCAAGACTTTTGAGTTGATTTTATGAAGAGTGTTGGAGTTTCATTTATTTTCTTAGGGAAACATTTATTTTGGCCTCTTCTTGTTCGTGTTTGTATGTAAAAGTGGCTGTGAAAAAAATAAGTTTTCTCTTCTTCTTTCACTTGGAATTATTTGAGTAAGAATTTCATTGTCAAGTTTTTCTCTAATGGTACTCATACACTTTTTTCATAATTTCTCTATTTTTTAAGTAAACATGACAAGATTTTAGGCTTTATACCAAAAATGCATAGTGAACATTAACATAACGTTTCATATGAGAGCAAATTACAGAAATTCAATTAATTTAAAATATGTGAAAGGTGAAGTTAAAACAGAGGTAAAAGCTGGGATAACATTAGGACACAAGATAACCCTGAAACACTATATATATACATATATATATATATATATATATATATATAAATATACTAGAAATTTCAAAGATACAATGTGAAGAAAATTATCTAGATTCACTGGCAACATTCAAAGAATTTCTAAATAATTACTTCGAAAATACGGCAAGATTGAGACCAGTCAGGTGTCTTAGCAAACTCCCTCTAATCACTCTTTGGCCTGTCCAACAGCCAGGCCATATAAGAGAGAAGTAGATAACAGTTTGAAGTATCTCTCCGCTTTCCTAACTCTTTCACGAATAAAAAAACAATGATGATAAATATAAAGTAAAAATAAAAGATCTCGTAGCGCGAAATCCACGTTAAACAGTAGGTCTCCATGGATTGGAAAACTTTGACTCTTCTCTACCCGCTCTTGGGCTAACCAACTAGGTTCTACCTAACTCCTGATAATAGTGTTAACTGAAGCGCTAATTCTAAATATTTCCTGATATACCTTTATCCCATATCTCATTCTCTTCCCCCTCTTTCAACTCCCGCAGGGATATGCTTTCCTTAGATCACTCAATAGTTGGAAGTGTGGAGGAAGGAGAAATTGTGTAATTTAGCAGTTAATCTTGTTGGCTTTGGCGATGGGAGAGGGTTTCAGTGAATGAAAGCTTTGCGTTTGTTTAGCCATTTTATATCCTCCGTTATTGGTGCTTGGTGGTAAAGGTCGATAGTTACGAGTACCAGAACTTGCCCAACGTGCCAAATTTGATCTATCTACTACTCTCATAATTCTATATTGAAATGAAGGAAGAAATAAAGAAAAGAGTGAAAGAAGGAAAGTATAAGAAAATTAGTCATTCAATATTGCTACATTATAAGATTAAAAGTATTTAAAAGTAAAGTTTAAATTGTTTGGTATTTTTTAACTAAATAGATATCCGGAACGATGAGAAGAATTTCTCGTTCTTGAGATATAAGGGTTAAATTTATAAACCCTAATTTAAGGTACCGACATGGAATTATGTGTACCTTGCGCAGGAAGGGAGGTTCGGGAGGGCTTCTCCAATTATCATCCGTAGCACTCCAGTAGTTTATGTGTTATGTAAGTTATTTTGGCGCTGTATCTTCTATACCTTTTCACTTCCCATTATTTTTCCAATTTTATCCCAAACCCCTTTTCAAAGACTCTGTGTTGAAGTAGTTCCTCAAGTGTTGCAATCATCGCCTAATGTGAGTCAATGAGGAAGTGATTACAAAAGAAGTCATTACTGTGGTGAAAATATCAAGACAGAGGAAGAGTGCGTGTGAGTATGCCCCCGGAGTAGCTACATATATACGGAGGTTTTACTTGAGTGACGAGTAGTGATGGGAGTAGTTAGTAAGTACGTTTAGGAGGGTGAGATGGCGATACGGTAGAGTGAATGGCAATTCACTCCATATTTTATAGCGAGTCGTGAATTTTGAGGAGGAAAGTAAATTTACATAGAAGTAGAAAAGGTTGTTTATCGGTGAGGTTTGGATAGCGCCCTCACAGGAAGTATGGAAGAAAGTAGGGTGATTGGATGAGTTCATTTTGCTATCATGGAAGCCTTTGTTTATACAGATCTGTTTGAATTCTATTGATGCAGATTAGTGTAATCCATGTTCAAATGATGTACATATATGTTAGTATCCATGTTTTATTTCACTAATAAAAAGTCTTTAGAATTTATCGATATGAAAGACAACAATATAATGAAGTTAATCCAGGCTAATTTTCGCAAAGCCAATTTGAATTTATTGGAGAAATTTTAACAAAAAGTTAAATTAGTTTCACAACAAAAATAGAAATGAACTGAAATCAACATTTTTTGAATTTAAATCTATTAATAATGTAAATTTTGATGTATGTTTAGTGTGTTAGTGGGCAATTCTCGCGTTTCCTCTCCATTCAAGTTCGTACATTTGAGCTATTTTTAGTTTTTGTACATAATTTGTTTACGAACTTTATACATTCGATGGCCAAGCATTAAGAGATGATAATTTGTTGTCGAAATCCTCATTATCCTATAGAATGTTTGTTATTGTATGGATTCAAGCGTTTCCTTCTCTACTCGTTTGCTTTCTTTAAATTGGTTACTTATTTGTCAATTCTTGTCTTATAGTAAATACATTTTTTTTATTCAATGTTTTGCTTTAAGGTATTTTGAATTGTAAGGTGACTCTTTAAATTTACTCATCATGTGTTTTCTCCCCTAATTTTTGGTTTGTTTTTATCAAGTATTAATTTTAAGTACTACTTATTGCAGAGAGATTACCATATTGGTTTAAAAGCTCTGTCTCGAACAATTTGTCTACCATGAATTGCTCATATCTCTCAATAAAATGGACATACGTTAATTCTTTTCCTAAAGACATTGCCATCATGATCATTATAATAAACAATGAAAGTTTATGAATCAGAATTACCTTCGTCAGTATATCCGTATCATACAGACGAATATTATACAAAATCTATATGAAATTTAACTTTAAAATTAACATGACAGCAGCAAATACATGGAAAACCTGACAGAAATAGTATATAGATATTTGTGTTTTTTTTATACCTCTCTTATCAAAAAGAGCCCCCAGATTTTCTGTCCAACCAAACAAGATTTTTCTTTATAGGATTCAGAGTCAAGGGAAAATTGCTGATCTAAAAAGAGGAGCGAACGATGCAGTTCAATTTAATGAATCGAATGAGAAAAAGCTCCTCTCGTCTGAGAAGGGAATCTGTTTCTTCTTTCGTGCCATTTTCGGATTTCTTTTAGATCTTCCGTTTCTCCAGTGCACAGGCGTCATCTTTGTTTTGACCTTTCACAGAATAAGGTTTCTTTAACTATAAAAGAAGGAGCAATAGGTAAGAGAGGCCTCAAAACAGTGACGCTTAGAATAAATTAGTGCCATTTTTCAGAAGCTGAACACTGTGAATATCAATGAATCCAGTTGATTATTCTTACCTTTTTGTCACAAATATAAAGAGATTGTATTTTTGAAGAGAGGGTACGTCACTATTTGTAACTTTATTTAAAATTAGGTCCAGGATCACCTTTCATAAGTACTTCAGTAGCTATTATCGAAGTGCAAGCAAGGGGAAGGAGAAGTAGCCAAGTACATACTCAGCTGCGCTATCATTAGATGTGGAGGGGCCAGTTTGGTTTAGAAGAAAAGTATAGCTGGAGTTTTGGATTCTTCGGCTGAATATAAGGTGCTTATAAATTCTGTGAAGAAAATAAACTCTAGATTAACTATTAGTTGTGCTTGTCTGATCTCAAAGGCAAGTTAGTTGTACTAACACAAAAATACATACAGATCGACAGATTGGAAGTGAGAGAGGGAGGTTGATAGAAATATATACAGACAGACAAAATAGAAAAAATAATGTCAGACTGAGACAATCCACTGACCACAATGCCGCAAGCAACCCCAAATCCTGTCAGTCATTTTGATGTAATAGGCGAAGCGTAAATTTTTAATTATTTTGCGGTTAAATTAAAATAAGAACGGGAAGTTGAGCATTTCACCGAAAGGAAGTGCCTCTTTGCGAGATGGCAGGACAGTTTGGGCAAACAATTATTTAATCATCTCAGTAAGACCATATTATAAAAAACCGGCTGGTTGCACCCTTTACGAAAATATGGCAGATGGTGTAATTCAATCAGAAATTAAGGGTTATTTCATTGCATTTTCTGTCTTATTCGGACAAAAATACGAATATACGATTTCCTTAGGAAGAATTCTGTCTTGTTGCTATCGGGGAGACCTCTATTTCACCATAACTTAATAATGAACTTATGCTTAGCTACACGTCTGTCCACCCAGCACCTAACATTTTTTAACCACTGCAACCAATCTTTAATTAATCTTTTAGATTATTTATAAAGCTAATTTCAACGTAAAACTGCATGTTTTCCAAAATAAACTGGTTCTTTCATTAATACTAAACGCTGCATTAAAAGGTGTTTACTTTCCTTATCCCTCCTACTTAAGGGGTACTCAAAATTGAACTCCCCCTACCCACCACACGCACTTGAGTATGAAAGAGAGGATCTGCTTAATTTACTTTCAGTAATTTCTTCCATAATGAGGCATAAAACTTTGCTATAGCCACTTATCAAATGTCTTTCCAGGTTTAGAGCTACCATGTCTATGTGGAGAACGCGTCATGGACCATTAATGCCATTAACATTATAAATAACTGAATTTTCAACCCGTAACTATAATAAAATAAATTATGAGTTTATGTGAAAAAAACAGAAGATACATACCTTGATGTCTGATATGGGGCAGATAAATGACCTAAAGAAAATAAGTAAGTAAAAATTAGTCATTTGTAAGAATATTATGAATAGAAAATTTAGATTTTTTTGGCTATTTTACAAGCCACAACTTCACGAATATTCATCCTAAACTCTTATAGGCTATGAACGTGGGCTAATCTTGTACACTTATTTTCATAGGCAAATCCATATAATGAAATTTGGATACGTAAACCCCGTGGCCAGGTTATGTATTCAAATTAAGAAATGAGACGTACAAGGAACATGCTTTACAAAACTCTCATATTCTTCGTACCAGTATGGAATGTTGAATCATCGTGTTGAAAATGATCAGCTAAATAAAGGAATTAGTTAATTTAATGCTTCCAGAACTTAATAATCAGCTCCCCAAAGCTTTAATTATGGAACAAGTAAGACAAATGCTCTTATGGAAATTTCGAAATTAGGTCTGAATGGATAGAATAGGTAGCAAATATCTATGGTATGATCCGTATCTTATTGATACCTGAAACGAAACTTGATTTTAACTTAACTACTACTGATGAGTGCGTATTGTTACCTAATCCCTGAGGATTTGTCTAGAGATCTGAGTTTCGAGATCGAGTTTCCGACTATTGCACGATTACACGTTGCGAACGCAATATTCGTGAAATAATGGCGAGACAAATGAACAACAACGCTGGTGGTGTTTTACTTTACGTGATATGTAAGAAACCCAATACTTTCAAATAAGAATACTTCACGCTACATGCGAAAACGTCACGTCTTTTTTTAATATCTAAAAATTAATGTTTTTGAAAGGAAATTTTAATAAGTTTGAATACCTATACCCTAAAATATTCAGCAAAGTTGTTTCGACAATTATTAACAAGGCTCTTCCATCGTGTAACTAAGCAATGGTCATGCCTTTCCTGAAGAATTCATTAAATTTTACGAAATAAATTTGATATTATTTTCCACTTAATTTAATAACCAGAGTAAACATAGTCATTTAGTTGATGTTGCAATGACATAGATAAATAGAAATCATATGGTAATTTTCCGGTGAAATTGGAGTATGAGGAGGAATTTTCAAACATATTTATTTGTTTCTTAAACTAAACGGGCATATGTGAGTGGATATTGTCATGAATAAAGGGATAACCTTTGATCGAAGAGCTTCATTTAAACGTTAATGTCGAGGAATAGGTCACCTCCCTAGACAAACGTATATTATATATATATATATATATATATATATATATATATATATATATATATATATATATATATATATATTGGTTGGGAGGAAAGAGATAAAAGTCAAGAAAATATGTATCTATACAGTTATATATATAAATATATCCTCTAATGTTCGTACGCGTCCTAGTTACTCGTACGTATAAGTAGATTCACTTCGTAAGAGTAACCCGTTGATTACGAGGTATAAGAGTGCGATTTACTACAGGGGCCGATAGCGTTTAATGAGTTTACCAAGTTGCAGTTCAAGGGTATAGTTAAAGAGCGAAAACGAAAATATAATTTTATATTTTTAAATAAAGGACAACTCTGAAAGAATAGAGATTAATTAGCATTCTGGGAACGTTAATATCTGCTTAATCAGTTTTAAATGGAATATTACAAAAATTAGTTGGACGGAGGGAATATTTAGTGGTCGAAAAGTGGCACGATTAACGAGAGATACAAGCAAGGGTCGTTTCACCTTAATGGGGTGAACTTGAGGAAGGGGACAACTTTAGCGATTCGGCGTGGGGAAATGGAGAAGGCCAATGGACGTGACCCTCGGCGGAATATCCTGACGGTGACCAAGATGAAGGGGGAGACTATAAGACGAGTTCACGATCCTCCTTGAAAACGGACGATGGCACATCTGCTCCAGAGAAGTGCAACCTCCAAAAATAGAGACTCTGACGCGGCTCGGCGCGAAGTTTCACACAGGAAATTGGAGATCCTTGAAGAGGGTTTCCAGATAAGACGAGAGGAATCTCGGCCAATCCTTCGGGTACAAAAATGGTTCAAGGCTTGCTCTGAACAGAGTAAGGCTTCACAAAAGAGATGGGTCTGCGTGGTAAGATCCAACCTCGATGGTATAAGCGAATACCAGGGACTTAGGAAAACAGACACATGATCTGAAACGAAGGCAATGGGTTCTCAAACTCAAGCTGGAGATATTAAAAAACCCAGGGTATTTATATGACGGCCATTTTTTTCGTTTCTCCTCGTTGGCAGACTCAGAAGCTCGGCTGAACACTTCTGGTGGCCAGAGGGATTAGCGTTTATCGCCTGACCCAAGTCTTAATGGCTTTTACGATGTGGGCCAACTTAATTAAATGCGCCTGTAAGACAGCTGACTGGTATTACAAATTCTTTCTTCTTTTTTTTCTTTGGGTTCCTAGGTTACTTCACGTGGAGTTATACGTAGAAAAAAGAAAGAGAGAAGGAATTCATGGAGAAAACTTAGGGGGTATTCTCCTTTGGCTTCCCTTTCCTTACAGTTAAACTTGTTGAAAATATAGGTTAGAGAGGCAGCAATATGCTCACGTTGTACACGTTGTAAAAGTTGTCCTTCAGGTAGTTCATTCAACACTCGGAGCTCTCGCTATCCTACAGGTTACTGCGTGGGATTTATGACTTCGAGGTAGGAGTACAATCAAACCGACCACCGTCACAAAACTCTGAGGCAGCGTCATGAGCTAGCCGCTATTATTTCCCTTCCCCTCTTCACATCACAACATACCATATGTTTCTACTCTCTTCAGGAAGGCTCTCGATGGAATATTAGTTTTCTCTATGTGGGTACTCACATTCACATACCCTTATCGTGGAACAGGTTTCCCCACTCGCCACACGAAGAGTGACACCATCGTTGATTGGTACAAATAAAACTCCCAAACAATCTGATCCAGATAACTCCCTTACCCAAACGAGGACCAATAACTGGCTCACCAGTTACTGTTATTCTGATATATGTGGTAGATGTCATTATCCAGGCAGGAGATCCCGTCCTCGATGCAATTGACCAATAACGCTACCTACCGACCATGTGGCACCCTAACACTATTTATGTAGCTTAGATAAAATTTAGCCTTTTTCCTTTAACAAAATACCCACGCATTACCACAGCTTTAAAATGATTTAGGCATTGATGGCTTAAAAATAGGGCATGGTATTACGTCAGTTATTTAAAAACAATTGCAGCAAATTGGCCACAATTCAAATAAATCAAAGAAGCTTTTTTGATGTTTTCTTAACGCGCCTTAAATATCTTGACAACAAAATATATAAAATTCAAATAATGCTTCTCCGCCCCTTCAATATAGACGCGAAAACTGGGTTCAGGTGAGATATAATAATAGATTTCCTTTTGCCGCGTTAATAATATTGTATGTTATGTCTCGATCATCCAAACGATACAATTATGACAGGACTCTCCCCTGCTTTCAAATATATCTCAAATTTTTCATTTTTGTTGAAAATAAGAGCAAAAATAGGGTCTATATGAGATATGTTATAAAAATGCATTAAACTTAACCATTTTATCCCGCATATTCTCAAATATTTTTCTCTAATAATCATTACAGATCTCCCAACTCATAATCGTCTCTTTAAACCAACACTCATAACCAAAAGTCTCATAACCAACAAATAAAACCAGAAAATCCATACAACATAATATTCATTATATCAAACCAAAACAACCTGACTTGAACTACGTAACGCAGAAAACATTTCACAACCATCACTATACAACAAAATATACAAAATAACCTGACCGAGCCTTCACAACATAGCATACAACACATAACCATAAAATAAAACCAACATACCTAAAACCTAACCTAGGGAAAAGCAAATTTCCTCACGACCCCTTCGTGCAGCGTCGCGAGAGGCGCAATTAAACCCGAGCAACGCCATGCAGTTATACCATATAAATAAGATAGAAATTCTGACCATTTGTGGCACATTTCTAAATAAATTGGTGCTAAGCCCATTGCCTCGCTTCTCTGAATAAATGAGTGCTCAGCCCACTGCCACGCTTCTCTGAATTAATGGGTGCTAATCCAATTGCCACGCTTCCATTTACATTTACCAAAATGAATTAACTCCTATTTCTGTACCGCCATTTGCAATTATTTAGCAATATTAGTGTGAAAAAAGCAATCTATCAGCAAAGAAAGGGAAGTAATTGCAAATTAGGAGGGGAAATTCGAGATTCGACATAATTAAGAATAAATTGATAGAGGGTCGAATAATAATTGCAACTATTAATTAAGAAAATGGAAATAATAATAATGAAGCATTTTATAGCAGGGTAACCAATGCTAATGACTTCACCTGGAACACTAGTTAACGATCATTGTTTTCACGTGAGAGGCCACGGTTCGCTTCGCAGGAAAATATTCTCCTCTCTCTTTCTCCCCCGATTCCTCTGTTACACCCGGTACCTTGAAGGGAAGTATCATCCCGGGTCCCAGTTCTCGGCTCTCGACACTCTCCCTGCCCAACTGTTTGGAAAACATGTGGATTTACATCTTTCACTCTACCTACTTTCACTGCTTTCCTTACATCTCTCTTCTTACCAACTTTCTAACTTACATGAAGGAGACACTAATTGCAGACTGCTTTCTACAAATTATTTGAAATACGGAGAAATTTTTCCAATTCTTTCGGGATTTATTAAATAATGGCAATCAAATTGTAAATTTCCTGAAAAACATCACCCGTTTGAAAATATAACTGGAAAATCAGAAGCAATCGAGTATCTGTATAGAAGCGGGAAGACAGCGGTCGATATTTTCAAAATATTGAAGCCCACTTTGAGCAGATCTGGGGGATTTAGAGCTATCACCGGCTATCCAGCCTGATGGATAGGAAGGTATTAGTGGGAAAATGATGGGCTGCAGACTCTCTTTACCTATTCCAGACACAATTATCAGTTAAAGCGTAAGGAAAAAGTCGACGAATATGGCGGGGAATTGGATTGGCAAGGCGCATATTAGCTCACACTCCTAAATTATCATATTCTTGATCTTCGTGAGCCTATGAAGACATTTAGTTTACTTTTAAGGCATTAGAGGGTTATATTATCTTTATTTCTCGCGTTTTTTCATTTTTATAACTATAGCATTTACTATTCTCCCTACTACGTAGTAAGGTACACGAAAGGGTGAAGTGACCGGAAATACCTCTTTGACAGTTGAGGTGTTCCAATTCTTCGACTCACAGCTAGAAAAAGATTTCTTCTTTACCATCTTCTAAGCAGAGCTTCGGCAGCTGCACATCTAAAAGTGAAGAGACCCTTCTCTATGCCTTCCTAGGGGCCTTTCCATACTACTTCTAGCGGAGAGCAGACTTACCTTTTTTCTATACCTACAGGTTAACAGGTTTTCTTCTACCCTTTCCCACAAGATCTCGCTGCACATATGCACATAAATGACTCTTCTATCTCTTTTGGCGCGAAAAAAGGGCCTACTTTAGAGTTTCTTTTCTCACTATGTCGAAACGCACGGGTTCGTTTTTCTTTTGCCCAAACTAAGGTAGTGCACATCTGCCTCGATATACCGGTTAACCCTGACACACAACTATTCCGAAATGGGCCTAACAAATATCTATTAGAGTCTCACCGCTTCTTTCTATGTATTTACAGACGCCTCACCCGTGAGACACATAAAAAATCATAGGGCTCCCTAGTCCCATGCTAGAGATAATTTTATCTCCTTTGCATTCAGCACTTGATGTATTCTTATGGATGCCCTTCTATCATTTCACCGATCCATTATTTGTTCAAAGTAAGCCGAAAAATGCCAGATTCACCCATCCGCAACTGAATGTGTATTGCGGAATCTGAACTCGATACACCATAGTTAGTCCTCATTCGGCGCCTGCTGCTCTCTGCACTCCTGGTAGAGAGTCTACTTTTCCATGCTGATTTTTCTTGGTATAAACTGTATCGTGCACTTGTATGCGCAGATCCAGCTTTTCACTCGGTCGTCAGCGGCTCACATTTCGTCCGCTGCCGACATCTTTGGTGCATATGCAGAGTTTAAACGCCCAAAATGCCCTCAATATTTCGTGTTTAGGACTATGAAATTAATTGGCAGCTTGAGCCGGTATTGCCGCTGGCTCTGGCTTTAAACCCGAAGAAGTGGTCAGCTCTCCTGCCTCGTTTTTCCTTCTTATCACCGTCGGTGCTCTCATGGGCGTTGTATCTGTCTTTACATCCGCGCTGGTTGCAGTACACCGCTCAATACCTGTGATTACACCATGTGCACGGTTTGGGAACCAAATTGTGATTTATAGCAACATATAAACCGTGTTTAGTACCCATGAGGCATTATGATCTTATCACCGCCTAGTTCGCTAAAAGGTTGACGGCATGGCTGCTGTAAACCGGGTGGATGTCGAGATTGACTTCTGGGTTCTTGGACATTAAAGGATTGTTAGAAATGAGCGCGTTGAGTAGGGTGCTGGACTGTCTGTGCTGCTTCAACAACTGAACCTAGAGTTTTGCTCTGTCATATTCAGATTACATGGTAAGATTACAAGGTAAGTTTTGGGACAGCCCTTCGGGTGACATGGCTAAGAGGGTGAGAGTCACCCAAGAGGAATTTAAAGTTGCGTGCCATTGTGTGGCAAATTTTCCCGTTCACCTACCTTCAATCCCTCAACGTCTTCAAGTCATTTTTTGTCGACCCCCAATCGGCCAAATTCACGAGAAGCTTCACCATTTAGCTAAGTTCTTTCCTAACCCTTACTCTGACAACTGTTTGGTCTTCCAGACTGTTCGGCACATTCTCATTGAATGTCTCATTCTGGGGTAACCTCGCGCGCGCTATCTGCTCCGGTGCCGGGGCGAGCTGAGTCGCTATCACTTGTTCCATTTACTCTGAACGGATTTGTATACAACGGACTTTGGATTGATGTATTTATTTAGGCAGATTTCCTTCATAGTGTAGAGGTTTGTGTTTTGTTAAATGAATGAGTGGCACCCACTCCGGCAGCTGAGTTTGATTTTGTTTCTTAGTCTTTGTTTGTTTGTTTGTTTATTTTGCGTTTGGGTTGTCAGTTTGTAGCTTGATTTTTTAGTGTTGTCTTAATTTTATTTATTTTCCTTTTTTACTGTAGCCTAAAAATAAGACATTTTCTCATTTCGGCAGCCCTGCCATTGTGGGCAGTTGCCAGAGTGGATCCTAAAATTAAATAGATTCCTCCATTCTTTCGAACAGATAGAGCTTTACTCTTCTCTCTCGCAATATGCAGAAGAATATTTCATTTCTACACTTTCTAGACACAGAAAGGGTGTCTGTTATTTGGGCCACGAAGATTTCACTACTCGCTCATTAGTGGCTAATTACAGTACTATAGTTTTTATACGCCATAGTCTTCTAATTAGGATCACTCCCTGGTGGCTTCTGTTTCCCCATCGATTGTCATTCTGGTCTTTATGTAAATTTTATTATGCTGTTGGGGGACCTCGTTCGCAATTGAAGTAAAACTTAGGATCAATTACTTAAGTAACTAACTACCCAGGAAAAAAATCCCTCCATTGCGAATTAAATCAGATTTAGGAGAGCGGCAAGTTCTTGCGTTCACTAAGGACATAAGTAGCATTCTCATTTGGTTATGTTGACATATACGTACCCTACATACACTTTCTTTCTTCTTAACACTACATCTTTCTTCACGAACTTGAAAAAAAATAATGGCGGATATTTTTAAGTTGGTTTTCAGTTTAAACAAAGCAAAAATCAGTCTCGTACGTGTCACAATTAGGTTCATTGTTTTAAACTTCCCAAAGGTAAACGGATTCAGTATTTTTCTGAGGTCACAGACGTTGGTTATGTTTTATTCCAATCCCTCCACAGTCAAAGAACACATTGGTCAGTAAGAAAAGAAAAAACGAAGCAAAGGATAGGAGTGGTGCAAGAAATAAGCTTGAGAAAATTAAAGATAGTTAAAGAAGACTTTTGTGAGCGACTTGAGAAGAAAATTTTAAAGGTAGTCCAAACAGTTTAGTACTACAATTACAATTTAAATCACAGATTGGTATAAAACAACAAATTCCAATAGACGCGTACAATCAATTCGAGTATCCTTTAAAATTTAGGTTGTCATGAGTTGCGAAAGGTTGTTTGTCTTTGTGCAAAGCTCTTTTTCAGTTGTAAAGTCAGTTTATAACTATTATAATGAGGCACCTGTTTGAAAATCTTCTTTACTTTTATTAACTCGTCACATTATAAAATTAGCTCCAATTATCTGGCCGTTATTGGTGCAACTTACCCTATAGTATTAAAATTGCGGAGTGGAAGTAAACAAATTATATATACTTTACGGCAAACATCTCTGTCCTCAACTGGTCTGGGCCAACCTCGGCAAGCATCATCAACTTCTATTGTGACCTCATTCCTGGCCCTTTCCTGAACGGAAGAATCGCCATCAGATGGCACTAATACAATTGTTATTAAACCAAAAGCAATTCAATTACCTCACTCAATGTTTATTCATAAAACAAAATAAAACCTATTATTAATATTAGGTAGACTAATTAGAGAGACTTCGTGAAGTGTAAGAGATGCAAGTCTGTAAGTTTATTCCAATTCAACTCCAGTGTTCAAATAATAAATATTTGGATTCGCAAATAAACAATTCCTTTTCACTCCTTTAAATACTGTTTTCTTGTCAATGAGGGAATAAACCCTCATTCAAGCACCTTTTACTTTATCTTAATTTTTCAAATAGGGAATAATTAATTACCCTCAGCAAAGTTTGGGAACACGATGGGAGATTATTCTTTTTTCCGTCCGCATATTTTCCCCCTAATAAGAGATGAGGACGATGGAGGAGAAGACAAAGATGGCGCACTGATAGTTTAGGTTCGCTTTTCTTTTCATATGTGAGAGAGGAAAATGAAATAAAACTGAAGGAAGGAGTGTAGGGGATGGGTAAAGGGGCTTATGCAGTGGTTGATTAGGGAAAGGGAGTCATGATTTTGAGTGACGAACGGAAAAGAAGGAAAGAAGGCGTGCAATTAGTGTCACATTTTGCTGACGAAGTTTGGGACGTTTTTACGTGTGTCTCAGATGTTGAAGAAAAGGAAATTATAACAGAAAGAACGAATTTTGCAGCACGAAGAGTTTCTTTGAGTGTTAGGGGCCATGGGCGGATGGATGGTGCCTGGCTTGGAGTGGTAGTGAATGAAAAGACTCGATTTGTGGTGGTGCAAAGGAGAGAATACTGCTTCTCGGGGGTGAGGGAGGGGGAATATACATATATATATATATATATATATATATATATATATTAAAGGCAACACGACAAATCGAAACATTTATTCATAATATCTTGAAGTTTTGTACATATATTGTATATATTATCAGTATAGATTTCTGTCAATTTTGAAAAATTACATAATTTTATAAGAATTTTAAACCAGACTTGAAATATAAATTACAGTTAATTAGCCAAAAAGGGAGAAAAGTGTACAAAAACGGTAACAATTGCAAAAAACAAAAAAATAAATAAGCATAAGCAAATTTGATTACCAGATAGGGATTCCTGCATTGAATGGTGCTCTAGAGAAGACTGGTACTGTGGGAAAAATTTAACTTAAATAACTATTGGTGACATGTTGGTTGATCGATTGTTTAGAAAGGAATTAGTTGGTCAAATTTAGAATAATTAATAAGTTAGTTGAAGACTTTTGGTAAGGTTTAGGAGTGAGTTTTGAAATATAGAGAGACCAGGCAATGGCTCGCCACTCTCCCCTTGCACTTTGCTACTAAGATTAAAATTTAAAATCTAAACAAAAGCAGCCATGGTTAAATTTTTATAAATTTTCTGAACTTCGCCAATTATAATAATTTTAAAAATGAACTTTAAACTAAATTTCCCCACTTTCAAAATATCACGTTACTAAAATATAGAGTTATAGAATAGAAGAAGAAGATATATAAAGATAAATTTTCTGAACTTCCCCATTTGTAATTCTTTGGGTTTAAAAATTTCACGAAATTTCGATACTTATATTTATTTCTGAACTTAACCATTTTGTTTTTTGATATTATAAAAGAATTATTAGAAATAACTTTGATAAAAAAACATAAGTCATATACTCAAAAAAATCCCCTTTTTAAATTATAGATTTAGTGATGATATTGATGATGGTGATGATAATTACAGAATATCCAGTTCACGACCACCGTAACAATAATCAAAAGTAGAGAATTAATTGGCTCAAATGTGTATGTTGCAAGAAACTGAATTGTTTCTCATTGATAAAAATTCATGAGTAGTCAAAGTTCTATTGGTATATTGGAAGAAACCTCTATCCTTACTGATCCTAAATTGAAGTTGAATGAAGTTGAAGGGTGGTCATACCCACCTAGCTGGCATGGCAGCCTGCACTCACGAATTGGTAAGCCAATAAGAACTGAAGCATTTTGGAGAGTTTTTTCTTTATGGTTGAGGAAGGTTGTAATAAAACTCACATTGAGAGTATCTCTCCCGATGTAGTTTGTTTATTAATGTTTTAATAAATAAAGACCCATCCTTTCAGGCTTGATTTTACAATTTGAGGTCCTATATACTTTGTTCCAAATCATTTGGTATGTTTTTCAAGAACTTGGGAAGTAAATCTTGAATTTACACATCTTTTAAGGTATGATTGTTTGGTAGAACAAAGCCCAGTTTGAGGATATTCGGTAGGCACAAAAACGTCCACAAGTTATGGAAGCATACTTCAAAATGGCGTTAAGTAATGTGGTGCTCCGTTTGCAGTAAACTGATGTGGATAAATGTTTATTAATAAGGACGATATATACGTTTAAAAATTACAATTTCTTTTTGAACTTATGATCAAGAGTCAATTTTTTTTTTGGGTGTTGTCTGTTTAAATAATTATGAAATTGTGCTCTCCCGCTCCCTCCCCCCTCCTCTAGCCATCTTATTATTGCGGCTAGGGTAAGGAGTGAGTGGGCCTTATCTTTGATTTCATTTAATTTTGATATCCTCTGAAGGGCGCAGTTTGATTGCTTTTAAGCACACTAAGCACTGGTAAAGCAAATTACTGATAAAGGAAGCAAGGGCAAGTCAAGACAGGCTAAAAATGTGATTTTGACTGAATGCCACTTCTCTTTGTCAACAAGGAATGACGATACTTATTTGAGCAAGTAGAGAAGGAGGATAAAAACGGGAATAAGAAAAATACTTGCGTTAACCAAGCTGATTGGATATGGATTCTGTTCATTTTCAGCGATGTAGCCCTTCCTTCGAAGGGGCTGCTTTTTTCCAAATTCTAATTCTCGGCTCTTTTATAACATCTTTTACCTCTAATTTATTTCTCACTAGCACTATATAACTCAGTCACCGGCAAAGTCTAAGTTGCTGTTTGTAATAGAGTATAGTGAACTCCGTTAAGGGGCCAGAAAAGGAAGGCCGATTCTCGGCTACGAGCTCGAACCCAACTATGGGCTGCTTATTGGTTAGGTCTAACTAGGTAGGGTGACCAAGGAGAGTAAGAACCACGGAAGGTAGGCGATATAATTTTAGGCTATATAGGAGGACTCTCCCACTTGAGGACCAGCGTATGTTTCCTTTTCACACGTAACAACTAGTAGCCCCACACAAAGTGGGGACACTAGAATTCTAGAAGACGAAAAGAGACCCTCATGATCAACTAAAGACACTGCGAATCCAATTATTACTGTACGGGGAATAAAGGACACCACAGCGAGTTGCAAAAACGATATTCTCGGCTCTAAAAATTCCACTTATTTAGTGTACTGTGGGTCTGAATGAATTTATAGTAATTTACCCAAAAGAAAGATGTTGAACAGCTGATATCGACGCTACGCATCATAACACTCAGAAAATTGGAACTTGAAGCAAAGACCCTACTGCAGATTACTTCATAGAGGAGCTTTGTATGCAGAAAAGTTGAGGCAAAGATAGGAGCATAGTCATGCGAAGCAAAAAGACGAAAACGCATGGAAAAGCAAAGATGGTTAAAAGAACAAGAAGTGATCAAATTTTGAAATCACACTCATGTATTTAAGGATATATGTGAAGATACAGAAATGGCGGCAAAAGTGCAGAGAAAATGATTCTTGCAATTAGTATGCTAATTCCCCCCAGCATACATTCAGAGGGATATATTATGAATTTAGCAGAATGAGGTCAAAGGGTGACCACGTGCCTTCTGTACCTACCTGGTCCTGAGAAGACCGCATGGAGCTGTGAAAGCATGCCTAAACCCGGGTAAAGATGCAGCCTACGCCGTTATCACACACCCCAGCTATATTAGCCTAGGGACCGAGTTCAGTGTCTCCCACGGCCACCTTTCAGCAAACATTCTTGACTTCCGTCCAAATGATAGAAGTCCGTTGGACATTTCAAGCCAACGTTATCACAATTTCCCCTTTCCCCGAAGGAGTCACCGACTTTTCCCACAAATCGCACTGGCTTTTGGAGGGATGTCATAGCCACCTCGCCAGGTGTCTATATAATCCTTCGACTCAGTTTAGTAAGCAGCACTAATAGACTTTCTACCTACTCCGGCAAACGAGCTGAAGGACACTCGCCTCGCCTCCGCGGCGATTTTGATTCGAGTCGAAGGCTAAATCGATCCATGAACTCTGTTATAGTCAATCAGCAAGTATCGACATCCGTAAACTAGGCCAAGATCAATCGGCAAGTATCGACATCCGTGAACTCTGCCATAGTCAATCGGCAAGTATCCAACGAGGATTTCCAACTCCAAAGGCTCTACGAGTGCTTTCTCATCTGAACCGAGAGGTAACCCGACTTCTTCTTTCGCATTCATCGTACCCCACTTGGTCCCTTTTCTGCAACGAGCACGTAAGAAATTGTAATCGTTGCCGCCTGCAGAATAATCTAGAATATGGCTTATCCCATTGATCTATTGTTTGTGTGAACGCCCCGGTTTAAAATCCCGCTTTATATCACCAAACTGAATCTGACATCTTTAATCCCCTAATTAACTCACATGTATCTCGTGTGGACATTTAACTTCGTCTGTGCGACAATTCCCTTCAAACCCAATATTTGTGGAAATATAAATATCCTTTTGTTGTTAGTAAAGATATATTTTCGTCATTGTCTTTCTTTTGCAACCCCAACGCGTACCAGATACCTGTTAATCTTTGGCCAAATTGCACTCTGAAATATTTGTTTTAAAAAGGACCCCGCAAAGTTAATAATAAATAATCCCCACTGGACTCATAACAATTTTCCCATTCACTAACAGTCTTTAACTAACTTCGGCCCAAAGTCTCAAAGTACCTACGTGTATATATATATATATATATATATATATATATATATATATATATATATATATAGAGAGAGAGAGAGAGAGAGAGAGTCTGGCCATTCCACGACAATGAACATAAAAATGTGTTTCACATGTTATGTTATATAAAACCATAAATCGACAAACTGCCCCAGGAAAGGTCTAAAAATAGGTTCAGAATGCGCCCGTGAATCACACACTTTTAGAAATTGCACGATTTCAAACAAGAAGTCAATTAAATACGAAGAAAATCATCGGATGATGGCCATGCTTTGCCCAAAAGGAAAAGAAGTGATCAAAAGAAAGGAAAGAGAACATCAAGAGAAAACTTTAGAATTAACACCTTCTAAACTGATGCAGCAAGAACAGAAATCTCAGGGGAAGTAGCAACATGACTACCAATATACACATGCGTAATTCAGGCACCTGTGCAGAATGCCCTACAGCCTGGGACATATGCAAAAACGCTTAACACATTGGCCAAAGCAAATGGATTTGAACCAATATATGACGCAATAGGTGGAAAAAAGGCCTAAGCCACAAAATATGAAAATGGCGTTTTTCATAGATAAGTTATCCTTATAACTTAGTTTATCGTTATACCAAATATCAGAGTCTAATTACAACTAATTCATATATAAATTTCAACAATGCCTTGTGATGGTCAGTTCGGACAAATTTAACAAAATTAATAAAAAGAATATAATGATATTATTTATACAAGGCAAGATTATGTAAAAGCAATAACTACGTCTGTTTCTCAGCGCTTTAAAGTTGTAGAACTTGAACAAAGTAATTTTTTCGATTTTGACGTTTTACAAGAGCGCATTGTCAAATGGAACTCAAACACAATTAAATTTATTTTGGATCATCAATACAGAGAAGGGTACGTGATTTCCTCTAGACTTCAAACAAGCCCAAACAGTAATAGTCATCCTGTCAGGCTGCAAAGAGGAAGAAATTCTTACAGCTGCAATTTGTTCAATTTAGCTCGTGAGCCACTGCCTCCAAAGTATTCTAAGATGCTCCCAATAACAAAGGAATGAAAATTGATATCCAAGAACTTACAAAATTAATGCCAACAGACGCAGCGAAATATTATACAAATTTGTTAGAACAAATGCAAACTAAACAGGACAAACAAGAAAATGTTAAAATAGACCTAACCAATAAAACTTTGGATTATACCAGTTAACAACTGCAAACTTTGGAAGTCTCTCCTGAAAAATTTGAAAATGTGGCTTCGACCCTTCTTCCACCTAACGCGTCATATATTCCACACCAATTTGACTTACCTGCAATTTTGAAAATGCACATGCCAGAAACACGGACCATTGAGAAAACACAGGAAAAAAAATAAATAACAGAAAAAGAAATGAGTGACAACCAAGAGAGTTCAGAATCCTCGGAAGAAGAATCCAAGAGGGTTTCAAGAACATTGCAAAGCAGAAAGAAATACAAGTCAGGTAGGATCCCAAATCCGATGGCAAAATTCTTCAGCCTCGCTCCTGCAGCCGGATGGACAAGGAAGAAGGAGCAAGAAACAACCTCCCAAATTGAAATAATAACTATATTTTTACAGAAATATAAAAGGATAAAATGCACCCACAAAGCCTAAGGAACTACAACAATCACAAAGGATATGACAAAACTTAACATTCTAACATTTAAATACTAACGGATAGAGATTAAATAAAAAGATATACAGAAACCTTTCCAGAGAATAGATCCCAACATCATCTTAATTTCGGACCAGAGAATCAAGCTAAACAACGATGAGGTAAAAATTGAAACCATGACGTCCTAGCTGTAATTCTACCGGGAAACTACATAATTGAGCTGCTATTGCGACCAAGAAGGGCATCGACTACACAACTCATAAAGTACTAGACGTTCTATATGAATGTGGAAAGAAAAATGAAGAAATATATCTAACATCAAAATAGCTATAGGATATCAACCCCCAAGGAGAGATCATTTATCGATTAATCACTTTATGAACATCTTTAATAATAGAAACGTGGTGATATTTATGGGCAACTTAAATGCTCATTGTGCAGCGAATGGATATAGATGAAAAATTAGAGCAGGAGGGCACCTAGAAACACTGTTCAAAAGAGGCATCGACTAAAATCTAATTACCCAACTTACCTAAAAACAACTAGTACATTAAACCCGGATATCTGCTTAGGTTTTACTAATCTTCTATACAACTATTGCATGCATCAGAAAGATTTACCGTTCGTAGATCACGCAGCGACTCTCCTATCCATCAACCAGGGACCAATACAGATCATAGCGAAGGTTAAAAAAAAATACCACATTGTGGAGAGATACGAGTACAGAAGAGAATTAAATACACACATAACAGAGCCACTAAAATTGGGTAACGTTAGAAGATATAGGTGTAGAATTAGAAAAAATAATATGGAACACGATAAAAACAGCAGAAGAAATAGAAATACAAAAATAAAACCCAGCTACAGAACGATTATGATCATTACATGGCCTGAAAGGGTTCAAAATAGCAGAAGACTAGGGGAAAATCTCGTAAGAAATAAGAAAGAAAGGCACAACGTAGGAGCTATACGGCCGAAATGAGAAGAAAATACGGGAACTGACTAGGAAATAACAAAAAAACAAAGTAAACATTGGAACGAAGCAAAACAAAGCATTGACAATGATGTACATGCAAAGGAATTTTGGAGAAAAGTTAATTAAATGAAAAGTGATGTAGGAGCAAGAAAATGAAAATCAAAGAAAATCAAGGAAACAATCTAGAAGATAAGGAAAAAAATAAACAGACATTCAGTGAATATTTGAACAGAATTTCTAGACAATAAGCTCATAGGAAAAGGAAGAATATGACATCAATTTCGAGCACAACATCATAGACATGTTTAACCAAGAAATCGATAAAACACACCACTACCACTTTGTAAATTCAAGGAAAAACACCTACAGCAGTATCGACGCGAGGATCACCAGGCACGAGGTGAAGACCACAATTTCGTACATCAAGAGGTAAGCAACAAGAAGATCAACACTTACCAAGAACAATTACAAGGACGCGTCCGATAACATGCTAATTTGAAAAACAATAGTATAAATAGCTTGTCTTAACACTGGCCACTTCATGGCTGAACTAAACGTCACAAAGATGATCTTTACTCACAAACTGGGAAGCCACTAACTTCATCGGGAAGGTACTCTAAAAGAAAATAATCAACCAACGTCAAAGTGAGCAGCTGGACTCAAATAAACTCAAAAACAAGTACTGTTTGGATGCACTGTTTGAATTTCTCATACTGAGAAAATCGCTAAAGAAAAAAAGGAAAGGGTTTGGTTGATACCGTCTGCAAAGACGTATTGACGGCATTCGACAAGGTTTGGACAAGATGATTGCAATAAAACATCCTACAGCTACGACTTAACAATAAATAAGAAAGAATACTATGCGACTATGTGACGGAACGATACGCTAATTAATCGAAATCAAAAAACACCAAGGAGAAAGATTCAAACTTAACGCTTGCCTTCTGATGGTAGGATGTCTGAGTCCATGGTTATACTCAGTGTAAAGATCAGACATCCCACTTCCTCTTACGGTAAGGTGCCTCAACATCTATTTCGACGATAACGTAACGCAAATTGTCCTATGCCCATATAGGAGCCCCAAAATATAAGCAAGATTCACAGCAGAAGAGATAAGAAAGATTAATGAATATGAAAGTAAATGAAAATTAAGTACGAAAGGGAACAATTGTAAATTTTCTAAACCCGTCATATGTAAATGGAATTTTGTCGATTGCTTTGTTCTCGTTAAAGAAAAAGAGCATGTCACACAGTTCCAGAATTATTTAAATAGTCAACATCCGAGCCGAAATTTTACTGCTGAAAATGAGTCTAATAGAACTTCTCATTTCTATATGGACTCATCACTCGTATAAGTTATCATTGAACCGTGTCTGTGTACCAAAACCATACCACCACAATACTTTGCACAAATTTATATAGTTTTACTTTCTTTAAATTTAAGTATGCTTCTATATCTTGTAGACTTTTTTTGTGTCTACAGAATATTCTGAAACTGGTCTTTGTTCAATCAAAATATCAGTCACTTTAAAATGCTTTGTAAATTTAATATTTACTTGCAAAGTTCCTGACAAACTTACCAAATGTTTTTTAGACAAATTATATAGCAGCTCAAATGGTTAACTCAAACGTGAGAAAATGGCTCTTTATTTAAAAAAACCATACATTGGCCTTAGTAATACCAAAATGATAACCGAACTACAGTCGGTACTAGCCATGAAATACACTCAGTCATTTTCATTTTAGTCCCATCAACAATCTAACTACATATTTAACCTTTTCTCAGCCATAAAGAAAAAAGTTCTTCAATATGCTTCCTTCCTCATTGGTTTACCAATTTGTGTGCAGGCTGGCATGTAAGTTACGTCGGTAAGACCACCCATCATATCCAATTGAGGATCAGTAAACATCGCGATTTCTCCCACTATACCAAAAGATCTCTGAATAAGCCTGATTTTTTATTAATACTTGTAAGAATCCATTCTCTCTTTGTCGTAGAATGACTCCCGACGATACTATATATAACAATATTCGTTGAGGGAACTTCCTTAATTATCTCTAGAGTGCGTTTTTACTGTCTGGCGGCCGATATTATGTATCTTCAAAATGCTTAAGAAGTGGAACTGAGCTCAAGGATAATAATATTGCTATCATTAATAAAATAGAGTTTTATTAATAATAACTATCAGCAAACACAAAAACGGAAAATATTGACAAACAGAATGGAAAGGGTCGTGGAGACTCGGGCTAATCCAAGGATTTAAGGGATCAAAAAAAGGTAAAACAAATATGGAGTTAAAGAGATGGGATGGTTCGATAAACCATTTAAAGCACAGGATAGAATTGACAAATAAGGGATCAATACTCAAAAGGTGACGCTTGGCTTACGTAACTTCATTAGGGTGCAGTGGAAGGTACTTGAAGGAATATTCGGTCCGCTGGCGAGTTCCAGCCGAAGGGGGGGGATAAAAGGATCCTGACGTGGCGTCTTGGAAAGGAGAACCGTTACTCGACGAACGGCTTGAAGAACAATGGCTGTTCTACTTTGTTCTCTTCTGAACAAAGGGGGGGATGAGAACCGTTTCTTGGCGAAGGGCTCAAAACGAACAATGGCTGTTCTAATGTTGTTCTCCCTTGAACAACAGGGGGGGGGGGAAGAGAACCGTTTCTTGGCGAAGGGCTCAAAACGAACAATGGCTGTTCTAATGTTGTTCTCCCTTGAACAACAGGGGGGAAGAAGCCTTGGGGACTTGACGTCGGAAAGGCTCGGACCTTTGGCACTCAAGAAATATTGTCCTCCTTCTGGACAAGTGATGGTGAATCTCGAGGTCGAGCTCCCTTGGCGCACAAAGGGAGAGAGGGTCGTGGTGATGTTTCGCGACGAAAATCTGGATCTCCAATCTGATCTTAGTGGTAAAGTTTCCATATAAATAGCCAGGACATCTCCTTGGCGTGGGGGAGAATGGGGTGGAAGCTTCGAGGGAACGCACAGCTGGGCCGGAGAAAAATGCCTTATCTGTCCATAAGCCTAACTCGATCTGGCGAGGTCGGCGTATGGGGGCGAACGGGGAAGACAATAACCTCCTTGTTTAAACATTGGCGTCCGGTAGCTGTTGATAAGACTCCAAGCCTCGAATCGAAGATGCACGTGGGTAGCCTCATGGTTTTAAGTAAAATGTGATAGAAGTTGAAATGAATGCAGCTCTGAACTCGTTCTATCACACCCCTCCATTCCAGGGGAAGTTGTCACTTCGAAAAAAAAGAGAGAAGGGACAACGATAGAGCTCCGTTGTAGGGAACTCGTTTTCTTGTACCAACCGTATCTTCCTGCACCTAACTATTATTACCTCAATACATGATTATTTTGATCTTTAGATTACAGGGGAAAATAACCTTTAATACAAATAAAAAAAAAGGCATGGAACAATGAAATGATATAAACTTAGTACATACGGGACAAAATAATTTATACGTAAATTAATAAGAACAAATATATATACATCCAAAAAAAATTAGACATTGAGCGTTACAAAATTCAGACATATACATTAATTAATTATATTACAAAAGAATCTTAAATTAAGTCGTACAAGATGGTATATACCTACATGGAGATACTAATCCTATGAATACAATTGTTCTACGCTATTCGGTAACGCATTCCTACTGAGTGCGTCAGCGACCTGGTTATCGGAACCTTTGATATAATTTATTTTAAATTGATACTCTTGCAAGAGTAAACTCCAGCGCATGATGCGGCCGTTTGAGTGTCTCAAATTCCTAATATAGGCTAACGGACGGTGGTCGGTTCCTATTCGAAATTCTTTACATATCAAGTACAGCTTGAATTTGTCTATGACCCAGATAATTGATAGAGCTATCTTTTCCCTAGTGGCATATCTCTTTTCGCGTGGTAATAATAGATGGCTAGCATATGCAACTGGATGACTCGTTCTGTCATCCTCGTATTGAAGGGGTACACCTCCAATGCCCTCGTTGATCACGTCGGTCTTAACCCCAAAGGAGTTTTCCAAGTTGGGCAACTTAAAAATGGGGGCAGAAATGAACTTATTTTTGAGCTGATTAAAATGGGAAACAGCGACATCATTCCAACGTAAACGATCGGAGAAATTCTTTTCCTGAAGGGGGCATAGGGGGGCCGAAATTGCAGCGAAATTCAGAACAAATCGCTGATAGGGAGAAGCTGATCCTAGGATCGATCTCAATGGCTTCTTTGTAATCGGGAGGGGCATGTCGGCGATTGCCTTAATCTTGTTCTCGTGGGGACCTGACTTGCTTTGTCCTATTTTGAAACCCAAATATTTGATGGTTTCGTGGGCAAACTGGCATTTGCTGGGGCCAATGGTGAGGCCATTTTCACGCAGTTGCTCGAAAAGAGCTAATAGGGTGGATGAATGGTGATTCCATTTAATTAGTTCTTGGAGCTGACTCTTCTGACGTGGTGTCAGCTGCGCGTCACTATCCAGGTCAGAGGGTTCCAAAGACTCGCCTGGTAGAAAAGGAGGAGGGTACTCGGCATCAGGTTGGATGCACACTGTCTGGATTACCTTAAGGGACTCCGCGGGGCAGTCCTCTTCAAGTGCCGATGCTTCGTCCAGTTCTACGAAGGTATCTCCATGGGCGCGTTGGGGGTTCTTTTTTTCTTGGGGTCCAGGGACAGTCTCCGTGTCCTTGTCTGGGGCCTTATCACCTAAGGGTTTTAGTGATTCACACTCCTCTTTTGCCGTCCTAAAGTCCTGGTTAGGGGTCTCCGAGAAATCGGACGGTATCGGGGTTCTGATGGGGACGGGCTCCTGGGCTTCTTTCTTATCTCGGCCTTGAGGAAGGGCGGCCTGAAACACAGGGTCGAAACTTACTTGGGGGCTCTTTCCTATAAGTACGGAACAGAATTTTATTGGTGATACAATGACTTCAGCCCAGCCATTATAATATTGACACTGCAGGTAACATCTAGCGACGGGGAATCTGTTCGCCCGCCCAAGGTAGTCACGTACCACCGCAAATTTTTCGTGGTTAGAGGCCACTGGGAGGAGTTCGTCGGACACGATGAAGCATGTACATCCTGTGTCCCTGACGAGAGTCGATACTCGACAGCTGTCCACGCTGCCCTCCTCATATTTCAAAGTTCCCGCTGAACTTTTATCAAAAAAAAAATTCACCTGGTGGCCTGACGGATGGGGAGAAGTTTCTGCTTGGGTCTGCACCACCGGGGGAGCCGGGGTTGCATTAATCTGGTGAACTTGGTGGGCTGGTCCGCTTTTAAGCCTAGAATTTTGGGGGCAATTCCAGCTCATGTGGTTTTCTACACCACAGGTGAAGCATATGGTTGGTCGCTTCGGGAAGAGAGATGGAGGAGAAGTCTTAACGGGAGGTTTGGAGTCCCGTTGTTGGTTTTGGGGAAAGAAGTTTTGGGGTTTTACGGGGCTCGGAAACTTTGTCAGCTTCCCTGGGAAGGAGCGCGAGTCCGTCCTTCTTTCTTCTCGTTGGATTTTTTTTCTCGTTCTTCTCTTTCTCTTTCTTTTTCTACCTTTTTTCTTTGAACTTCTGCTTTAATCCGAGCTAATTCAATCTGAAGCTCAGCTTGTCTTATCCGTTCCTCTCTTTCTCTTTCTTCTCGTTGTATTTCTCTTTCACGTTCCTCTCGTCGGATTACTCTTTCCCTTTCTCTTTCTTCCTCTTTTCTTTGCTCCTCTCGAATGTACTCAATTAGTTCTTTTCCGAAAAGTCCACAGGATTCTCTTTGCGCTTTAAAGATTTCAAACTTAGTCATCTTTGCACTTGGGGCGCACTAGTCACCCAACTAAAATTCCTCGCAACAAGAATTATGCCTCTATAGAATTAGCCTACCTAAATATGGGCACTGAACTATTCGTACTTGGTTTCTCAATCTAAATAACCACTGACTAAAATCACAAAAAAAACACAAACAAATTATTATAACCGTTCCTTGAGCTACTCCAGCTTCTTAAGTTTAAAAAAAAAGGGGGGATAGCAATCGTTAAAACAAAAGGGAACTACTATACTCTATTATTATAACGAATAACACTATGCTTTTCTCGACTGAGACCAGTGTTTGCAAAGATATAGCGTTAAACCTTACACACCTGATACCAAATTAAATAGTATATATATATATATATATATATATATGTCGTAGAATGACTCCCGACGATACTATATATAACACTATTTGTTGAGGGAACTTCCTTAATTATCTCTAGAGTGCGTTTTAACTGTCTGGCGGCCGATATTATGTATCTTCAAAATGCTTAAGAAGTGGAACTGAGCTCAAGGATAATAATATTGCTATCATTAATAAAATAGAGTTTTATTAATAATAACTATCAGCAAACACAAAAACGGAAAATATTGACAAACAGAATGGAAAGGGTCGTGGAGACTCGGGCTAATCCAAGGATTTAAGGGATCAAAAAAAGGTAAAACAAATATGGAGTTAAAGAGATGGGATGGTTCGATAAACCATTTAAAGCACAGGATAGAATTGACAAATAAGGGATCAATACTCAAAAGGTGACGCTTGGCTTACGTAACTTCATTAGGGTGCAGTGGAAGGTACTTGAAGGAATATTCGGTCCGCTGGCGAGTTCCAGCCGAAGGGGGGGGATAAAAGGATCCTGACGTGGCGTCTTGGAAAGGAGAACCGTTACTCGACGAACGGCTTGAAGAACAATGGCTGTTCTACTTTGTTCTCTTCTGAACAAAGGTGGGATGAGAACCGTTTCTTGGCGAAGGGCTCAAAACGAACAATGGCTGTTCTAATTTTGTTCTCCCTTGAACAACAGGGGGGGAAGAGAACCGTTTCTTGGCGAAGGGCTCAAAACGAACAATGGCTGTTCTAATGTTGTTCTCCCTTGAACAACAGGGGGGAAGAAGCCTTGGGGACTTGACGTCGGAAAGGCTCGGACCTTTGGCACTCAAGGAATATTGTCCTCCTTCTGGACAAGTGATGGTGAATCTCGAGGTCGAGGTCCCTTGGCGCACAAAGGGAGAGAGGGTCGTGGTGATGTTTCGCGACGAAAATCTGGATCTCCAATCTGATCTTAGTGGTAAAGTTTCCATATAAATAGCCAGGACATCTCCTTGGCGTGGGGGAGAATGGGGTGGAAGCTTCGAGGGAACGCACAGCTGGGCCGGAGAAAAATGCCTTATCTGTCCATAAGCCTAACTCGATCTGGCGAGGTCGGCGTATGGGGGCGAACGGGGGGGACGATAACCTCCTTGTTTAAACATTGGCGTCCGGTAGCTGTTGATAAGACTCCAAGCCTCGAATCGAAGATGCACGTGGGTAGCCTCATGGTTTTAAGTAAAATGTGATAGAAGTTGAAATGAATGCAGCTCTGAACTCGTTCTATCACACTCTTGTAACACACACATTTCAGACAACGAATTTTATATTTTGGCTTCGTAGCCCAGTGGTCGTGACCTGGATATTTTGGAATCTCAATATAAATCAAAACTCACTCCTAAACCTTACCAAAAGTCTTCAACTCCCTTATTAATTATTTAAATTAAACCAACTAACGTGTCAGCAACAGTTATTTGAGTTTACTTTTTTCCCACACTACCACAGTTTGATCCGGAACACCTAGTAAGCCAATATGCTCATGCTTATTAATTTATTTATTTCTTTGTTTTTTTTTTTGCTTTTTTTACCGAGTTTATACTTATTTTTCCACATTTTTGTCTAACTAACTGTATTTTATATTTTAGTCGTTTTTTAATGCTAATTTAATTATTTAATTTGGTAAAATTGTCAGAAAACTGAGCCGATGATGTGCACATTATATACGAAGTCTCATTCTCTATTATATATATATATATATATATATATATATATATAAAGTGTAAAGTTGGGAAATATATTTCCATCGTAGCAAGTTTTGCTAAATGCGAAGGCTTCACATCTTTAGGTTTGTCGTATATTTTGCCTTTACATCTTCGTTGAGGCCGGTGATAATTATGTTCTCCAAAATTCATTAAAACTCGGATTTTAAAGTTAAAGGAGGGAACAGGAGAAGATTTCTTTAGCAAAACACTTTATTTATATGACGTATTCCACTACCTTCATATTATCATCAGAGATATACTAAAAATACAAATAAAACGAGTAGAACATTGGTTTATAGATCGATAAATAAATACCCTTATATACAAACAAACAAAGAAATCAGAAAGTGCGAACGTACTTGTGAGCATGTTAAGACTAGTTCGAAATGGGTAGGCTTAGGAACGAAGATCAAATTCGCTGTCACGTCCAAAGAGGTGATGTATATATATATATATATATATATATATATATATATATATATATATATATATATATATATATATGGGGTGGTGGATAATTTGTCAAGGTTGGTAACTCTGAATTCCTCGTATGGGCGTTGTCTGGCATCGGTTGTTTGGTAATTCTTACCATAGTAAACTCACTCGTGCATCGTCTGTGAACGAACCAATATCATGGCTAAATTTAATTCTCCAAAAATTTGGAATAAACTTTTTTTTGTTGAATGGTAGTTACGCCGGGAGTGTTAAAGCGAAGATCTCTGAGTTCTTCTTCGTCTCTGAAGAGAGTGCAGAGAATCAGAGAATCGGTAACTTCACGATAAGCGTTCTGAGAAAATACCAGCTCTGTCTCAGAAAACGAAGTACAAGCAAGTTAAAGTTCTACAAAGCTTGTGAATTAATTGAAGCATCCCTTCAAATCTTGCATGATTTTTTCTTCTCAGAGGAGAAGAATTTCTGGCAGAGCCAGGTGGTGTTGAAATCTAAACAACTGATGATTTGTTGTGGCTCCCATAGATGTACAGAGAGTTATGAAGACCAAGTTTCCTGTCCACAGGGAACTGGTCAGCAGAGCTGGTCACGTTATGATCCCGTTTACTTTCTCGTCAGGCTCAGCCTCAAAACAGAGGGCTACATCAAGCTCCTGGAAAAGTTAGTGTTCCTAGGGATCCAGAAGTGGCCATTGGAAGGCCTTACAGGTGGAAGAATCGCTCTACACCACACCATGCAAGCAGGATGAGTCAGTCTTGCTTGTCAGACAACTTTTTTGACCACATCACATTCATTATAAGTCCTCCCAACTCCTCAAGCTCTACTTCTTATAGCATTACGTGTGTGGCTAAGTTTTGAGAGAGAAAGAGAGTAAGAGACCAAAAAGTCCCTTGTAATAAAAGGTTGAGCTTTGATTCAAGATCAACACATTTTTCACTGATTTAAAAGGTGGGACCGTCGAGAACGACGGCAGCATATTACGACGCCCCCTGGAGGCCGTGATTGAGCCCCCCCCTCGGTTTACTAACTAAAATGAACGGTAAATTTATCATTATTATAAATAAACTTATTTTCTTCTGCTTTTTTTTCTCTCTCTCTCTTTATATATATATATATATATATATATATATATATATATATATATATATATATATATATATATATATATATATATATATATATATTATGCAGGGGCGCCGGATGATTCATGGCCATCGCCTAACTTCAATATAAAAGGAAATAAAAACGTTAATTTATAATGATAATAAATTTATCATTCGTTTTATTCAACAAAACCTAGGTTGGCCTCAACCACGAAACTCACTGGATAATCGTTTATTGACCAGTAAGTGTTGAGTGGGTGAAGAAAAGGAACATAATGGTGCAGCAATGAGCATCCATGATACTCTCGTCTGCTCCCAAGTAAAATAAAAGCTACGAGGTTGAAGGTCACATCTTACTCATGACGATCACGTTATCGCACATCATGTTCATTTGATCTTCTCTGCCATCCTTTATGGAAAGTGTAGTTATGGGCCAAAGTTTTGCGACTCCATTATTTTTTATATCAGAAAATAAATAGAACTAATCAAACGTCACATTTTTTTAAATGTGTATGTATCATAATTTGTAGGTGAAATATAAAAAAGTAGTGCCCAAACCGAACTGCCTTAGTTCGTTTTGGCATGCTGAAGACTAAATTGTGATGATACCTTAACTGATATTGCTCTATTTTTGTTTAACAACCACCCAAAACTACTCAAAATTGGATGGTATCTGTTTATCAATGGCCAGTTTGATTGTCGCCCACAAATTCGCTATTGGGTTCAATTCTGACACATTCCCGGACAAGTTGTAAAAGTTCGATGTTACTTTAAGCCAGGAACTTTGTTATTGCTTTTGTTTTGTGAGATAGGCCCACCACTATGCAAAAAAATACATTCATCATCCATATTTAGGGGCCATTTTGAGTTGATTGACATGTTTTGGAGCGAAATGTTAGTGCTACATTTTCCTTAGATGAGCAGCAGCCAAACACATGGAGAGCGTGCTGATGCTTAATCGTGGCCATGGCAAAGGACTCGTGAAAAGCTTCCTTTTTCTCCTCGTAACGAGGGATCTTCCAGAAGTCTTAATATTTAACAGTCCATTCTTTATATTTCCGTCAAAAGTGGAGCCAAGTGATAATGTTCTTCTTGGTGAAACGAAGCTTCTTCTCATCCATTCTCGACATACGACCTTTCTTAAAATGTCTCTACCCCTTGGTACGCGCTGAATCGTTCACACCTACTTATTTACAATAGTGACCAAGCTGGGCACTGGAGGAAACCCGATACTTGGACTTATTCACAGGATGTAACAGGTCTTTATAAAGTCACTAAGGATCCTAAAATTTGTGGTCCTTAATGTAATACCCCTATAACTTTGTATTTCAGGCTACTTTAGTGCATAGTAACAATGGTTGCACACTTTTCTTCGGAAAGAACCATTTTTGAAGGTGAAAATATGCTAACATTTATTTTAAAAATTAATACAAAATAGATTATAATTACACAATGTCATTCGTTGAAGCCATATTTGTCATTATTTTACTCTTTTGATCTAATGGCCGAGTTCAAGGGACTTAAAACTATCTCTTACAGGACGAGAGTGCCATTTTGGATTCAGCGAAGGAATGCAGTTATTTGTTATTATTTTTTAAATGCCTCTTTTCTAAGTAACTTGCAATAATTTAAATATTAGAATGATTAGTCCCATGACGTAAATTTTAAAACAGATAAAAATACATATTAGTCTCAGGACCTTTGGCCATGACAGTTGTCCCGGGTCTTCAGCTAAACTGAAGTAGCTTTCCGAGTGTCCAAAAACTCATATTTCATGAAACATCTTTTCCATTAGATTTGTAGCTTAAAACCGGTTACCAAAAACGAAACTTTGATTTTAACTCCTCGATTAAGCTTTGATAGGATATATAACTAACTTTATTCTAACCTATAAATTTAAATATCACTAAATAATAGGGCGATGATCAATACAAATACACTACGTAACAATATTTTGCCAATTTTTTGTTCTTTTATGATTTGTCTCCTCTTTATTAATAAATTTCCGCCACTGATTTCCGAAATTACTATTTATTCTTTATCATAAACCGTTTTAGAAATGCAATGGATTTTATATTATTTAAACCCGGACTTTAGAATGATTTATATATTCTATAATTTAATGTATTTTTTTTGGTGTTTCAGCTTGTTTCCTAGGATATAATTTTAGCTTTCTTGTTTGTGGCTATTAGAGGATGCAAAAATTCTTCCAGTACACTTTGGTATGTGTGTGGATATTATATTGGGGCAACGCATATATCACGTAAATCGTGAAAAGTGCCAAATTCTGGATAGCTTCAGTCTCTAATTTTGAATGGCTTTGGGTCAAAATGAAAATCCATGGGCCTCTCATATGATATATAGCAGCTATTGATCTAATCTAAACGAATTTCTAGGAGGTGCAGAAAGGCCATACTTTTGCTATTTCCAAATTATGGACAGAGCCAAAAAACCTAACATGATAAGTGCGATTTCTGCATGATAGATGATACAAAGTTAAAAAAAATTAAAGGAAAAAAAGCTCTTCAGTATCCAAACTTACCATATTCTGTAGCACCTGTCCCTCATAATGATGACTTAGCAATACCACATCCACCAGAAAATGTAAGTAGAAAAATTCATAATATTCTACATAAATTTTACTTTTATGTATAATGTAGTATTAATTTCATATATGTTGTGGTTGAAGTTGCTAAATGTATTCATTTCCTTTTATAGAAAGAAGATGTGATGGATTTTTCATCAAAAGCGTGAGCAAGTAGCGACAACAACAAAATGGATAAACCATTCGTTCCAAGAATGAGTACATATTCTTGCTTGGATTGCAAGGTGGATGGATACACAAAATATTCGTGTTTTTGTTGTTTGTGAGAAAGCCGAGCTGACGATCATCATTACTGAAAGATTAAGTGCCCCTGCGACATGAAGTAGAGGCATGGAGGTTAAATGTTGCCAGAGAGCCTATTGTAGAGCCTGTGATGGTTTTATTAATCTCACTTGGGATTTATAAAACAGTTTGTATAGAGCTTTGATTTTAAAGAAGAAGCCTTCCAAGAAATCTGTCTCATGTTTCCAAACTTACTGAGACGGAGCTGAAGGGTGATATAATTTTTGAACCACAAATTTGAAGTCTGAGAACAAGAAAGAACGTTACAAAGTCGAAAGAGAAACATGGTGTAACTTTGTTGTGTAGTTAATGTATTTTTAGAAAATTAAACAAATCTAAATTAAAGCATCTGGTAGCAAAGATTATTGATAACTTCAATGAGTTATGTTATCGTATGTATTTTAAGATGCATTTTTGCCATTCGCACAAGTTTTCTTTCTTGAAAACTTGAGTGATGTCAGTGAGGAGCATTCTGAGATATTCAATCAGAAAATTGCAACAACGGACAGAAGATACGAAGGGAGATGGAATACTGTCATGATGGAAGACTATATATGGTCTCTAGTTATAAAAAATAAAAAGCGTTCTCATTAGAAAAGCACGATCTTCAAAACACTTCTAATGTAAATATTTTTCTTTATTATTTTTATCTTATTTCTTTACAGTCCTTAAATACGTTGTAAAACGTGAAAATACACAATATCTTCATCAATATCTTGATAAAATCGAAATAGATAAACATAAAAATATCGCATAAGGGGAAGATTGTTTATAGAACGAACAAATGTAAAACTAAGACAGTCTGAGATATAAAAATATGAAAAAATGCATATAAACAAAACCATTGCTATCATTTGTAATATATAAAAAACTATTAACAAACTCATTTAATAGATAGCTTGCATAGTTAATATTAAAATATACAAAATATAGGTTCGTATACACATCTACCTATGTGATTGACCCCAAATATACACTATGGATCGATAGCCAACGGAAAAGTCTCACTTCCTTCCATGTAAATTCTGCGAGGGAATTTCTCTCCTGATTTGGACCATAATGCCAGTCCTCGTTCTTATAGACGTCTGTTTGGGAAATTGCAAGATCTCGAAATATTCGAATCAAGAAAGGCAAAGACCCCGAGCATTAGTTGAAAGGTAAAATCCGTAAATAATAGAAGAATAAATGAAGATTCCGTCCGGGACACTGGAAACGCACATACTTAACGTTAGACTTTATGGTGGACGTTTACTTCCCAAATCTACCCTAATCTGAGATTTCATCTCCAGGATTGAAATACTCTAATCCGCAAAGAGCTTTTACGAAATAGCTATTTATTATCATCTCCAAGACTTACATGCTTTTAACAAATGCAATTATATCATGTTGGAACGAACGTAGTGTACAATTTTCTAGAATAAAGAATTAGATAGCATTTATTAAAGTAGTGCAAATGTTATTGTTTAGAAATCCTACGATGATTAATTTCTACATTTTTCTTTCAGATTATAAAAATATTGATCATAATCTTCTTTGGTATTCGCCCCTATGTCTTCCCATCTAGAGATCACATCAGACAAGTTTTACTCGACGAGTTGTATAAACGTGTAAATGCAAGTACAACAGCAAAATCCATCCTGAGCATTTATGGTAATGATGATGTAATGATAAAAGTTGAAAGAAGTGTTTTCCAATTTATCACGTAGAGATTTCACTCTAAAAGATAGGCCAAAGGAGGGTCGTTCCCCCAAAATTTGATTCCGAAGATTTGGAAACTGTTTTTGCAACAAATCCTACTAAAACTTCTACAGAACTCGCAGACCAGTTTACTGCAATTCATAAGACTCTCCCTTGCAACTGTAAAATAATGGAAAGGTTACAGTGATTGGAAAATAGGTCCCGCACAAACTGTCTACGGCGAATCTGAAAGAGCGTGTAGTTTGATGTGACTCATTGCTTTCACGACACCTTCAGGCACCATTTTTTGGACAGGCAGGTTACTGATGATGAGAAGTGGATCCTTTATCATAACGTTTGTGGATCAGTCGAGAAGCAGGATTTCTCAACAAACGAGAGGAGAACTTCATCCGAAGAATATCTTGTTCAGCGTAAGGTGAGATATTGAAGGAATTGTCCACTACGAACTTTTAGACAACAATTAATTCTAATCTCTAGTGCAATCAACTTCGTTAAAAGGGGTGTCATCTTCAATCCAGATAATGCCCGTCCTCACACAGTTCGAATAACCAAAATATCTCTTGGAGGAGCTCGGTTGTGGAAGATTGCTTCAAACTTCCTTTTCTCCTGACTTTTTTCTGATCATCGCTTATTTCGGAGATTATAGAAAAATTTGGATAATCTTAGGTTGACATTAAGAAAAAAGGCTGAAAACGAGATAGATTCATATTTTGCACATAAAACAAAAAGAAATTTAGAAGCGCGGCAATTAAATTATGGTTTTGTCTTTCGTATATTTTATCATGACTAATTCCATAATCATTATTTCTATAAATATATTTGGCCTTTCTTTGATTTCGGCATTATTCTAATCTATTCGTTAAATGTAATCAGAGTAATAGACGAAAAGGTTTTGGATTTTGTCCTTTTCTTATGCTGTATTTATTCGTTGATGGATTTCCTTAATAACTATGATTGGGGAGCGTTTTTAATTAATGATGTTTAACGATTAAACACTTTTAAAAATTAGATCGACGTCAATGTGGCATCAAATTTTATTTTTCTAAATTGTCATCCTCTGTTGAAATAACATTTGCTAATAAATAATGATTTCTTTACTTTTCGAAAGCTCTTGGTAGAAGGTGTCCCATAAAAAAGAGTTATTGATGACCCGGCCATGTAGAACCTCATAACTCCCTTCTTGTATTTTGAGGTGCATTCTCTTTTTCACATTGATGCTAAGGAATAGCCTACTAGTAGGCTGCATCGTGTACGGCGACTTATGACCAAGTAGGCAGTCACCAGATGGGCTCCCAAAATTAAAATATAAAATAAATGACAGTAAGGAATGGTATGTGTGGGTGTATACTTAATTAGTACGTGAACTTAAAATCTGAGTGTAAATAAAACGGATTCATTGAGTTCAAGTAGTTAATGTTCATCGCTGTTTGTTAGAAAAAATGCTGTCAATGGATCTCGTTTAAATATAGGGAGGATTTTGTATTTATGTTAGAACAGTTTTTTTTTACATGTACAAATTTGCTTTTGTAGAGCCGAGTGGTGAACCCATATAGCTGCTTTGTCGATTTGTCGGTATAACTTTAAATCTAGGCTTCGAAATAAAGACTCGGTTGTACATTCATCCCGAGTGTTTTCAGATGCGAGGTTAAATTATTGGAAGAGGTAGGTTTATATTTTGGTAAATATTTGGTTGTACCACGTAGGGAAAAAGATAGATTGATTGAAGCTAGTACTTTCGTTATCTTAATAACATTTTCAAACTCACTCGTTATTAAAATAACGAAAGTACTAGATCCAATCAATCTTTCTTTTTCCCTAAGTGGTACAACCAAATATTTATACTTATTCACGTGTTATCTCTCGTGATTTTTACCCATTTTGGTAAAATAGAATTTATAATTAGTTTTAGTGTTTTCTCGACTGGCACATTGGCAAATAAGCTTTCGACATCCAAGCAGGTCGGAATGCCTCAGGGAGGAGAGTGTTGATCATATCTTTGCTGGAATAAAGGTTAAAATGATGGTGTTAAAGTGTTGAACAATCTTATACGTCGAAGTGGTTGGTGGCTATTGTTGATTTTGATATTGCCGCAAATGTATCAGGGGGGATAAATTCTCGTTTGATGAGTGGTAGCTAGATTTAATAATTGAGTATGCTGTTTTTTCTAATATTAATTTGTTTGTTTCTTGTGTTTTTAGGTTGCGTCTTTCGTTATTATTCTGAATTTAACATTATATAATAGAATGAGTTTAGTTTTAGAAGGTATTTCTCTTTATAATATAACAACATATTGCATTTCCCAGCACCACTGATGATAATGTTATTATTATCTCTGAACTTTCGAGGAATTCATTCATTTCGTTTGTTAGTAGAGAGCGTTTGTTCTCATACCAGTGTTTGGTTCTTTCTGCAATTAGGTGTGGTGCAAACTCATCTTTGATTTTCAGAATTTTGGGGGGCTGGAGCTTTTCTGTCTTAGTAGAGGAGATAGATTGTGATTTTCTTGTATGTTTTCCAACATCTTAGTTATATATGAAAATTTAGGCTAAAAATTATGATATTTTCAGGCTTTCATCCTGGAGGCGGTTTACCAAATCAAATATTTGTCGTTCTTGTGCTCGAGAAGAAAGTATTTACCTCCATAAAGTTTAAAGTTTCTTATTTTTAATGTTTTGCTTAGTTAGCTCAATGTACCATTAAACTATACTCTGCCAGAAAACACGGGCAACAAATAACAGCCAAAATACTCGTTTAAAACACAATCATCCTAAGAAAGAACTTCGATAGCCGTTGGGTGAAGATTCTGGATGCATTTATCATCAAATAGATGAAACCTCAGCTCAACACAAACCACACAAGCTCAGATCGACTTATCTCCCTAAGCATTGAACAAATGCCAGTAATTTCCCAGGAATTTGAGAATTTCCGACCTATCAGCTTTTTTCACCCATATATATATATATATATATATATATATATATATATATGGGTGAAAAAATCTGATATATATACATATACATATATGTATATATATATATATATATATATATATATATATATATGTATATATATATATATATATATATATATATATATATATATATATATATATATATATATATATATATATATATATATATATATATATATATATATAGAGAGAGAGAGAGAGAGAGAGAGAGAGAGAGAGAGAAAATGCGGTTAGGTAAGGGTAATAATAAGAATTCCTTAATCCGATAGGAAAGTCTTCTGTAGTTCTTCAACCATCTTCAGAGCGTTACGTATAGGACTTGGCAACCAGCCATTTCAATACAGTCTGTATTAGTCATGGCCTTCACGTCTATTTCTTTTTAGTATATTGCGACGTAACCAGTGCAGTAGCCTGAGCTTGGCAATGTTCAGTCGCCGGTAGACAATCTCGAACACTTTGTCCATGCTTGGCCTTCTCTGCCCACTGATGGTAGGTAGCGAGATTCCGGTCCTCCGGTTTTTATCAATTTACACCGAGGGTTGCCCATTGAAGCCTGTATTCCTTCTTGCGAGCTCGTTGTTCTCAGTTTATTTTTTATAACTAGCTGCTGTTTTTTTATTATTGACCCTTCTTCTGTGGGTGTTGTGATCTTTTTTATAACTTAAACTAATTGGAAGTTAACTCATCTTCGTTGAAACAAAGCTTCCATTAACGGGACCTGCCAAATGGGAGAGGTGAATGATGATAGGTCAAACAGGAAGGTCCCTCTCAAGCTGTCAAAAGTGTCGGACTTTTTGTTATTTAGCTCAGAAAAAGCAACAGGTACGTAGTTGCTTGGCACCTTTACATTGCTTGTCCAATAGGATGTTGTGAGAGGCTTTGAATACTTTCGGGAAGAAACTAGAGGTTAGAAAAGCGTTATAGAGGTATGTTAATTTTGGATGGATGGCTTCTGGCAGGTGTTGTATGATTATGGTTGTGAAGCCAGAGGGGCCTGGGGCTCGTTTTTGCGTATTTGGTATGTAGTTTTTTGTCTCCTTGATGGTGATTGGAATGATTAATGTTGTCGTGTTGTTGAGTACCTCCATATCGATCAGGGGGGTCGGTTCCATTTCGTTGGAATGGAGGCGGCACTACTCCCGGAATTTCTGGAAGTGCTCTTGTGGTTGTGGTTTGCGTCGACTATGTGTGTGTACTTGGGTCAAGTAGGATCTGAATGTCTCGAGGATGTCATCCATGTTTATGAGCGTGCGGTGTCTATTTGCACTTGCATGGGCTTCGGCGGGTCCTTCCCTAATAATTCCTGACGCGCCGCCAGAAAAGAGAGGGGTCAGCGCAGCGAGCATCCTCTGCAGCGCGGATGATCTCATCCCACTGACGGTTCCTATCTATCTACACTTACTCTTTGATGTGGGGACGTAGGAGTGTAATATTTTGTTATCCTGGTACTATGCTCTAGTTATTGTTATATATTGTGATGAGTCTTTGTGTGTGTATTTAAAATGTGAAGAGTTTGATGATTCTGTATGTTTTACTTGGCGTGTACGTGTTGCGAGCTGTTTCGATGATATCTATGAGTGCCTTCCAGTGATTGTCTATTGTGAGGAAATTGTCTCCTGGAAAATGAAGTTGCGTGGTGTATGTGTGACTATGTTGTTCTTGAACTCTATCCAGTTCGTAATCCTGTAATCAAATAGGGGTTGTGTAGGAATTAGAATAGAAGAGGTAGAAAGAAGGACGAGGTCCCACCGCGCGGGTCGTGGAACGTATTGAAGATAGGGGTGACGTGCTCGCAGAGGAACCACTGAAAAGCATCAACCAGATATCTTCTCTATTCGTCTATTGTAGTTGAAAATAGTGTAGGGGGATGTGCATTTTGGTACCATACAAAGAAGATGAAAGATTGTAGTTTAGTTTGGCCCAGACTAAGACATCTATATCTAGTTGTAGGCGGGGTATTCTGTAGTTTGTGGCGACTAGGATCAGGACATTGACTGTGTCTGGTGTATACGGCATTTTACTAGGATCGCTGATCCTAGATGAGGCTCCTGAGGGGGTTAAGTATGTGTGGTAGCCTTCAATGTGAAGCCTAGTCTCTGAAGGTTACAGACTGGTAGAGTTCAGGAGGATTACGCCTGGTTGTTGTGTGTTTAATATCCAGTTGAACACAGTATTACGAATACTGTGTCAACTGCGTAGGTTTATTTGTACCACAATCAGGCGACCTATCACGGGCTAGAGCGTAGTGGTCTTGAGACCTTCCAGCTCCTGACAATTGGGCAGGAGGGCTGGGGGCACCGCATTGATCTTTACATGATGTGTGTGTAATGAGGGGTTTGTGTGTGAGGTTGGGGGATGCTCTTTTTGTGAGTGTCGCGAGGGTAGTTTGATGTGCTGTCTTCGGGGTCTGAGAGAGGTGTCACTGCCAAAACAAAGTATTATAAATTTCGGGGAGGTGGGGCGGGAAGGGACTGAGGGACTGTCGTTAGTGGTGACGGATATGATTCTGAGTCCGAAGGCTCCTTTGTACTGTCTTGTAGGGTATTGGGCGTTTCCTGCCTGGCTTCCGATTTTTCTTGCCTATTGGGCATGCGACTAGAAAAGATGCAAATTCAGCGATTGAAATCATGGTGATTTGTGTCCGTAAGAAAAACAAGGTCTGCTGACCAAAAAGTCGCGTGCTCTCACTAATTCTGATTTATGTCTCTACGACTTTGCAAACTTTCAATAATTCCCGGAGTAACTATGGGAGGACCTTGACAATTCTATCATTCGAAGGAGAATGTAAACACCGTAAAGGTTTCAAATTTCGTTAGAATCGGCCGAATAGTTATGATGTTATTTCCCCCAAAACCTAATTCTATGGCTAACCTTGGGTGACTTTGGCAATTATTTTATTCGAAAAGGAATGTAAAACAACATAAAGGTTTCAAATTTCGTTATCATCTGCCGAATACTTATGATGTTATTGCCAAAACAATATAATTCCCGGGCTAACATGGGAGGACTTTGCCAATTGTATCATTCGAAAGAAAATGTAAAACAACATAAGGGTTTCAAATTTCGTTAGAATTGGCCAAATTGTTAGAATGTTACTAAAAATAAAGCAAAGTCACAAATTTTAAGTTTATTAAAAAGCAGAACTAAATTATATTCAAATATATATATTTTTAATTCAATGGTGGGCCTTAACTTTTTGTCACACCTCATTTATGGAATTGGAAAGGCGAAAAAAATGGTCGCACGCTAATTACATATTCTAGAATAGTATACTGTAGCACATTATAGAATAGTACATATTATTGCATAGCAGGGCTTATCAAATTATTGCATAATATAATATGGCATAGTATATTATAGTATAGTGTAGCATAGCATAGAAAACATAGTATAGTAAAGTATAATATAATATAATATAGTATAACATTTTATAGCATAGCCTACTATAGTCTAGAAAAGTAGCCTTGCAAAACCTAGCTTATCGTAGGATAGCCTACCATAGTATTACCTAAACTAGCATAATAAAGCCTAACAAAGTAGAGACTAGACTAGATTGCCAAACATAGTAAATCCTGCCTAGCCTAGGCTAGATTATCATAGCATAGTATAACAGAGTAGATTATGTCATAGCATAGCTTACCATAGTATGGCCTAGCCTAGTCTAGACTAGTCTAGCTTAGTATAACTAAGTCTAGCCTATAATTCCATATAGTAGTACATAGAACTTACCATACCATACTCTAATGTAACTACCATAGTATAGGCTAGCCTTACATAGTATAGTTTAGTCTGGCATAGTATGACTTAGCCTAGACTAATCTAGCCTAGTCTAGCAGAGAATGTATAGTATGGCCTATCTTAGCCTAGAAACCATAGTAAAGCCTAGCCTAACATAGCTTAGTACAGCCTTACATATGTAGGATTCTAGCCTACTATATTCTATCCTATCCTAGCCTAGTTAGCTTATTCTAGCCTAGACTAGCATATCCTAGTATAGTATATCATAGCCTACCTTACCCTACCCTACTCTAGCCACTATTAGTATAGTATAGTATATCATAGTATTGCCTAGTCTAGACTAGACTATTAGATCTTAGCCTAGGGTTGCTGTCGTAGAATGACCCGGCCATATACGTCACTTCTACCCAATATGCGTGAACGCCTAAGGTCAAACGGGTGACATTGACTCAACTCTGTTCACAACAGAGATGGGGGAAAGAAGTGGAGGGAAGTTGGAGTCCGACTTCCCTGGAAGAGTGCGGAGGATTTAAATACAAACATTTGTGTGCAGTTGATCGATATTAAATTAATGAAGACTGCCGGCTATGAGGCTTATGGAAAAGTAGGAACAAAATATATTTTAATATTTACACAGTTATACATAATAAATAGATTAAATAGAATAATGGCAATAGATATTCGATGTATACAAGAACCAAAATTAACAGAGCTACTCGGTGCGAGCTGTACGGAGTGAGGGAGGGGGGGAGATACGAGTAAAGCATAAGATGGGGTTTGGTTAATGACTAACTAGCCTAGATAGCAGTCATTATCCTTGCTTTAAATGAAGGAATGGATGAGAACAGAGAAAACGAGATAAGGCGTGACTAAGGTAACTGGGTAGTTTCAAGGCAAGTAATGCTGTTAATGTTTTAACAGGGTTTATTTTTTAAAACTTAACAATGAAAGAGCATAAGTATATAGCAAAGAGTAAGGATGAAAATAGAAACACACAGTTGTAGTAAAATGAATTAATAATTTGAGTGGTAAAAGAATATATTCGATACAACGGAAATTAATACGAGTTGGTTTACATTAATATGAATGGTATAGCAATGTGGAAAATTAATTGTTATAGATTATAGTAGGTAAATTTGGTGTTATAGCTACTGAACGTTGCACGAGTTATAACCTCAGGGGAACCTTATCCAGCGGGTAGACATACACAAGTGAAAGAATGAAAGTTCAAGTGAGGCAGTGAATGGGAAGTCTACACTGATTGGATGATTTGAAATGCGTCAAACAAGGGTTGTGATTGGTTTGAGGGTACCGTACATCTAATAGGTAATCGTATGGAGTAAATATCATTGAATGTCGTACAATTGAATTTTAAGGGGCAAGGTGCATAATTTCTTAGACGGGCAAATACCAACTGCATCTTTATGAACTTTTGTAGGAGCTAGCAAAGATCTCATCTGCTACATCAACCTCTGTACATACGCACACAGGAAGGGCTAGCAAGGAAGCAGCAGATGATTTGTCTCAGCCTAGCTTGGGTTCGAGGGTTTAAGAGATGAAACGGGGATCGGATGGTTATTCGAGGGACTTTAACAAGGGGGAGTTTAACCTCTAGTACGAACACTAACTCCAGGGAGTACCAAAACCAAGGATGGGCTAATTGACTGAGGCTCAGATCCTTCGGTATAATTCCAGCCTTCGGCCCGAAGAGAAATGGGAGTGCGATCGAGAATGACTTGTTCCGTTGTAAAAGGCAGGCCTATACTGTCAATGCCTAATTAGGACCAACGAAATATAGGGACCAGCCGGAACCGTTACTGCCTCCTCCAAGGGTGGGCGCGGGGGAATCTCTCCACGAACCAACACGGCGCTTGAGTGATGGGAATTACTCCCGTGGGGGGTGGGGGTGTCATAATAACGCATCGGGAGGCGACAGAAGCGCGCGTTTGAGATTCCAATCCCTCCCTCATCGCATAAAGCAGTTCGATATTCTGACTGTTCCCACGGTCCTTGCTGACGTGGACTGACCTCGTGCCTGACCTCCTGGTTTGGACGGGGCACATGGCGGCAAGGAACCTCTATTCTCGACAGTTATATATAATGCATAACATAGACTAGCCTGCCCTAGCAAAGCCTCGTTTATCCTAGCCTGGTATAGCGAAGACTAGCCTAGTTTAGCGTAGCTTAGTATATCATAGCCTAACCTAGCATACTATAGCGTAGCCTAGCCTAATATAGCCTTTCATATCCTCCCAGGCCTAGTATAGCTTAGCCTAGGCTAGTATAGCATAACCTAGCCTAGCATTACCTCTCCTAGACATATATAGCCTATATACTATTATACATTAGTAAAACATAGCTTATTATTGTCTATCCTAACATATGTACTATATACTATTCTATCATAGCATATTATAACCTATATCTTGCCTTTATACATTATATCTTAGCATAGATTAGCATAGTATAGGCTAGCTTATAATATCCTAGCATAACATAGCCTATTCTACGCTTGCCTAGCAGAGTATAGCATATTATAGCCTAGTCTAGTCTAACAGAGTATCGGCCGAAAAGTTATGATGTTATTGCCAAAACAAAATAATTCCCAGGATAACCTTGATAGGACTTTGGCAATTATATCGTTTAGAAGAAAATATGAAACAACATAAGCGTTCTAAATTTCGTTAGAATCGGCCGAATAGTTATGATGTTATTGCCCAAACAAAATTATTCCCGGGCTAACCTTGGAAGGACTTTGGCAATTATAGCATTCAAAAGAGAACGTTAAAAAACATAAGGATTTCAGACTTTGTTAGAATTGGCCGAAAAGTTGCAATGTTATTACAAAAGCAAAACAGAGACCGATCGACCGACATAGTCAGATGTAGAGTCACTTGCGTCCTGACTCGCACACGGCTCAAAAATTACGTCTTACGTCTTGAAAAAGTTAGAAGTAAAAGTATATATTAAGTGTATAGTGGACACAGTGTTTAGAAAAAAAGTGGTGAAAGGGAATAAGTAAGAGTTAGAGTTGTCTGCTGGCTGACTTTATATCTCGTTTATTCTTATCACTGGTTCTTTTTCTGCGTTCTTCTTTCTTCCTAAGTTGGAGGCTCTCGCGCCTCTTTAGCACTTTTTTTTCTCTTTAGATTCTATTATCGTTCTATTATGTTCCGTATTTAAAATAATATTGCAAGCAACTTCGAAGTTAAGTATATATGGAAGCTGGTTCCTCTACGCTGGGTTTCCCACTCTTTAGGCTGCCTCTGTTGTTATCTTTGGAATCTTGCGGGATTTTTAGGGATCTTCTATCCTCTTCGCTTATGCGTTGTTCAATTTGTCCCACACCTAGCTTTCCCTTTTGTGTAGGGACAGATTAGTAGCCGGAAGGTTGATCTCGTGGTGTAGGTCCCTTATTCTTTTACGTTTGCGTCTTCTTGTCTTGGTAATAATGGGTACAGCGGAGTTTCGCACTCTCTGGAGTTTCACAGCCTTTGTCTTAAGAACTATTTTCAGTGGGACAGATGGATATAATAACGTGGCTATGCAGATAGCATTATATATTTTGATTTTGTTTTTTCTATTTAGTCTTCTGAGTTGGAACAGCTTAGTGAGATGCCTTTTCGCCATGTTGATTCTGTCCTCTACATGCTTAACATAACCATATCCAGTGATTTTTAAGCCGATCACATTTCACTCATGCTGATATCTATATCTCTTTCACTCCAACTGGACTCCGGATATCTTCCTTCTTCCTAGGGAAAAGATCGAGAACTTGATGGTGTTCGTTCTGATCTTCCACTTCCGTTCAAAGTATTTAATGTTGGCTATTTCCGTAGCAGTTATTCTGGGCATGTGTCGAGCATGTCTGTAAGGGGCATTCGCGATTATGGTGATGTCGTTCGCGTACTGAATATACCTTGTTGATTCATATACCGGGCTGGGTAGGTCCATCGTGTAGATTTTGTTCAAGGTGGGACTTATGCAGCCCCGCTGCTGGACTCCCTGTGGAACTTCAAAAGTCAGCCCGTTATGGTCTGCTATCGAGATGTACCTTGCTCTATTCGTGATGTAATCACAAATGCACTTTGTAAGAATCTGAGTAAGCTCCAGCATTCTAATTTTACACTTAACGCCAATCCTGCAGACCTAATTAAAGGCCTTTCGGACATCCCTAAGTATAACGTCTGTGTAATTTTTCTCGTAGTTAGCTCCTGCAATGGTCTCGACGAGGACGGCCAGTGCTGTATCTGTACTTCGTTTTTTTTTAAAACTCTGCTAGTGTTGCGAAATTAGGGATCTCTCTTCCAGAAGCTTCATTAGTCTATTATTGATTACCCTTTCTAACAGCTTCGCAATTGTTTCTAACAGGGTAATCGGTCTATAATTGCCTGGTTGATCGGGAAGCTTGCCGGGTTTTGGTAAAAATATAATTTTTCCTTTTTTCAATGAGACTGGAAAATATCCCGCACTGATGGTAGATTTGAATTGAGGACTATTTTTTCAAGGAAGGAGTCCGGTTCACGGACCAGATTATCCCTAGTGATACCAGATTCTGCAGGGGACTTCTGTTTAGTGTGGTAAAAAATGCTTCTAAACTCTTGGAGAGTCACCGGTTCCAAGCCCTGCAGTTCTAAAATCGTAGGTGAGGCGCAATGGTTGGGGACGATTTCGAGGTGGTGTTCTTCGAGTTCTGCAATTACCCTTAACTCATGATTCCTTCGAAATCTTAATTTTCTTTAAGGGAGATATAAAATATGGCCCCCCAGTGATCCCGGAACGCTGCCTCTATTAACTGAGATTCTTTAATCTCTATTCCATTGTGTTTTAGTGCGAGCCTCTTTTATGTGCACGTTTTCCCTCTGGCCATACTTATCTTATTCCAGAATTCGGATGGGTTTAGATCTGAGTCTAGCGCTTCCACGAAGCGATCCCATCTTGCGTTCCTTTCCGCTGCCGTGGCTGCGATAAGATCCGCCTTGATTTGTGGTAGTTGAGCCCTTTCGCCTCTTTGAGGCCCGATCTTTTTAATGGAATCTCTGAACATATTGTATTGATTTTCAAGGTTCGCGATCTGGGCCGTCCTAATAGGGTTCGGAAGAGTTCTCTGTGTTTCTATCGAGACATGCTTTTTATCCGCCTTGACCATTGCCTCCATTAAATTCTCCAGTGCGAGGTCAATCTCCTCGAGTGAAGCTTCGGACAAGTGATTCTGTTAGTGTCTGGCTAATTTTTCTTTATATGCTTCCCAGTTAGTGCTTTTGTACTGTTTACTTGGAGAGCATCTGCCCTTAAAAGTAAAAGAAAAAAAGAATGCGACCGCAGTTGTTCCTATGTATATTTTCACAATAAGGGAAGCAAAGAAAATGATAGACCATTTGATCGGAAACGTTCAGAATTATTTTGGAGAATCCGGAGTTGGTTTTCAATCATTTTGACGTGGATATAAACGCTGCTTCTAATGCCTTCAACCTCCTACTGTTGGATGAATATGCGACCTATTATTGCTTCCCTCCAGTTGATACGGTGTTTAGAATTTCGCAGGTGTTCGGTTAGAAAGTTGCAGAACTGCCCTGCCAAGATATCTTGCCTGTGTTTCCTTACTCTGCTGTCCACGCCCCTATATGTCTCATAAATTAGCCAGGGAGCAGTCACTTCAGGGCTATTAATCTCCTTCCTTGGGTCGGAGCGGCCTCATGTCCTCGACCCTGACACCAGCTTGAAGGGCGACTCTAACGAATGGTGCAGACCTTCTTCCTACTGCGATGGAGAGAGGGCCAGTAGGGGCTGAAATAAACTTTGTCAGGGGTTACTTTCTCTGCTGAAGCAGCACGCTAGCCGACGCTAATGACCTTGCTCCTTGCCCTCATGCTCTCCTGAAGAAAGCGACAGGGTACCCCAGCTTCTAGAAAGAGTCTTGAATGTACTCGTCCTCCGGGATGAACTCTTGGCTGCAAATCCTCCGGTCGCACAGGGAGAACCCGATGACGATGCTTATTTTTGTTCGAGAGTCCATGGGCTGACAAGTTATGGACGAAGCCACGCTTCCATTTCTAGACGTAAAACTACATGGGACTGACGAAGACTTGAAATTCTCCGTCTAAAGGATGCCAACCAACAAACAACATATCATCATCATCATCACTTCACTAACTCTATATTTTAAGAAGTAGATTTTTTGGAGTATTTGAATAATTTTATCTTAGTTTGGTTATGACATGTTTTTTATCGAAGTTATTTCTAATAATTCTTTTATAATATAAAGAAACAAAATGGCGAAGTTAAGAAAAATTTATTTTTATATATCTCCTTCTATAACTATATTTTAGCAACGTGATATTTTGAAAGGGGAGAAATTTAGTTTAGAGTTCCTTTTTAAAATTATTATAATTGGCGAAGTTCAGAAAATTTATAAAAATTTAACCATGGCTGCTTTTTTTTAGATTTTAAATTTTAATATTAGTAGCGAAGCGCAAGTTCCTACACAGGGAGTGGCGAAGCCATTGCCTGGTAGTTATATATTTTAATTATAAGGACAACATCCCTGTTGAATCGAGATGCACGTGGTTTATGAATTCAGCTACGGAAGTAAGTTAGGAGCACGATGCGTTCACTGAGGACGAGATTCTGTTCACATAAAAGTCTTAGGATGAGGACAAGAGGTATGCTTTCGAAGAAAGTCTTATTTCCTCTTCCTTCAATTCTATAAATTGTAAAACTGATATTTCATTAATAATTTTAAAATTGCCAAAACTACTTTCTACTTGGTCTCCTTACACATTTACGAATCTTTGTTTACTAAAAGTCTGTATCCTTCTTTCAAATCTGACAGCTCCTGTCATAAACAACTAATTTTAGTATAATTTTTTTCCTTACCTTCTTCTAATGCATTTCGGCAGTCTTTTGTCCTGATTTTCGCCAAGATGGTATGTAACTGTGTTTAGAAGCAGTTTCATTAATTTTAATTTACATCCTCTTTGTCTCCTTTCCTGTATACCTCTTTTTAAGTAAATCCTCAGGTCACATATGCCCTATTACGGAGTTGCTTAATAGGACTGTCTTGTTCATCGTACTGAGGAAGGTTTTAAATTTTCTTTTTATAGGAAACCTACCTATGAACCTCTGTACATTCATTTTTCCTAGAACCATCATATACGTGTCAGCAAATTTGTATTTATTTCCGTTTTTACGTGCACTACGATTTTAAAGCCCCAAATCTTTAAATCAGGAATTTGAGTGTATTTACAAAATTGGTAGGGATCTGAACTACCCTTTATATGTGTTGGATAGTGCCTTGGCATAAGTCAGATAAAACTACTTATAATATTGACAAAAGAACTTTCCTTAAGAAAAATATTTTCAGTCTTCCCTATAATGATAATTTTAGACATATTCTCAAGCTTTTTCTCATTTAATGTCCATATAGTTTTTACTTCTAATTTAGTTTTAAAGAATTTTTGATTAAAAATTCGCCTTCTAACAAACTTTCTTCAATTTATGCTATTCCATGTACTTCATGCAACGAATTTTATGTTGGTCAAACTGTGAGGATAACCCCAAACAAATATTGTTGCAGAACAAGGCAGACTTCTAATGCCTTATTTGTACACATAAATTCCACTGGCCATCAGATTGATTTATATTAAAGCAAAAGCTCTAATTTATGTCAATGGTCCTCAAGAACGGAATCTCATTGAATCAGCTATTATTAAATCTACGCAGCACCCGAATTTTAATCTTAGTGACGGGCTTTTTAAACTTGATAATTTTCTAAATAAAAAAAAATATGTAAATAGTATAAATGCTCTCTCAGGTTTTATATAAGTTTGTATTGCAATTACTTTATACAGTTACAGTGTATTACTCGTCATTCATTTGGTTTTGGGGATGACTTGTCGTTAGTCTTTTATTTATAAAGTCACATGTTTTTGTTTTTATATATTCCCTCCATTTTGTCTCAATAATAATAAGTATTTATAATGCGCCCTCCAGGGCTGTTAGCCCTCACAGAGCGCAGGTTGTGTAGTGAGTGTATAGAATGTTTACAGGGAAGAAAAGGCAATTCTGAAGAGATGAGTCCTCAGGAGACGTTTAAAAGTAGCAAGAGGATCGGAATTCGGCAGGAAGGGCATTCCAAAGTCTAGGAGCACAAACTGAGAAGGATAAGCCACCCATCGAGCAGATGACAGAACGAGGAGTGCTAAGAATGGGAGCGAGGTTGGGCCAGAGTGCAGGAGGAGTTTGGCCATGGGAGAGGGCAGACGAGAGATAAGGTGGAGCCTCAAGGTTAAGGGCCTTGTAGGTGATGAGAAGAATTTTATAGTGGGTACGGAAGCGAATAGGTAACCAGTGTAGCTCTTGTAACAGAGGCATAGAAGGAGAGAACCTGAGGTGGGGGGAAGGAGGATCCAGGCAGCAGAGTTTTGAACTAGTTGTACGGGGTGAAGTGACCAAGCAGGGAGATTCACTGGAAGAGAATTGCCGTAGTCTAAGCGTGAGGTGACGAAGGCATGAATAGCAGTCTCAAGGCTTCGTTGATCAAAATGGGATCGAATACGAAAAAAGGTGCGGAGGAAACCGAGGAAAGACTTACAGATACGATGGATGTGCGGTTTAAACGAGAGTTGCTCGTCAAAAATAACACCAAGATTACTGACGGTAACAGAGAAGGCGACATTGGTTTTATCAAGGCTAACGGAGGGGAAGAGAGCTTTAGATTTCTCCACCATCGAAGCGGTACTAAAAAGGAGAACTTCAGTTTTATCGTGGTTAAGTTTGAGAAAGTTGGCAGACAGCCAATCGTTTATGAAGGTGTAGGCTGAAAGGAGCTTTGTTGAGGAGCCTTTTGAGCGAAGGACATAGGGGATGAGGAAAAGTATATCTGAGTGTCATCAGCATAGAGGTGGAAGAACAGGCCCAAATCGCGAAGAAAGGAGCCAAGAGGAAGTAAGTAGATGCGAAGGAGGAGCGGACCAAGAACTGAGCCCTAAGGTACCCAAAAATGAATTGGCGCGGGCTCGGAGGAGAGGTTATCGAGCGCGACCAACTGAGTGCTGGAGGGGAGGTATGAGTGGAACCAAGCAAGTGCAGTGCCCGAGACACAAAGGAAAGATTGAAGATGATCAAGGAGGACAGTGTGGTCGATGGTGTCGAAAGCAGACGAGAGGTCTAGGAGGACTAGAATGGATATACAACCCTTATCGGCAGCTCTACATAAACCGTCTGAAACATTAAGAAGAGCGGTTTCAGCAAGTGCTTTGCTTTGAACCCCGATTGGTACGTTTCATCGATATTGCAGTTAAAAATATGGTCATTAAGGCGAGAGAAAACCACTCTCTCAAGGATCTTAGAGAAGAATGAAGGTGTGAGATATGGCGATAGCTAGATGGTTCAGAGGGGTTAAGGTGTGTTTTTTAATGATAGGACAAATTTAGGCATGTTTGAAGGAAGAGGGAACCACCCCTGTGGCAAGAAAAGTGTTAAAGAGATGAAGAATCAGTGGGAGGACAGCAGGGAGAATTTAGGGGAGGAGTTTGGGTGGAAAGACGTCCTTAGGTGATCCAGATTTGTTAGATCGTGAGGTCAGGGTAGTTACTTCATCAGAGGACGCCCGAGTGAGGACATTAAGCGGCAATCGATTATGGTCGGGGAGAACAGCATGGGCTTGTTCAGGCGACTGGGGTAGTTTGGCGCGAAGGTTAATAATTTTATCAGAGAAAAGTTTAGAAAGAGTAGAGGGGTTGATAGAAGGAGAGGTGGGGGTAATAAGGCTAGGCGAGGAAAGACTAGAGAGGAGAGGAAAGATAGTCTGAGGGTCATTTTTGCTCTCAGACAAAAGTTTGCTTGAATAAGCCTCACCCGCTGATTTTAATTTAGAAGAATAAGTCGAGGTAGCAAGGCGATAAGCAAGTGACTCACGTATTCTACCACGTTTTTCCAAAGTTTTTCATATATATACGTCGTCACCCCACTGGGGTAGGGATAGAAGGGGGGAGGGATTTGTAGACAGGCCGCATGAAGGTTCCTCCTCCAACGGGCGTCAGACAGATGGCCCGGTGAGACCTTCTGGATTTTGGGTGACGCTCCTCTAATTCCGCCTCTAAGGTGAAATTGAATACCCGCTCTTAGGGTAAATCTTGCAGTTTTAAACCGATGTTAGAGTCTCCAGTGTGACCTGAGCTGATTATCGCCTTCTGTGGTCTCGGAAGGTCGTTCATCTTCTCATCGGGAGGAGAAGCGAGATCGACGTGGTTAAGGGGAACAGCGGTATTATTTACGTTGAGTGTAGGAAATTTTTTCCATATTAGTAGGGATTCCGAAATTCTTAGACTATATTCATTGTTATTGTGACCAATTATTTTAAAGTTATCTATGGAACATTCTGTCTTGCATTGTATAATATGATTTCTAATTACAGAAGCTTCCTTCTTAGACAATTTTTTTCCAGTGCGATGGCTTATTCCCATGTGAGAACAAAACCTCTCATTCAATGAGCGACCGTACTACCAATATAGGTCCCTTGCAAACAACAAGGACAAGTAAAAGCGTAAACAACAAGCCTGCTCATTTCTAGAGGAAGTTTGTCTCTTGATGAGAAGAAACTTCATATGGAAGTTGATGAGAAGTTGGTATAAAAGAAATATTTTTTGAGTAATTTGTTGCATTTCCTAGTGAAGAATTTATTGTAAAGTCCCATTTCAGGTACTACGAAAACTTTTTCATTTTTGGGAACATTATATGAGAGAAAGGATGGAGAGTAAATTTTGGTTCGAAAATTATTGATTAACTTGTCAACCAAAGGTGGGGGTAACAATTATTTTTAAAATAAAACTTTAGAGTCTGGAATACATTGTGCATTAGGGAATAGTTGGAGGAGAGATGTTAACCTTTATATATTAGAGATTCTATTGCACTAAGTTTATGTGACAAGTCACAATGGTTGAAAAAATTGATTCCTAGGCCACTAAAAGTAGGCTATCTGTATATTGAGGTAGTTAGTTTGTCGGTTTTTTCTATAATGACGTCTAGAAAAGGAAGTTGATAGTTAATTTCTAATTCAATGGTATATTTAATGTTGGGATGATAAGAAATTGAAGATTAGACTGATCAGCAGTAGCTCATATGACTATATATATATATATATATATATATATATATATATATATATATATATGTATGTATATATATATATATATATATATATATATATATATATATATATATGTGTATATATATATACATATATATATATATATATATATATATATATATATATATATATATATATATATATATATATATATATATATATATATATATATTTTGTGGTATTCGTAAGTGGATACCTTCGCTGCACAGAATGCAGTCTACTTACATCTTAGGCGGCCAGATAGATAGACCAGCTGCACTGGGGTAATAAGAGTTGAGTGTGTGAGTAGATTAATTCTTGGCCAAAGGGAAGATGTAAATACCAGGTTTCATTTAAAGTTATTGAAAGATTAAAAACAAAAATAACTTTAATTGCACTACTAATGCTAATTATGGAAATATCTCCAAAGACAAATGAATGGGGAATAATGTCGTTCACAATGAAATAATAAATCAAATACTAATCAGTTTAACGCAGATTCAAATATGGGAGTTGGTCAGACAGGAAAAATGTTGGTAAAGACTGGAGAGTCCAATTAAAGGGTTGGGAGGAGGGTATCAGGTGGCGAGGGGGGTAAAAGGATTTCACCTTCACGGCTTGATTATTTGTGAGAGGAGCGATTCTTACAAGGCGAGCTAGATTTGCGGCTCGAGGGGCATTGTATTCTTGACGGAGGTGTCAGAATTACCTGGAGCGTGAGTAAGGTAATTTCCTGTCTGGGTGAGACACTCTCGAATTGTGATGAGTAATATCAGACGAGTAGCGAAGTTTCCTTGACGGGAAGAGAAGAGTGGTTCGTGCAATTCCCCAAAGAAAAAGTCATTTCACGAATTTGCCGATTGACCTTGCCCAAACTCACGACAATCTGTCTAGCCGACGAAACCTAACTTTGAGGTTCAACTCGAGACGATGGGCTGTATCTTAGCGAAAGGGTGGGTGGTTCTCTCTGACAAGTAACGGTTGACCTTAGGTTAAATACCCTAGTGGCTTCCTCGCTAAAAAGCCTCCAGGCATGGCAGTCTCTTGGGAGTAACCATTGGCGCCAGTTTCTTTAGGCCCAGACGAGATAAGATGACTGAGGAAGCTTACTCTCAAGTGGACCCTGTCCTTCAGGCGGGGGAGCGTTGGGAAAATGCGTCTCAGCAGGGGATAGGCCGACTGATCAAACACAGGTGTTACCAGCCGCTTTGAAGTTTTAACACGCAAGAATAGTTCTCTCTCCTTGCGTTTAGAGATCTAGCTTAGGCCCACGTAGTCTCTGCTTGAAAGGCGCAGATCAAGGTGGACCCTAGAGTTCGTTCCTTTATATATATATTTATATATCCCACAGAAAAATGAAAGGCGTTTCCAAGTACTTTCGAACTTGTTCAGTTCAATCTCAAGGAATAACGAATAATTTTATAATGGTGGCATATATATATATATATATATATATATATATATATATATATATATATATATATATATATATATATATATATATATATATATATATGCGAGAAACAAAAGAGTGATGCATCGCCCATGTAAAACGAAAGAACACAGAATAGAAAAATATTACCAAACTAAGTTCGGTTTTGATACCGGATATGAAGGATAAAACTAAATAGATAAGGTCTACTGCTGAAAATTTGAACTGTAAGCAAAGAATGTAGACATTTAGGTCACTAAACTAAGTACATACAAACGCAACTTTGAATACATAAAAATAAACAAGAGAAACATAACTAATTTAATAAAGCAAAGGGCAAAGATTTAAAAGGAGAAAATGAATTAATTTCATCTGAAGATGCTTAGGAAATGCTTTAAAGAGGTATAAATACACATTTATATAAATTTACTTTTCCTTTCCAAAATTGTATTAATCCATCATCGAGCTAAGAATTAAAGTAATATAACTGAATATCAGCTATCAGATTAAAATTCTTTAAAGAATGATTAATAGTAGGAAACGGGATAAATACAAGGTGAGTCGGGAGTTTTGTTTTTCAAACAACTAGGTGGCCTTTAATTCTTTCCTCTTCTGAAATTTCCAAACGCTTCCACAAAATGCCGTTTATTTCGCAGAATAAATAATAAATTTTTACTTCTTCCAACAGATTTGAGCGGAGGTTATGCGATCACACCTGTTTGTTTGTCTGGATGTATGTCAGTCCCTCTGTTTGAGTTTAAGATATTTTTTAAATATATGGACGGATTTCGATGTAAACTTTAAGGGGAGGGGGGTTGTTTGCTCAGGAAAGGGGTAATTACTTTTTACATCGGATCCAGATCAAGATCCCGTTTATTTCCTGATTGTTTGAGTTTTAATAACAATGACGTTGGTGGATTCTGAAGACTTTCTAGATATAAATGCAGTGTAGGTAATGGCATGCTGTGACTATTTCAATTGTCTTGCGCTGCATGTTATCGAGGATTATGGTAAATAGCAAATTCGCTTTCTGCTTTCTAGTTTCTGTTTGGATTTAGGAGTTAGGTACCCAGAACAGGTATCCTCTCTCTATGAAGAACTCCGATCAGAACCATTTATTCAATGTAAAGATGAAGTTAAAATAGACTATTCATATCCTTTGGGTCATATAGAGAAGAAAAAGAAAATTTTGACGGATCCAAGAACTCTCAGTAAACTGACTCACTATAAAGTCATTTTTTATGTTATACAAATTTTTATGAGATAATTCAAGTTATAAAATTACTAAAATATAATTTATGATATACAATTACTATAATATAACTTGTTATACAATTAATATAATATAACTCATTTTATGCAATTACTATGATATAACTTATGTTATATATAACTCATTTATACAATTACTATGATACAAATTGTGTTATATAATTACTATAATATAACTCATGTTATACAATTACTATGATACAAAAAATGTTATACAATTACTATGATATAACTTATGTTATACAATTACTATAATATAACTCATTTTATACAATTACTATGTTTTGACTTATGTTATATAATTAATATAATATAACTCATGTTATACAATTGCATTATATAAAACATGTCATACAATTACTGTGATATAACTTATGTTATATATAACTCATGTTATACAATTACTATGATACAAAAAATGTTATACAATTACTATGATATAACTTATGTTATACAATTACTATAATATAACTCATTTTATACAATTACTATGTTTTGACTTATGTTATATAATTAATATAATATATCTCATGTTATACAATTGCATTATATAAAACATGTCATACAATTACTGTGATATAACTTATGTTATATATAACTCATGTTATACAATTACTATTATACAAAAAATGTTATACAATTACTATGATATAACTTATGTTATACAATTACTATAATATAACTCATTTTTTACAATTAGTATTATATCAACTGACCATCTTAAGTAAAAAATGTATATCTTATCTTTTCTTACTAATCCTTTTTTGGGCCCTGTGAATAGGTGTATTGTAGTTACATTTTTCGTAAACTTTGTAATTTGTTTGGAATCTTTGTAATTCAACTTAAATTTTTTTTAACTTTATTATCAATTCAGTTAATATTTTATTTTAAGCTCAACTTGAATTATACTGATGACTTTTGGCGTTTGCTTATTCGTAATCTATATTTAATTGAAAAAGTGGAGTTAGATTTATGTCATATAATAATTCCATTTCCATATTCATCAATTTTTATTTTTCTCATCTCTTTTTTACCAAATTTGATTTAAACCTGGCATTTCGGCCAATTAATTTCTCTTCCCTTTGATGTCTTAAGAAAATCAAGAACTTTGCAATGGAATGATAGATGCTCATGACTTCTTCACTTTCTTTTTCCAATATTTAGTATCAAATTTTTCATACAACACATATAGTTACGTACACTTAATACTTCACATTTCGAAATACCAAAGCACTCACCATTACAAAGCTTCCAATAGGAAGTGAGCCATAGCCCATTATCGGGCGCCATAGATTAGCCTCAACTGCTTCACTTATCCAGACCCGTTCACGTGCTATCGCATCCGATTGAAAAGGGATTTCGCCGTAATTAGTGTTAAGCATTAAGGAAATTCACTTTGGATGAAAGGAGAGGGGTGGGGGCTATCCTTCTGAAGATGAATGCGCAAGTCAAAATTTGTCTCCCGTTCGCGCAACATTAGATTCAAATTTTTCGAGCAATAAATGCGACCCAAATTAGAGCCACTTTTTGCGAGCATTCAAATTGGGATACCGAAACGATGGAAGCTTTTGGAAAGAGTTAGACTTACGAAGGAGCTAACTGAGTGAGTTCTTTCGAAAAATTGACTTAAGAATAAAAAAGAATGATAGTTATTTAATCTTAGTCTTTTTGTCGATATTGGGGAGCATTCAGTTGAACCATATTATGTCAGCTTTGTTCAGTAAAGTATACGCGTAAGATTCCGATGTTTGCCATGAAAGCTTGTTTATTTCTATGACATTTTAAAAGAGAATTTGATATTCATATATATCATTTTTAGTCCTGAACATCGTGTGTTTTGAAGTGTACTCTTATTATCCTCTACATTTGCTTTGTAACATTTTCTCCCTGGTGTAGTGTATTTCATTTCACATTTTCTCATCTTTTGTCTCTTTTGAGATTTTTTGCTCTTTAGTTTCTTTTCTCATAGCATTAATTCAAGTCTCATTTCCATATCACGAATTCTTTTTTCCTCTGGCCCAAGTTATCCATAGTCTTATATTTGAAAGACGTTTACTCGAACTCTCTTATCATATAATAATTTAATTTTTTTTTCTTACTAGGGTCATCGACGGATGGAAAAGAAACGTTCAGATTACTAAATGCGGCTTCAGCTTCAAAATCGGTTTTATCCGTATCATCGACCGAAGGGGAAATCACGACTACGGATGATGATGAGACAGAAACTGAAACGGACAGTAGCGAATACGACGGCCATGCTGAAGTCCGTGCGCCAATTCAAACCAGACCAAAGTACAAGAAATACAACCTTGATGACTTCCATTTCATCAAGGTTTTGGGCAAGGGAAGTTTCGGAAAGGTGAGCAACCACTGTTATATCTTCTTTTCCCCTTCAAACAGCACCACCCGAATGGAGACCAGGTATTCAGATAAAATCTTGATCAAGTGGTTACTTTTGAAGAAATTAAGTAATTTAAAAAGTAAAGTAGGAGATAAAAATGCCTAATAAACAATCATTTCTCTCGATATAAATATACAGGGTGCGCTAGGTATTAGAAAACACAAATTTAGAGACCCATACATGAATCTAAATTCCATCTTTCTCTGTCAAAGCTACGTATTTGAGAATACAACTTTAGCAACTATAAAATCCCCCAAATTATATAGCATCTATCTCAGCTCAAATATGGAAATTTCTAATCTGCGACAGTAAACTTAACGTACGCCGTCTTCTTAACTTTAATCGCTAACCACGGTGATTCGGAGGTTGCCACCTCCTTGAACGTGGCCAAGTCCTTCTTGTTTAGGGCCAAAAAATGTGCTCATGTGGTTGATGAGTCATTCATCTATGATAAGGGCACTTTTGTTTAGCTTTGGATATAATTGGTGGTCCTGTGGAGACCGTACGTATTCACACTAGGGGTCTTGACACTATATACCTGAGATTTTTCAGTATCATTTGACATGTAGCCTATAGTCTCTTAGCTGTAATGTTTGGGATCCATGGACCACTACGTCTAGGAAGAGGTTTTAGAGAGACAACCTTTCAGCCACATAATACAGGAACTCTTTAAAGGCTACCACATTGCAAGTTATGTCTAATACGAATAAAAACTACCTGATCCGTCATACATTCGTTTCTTAGGTTGCATTGAGCCCATCATAGAAAATGAAGACGGTTATATTTATTAAACCTTTACTAAATGTATGTAAAATCCTGTTTTAAAATTTATATAGAAATTGTTTTTTTTCCCATGAATATATTTTTTATTCTTTAAATTGTAATTTGTGCTCAAATAACTGGAAATAAGTGGCGTATCCTGTAGGATGGAGCGAGGGTTATTAGAATTCGTCTCTGAATTTACTATTAATGATAAGAATAAGAAAACAGAAATCATAACGTGAAATGTATTTAAGTATATTATTTTCTACGACATAAAAGCCAGAGTCACCTTAACACAATACGAACTCACATACGAAAAAAAGAACTATTAGATACTATCAAACATAAATACGAAAAGTAAAAATTATTTGTAAATCTTCTTGGTTACTTAGAGTGTAGATATAACCAAAAATTGAGAATGAAAATAAATGTTCCATAAGATCTTCACCGACCAAACTTGAGGGATATTTTACTCTCTTTTGATCTTTTTCATATGCATATTTAAATGAATATGCAACATTAAAGAAGAAACAGTTACTTTTACTGCTATGTAGGAGCGTAACGGCAGATTATTAAGAGCAAACATGTAGTTATTGCCTTTTACGAAGTTATTTCTGTCTTTCGATATCAAGTTTAGACGATTGCTTCAATTTATGACGCTTAAGATGGGATGTTGGAACTCATCCATTACCTGCACATTATTCTCTTTCTTTCACCCAATTACCTACGTTGATAAGCGAATATATATTCACCCGCATACTCTTATACTTTCCCATTTTCCTGATCACAATTCATTCTTTTAATCTTCTTTTCATATAGGTATTCACACGCATGTTTCTTTATCTCGATAACATCATACCTACACTCTCTCTCTAGCATTCAAACATATACATGCATATACATAGTCCGACCCAATTCTACGCATCCTTTTTGATTTCAAGGTTCTTTATTTTGTTGAGGTTGTCGTTTTGATTAGTTTAACTAACCGACTTTTGCCGTGAAGAAACTTCAGTGAATGCCATATTTAGCAGTCATAATAACTTACAGTATACAAGCACTGTTTGGAATTTTATACCCTTTCATTTCCATGCTAATGCCACACTTGTAAATGTCTCTTAAGTAATAATTGGATGAAAAATACAAAGCCATTTGCTTTAATCATAAGAGATGAAAAGGAACATGATGAGAAGGAAAAGTAATGGGTGGAAATGAATACTAACTATTCCAGGCCAACCTCTAATGAGGTCGATAAATTTCCATTTATAGCATTGTCTTAAACAAAATCCAAGCGGCTGGCCAAATTTCTTTTATAGCTTTGATAATAAAGGGTGGCCCAAAAGTTACTTCACATTTTAAAAAAATAATAACACAAAAACTAATTAAGTTATAAAAGTGGGTGATATAGAAAATGAAAGAAGAGATCCTGGATTTTTATTATTTAAATATAATATTCTTCTAATGTTCTCCATTATTGTTAAAACAAAGGCGGATTCTTTGCACCATATTTTCCATGACATTTTCAAAAACATCAGGAGTGATTTTGCCGATTTCTTTAATGATGTTTCGTTTCAATTCTTAAAGATTATTAGGTTTATTAATGTATACCTTTTTTAAGGTATCTCCAGATTAAAAAATCTGGAGGGGTAAAATCAGGTGATCGTGGTGGCCAAGAAACATTACCTAAACGTGAAATTTACCGACCAGGGAAGGCTGCTCTTAGTGTTACCATGGTTTCTCTCGCTGTGTGTGGTGTCGCCCCATCTTGTTGAAACCACATATTGTGCATATCCAAATCTTCCAGTTCTGGAAATAAATAATCTTGCATCATTTCTCTGTAAGTGTCCCCTGTTACTGGCACTGTTTTTCCGTCAGCGTCCTCGAAGAAGTAGGGAAGAGTGATTCTCGAACTGGTTATGCCGTACCAGACCGTAACTTTCTGAGGATGAAGAGGCTGCTCGTGAATTATCATGGGGTTTCAGCCCACCAGAATCTGCAATTTTGTTTATTAACGTATCCAGTAATGTGAAAATAGGCTTCATCGGACATGATTAGGTGCGAGGTAAAAGTCGGATCATTTGTTAGTCCCAAAAATGCGTGTGCAAAGTAATTCTTTTTTGATGGTCTGCAATATTTAATTGTTGAGTTATTTGAATTTTTTATGGATGATGTTTCAATTCTTTTGTAAGGATGCGTTGAAATCATGTTAGAAAAATTCCGAGTTGACTGAAATACACGATATGTGGTTTCAACAAGATGGGGCGACACCACACAGCGAGAGAAACCATGGCAACACTATGAGCAGCCTTTCCTGGTCGGTTAATTTAACGTTTAGGTAATGTTTCTTGGCCACCACGATCACCTGATTTTACTTCTACAGATTTTTTCCTCTGGAGATACCTTAAAGAAAAGGTATACATAAATAAACCTAATAATCTTCAAGAATTGAAACGAAACATCATTGAAGAAATCGACAAAATCACTCCTGATGTTTTGGAAAATGTCATGAAAAATATGGTGAAAAGAATCCGCCTTTGTTTTAACAATAATGGAGAACATTTGAAGGATATTCTATTTAAATAATAAAATTCAAGATCTCCTCTTTCATTTTTTTGTATCACCCACTTTTATAACTTAATTAGTTTTTGTGTTATTATTTTTTAAAAATGTAAGGTAACTTTTGGGCCACCCTTTATTTCTAATAACATGCTTTAATAGTTTGTGAGAGGTTATCCTCCTGTTTTCTAGAATAGTTTCTTACTTTACATGGTTTCTAATAAACTATATATTTTTTAATTGCCGTTTAAAGACGATTCAGATTCGAAATTTTGTGTGCTATTTAGTATAGGATATTTTTTTCTGAAGATTTATAAGTATATTCTATAGTATTTTCTACTATTTGACAAAGTTTACCCTTTATTTCGTTAGAATTTATTCATTCTACGCTGCTTTTTTCACATTCCTTGTCTTCGATTTTTTCTTTTGTTAAAAAAATAATTGTTATGTCGGGTTAAAAAAAAATTATTCCCCCTCCATAATTAAATATAAACAACTCTTTTTCTTCTCTATTGATGCAAGATACTTCCATTCTTCATCTGAGTGCTTTAATTTATTTTTCAACGTCGTTATTCACAATAAGGGAAACTGAAGTTCTTGGTTAACCTACGTGATTTAAAATAAAAACTGGCACTGCCAAAAGTGCCAGACTTAGCAATGCAAATGTGGCCCTGAAGAAACCGTGTGTCATCGTACCCGATGACATCGTAATTAAGAGTGAACGTAAGCTTTTTATGACAAGGTGATACGCACAAACAGACACACGCCAAACAAAATTACATGTATTTTTGAATCATGAGCGCACACATACTGTCACATATATAAAAACGAGGGTTAATCAGATATGAGATTACCTGATCAACAAAGAATACAAAGCAAGATAGTGAGTAGTGGATGAGTAAAGTGAAAAAGACTACTTGACAGGAAAGTGTGAAAATGAGTACCAGATAAGAAAGACTAAAAAGAACATAGGCGAGGAGTTGTTAGAAGAGTAGAGGTACAAGAAATAAAAGAAAAGGTAAATGTGCAGTGAAATAGGGCAAGGTATCTTATGGAGAATGTAAAATAACTGGGAAGGTTAAAAAGAAGGAACATGCATGGGGAGGAAATGTCCATTTCCAGCTTCGAGAGAAAAAGTTGAAGCCAGTAATAGGAATTAGTGTGTGTGTATGTGTGTGTGTGTTAACTCTATGGGCTAAACTACTTTCTTATTCAGGGGGACCTGGTAGGGACCTTACCACCGATTAGTAGATTATTGGACTAATGCTTATTTCAGTGGGCACTAACACGCTACTACAGTATATGGCTCTCACCCCCAAAGAGATCTCAAATCCCGGAACAAAATATACCCAATGTGTGCTGACTTTGTTCAAAGCGACAAGCAATGCTTTTTGTCGCTAATTCTGCAACTCTGGTTAGAACAAGAAATAAAGTGAACAATTGGGCAGGTCAACTCTTATGGAGAAAAAACGAAGGAGAGATTGTGTAGAAAAGAAATGAGGATGTTTCTACATGAAAAGTAAAGACATAATAGAGTAAATATTGACCTAAAACGAAGCTCACTCTTTCCTAAGAGCTAAGGAAGGCATTTAAAGAACTTAAATTAACAAGCGGATAAAATCATCTCAATAAATTAACTTAGGCACTTTCTAACGATATTCAATTAGCCGCCACGTTAATAAACTGTTCAGTGGTAGTTAAAAAAAGCACCACCGCAAATAGCATCACAAGCCATAACCTTGAGTCTGATCAATCTATCTGAAAAACGAAAAAAGTTAGACCAAAGAAACTCCCAGAATTCAATGACAAGCTTGCAATACCTTCAAGTGATTCAGAGAAGATATTCGAAGGTGTTGAGGTATGCCTGTATAGACTAGCTCACCGCACAGAGTCGCACGAGCTGACAGCTGACCAAAGGCCGCTTGAGATATGTTCTGGGGCGATTGATAAAGAGTGCGATTTACGGTTGACTGCGTTTTGACTAATGGTTTGCCAAGTTGCAGTTCAAAGGATATATAAAGAACATTACCACAAAATATAATTTTAATATATATATATATATATATATATAATGAAAGGGGGTAATATTTATATATATATATATATATATATATATATATATATATATATATATATATATATATATATATATATATATATATATACATATATATATATATATATATATATATATATATATATATATATATATAAATATATAAATATATATACACAAAAGGGGTGAACAAATTTCTTAGTAAAGGGAGTTAAATGAATTACGTGAAGATTAACGAGGTAATCTGGGGATGACCATACAAGATCGCTTTACGTTTAAACGAGGGCAAATTGGAGGCAGGGTAGAAGACAACGGAGCAGGTCTTCAAGCAGATACTTCGGGGAGTCCTGACGAGGAGGACTCGAAGATTGGTTTTGATTACTTCTTGATGTAGAATGAGATTTTCTCTGCTCTAGAAATACGTGATCTCAACTCGAGACGATGATGCTGATTGGCAGGGAGTTTCAGTCTCGAAATATGGGAAACTTAAAGTGGTGGTCAAGATGATATGGCCGCACAACTCTCCGGGAAGAAGGGGGCACGATAGCTTTCCTCTGAACACGGGCCAAATCTTAACGAAGGTAGATCTGCTGGCGTGATCTTCGACGAAGTACGACGACTCAACGACGGGTTGCAGGGGTTCACTGGAAACAGACGTCAATCTGAACCTAGTGAATGGCAGACTTTTAATCTCCTCGAGAAATGGTGAGTATATACCCGGGTGGCTGGTCCGATATACACCTCAGGTCCTGACGGCCCCTAAATGTTTCTTGCCGCCAGTCTATGCAAACATATTTCATGATAACTATTCGGTCCACACGGTGAAACTTGCCTCGGGATTTGGTGGTAGGGTTAGTGCGGCTGCACGCGGTGTTATCACAGGGGGAGGAGGAAGGGGGCCAGTGGCGTCCGAAAGCAAGAACAGCTATGACGGGTGATCCAGCGAGGGACTGATTCTTTCTCGAACTTTCTAAAATTCTCACGTTAGGCGCCTGTGGTCTTGAGAGAAGCTACAAGGAGCTACAAGGAAAATAAGTACCCTAGAAGACACGGTCCATACAAGGAGGGTACTTTTGGCGCGATCTTCGAAGGTGTCCGTTGGCAACCTCGAAAATCACTCGCGAGGATTTTAACGGCGATTTCGCAAGACTTTATCTAGTCTTAACTTGAACTGGTCAACAGATTCACTGTTGACAACTTCCGTCAAAAGTGCGTTCCAACTACCACAGATACTGTAAGTGAAGAAATTCCCACACAGATCACAGTGGTATCGATTCAGTTCAAGTTTAAAGCCGTGATTTCTTGTTCTTTTCTCGCTGAGCTGGTAAATATCCCCGTAGTCTAGTCTGTCGAAGCCTCGAAGTATTATAAATACTTCGATAAGCTGACCACGTAGTCTCCGAAACTCCAGCGAGAACATATTTAATTCCCTTAATCTATCTTCACAACTTTTATGTCTGATAAAGGGAATCAGTTTGGTTGCTCTGGCTTGCACGCGTTTCAATCTCGCGGTGTCTTTTCGGAATATAGGACTCCAAAATTGTACGCCATACTCCAGGTGCAGTCGGACGAGGGAATCGTACAGACACAGTACTATCTCCTTGTTCCGATATCCAAACTGGCGCTTTATATACCCTAACGTCGTTTGGGCTTTCTTCTCCACCTCAATACACTGTTTCAAGAACTTGAGGTCACTCGTGATAATTACACCCAAGTGCTTCTCAGTGTCGGTGGATTCAAGACAAGTGCCATTAAGGATATAATGAGATTGGGGGTTTCTGTGGCCGATATGCATTACTTTGCATTTGTTCACGTTAAAAGGCATTTGCCACGTGTCCGACCACTCCCCAATCTTCCCAAGATCTTCCTGCAGGCGGGCAGTATTTCCATCCTTTGCAACGTTCATACCAAGCTTGGTATCGTCGGCAAATTTAGAAATCTTGGCAACCATGTCACCGTCCATGTCGTTGGCGTAGATGATGAATAGTAGTGGTCCAAGGACAGAACCTTGAGGCACCCCGCTAGTAAGGGGACACCCTCTCAGAAGCCTGTCCATTCACCACCACCCGTTGCCGTCTGCAACTCAGCCAGTTCTCGATCCAGCCGGCTACTTTTCCGTCTATGCCCAGCGCTCGCACCCCCCGGAGAAGGCGGCGGTGTGGTACCTTATCAAAGGCTTTCTGAAAGTCTAAGTAGACCACATCCACCGCCTTGTCCCGATCGTGCTTACTGAAGACGAAGTGGAAGAATCTCACAAGGTTCGTCAGGCATGACCGTTGCCTTCGGATGCCGTGCTGGGAACTCTTCAGTAGCAGGTTTGACTCTAAATGCGAAGTCATTTTGTCCACCATCATCCTTTCCATGAGTTTAACGACTATCGAAGTCAGACTGATAGGTCGATAGTTCGACGGTTGGCTACGGTCTCCTTTCTTGAAGATAGGAGTCACCTTCTCCTCACGTCAGTCTCTAGGAATGCATTTGGTCCGGATTGACATGCTGAAGATTGCGCTCAGGTGTCGTGACACTTCATCGCGCACTTCTTTCAACACTTTAGGTAGAAACACATCCGGGCCAGGTAACTTATTCGTCATTAGGTCAGTGATCTTCTTTTTTATTTCTCCTTCGGTGAAGTCCATATTTTCCAGCTTTTCCCCCGAGTAGGAGTCCGTCGGCTGGGTGATGTGACCACACTCTTTAGTAATCAGTGAAGAGAAGTAGTCGTTCAGGAGGTTAGCATTTTCTGCTAACCTCATTCCCCAAAGGGCCAATCGTTCGACGGATTGGTTTACGGCTGTTTACATATACAAATAACTCCTTGGGATTCTCTTTACAGAGTCTCGCCACTCAGAGTTCCTCAGACCGGTTAGAAACTCTTATGCTGGAATTCACTCTCCTGGCTAGCCTTCGGTATTCGTCAAAGTCACCCGAGATCTTCGATTGCCCGTACACAGTTCTCTTCTCCCTAAGCAGTTGGCCGATTTTTCGATTAAACCACTTTGGTTGAACATAACACCGACGGGGGCATTTCAGAGGGATGAAACGCGATTAAAGCCTCATGAATGGGGTTTTAAAACTATTTCACGAGTCTTCAACAGCATCGCACACTTCTCTCCTCGCGTCAGTCAGTCCAGCCCGAAGGCTTGCAAAGTCTGCTCTTTTCAAGTCAAGTTTCCTTGATTGACTGGCAACAGAACTTACCTTCGGGCTCTTAACGGTAAATCTAACTAGCTGGTGATCACTGCCATTGAGCTCTTCACCTACAGAGGCATCCTCAACGATATCATCCTCAGAGGTGAAGACCAAGTCGAGGATATTGGCTCCTCTCGTCGGTTTTCTGACCCATTGAGTGAGGAACTCGTTGTTGGCGAACTCTAAGAGTAGCGAGCTCTCGCCACAGGCTTCTCTGGTTTCCCAGTCAACTTGGCTGTTAAAGTTGCCCATAACGATGCACACTCTGCCTTGAACAAGCTCACTCAGCAGCTGGTATAGTTCCCTGTCCTTCTCAACGGGTTGAATGGGGGCCTGTAAAACAGCAGGGTCCTGTATCTGACAGGACCTATCTCTAGGTCAACGCCTAGGAGCTCGTGGTCGGATATAATGTTGGAGTTCGTAGATTTAATTGTATCCTTGAACACAACATTACACCGCCACCCTCTTTGTCTGGCCTATCTTTGTGGAAGAGTTGGTAGCCAGGAACCGTGAATTCGCCTTCAAAGTCTTGGTTTGAGGTTTTTATCCACGATTCTGTTATGGCAACCATTTCGGGTTCTTCCGTCGCTACGAGGTCACATAGCTCAGGAAACTTGTTCCTGATTGACCTCGCATTGAACTGAAGAACTTTCAGGGATTCACCGACTGTAGGACTCCCTACGCTCTTCCGTTAAACGGGCTTATTTGTTGGAGACGAGGCAACCCTCTTTGCGACCTCTGAGAAGGTCGTTCCAAGAGCCACACGGGCGTACTGGAGTACGTCCGCCCTCACTCTGGGCCGGATACTCCTTTGGGTCCTTTTTACGACATCCTGGATGATGTTCGACAGAAAGGCCTTTCCTTTAAAGGAAAGATGTATCCAATCCCTTTGGTAGAGATCATTTCTACCATAAAAGGTGCGGTACGGGTCCACAAAAAAGACCCCCTCTGCTGTACAAAAATCTGCAGGCGCCTGTTTAAAGAGACGCTCATCGAGTGAGCGGTTCGTGTTGGACCTTTCCTCGGGAGCATCCCGACTACCACACGCTTGCGGTTTTTTAGCCCACAGTCGTCCACGGCACCCATAACTATATGGAGGATTTTATCTGTAGGGCCTACCCTACCTCCTCTTAGGTAGAGGTCGTTTCCACTGACCATCAGAGCAACGACTGAGCTCTCAGAAATCTGTGATTTCTCAGCCTTTACTCTGATGTGGTGGTTACCACATCCTGGCAGGCAGCTTACCTTCACACTAGTGCGAAGGAGGGCCGCTAGCAGGGGCTGCAGACCCCGTGCTTGAGAATCACCGATAAGGTTGACTCTTACACATTTGTCTGTAGACGACTTAGACTCTTCTTTCGGAATCAACTTGCCGCTTTCCTTTTTTATCTCTACTTTTTTTTTCTTCTTCTTCTTCTTTTTCTTCTTTTTCTTGTCCTACTTTGCTTTCTCTTCTTCTGTTTCCCGTTTCTCTTCTTCTGCTTCTACTTTCTCGTCCTCTGTTTCCACTTTCTTTTCTTCTCTTTTTACTTTCTCTTCTTCTCTTTCTACTTTCTCTTCTTCTATTTCTACTTTCTCTTCTTTCTTTTCTTCTCTTTGGCTCGTTAAGGAAGCCCTTCAGCAGAAGAAATCGGCTGTTGGACGTTAAGAGCCTTCTCGCCTGAGCATCTGCATCTCTCTGTTTTTAAGAGTTGAACTTCCCTTTTAAGGAGGGAGTTCTCCTACCTCAGTTGAGCTATGCTCTCGCCCAGGCACTTCTCGAGTTCGCAGAAGTCACAGACACTAACGGCATCTGCGAGCTCCTTGCAATTCCTGCCCCCGAAGTCTTCACTCCATCTGTAGACTTTGCATATTTTGCAGGATAGCTTGCGAAACGGAGGACCATTCTTCTTCGCCATCGTCTGAGTTGACCTTCGTCTCCTTTACCCCCCCCCCCCCCTGCCCTCCCTGACATTCTACCGCCCTCCTCCGCATCCCCCTTGATCTAAGTCGTTATCCGTGCAAACTTCCCCAACAGGCGACAGGAAGTCTGACGAAAGAAGGCCTATCTCACAGAGAAGCCTAAATTCTATTTGCCTTCTTTATGATACTATGGAGATTTTCAAGAAGGCGCTGCGATAAGCGAATTGTCGTAAATGGAATATCTCTCTCAATTTCACACAGTCCGGGGTATAAATGACAACGCCGTTCATCCCTCTGGAGAAGTGTTCCAAACCTACTCGCGTAACCCTCACGTTGAATGAGAGTCATTGCCGTAACGTATCGACTGCTAACGCACCGTGGGAGTTAACTTGGTCGCTGTCTCAAAGGGTTCCTGAGGCAAATCCCGCCCCGCAGAGTCTGTGACTAGAAGAATACGCTGTGTTTCTCAACGTAACTTAAGAAAGAAAAAGGAACATTCAAATAGTTACTGGAAGTTACTATTTGTTAGTGTCACATCCAGTTAGGAGTCAACTAACCGGAACTGCACTCAGCAGCCCCAAACCCGTCGTCTTATCCCCCCCTGTCCCCGAGAACTCGTGTTAACGCCACCCGAACCACCCCGTCAGGACCTGAGTAGTCGTCTCTCCAATCCATCACAATTAATGGTAATCTGTAAATCAAGTGTCCCTCTATTCTTAAATTATCTATTTAATTAACAGTGATTGATACTCCAATTGAGTCATTATAATTCTAGATGCTTAACGTCAGTGTTATCCTCCCCTCCTTTTTTATTATTAATCCTTATTTACCTAAATGCCCGTTTAACTATTGCTACTAATTATTATTTTTGTGTAAAGTAAAGTTTATTTTTGTACGTGTGTTTATTTGTGGCTTCTCCTTTTTGACGTACCCGTGGCAAGACTTTAATTAAGACTCCCTTTGGCTAATTTATTCAACCTGTATTATGCACTCTTAGAATTTAACAATCACAAACCTCCCCCCAGTAACAAGTGGGACTTTTATAGTGAGAATCCTGGCCGCGGCGCAACCCGCCTCTAACCAGCTTTCGCACGTTCAGTAGGAATTAAAGCCTATATATATATATAATGATCGTGGATTGAGTCATAGGGTCTCAATACCATCGACTTAAACAAAAGCGGTGTGTCCAGATCAAGGACTAGAATAATTATTAAACCAGACTATGAGCAATTCTACGACAATAGGGATAGCTAAAAATGATCGATGCTACGAGATAGAATGTGACAAAGTTAGAATCCACAAGCCTTATTAGTGCCCGCTAAAGGCAGCAACGAGCCCATTAGAGGGATTAAGTGTGCTGAATAAGGCTAATGAAGGCTCTTGGAAGAGGGTTTTGAGATCGTTTCTATCCTGTTATTTTTGTTCAGTGTGAGTGAGTCTAGCAGGATTTTCAGGTCTCGCTGTAGGTGTTTTAGGGGGGCCCGAGAGATTAAAGGTTATCCTGCATAAACTTTTGGTAACAAGGCAATACGAGTGACCACGTATACATACCGACATCCATAAGTTAATACGGGATTTGTTATCGTGCCCGTGCTAATTGTAAATAGATACATTAAAAAGGAACCAATCCATATCCCAATATATATTTCTTAAGTCCTTGATTGTAAAGCTGAACCAACATAGTAGTCGATTTACTAATAAATTCTATGTGTTTTTACAGGAAAAAAGTAAAGCTATGCTAAGATAACCTATTTTGCCTCTTCAGAGATTCTTTGTATACAACGATTTTAGCTCCAGAGTTCATTTGATAAGCAAGTGACCAATAGGAATCGCAACAAACATGTTTCTATTATGGTGTAATTCACATTTATACTCTTTTTTTGAACTATCTATAAGGAGTCTCCATTCAGTTTTAAAGAATGCTAAGCGATCTTTTACACTGTCCCGATAAAGTTACATTTGTTTGATTCTGCAGCATTTTCTTCTCTGTAGGTCTAGAAGCTAACAGTTCTAATAACTTCTTTGACAGGCCTAACTCTCTAACCAAATTATTAACGTCTGCCTGGTTGGAGTTTTACATTCTTTGGTTTATGTAGCTACAAAGCCTGTATCAATGTCATGTTCATGATTTTCATCTGATTCACATATATCACTTTCATCTTCCCTTGAAGGTAGTTCTGTGAAAAAGGGTACTGGTACTTCATCTGAGTGAATCACGGGAAGAATTACTTAATCGATACTTGGTTCTTTTGCTCTCACCATACCATAGGAATGCCGAATGATAGTTGTTTCCTTCTTCCCTTTGTCCATTGGCGTATATTTTCGACACATGCTTTACGTACAATGTGTGGGGCCCAGGATTTATCCTAATCACTACTCTTAAACTTAAAGAAAGCCAATTATGCTTCTTTTCACAAACTCACTAATGTTCATTCTCTGACTTGGTACTGTAAAAGCCACATATATAGCAAAAAGAGTCAAGGAAATTCCAACATTTCCTCCGTAATGAAGCCATGGTAATGAATTCCTATGTTATTTCATAAATTTAACCTGAAAAAGAGAAAATAGTATATAATTTCGATAAAGTATATTTCTAGGTGTGTATAAATAAATACTGTAGATAAATAGATGTTTAAATACACATGAAATAATTAACAGCATAATTCATTATCTATAATATCTCGTGTAGCTATCGGTGGGGCCAATATAGACCAACATATAGATAAACTGACGTACTCGTAATAGAAAAAATCTATTGTCCTTTTTAATCTCAGTGACCACAAATTACTAAAGAACTGGTCTTAAACTTAGGTCAGCAGAAAAGAAATTGTTGACCTGTGTTACCTAAAAGAATTTCTAAAGAAACTATTCAAACCCAATCTTGTATACCCAAAAGATCCAAAAGAGAACGTTTTCATAAAAATTCAATTCATGGCCATGCCCTTTTCACTTTCTACATTTCTTTAAAGGTTATTTTACGCAATATTTGAATACAATTTAAGTTTATTTTCACATAATTCAATCTTAATACTATAGTTTTTTCCCTTCACTTATATTGACCATACATCTTGCGTGTTAAGATCGTCTATAGTCTACCAATACTTGTGTACACACTGCAATGCCTGCTGCGTGAGCCAAACTACCCTACATTTTAAGCAGAAGATCAACAAACATCCAGTAATATCCTATAGAACTCAGAAACCAATGTGTACTTTAGAATTTTCTATTGTGTGGAATTCTTCGCACAATAAAGAACACGCAACGCCATTAGATCTTTTATGCTTCTTCTATGCTCCATCTTAAAATATTTGAATTAATCTACATAAAGAAAATTAAACTATCACTTAATGAGACCGACTCTACCTTCCCCCTCCATCTTGTCTAACTCAATAACAAACGAATCGCAATTTAAACTTAATTTTCTCCCTTCCTTTTCGGAATGGACGCCGTAATTCAACACACGTTGATCTATCGTTTATATCGGTTTTACTTTCCCCCTATTACTCTTTTAATCCTTTCACCTCTCGATGCATTTTAATTATGTGTGATTAATTTTATCAGTATAATTTCCTTATAATTTCTTTGCAATTTAATAATTAAAAATAATTAACACATTAATGATACTTTATTATAGATAGGATAAATTTTAATTGGCACGTGTATCCTCTATACATATTCCTAGGAAAATACTCCCGGTGACGGAATTAAACGTCAGTGATGAATAAATGTTAATTATTGTTGTGCTTTCATGTCTTCATTTTCCTGATATATATATATATATATATATATATATATATATATATATATATATATATATATATATATATATATATATGAAAATTAACCCACAGGAAATTGAAAAGATGAATCCAAGCACTTTCGAACTACAGGTATATTTGCAAGTTCATTTTTCAAGGAATAGTATGAAAATAGAGAAGACAACCTTATATAGGGTGCAAAGATACGCAGGGAACGCCCATCACATAGTACAAACCAATGGAAAAAAACACAAAAATAAGAGAGAAAAATACTAACAAAAAGAACTATAGGCACCTAGTAACAGACATAAGCATCCCTAAAACGATATACACACAACAACGCCATGTATATGAATGGAATATGGTAGGTTAAAATTTTGTTTTTAAAGGATTATCATTAGAGCGAAAACATTTAGGGCTAAGAGTTAATCCACAGTCACAACAGACACGTGGTGGGGGAGGCAATGCGAATGATATTACACTAATAAAGAGTTAAAACAGATTGCATTATTAGGTTAGTTCATAATAACCAACCCATTGACTGGAATTCTGCAAAATTCTTTTATCATTCCGCTGATTTCACAAAAAGAAATATTGTTGAGTGTTTCTTAATTGGCATCTTAACCAATATAAACATTTCCCCTGGCTTATTTAGAACTCGACCCTGTCTACAAAACTTGTATTAAATGAAATAATTTCATAATGCAGCCTGTTGTCACTCTTTATTAGTGCAATATCAATCGCATTGCCTCCCTCACCACGTTTCTCTGTTGTGACTGTGGATTAGCTCTTAGCCCTAAATGTTTTCGCTCTAATGTATAATCCTTTAAAATGTGATGTTTTTTTAACCAAACATATTCCATTCATATACATGGCGTTGTTCTGTATATATTGTTTTAAGGATGCATATGTCTGTTATTAGTTGCCTATTGTTCTTTTTCTTGGTATTTTTGTCTTGTTTTTGTATTTTTTCCATTGTTTTTTACTATGTGATAAGCATTTCTTTCGTATCTTTGTACACTATATAAGGTTGTCTTTTCCATTCTCATGCTATTCCTTGAAAATGAACTTGAAAATATAGTTCGAAAGTGCTTGGATTCATCTTTTCATTTTCCTGTTGGTTAATTTTCATATTATTGCTTTCCTCACGTGCCACTTTGTGAGTCTTTTCATTATATATATATATATATATATATATATATATATATATATATATATATATATATATATATATATTTATAGAGAGAAAATCGCTCTGGGTCGAATTGAGTCAATGTAACTGGTAGCTAACGGTAGAGCATCTGAGCGGCAATCAGCAGACCCGAGATCATTCAAACTCTTTTCCCCTGGCAGTATTTCTGTCTTCGCAGTATAGATTGACTACATTGCGACGTCATTTGCTCTCTTTGATCCTTGTATTCTTCCAATGTCCGTTTCTCTTGCCTATAAACACTCCTGCTTCTTGTCTCATTTATGTCAATTTTTCTTTCTCTTGTAGTGTATTGTTATATGGTCTGCATTACAAGGTTCTTTCTGCCTGATTTTGCTCTTCAAAAGGTTTTTGAAAGGCAGAAATTAAATATGGTAAAGGCCCTAATATTTGCTCTTTCTTGTATCTGACAAGGAAAATGAGCCTTTAAATTGTCAGCGGGTAAGAAGATATGGTATAAAAATCTCTCGGAGGTTCCTAGCCTAGGGAGATACTGGGTTTGATAGGGTAACGCTTTAGGGGGAATTGAGCCACTGTACCTGGTAGTTTAATCGTAGAGCACCTGACCCGCAATCAGCAGACCCGGGTTCGAGTCCCGGCCAGGATTATTCAAACTTTATACCCATGGCATTATTTCTGTCTTCTCAGTAGGAATTGCCTTCATTGTGCCCTCCTTTGCTCTCTTTGATCCTTGTGTTCTTCCCATATCCCTTTCTCTTGCCTTCGCAGTCTCCTGTTTATTGTCATAATGCTCATTTACGCCAAATTTCTCTTTCTTACTCTTATATATATATATATATATATATATATATATATAGAGGTTGAGGATAAATCCCAAAATGAGACATGTAAAATTTCTCATTTAATTAAGTACAACGTTTCGGGTATTTGATAGAACGAGTTCAGAGCTGCATTCATTTCAACTTCTATCACATTTTATTGAAAACCATGAGGCTACCCACGTGCATCTTCGATTCGAGGCTTGGAGTCTTATCAACAGCTACCGGACGCCAATGTTTAAACAAGGAGGTTATCGTCCCCCCCGTTCGCCCCCATACGCCGACCTCGCCAGATCGAGTTAGGCTTATGGACAGATAAGGCATTTTTCTCCGGCCCAGCTGTGCGTTCCCTCGAAGCTTCCACCCCATTCTCCCCCACGCCAAGGAGATGTCCTGGCTATTTATATGGAAACTTTACCACTAAGATCAGATTGGAGATCCAGATTTTCGTCGCGAAACATCACCACGACCCTCTCTCCCTTTGTGCGCCAAGGGACCTCGACCTCGAGATTCACCATCACTTGTCCAGAAGGAGGACAATATTCCTTGAGTGCCAAAGGTCCGAGCCTTTCCGACGCCAAGTCCCAAGGCTTCCCCCCCCCTGTTGTTCAAGGAGAACAGCATTAGAACAGCCATTGTTCGTTTTGAGCCCTTCGCCAAGAAACGGTTCTCATCCCCCCCTGTTGTTCAAGGAGAACAGCATTAGAACAGCCATTGTTCGTTTTGAGCCCTTCGCCAAAAAACGGTTCTCATCCCCCCCTGTTGTTCAAGGGAGAACAGCATTAGAACAGTCATTGTTCGTTTGGAGCCCTTCGCCAAGAAACGGTTCTCACCCCCCCTGTTGTTCAAGGAGAACAACATTAGAACAGCCATTGTTCTTGAGCCCGTAGACAAGAGACGGTTCTCATTCCCCCCTTTGTTCAGAAGAGAACAAAGTAGAACAGCCATTGTTCTTCAAGCCGTTCGTCGAGTAACGGTTCTCCTTTCCAAGACGCCTCGTCAGGATCCTTTTATCACCCCCCTTCGGCTGGAACTCGCCAGCGGACCGAATATTCCTTCAAGTACCTTCCACTGCACCCTAATGAAAAGTTACGTAAGCCAAACGTCACCTTTTGAGTATTGATCCCTTTTTGTCAATTCTATCCTGTGCTTTAAATTGTTTATCGAACCATCCCATCTCTTTAACTCTATATTTGTTTTACCTTTTTTTAATCCCTTAAATCCGTGGATTAGCCCGAGTCTCCACGACCCTTTCCATTCTGTTTGTCAATATTTTCCGTTTTTGTGTTTGCTGATAGTTATTATTAATAAAACTCTATTTTATTAATGATAGCAATATTATTATCCTTGAGCTCAGTTCCACTTCTTAAGCATTTTGAAGATACATAATATCGGCCGCCAGACAGTAAAAACGCACTCTAAAGATAATTAAGGAAGTTCCCTCAACGAATAGTGATATATGGTATATCGTCGGGAGTCATTCTACGACATATATATATATACTATTTAATTTGGTGTCAGGTGTGGGGTTTAACGCTATATCTTTGCAAACACTGGTCTCAGTCGAGTAAAGCATAGTGTTATTCGTTATAATAATAGAATATAGTAGTTCCCTTTTGTTTTAACGATTGCTATCCCCCTTTTTTTTAAACTTAAGAAGCTAGAGTAGCTCAAGGAACTGTTATAATAATTTGTTTGTGTTTTTTTTTGTGATTTTAGTCAGTGGTTATTTAGATTGAGAAACCAAGTACGAATAGGTCAGTGCCCATATTTAGGTAGGCTAATTCTATAGAGGCATAATTCTTGTTGCGAGGAATTTTAGTTGGTTGACTAGTGCGCCCCCAAGTGCAAAGATGACTCAGTTTGAAATCTTTAAAGCGCAAGGAGAGTCCTGTGGACTTTCCGGAAAAGAACTAATTGAGTACATTCGAGAGGAGCAAAGAAAAGAGGAAGAAAGAGAAAGGGAAAGAGTAATCCGACGAGAGGAACGTGAAAGAGAAATACAACGAGAAGAAAGAGAAAGAGAGGAACGGATAAGACAAGCTGAGCTTCAGATTGAATTAGCTCGAATTAAAGCAGAATGTCAAAGAAAAAAGGTAGAAAGAGAAAGGGAAAGAGTAATCCGACAAGAGGAACGGGAAAGAGTAATCCAACGAGAAGAACGAGAAGGAAAAATACAACGAGAAGAACGAGAAAAAGAAATCCAACGAGAAGAAAGAAGGACGGACTCGCGCTCCTTCCCAGGAAAGCTGACAAAGTTTCCGAGCCCCGTAAAACCCCAAAGCTTCTTTCCCCAAAGCCAACAACGGGACTCCAAACCTCCCGTTAAGACTTCTCCTCCATCTCTCTTCCCGAAGCGACCAACCATATGCTTCACCTGTGGTGTAGAAAACCACATGAGCTGGAATTGCCCCCAAAATTCTAGGCTTAAAAGCGGACCAGCCCACCAAGTTCACCAGATTAATGCGACCCCGGCTCCCCCGGTGGTGCAGACCCAAGCAGAAACTTCTCCCCCTCCGTCAGGCCACCAGGTAAATTTTGTTTTTGGTAAAAGTTCATCGGGAACTTTGAAATATGAGGAGGGCAGCGTGGACAGCTGTCGAGTATCGACTCTCGTCAGGGACACAGGATGTACGTGCTTCATCGTGTCCGACGAACTCCTCCCAGTGGCCTCTAACCACGAAAAATTTGCGGTGGTACATGACCAACTTGGGCGGGCGAACCGATTCCCCGTCGCTAGATGTTACCTGCAGTGTCAATATTATAATGGCTGGGCTGAAGTCATTGTAGCACCCATAAAATTCTGTTCCGTACTTATAGGACAGAGTCCCCAAGTAAGTTTCGACCCTGTGTTTCAGGCCGCCCTTCCTCAAGGCCGAGATAAGAAAGAAGCCCAGGAGCCCGTCCCCATCAGAACCCCGATACTGTCCGATTTCTCGGAGACCCCTAACCAGGACTTTAGGACGGAAAATGAGGAGTGTGAATCACTAACACCCTTCGGTGATAAGGCCCAAGACAAGGACACGGAGACTGTCCCTGGACCCCAAGAAAAAAAGAACCCCCAACGCGCCCATGGAGATACCTTCGTAGAACTGGACGAAGCATCGGCGCTTGAAGAGGATTGCCCCGCGGAGTCCCTTAATGTAATCCAGACAGTGTGCATCCAACCTGATGCCGATTACCCTCCTCCTTCCCTACCAGGCGAGTCTTTAGAACCCTCTGACCTGGATAGTGACGCGCAGCTGACACCACGTCCGAAGAGTCAGCTACAAGAACTAATTAAATGGAATCACCATTTACCCACCCTATTAGCTCTTTTCGAGCAACTGCGTGAAAATGGCCTCACCATTGGCCCCAGCAAATGCCAGTTTGCCCACGAAACCATCAAATATTTGGGTTTCAAAATAGGACAAAACAAGTTAGGTCCCCACGAGAACAAGATTAAGGCAATCGCCGACATGCCCCTCCCGATTACAAAGAAGCCATTAAGATCGATCCTAGGATCAGCTTCTCCCTATCAGCGATTTGTTCCGAATTTCGCTGCAATTTCGGCCCCCCTATGCCCCCTTCAGGAAAAGAATTTCTCCGATCGTTTACGTTGGAATGATGTCGCTGTTTCCCATTTTAATCAGCTCAAAAGTAAGTTCATTTCTGCCCCCATTTTTAAGTTGCCCAACCCGGAAAAATCCTTTGGGGTTAAGACCGACGTGATCAACGAGGGCATTGGAGGTGTACTCCTTCAATACGTGGATGACAGAACGAGTCATCCAGTTGCATATGCTAGTCGTCAATTATTACCACGCGGAAAGAGATATGCCACTAGAGAAAAGATAGCTCTATCAATTATCTGGGTCATAGACAAATTCAAGCTGTACTTGATATGTAAAGAATTTCGAATAGGAACCGACCACCGTCCGTTAGCCTATATTAGGAATTTGAGACACTCAAACGGCCGCATCATGCGCTAGAGTTTACTCTTGCAAGAGTATCAATTTAAAATAAATTATATCAAAGGTTCCGATAACCAGGTCGCTGACGCACTTAGTAGGAATGCGTTACCGAATAGCGTAGAATAATTGTATTCATAGGATTAGTATCTCCATATAGGTATATACCGTCTTATACGACTTAATTTAAGATTCTTTTGTAATATAATTAATTAATGTATATGTCTGAATTTTGTAACGCTCAATGTCTAATTTTTTGTATGTCTATATATTTGTTCTTATTAATTTACGTATAAATTATTTTGTCCCGTATGTACTAAGTTTATATCCTTTCATTGTTACATGCCCTTTTTATTTTAAAAAGTTGTATTAAAGGTTATTTTCCCCTGTAATCTAAAGATCAAAATAATCATGTATTGAGGTAATAATAGTTAGGTGCAGGAAGATACGGTTGGTAGAAGAAAACGAGTTCCCTACAACGGAGCTCTATCGTTGTCCCTTCTCTCTTTTTTTTTGAAGTGACAACTTCCCCTGGAATGGAGGGGTGTGATAGAACGAGTTCAGAGCTGCATTCATTTCAACTTCTATCACATTTTATTGAAAACCATGAGGCTACCCACGTGCATCTTCGATTCGAGGCTTGGAGTCTTATCAACAGCTACCGGACGCCAATGTTTAAACAAGGAGGTTATCGTCCCCCCCGTTCGCCCCCATACGCCGACCTCGCCAGATCGAGTTAGGCTTATGGACAGATAAGGCATTTTTCTCCGGCCCAGCTGTGCGTTCCCTCGAAGCTTCCACCCCATTCTCCCCCACGCCAAGGAGATGTCCTGGCTATTTATATGGAAACTTTACCACTAAGATCAGATTGGAGATCCAGATTTTCGTCGCGAAACATCACCACGACCCTCTCTCCCTTTGTGCGCCAAGGGACCTCGACCTCGAGATTCACCATCACTTGTCCAGAAGGAGGACAATATTCCTTGAGTGCCAAAGGTCCGAGCCTTTCCGACGCCAAGTCCCAAGGCTTCCCCCCCCCCTGTTGTTCAAGGAGAACAGCATTAGAACAGCCATTGTTCGTTTTGAGCCCTTCGCCAAGAAACGGTTCTCATCCCCCCCTGTTGTTCAAGGAGAACAGCATTAGAACAGCCATTGTTCGTTTTGTGCCCTTCGCCAAAAAACGGTTCTCATCCCCCCCTGTTGTTCAAGGGAGAACAGCATTAGAACAGTCATTGTTCGTTTTGAGCCCTTCGCCAAGAAACGGTTCTCATCCCCCCCTGTTGTTCAAGGGAGAACAGCATTAGAACAGTCATTGTTCGTTTTGAGCCCTTCGCCAAGAAACGGTTCTCACCCCCCCTGTTGTTCAAGGAGAACAACATTAGAACAGCCATTGTTCTTGAGCCCGTAGACAAGAGACGGTTCTCATTCCCCCCTTTGTTCAGAAGAGAACAAAGTAGAACAGCCATTGTTCTTCAAGCCGTTCGTCGAGTAACGGTTCTCCTTTCCAAGACGCCTCGTCAGGATCCTTTTATCACCCCCCTTCGGCTGGAACTCGCCAGCGGACCGAATATTCCTTCAAGTACCTTCCACTGCACCCTAATGAAAAGTTACGTAAGCCAAACGTCACCTTTTGAGTATTGATCCCTTTTTGTCAATTCTATCCTGTGCTTTAAATTGTTTATCGAACCATCCCATCTCTTTAACTCTATATTTGTTTGACCTTTTTTTAATCCCTTAAATCCTTGGATTAGCCCGAGTCTCCACGACCATTTCCATTCTGTTTGTCAATATTTTCCGTTTTTGTGTTTGCTGATAGTTATTATTAATAAAACTCTATTTTATTAATGATAGCAATATTATTATCCTTGAGCTCAGTTCCACTTCTTAAGCATTTTGAAGATACATAATATCGGCCGCCAGACAGTAAAAACGCACTCTAAAGATAATTAAGGAAGTTCCCTCAACGAATAGTGATATATGGTATATCGTCGGGAGTCATTCTACGACAGGGTATCTTACCCATCTTCTGGTCTATAAAAGAGATTTAGAACAGGTTTAAAATTACAAAAATTATAATGCACACAAAGTTTAAAAATAAATTATTTAGTTAATTGAAATTATGGCAAATCGTTTGAAAACTATTGAAATTTAGATATGGATCAATTATGGGCACTTTAAATATGCATAAATATAACACTAGTTGATACAATTATTGGTTGACACAGATATTAGTCACTAAATGAAGCAGCAATAGTAATAAATTATTTAATAAAATGAAAATGTGAAAAAATCACTTGAAAACTTGACACTAAATATAAATGCTATAAATATGGATAAATATAAGAATATACTAATTGGGGCAATTAATTGGTACACAAAAATATTAGTCACCTTTAGTGGACGGTAAAAGCGGAAAGACTGAGGAAAGATTATAGAGGGAACCGATTAGAGATTGGTAGGTTGTGAAAATATTTTGATTGGTTTATGAAATGAGAAGGAGAAAAGCAGTTGAATCAGAATTTAAATTGGGATTTAGTTGTTTTATAAATAATGATTCGAGAAAGTGCAGGGAAGTGGAGTCCTTTGCATGTCCTATAATTTGAAAGTTTTTGTGGGAAATTTCTGTCTTACATTTAATTGAATGATCTCGAATGGGAGAAGTTTCTTTATTGGTCGAGGTGGAGCCAGTGCGAGAGCTAATACCAAGATGAGAACAGACCCTAGCCCTAAGTGTGCTGACATTTTTATGTCCAACTTTGAAGAAGTTGCTTCGCGAGAATGCCCTCCTGATTTGAAACCGATATTTTACCGTCGTTTTGTTGACGATACGGTTCTAATATTTAAAACAGAACAACAGTCTCTTTCATTCTTTGAATATTTGAATCATCGCCATTCAAATATAAAATTCACAATTGATAAAGAAAAAGATGGAAAATTACCATTTTTGGATTTTCTCATATCACGCTCCTCGCCCAACTTCACCACTTCCGTCTATCGTAAATCCTCCTTTTCTGGTCTCGGCATGAACTTTTACAGTTTTTGTGATATTTCTTATAAGATCAACAACATCAAAACCCTCATTCACCGTGGCTTTCAGCTTTCATCTGATTATTTTCTTGTTCATTCTGAATTCAGTTTTCTCATGGGTTATTTTCAAAGGAATTGTTTCCAGCCCTCACTTGTACAAAAATGTATCCGTCAATTCTTTGATAAAATATACCATCCTCCACAAGAAATTTCCTCTGTCCCCAAGGATGTCCGCTATTGTCTTCTTCCTGATATTGGCCCACTCAACCTACCCTTACGCCGAAAACTTAATAAGCTTTTGAAAAGTTTTTACACGCATACCAACTTCAAAATAGTTTTCCTTAACAACTTTCATATTGGAAAATTTTTCAGAACTAAAGACAGAATCCCACCTAAAATGAGCTGTTCAGTTGTCTATAAATTCATTTGCCCCAGGTGCCACCAGGGGATCTACATTGGCAGCACTGTTCGCTCACTTAGGGCTAGGGTCTGTTCTCATCTTGGTATTAGCTCTCGCACTGGCTCCACCTTGACCAATAAAGAAACTTCTCCCATTCGAGATCATTCAATTAAATGTAAGACAGAAATTTCCCACAAAAACTTTCAAATTATAGGACATGCAAAGGACTCCACTTCCCTGCGCATTCTCGAATCATTATTTATAAAACAACTAAATCCCAATTTAAATTCTGATTCAACTGCTTTTCCCCTTCTCATTTCATAAACCACTCAAAATATTTTCACAACCTACCAATCTCTAATCGGTTCCCTCTATAATCTTTCCTCAGTCTCTCCGCTTTTACCGTCCACTAAAGGTGACTAATATTTTTGTGTACCAATTAATTGCCCCAATTAGTATATTCTTATATTTATCCATATTTATAGCATTTATATTTAGTGTCAAGTTTTCAAATGATTTTTTCACATTTTCATTTTATTAAATAATTTATTACTATTGCTGCTTCATTTAGTGACTAATATCTGTGTCAACCAATAATTGTATCAACTAGTGTTATATTTATGCATATTTAAAGTGCCCATAATTGATCCATATCTAAATTTCAATAGTTTTCAAACGATTTGCCATAATTTCAATTAACTAAATAATTTATTTTTAAACTTTGTGTGCATTATAATTTTTGTAATTTTAAACCTGTTCTAAATCTCTTTTATAGACCAGAAGATGGGTAAGATACCCGAAACGTACTTAATTAAATGAGAAATTTTACATGTCTCATTTTGGGATTTATCCTCAACCTCAAAATAAGCCTTCTTAGAAGCAAACCTATAGAATATATATATATATATATATATATATATATATATTTTTATATATATATATATATATATATATATATATATATATATATATATCTATATATATATATATATATATATATATATATATATATATATATATATATATATATATGAACGGGAAATCACATAACACTTGCTTTAGATGCTTAATAACTAAAGATGATACACAAGCAATTTCGTCCTTTTAACAGACCAAACTAGGATCAAACATAGATTAAGAAAGAAAAATGAGAGAGACAGAGATAGTAAACGGATACCCTCTAGATACGCTTAGAAGATGTGGATGACTTTATCTATTGCAATACTTGGCTCAATGGCTAATGACAACTCTAATCAGTATTAGTTTAATGTGATCTATGAGAAGCAATTCATTGTTTCTAATAATGCTTCAATATTTTATGACCTGAAAATGTAGTTTTTTTAGAAGTTTGACTTAGTTGGTAAATTATCTATTTTCTTTGTGCTATGCCACATATTCAACCCTTTTGCAATTGCACTTTCTAGTCCAGATTCCTCCAGACGGGTTCTTCTCGATTCAGGTGATTTCCCTGGTAGACTCCGAAAAAGCTCAGGATGCCTTAGTTTTCCCGTAATTTTCTTGCCAGTTCTTCCATCAAAGTACGTTTTTTTCCATTGTTTAACATCTGACAAGAAAGGCATAGCTCAGAGACCTAAAAATCTTTCCCTAGATAGATTAGTGCAAAACTGAAATGTGCTAATATGAGTCAATATTTCACTTGTATATCTAACTTATATACTCGAGTTAATATCTTCTCAGTGATGGATAGTATTGGTCTATTGATTATATGATGCAAACTGGAATGAGGGTATGCATATAACAAAAATCTATTTGTCCTTCTATACGAAATATGTCGTTTTTGAATCTTAGGTGTAAATGATAAAAGAATAGAAGTAAGTGCAGTTTATCATTATAGCATAAATCTTTTACGTTTCTATAGAGTATAATCTAATGACGAAAAATCGTGTAACATATTTAAGGCAGCGGTTTATTACATACTTTGCTGTGCTTTGTGGGAGTAAACTGGTCTTGTTTTTTAGCATGCACTATTTATAAAACAAAAAAAATGTGCACTTTTGTTCCTCCTTTATAATTTCCTCTGCATTTCACCCCAGACAACATTTTACATTTTACCATGGTATATGTCTCATTTACAAAGCAAAATAACACCACATAATGATATATACCTATAATATAAGTAGACCAAAGCGTGACCTTCATTGGTCAAAGCAAATGGAACATTACTCCTTAGTGCCAGTGGGGAGTGAAGATTGAGGAAGAGCCCTTCCTTGGTCTAGGTCATAGCGTGTGACGTCCTATCTTCCACGTCTCTTTTCCAGGGAGAGGCTACAACAGTGACTAGCAGGAAACTGGAGTCAGTAGTTTTTGGACGTCAAGGGAGCTGTGGATGGCGTGTCCATACATGATTTAGCTTAAAAAGTTGCGATATGTCTCAACGTGTGTTTATTAGTATCAACGTTATTATTATTAGTTTTTCTATAAATAATATTTAAAACAATAGTAGCAAAAATAATCGTAATGTTATTTCGAAATTAGGCTATACTACTTTTGTGTGTTATCAACACTGTATCATGAAAGAAAGGTCAATGTTACCATTGACCTATTACTCTCCTCCATACATCTTGGGTAGCTGAATGCAAGAAAGGCCATTCACCATAGTGGCCTTTATAGCACGAATATTCCTGATTTATTACTGACTTAGGCTCAAAATATAGTGTTCATTTGGCGTCCTTAACACACAGACGACACTAACCTTTAATCATTTACTGTATTTCGGCTGATCTCGAAAATAGGCATTTTATGACAATGGTACTTCTTTTCCTGGGCCCAAGAATCTTAACACATGTGCACACATGCGTACAGATAAATATCTCACTCGCCTATTCATTTGCTTTCAAAACCGACAGCCATAAACATGTCCACCTCAATTTAAACATAGTCATTTTACGCATCTATCTGTATATACATTGTCATTCTACACGAATACACTTACATTCATCTTTTATACACATATACATTTCTATTTAAGACGTACATTCATCTCTCTATCACATCCATCACATTTAGAAAGCTGCAACTACCCATTCTTATTCTTATACACCTCTACATACACCAAATCCATTGAACGAGGGCGATGTATTGTCATACATATACACGTATAGTCGTATACGCCAAAGCGCTTACATGGTGTAAACACGCTGTCCGCGTCCTATGCAAGACGTGTGGTGGTGGTAAGGGATGTGTGGCTTCATTAATGTCAATTGTGTTGGTTGCTAATGACGTTAGTTAACTCGGTTACGGCGACCCGCCGCCTGGCGTTCATAAGGCGGTGGTGGCGGCTCAAGGGGGGCGTTCGTTTAATTTGCTAACGAATCTGGCTCCTTCTTTGCCCACGGGAGCACAGGGGAAGCGAACGAAATGAGCAGCTTCCTTCGCCGCTTTACAGATCCAAGTCATGGGAGATGAATTCGTGGGTGAGTAACACTAAGTTGTTGAATAATGTATTATTACACCTTTGTCGTATAAATGACGATACTTTTTACTTTTTTGAACGGAAAACTGGCAATAAATATTTGTTCTATATATTTTTTTTAAAAATTTAGTAAAATATCGATTTTTTTTAATTGGTAATCATATGTACATGATCCTAATTTAGGTACATCTCAAAGAATCTGAAGTGACCACGAACTAAAATGTTTTTTATATTAGAAGGGTTTACCCGAAATCCAGTCCCTCCACTTGGCTATATATTTTCGCATGGGACTTTATTAAAAAAATATAAGCGCTCTAAAGATGACATGAATAAATGATAAAAGCACAACAAAAGTAGAAAATTAAAGATAATATAAAACAAGTTTTATTTGAGTTCAAGAGTTATCAAAGTTAAATCGAAAGCTATATAACAATAAATATTGAAAGCATTTAAATAAGAAAGCGTTCAAAATATTTGGAAATTATGATGTACGTTGCAGATATATAGAACAAAGTTAAACACTGGATAACGTGTAGTAAATAACTTCACTTTTTCGAATAATTTAAAAATAATATTTTCGAGATACAAGAATGGAGGGAAAAGTTTGATGAAGAAAGCCAAGTAGATTCAATTTCAAACTTATTTTTTTTATCTAAATCTAAATATACAGAACTAAAATCAACCCGCAAAATGCTGATAGTTATAAAGAAATGAATATAAGTATATATACTCACAGCCGATTTATATTCGCTAGAATATTTGAGATGTAAGAATAATCCTTTTTTACATAATAGCCTTACTGTTTTATTAGTAGTGCTTATGTGGCAGCATGCGGGGATGCATAAAACAAGAGAGAATTATTCGATATAATTACGCAGTAACTGTTCGAAATTCTCTCGGAATAACGGCGGTGTGAAAACGTATAACGAATAAACAGAGCGACCAAATTACTCGCCAAAGCCTCGCAATTTCAAATTGATTCGAGTTTAATTTAAACAAACTTTCATTTCTCACTGTATTTTGCAAAATAAATATATGTTTTCTAATATCCTTTAGTTTCCGTTTTTATGTTGCATTTACAGGGTTTTTATTATGTATAAATCTTTCATGAGTGTGAAAGAATGATGAAATAAATCCAGCAAACCGAAGAAACAGAAAAACAGGATACTGTTTCTTCGGAAAAAGTTATTTCCTAATTCGCAAAAATTCCGTACAGGGCTGGGACTCGAACCAAGCACAATGGGGCAGCGAGCAACCGCTTTGATTTCAATTAAAGCGCCCTTTAGGCCACTCAGCTACGCGGAAGACAAAAATCTTCTGAATAAACAAGCTTTTATTATATGTGAGGGTCTTATGTCCGTAGGAACGAGAAATTTTGTACCTTTTTTGTGCATACTTTGGTGGAAAATATGCAGTGTCAAACTAAAATTTTGGTAGTTCTAGCATTAATTAAAGATCCTATGCCAATATAAGGAAGATGATATGCTTTTAAGCTATAGGATTAATGCCTTGGTACCTTTAGCTAGCAATTCGTTGGTTTTGTAAGCTAGTAGTTAATGCCTGCCTTTTTTAAATTATAAAAAAGGTGTTTGGATACACCATGAAGTGTCTGACGTACAATTTACATTGCGTGAATAGTTCTTCATCCACATACATAACCTCTAAATACAACATTAAACGCAAAAAAATAATGGCTTGATCAGAAACAAAGCCGAAAAATTTCTAATCCTAGACTTAGTTTCAAACAGTAGAAGGCTATGTTTGTCCTTAGGGTAGATGTAAAAGAAGTTATTCATTATGAGACCCTTAATGAAAATCAAACATTTACTGCAAACCTGTGTTCAATAATAGCTACGATTAAATGTAGTTCGTGAACAGAATAATCCTTGACTGGTCAGCCAAAATGACCTCTTCCCTAGTCATGATAATGGAAGCCCAAAAGTAATGAAATATGTGAAAAGGCTATAAAATCATATATTTCAACAAAACAGAAGGAATTCGTTAATTGGGGTATCTACAGTTTATTAAAATGATCATTGTTAATAATGATGAAACAGAACCCACATATTTATGAAAGATCCCAATGATAGGTCATTATAAGCCATCCACCATTTACTCGACCTGAATTGGGACTTCATGCGACAGTTAGTACTATTCGACATGGCCCAACTTCACTCTTATAGAAGGGTATTTCCATTCGAGTAGGGGCAACAGAATCTGCATTTGTCAAGCAATGGATTACGTTTTGTTTAAGCTGTTTTTCTCCCTTTGTTTTGAACTGCGACTTCTTATAGCGATTTTAATCACCTTCGCGTTTGACATCCACAATAAAATCAATAAATAAACTGATAATCGCCCCCCAAAAAGGATGGTATCCAAAGTATTATCCTGTTAATCAACTTAGATATTCTTCTACCTATGAGGTGTAAAGCAATGGAAACTAGGCGAATCTATTCAATATCACTGGAGATTAAATATCTTTGATAACATAATATTCCTGACATTCTTGTCTTGGGTTTAAAAAATCTAACACAAGAAGCATATTGCATTCACTATGGGTAGTAAAAGGGCATTTTATATATTATGGAGAGTTAGTTTGCCTTTAGAAAATCATCAGAAAACGTCTTTGGATTGTACTTCAGTTTTGCATTTGATTACTAATTCATAAGTAAAGTATATACATACAATAGATTGTAATTGATGATAAAGCTCTGGGATTTTAACTCAGTTCCCTCCCTAGCAGTATATTTTCAAATATATGTGCAAGATGATGTGGAGATTAGTACTTAAGAAATGTCGTGTCTGGTGTACGGTTGAGTAGTGTTCTTTGATCCTTTCTGTTTATACCCTTCACAAAAGTTTGGAGCATGGGTTAGAAAATTAGCTACTTTCATATGTTGATGATGCCATCTTGACCTTTGTTATCCCTTATGCTAATAAGAAACAGTATTCGAATATAGATATTATAATAATTCTTAATAGAGGCATAGTCTGGGGGTTAAAATGAAACCCTCCAAGACAAAATCCATGTTTTTATTGGTCTACAACTCTTTTCACCCTGATTTAGCTATTCACCACATTTGAACCCACTTGACTTCTTTATGAGGTCATTTCCAAAATGAAGTATACAATAGAAGACCTACATCATTCGCACAATTAAAGAACACATTTGAAGAATGTATAGAAATATCCCTAAAATCATTTCAGTGGATAAAGGACCGCAGTGGAGCGTGGTTGTAAATAGTCGACAATTCGAGCATTTGCGTATTTAGAATATCAATTATCTTGATATTGCATATTTTACCTATAAAATGATATAAATATCAACTAAACTATATATATATATATATATATATATATATATATATATATATATATATATATATATACATATATATTAGAAGAAGAACTAATAATATAATTACACTCTTATTTCTTCAAGAATATTTTTATGATAACAGGATTGTCGTGGTAGGACATTACATTATATCAATACCATATTATATCTTTGGGAGAGGACCAATAACTTGGAAGCGAACCGAAAAAAAGAACGGAAAACCACGCGTTCAGACGGGCTGAGTAACGAGAGAGTGCAACGAGGTCAGGCAAATTATGGACGATGGCAAAGCTTAAGGTTATTTAAAGAGACTTGTACAAAAATAGAATTTTATTTACACAAAAAAATAATAGGAGAATTGAAGGGTAAAATTAACTCAGAGAATTAACCGGCAAAACGGCCAAAATCACATTAATAAACGATTAACTCAATTGGGTTACTGAAAGGGGGAGGGGGGGGGGCTTACAGATGTCTTCTGCTTTTGAGGTGATGCCGCTCGAACTTCAAAGCGGTAGGTTGGAGTGATGACGGTTCTCCAAAAGCAAGTGTGGGGGGGGGGGGGGGGTAACTTCCGGTCCAGGGGAGAGAATTTCGGCTACCCGAAATGAGTTGGGCTTCGACAGGAGTTGCTGAGAGAAGTCGGGAAAATCAATCGGGGCGATATTTCAGTGGAATTACCTCACTAGCTGGGACTAATTCCAATACAAAAAATAATCGAGCTGTCACTTTGTTTTGTTGATAGAACTTGACTTGGAACCATGGGGAAATATTCTGGGTTCTGCGCGAGACTTCTCAACTCTGTGTGTCTTCCGGGGAGTCGAGCGTTATTTATATCCGAGGCTCTCCTCGGAGTTGGGGGTTAGCGGGAAACAGCTCTACTCTCGAAGGGCCTCGAATCTTCTGGCAGAACTATTTTAGCCCGCATAAAGGTGAATCGTGGGGGACTCAATTCGAGGCCCGGCTTTAGTCCTAGCCGGGCCTTTTCCTGCACATGGAAGTTCCTTTCTGCTAAAGATCTTCCACGTGGGGATTTCCTCGCAAGGATCAATTATAGAAAGTCCAGGCAATAATTTATAAACCTATTTCTTGTAATATTTGTCCACTTTGTCTCAGAGGATGATACGTGCCGTATCGAAACGTGTCATTGTCATAAAATATTGTAGAAAGTATATATATTAATCACGTCAGATTTTATTGAAAGTAACGGAAAAATTTGTATTAATAATTTTCTTCTCAATCCTCTTGATTTGTCGAATATTCGCCTTCTCTTCTTGGTTCAATTCATGAATAAGCTCGCACCTTTCGAGGATTGATACGAGATTACTCTTTTATTTCTAAAATACAAGGGTAATGAAAGCGGAAAGAAGAGTTGGAAGAGATATATAAAAAAATGGAAGATAAAGAAAATGTTGAGTACATAAATTTACAAAATTTATGGCAAGTTATGTAAAAGTAAAATTGAAAATTTGAAATTATCACAAGATTGAAATTTGAATTTGAAGTAACGGTTTGTTGAGGAAGTTCTGAGAGGGCGGGACGGGGGAAAGTCAAGTCAGGAATAAATGTTGCCGCTGAGAAAGCGAAGGACTGAATGAGGTCTTCCGCCCTGCGGAGTCTTCTGTATAGGCGAAACCTAATAGGCCCTGCAGGTCGTCAAATCGACGAAAGTTTCTGGAAGGTGCGCGAAACAGTGTCCGCGGCGTTTTTGCGACTCCTTCGGAGAGGTGTTAGAGTATTGACCGAAGAAGTTTACCTCTTCTTGCGTTGAAAATTGCAGGCTGATTGCCTGAAGGTTTGCATTTTAAGGAAGGTAGCAGCAAATAAATATACTTTATACGGTATTATTTTATTACACTGACGCGTTTAGAGCAACACCAACTCTTTCAACCACTTGATGTATTCCTCTGTATTTAATCTGAGGCTCATAGGTTTGATAAAAAGGAGGCATAAAGTGGTATTATCTACTGAAGACCCTAAACACATTGATGTAGATCTGGGGCTTGGTTTTCAAGGCTCTCAGTACATCATTGGGGACAGAGCACGCCAAGCGTGTGTTTTACTAGTCCACCATCCAAGAATGGTAGAAATTCTTCTCGACTGAACATCACCTAAGCATGTCAAGCATGAGAGCATGATTCAGGTTGGTCACAAGTTTCGTAGCCCGTTCCTTTCACTTGTTCTTCATCTTCTGCGACAGAATCTATCTCTCTCTCTCATCTTATATGGCTAGCAGCATATTTTTTCATTCGGGAACATAAAGGAAATTAAATAAGCCTTAATATAGGGAACGTATGCTTAGAAAGCCACTAGAGAATGACCAAGGGGAAAAAATGGATTGGTTCAAGAGGGAGAGTGTATGCTGGGGGGCTTCTGGGGAAATATTGCGTAGTGTAGTTGCGAGAAATAATCCTCAATGACGGTTAGCATAGCTATTTTTAATATTAAAATGTGCCAGATTTAGTAAGAGGAAGTCAGTGAAAGTTTCACGAATGATTTATGAGATGCAGGGCGTGTGACATTAAGCACCACAGGAATGGTAGGAAATGGTCATGGGAGAGATAAGTCACAGACGTTGTGTGTAGGAGAGAAAGAAGTAACTCAAGGGAAGAAAGAAATAACTTGGGGAAAAACAATGAGGGGATGAATAGGAGAAATCAGTGATGTAAAGAATTAATAGAGGAATTGGGAAGTTAGAGTCAAATTAAAAACAACGAAGCTAAACATGCAAAGAGGAATTGAGACAAGGCTAAACATAACTGGGTGCTTCTATGTTACCTCACATTGCCTCGAAGAGGCTAGAGATGGGGGAAATGTCAGATCGTAAAACCTTCCTAGTTTAAGTGTTTTTAACTATCATTTCTTACAAACGGTTGCAGTCAGACATTAATTTATACTAACACAAGTACCATTCGCGCCCTTCAAGGAATTTTACACTCCAAATTCTTACTCTTAACCAATATATAATCTTTGAGGTTATTAAATTCTCGTTCACTTTCTTTTTAAGCTCATATTCCCATTCTCTTATCCTTCATAGGCACATTAGGTGTATTGTAGGCTCCACTAAGGGTCATCAAATCTGACCTTGGGAATCGAACTCTGTAAACAACACTGATGAAGCTAAGAACACAAATTTTTATTTCACAATACACCAAAGATATGCAAAATACCACAAGAAAACACCCGTCTGCTCTTTCTCCTCTTACTCCTTCTCTTCTTCATCCTCCTCCTCTTCCTTATAAGTAAGTATAAATTGGTATGCATCTTTGCCATTTAAAGGAAAATATGTAAGAATTAGAGTCGCGAAAATCTTTAGCGTGCCCTTCATAAATATGTATGTATATACAACAGACGTTGATTTACTTTTATTACAGTGAAACTAAAGGCTTCATTGGTTCGAATGAATTTTAAGGTACTTAAAATGAATTTAGTCTCACATTTTGGCACTTCCTACATCATGCAGCTGACACCTTGACGTAGGTATATTTACTATCACACAGAAGAAAAACTGGAAACACTCAAGCTCAGCAGAGGGGCCTCATGAATAAGGGTATAGCCGGAAATGAACTCAAGCCTCGTCTCTGAATTCCTGATACTGAATCGCCCTTCCACAACCGTTTCGAGTAAGCCTCGATTTTAAATTTCCCTTTACTCCTTTCCAGGTGATGTTGGCTCAGCAAGTACACAGTGAGAACTACTTCGCTGTCAAGTGCCTTAAGAAGGACGTCGTTCTTGAAGACAACGATGTGGATTGCTGTATCATCGAGAGGAAAGTCCTGACCTTGGGGACGAAACATCCTTACTTGTGTCACCTATTTTGTTCTTTTCAAACGACCGTAAGTCCTCTTCTTTATTTTCTTTGCTAACTTTATTCCCTAATAGTTATAAATTGCTTATATACTTGCTCCGTTTCAACATTGGTTTCACTCTAACAATTCTTGATTGTCCACTTCTTTTACTCCCCCTGCAAGGGAGTGGATGCTGGAGGAGCCGATTGCCCTCTCGACCTAAGTGCCATAAGAGAAACTGGTGCTCTCTCTTTCTGTCTCTGTTCGTCTTTTCTCCCCTCCTTTTAATCTTCCACTATCTTCCTCACGCCTGGAAAGATCCGACAAAGGGTAAAAGAGGGCGTTATCTTTTTTAAATTATAGACTCCTTCCACTCCGATTTGATTGCGCTTATCTATCAGATTGATTAAATTCCTTGTTCGTCTGAGATTGTATGCTCACCTTTTATGTTGTTTTCATCGAATCATTGTCTTTACTATTAAATTTTTTTCAGCGAATAATTTAACCTTTGAAACGCGGATCATTATATTTTTATCTTTTGAGTGAGCTCTCTAAGACATTGCTGGCAGGACCGAGCTGCCTTTCTTACCTTGTGGGAAAGTCGTAAGAGCTGCAAAGTAGGACACCCACCGGGACACAATGTCACCGTTAGTCTTAAGATACCTTAGCTATATTCCTTCTAGATATCTCTTTTTCGGCATTTTCCCCATAATTTATACGAGCCCCTTTTAATCTAGATATTTGCCCGGCTGCTAATTTAAAGCCTAGTCGTCGACCAGCTTCCGTTAACTCCTCCCTGAGTTATTGCCGAGAGGAAAGATGGACGTCACCTCATCTCTCTCCTGGCTTCTGTTTTGGGATAGTGTTTTTTACATGCTTTTATTCTCTTCAGCCCTTTCCATTTTAATTCATTTTCCTTCTTCGCTATCTCCCTTTGCATTGGGCTGTCAGCTGTAGCTGACATCTCTAGGATTACGTGCTCTCTCAACCTCAACGCCCTTAGGTGGCCCTGTGACTAATCTTCAACACATTTTAACTTCTTCTATCTTCACCACCTTCTTCGCAGATCTTACCCTGCCAACTTTCGGCTAGAGACGCCATCGTTGATTTTCCCATAAAATAAATCAGGAAAGATATTAGCTTGGGCAGACACAGGGTGCTCAAAATATAGGAATTTATTAACATTGAATTGATCGTGTTTAAATAAATAACACCTTAAATGTTTCGCCCATTTGATTCCTAGGAATTTCGGAGATTAAATAGGGTTCCTTTAATCCATCTTTCAGGTAATCCGATCCCAAAGTGATATTAATAGAGAGATTCCAATCCTGACGACGCTCGATGTTGAGCAGGAAGAATCAATTATGTCACAACCCATAGAACGTTGTGGTTCTTCTGTCCTCAACCTCATTAAAGCCGAAGTATGGAAGATTGCATTGTTATCTTTCGGATAGGTTTTATCAATGAAGCTCTTCCACATGATTTATTAACCAGACGTTCTTGAAGAATTATTGTGATTTAAATTGGCTGTGAAATGTGATGTTTCAGTTGTGCCACTTTAGTGGTAGTTTTATTACAGTTTTGTCATACAAATTATGTAATCTTATTGCATGATTATCCAGTAATGCTATTTTTTATTGTTTCTTCTAGTGATTTTCTGTTCACTATTTTGATAATCAGATAAAAATCTATGAAACTGGTCTTCAGGAAAATGGGAAAGCTAAAGATTTGTTAACATAAGTTCCAACTATTTTTACTCCAACGATCACCAAGTTTCGGTTCTGAGACTTCATACAGTGCCCGCAAAAAAATCTATACATTTTCACCGCAATAAAAATCTATAAACGAGATTTATTGTTTAGATTTCACTTGAGTTTCTGCAATAGAAGTTGGCAGAGCTAGTGATAATGCCGCATGCTAGACTCTGACCCACTGCATATTTTTCCAACACAACACGGTTTACTGAGCTGCCTCTGCTCGGTGAAGAATAATTGATTTACGTTGATCCTCAGTGACATTTTTGGAACTTAATAATCAAATTTTCCGCCCTATATAATTCCTACAAGTAGTCAGAATGTGTAGAACTAAATTATCAGTGGAAGAGCATAACAGTGCCTTGGCTCTATTAGAACAAGGCTTGTCTGTGATACGCGTAGCCGAAGAACTGAAAGTCACGAGGATGGAAATTTACAACCTGAAGACACCTGCTGGATCAGTACCAACTAGCACCGTACCACCTAGAAAGCCGGGCTCTCAGGCCCCTAAAAAGATTTCTCTTCGCACGGACAATATCCTCAAGAGAGAAGTGATATCAGATTCTGCCATAACTGCCGTAACCATCAAAGAAACTAATCCTGAACTCCTAAAAGGTATCTCAGTACGAACCATTCAGCACCGCCTGCAGAAGGATCCCCAAAATGCCTACTCGTAGTGCCGCTAAGAAGCCAATGCTAACTGAAGCTATGAAGAAGAAACGGTTATAGATCTTCAACAGGTACAAGGATTGGATCTCAAATCAGTGGTAAAAGGTGAGGTTTAGTGATCAGAGCACCTTCGGTCTGTTAAGGGGCTGCTTCAAGTTAGTCCGTTGTCAGAGTAATGCATCCCATTACGACCCGCGGTACACAATGAAGACAGTGAAGCAACCTGACTTTGTTATAGTATGGGGTCTTTTTAGTGGTAATAAGGGCAGAGGAGCAATATATTTCCTTCCTAAGAGCCTAACGATGATAGAAAGTAATTATATCGACGTGTTAATGGAGCACATGTGCAGTTTTGGGACATTCACGAGTGCGACTTTTTGATGCAGGATGGTGTCACTGTCCACAAGTCAAAAGCAGTGAAAAAGTGCCTTGAAGATAATAATACCTGTTTTTGGAGTAGCTAGAAAATTCGTCTGACCTAAATCCCATCGAAAATGCCTAGAACCTTATGAAAAGTAAGCTTGAAAAACCTCGACCCGCCAGCATTACGTAACTGAAGGAGGTTCTTAAGAAGCATTGGGTCACCATTGACGTTTCTTACTCCTCCAACCTCTCCACTTCGATGACCAAGCGACTTAAGATGATGCTCACGAGAAAGGGCAACATGACAAAGTACTAGTTGTAAGTTTAAAGTGAAAATAAAATACATGAATGTTGCATTTTTTCGTTTTATTATCCACAAATTCTTAATGTATAGATTTTTTTAGCGGGCATTGTACCTACATATGTAGAGTGTATAACTTACTTTAAAAAGAAAAAGCTTATCAATAAAGGATTAATTTAAAAAAAAATAAATATTAGGTTGTCAAAAAATTAATGCCGTTTTGAGAAGAAATAAACATACGCATTAGAGTTGTTTAAATTGTTCCAAATTTTCTGCAAGATGTTTAAAGTTAACTGTAGAAATGCCGTGGCCTTATTAAATATAGTGATGCCTAAACCCTTTATGTTACAAAATTGTTAATGAGTCCTACATGAACTGTTAGTAATACAACGTGAATAGTGTATCTCCTCTAATCCATTGTAACTTATAGACTACTGTCAGAATTATTATCGATTTTTCCCCAATTTGACGTTTTCTTCAAAAACACCAGTGAAACCAATTTAATTGATTGCAAATTGATTTATTTTATGCACCAAGATTTAAACTAAAAAAAGGCTGTAAAATGTGATCGAAAACGAAAAACAACTCCAAGAACAAATCTAAAATTGAGATACCAGGCTCCTAAGAACAGAAGAACATCTTGCAGGAAGATTTATATTGAGCTGGTAGCAAAAGGATTAGTCTTGCCCAAAGAGCAGTAAATGACAGGGTTTTAGAAGCTCGATTGAAATCATATCGCCCGAGGAAGAAGCCTCTACTCACAGGAACAATAAAGAAAGCACGCTATTCCGGGGCAAAGAATCAGCTTGAGTGAACTTCAGAACAATGGGGAAAGGTTAAAATTACACATCTAGCTAACAAGTTACCTGTAATTTATAAAAAAGCGTTAATACCTACTAACTGTAACAATGCAGCATTTTGGTAATGGCTCCAATCTTTTCAAACCATAAAGTTTATTCGATGACTCATTACTTCAATGGTTTTTCCAATACTTCTATGGCAGTTCAACTACTTATGTTGTATTTTCTACTATTGCAGGTAGTTTTCTCTGATGAATTAACCATTGCAGTGCTAGATGACTGCGTGCAGTATAAGAAGGCGACTTGGAGAAGAATTCTTGGCTGAATGTCTGAGGAAAACAATAAAGTTTCCAACGATAATCATGGCGTGGGGAGCCACTTCGGTGCAGGAAACAAGTCGTTTGCACATTGTTGAGAAAGTTATAAACCACCCAAAGTATATAGAAGTTCTTAAAGGTCGTTTACTGCCCCAAATATGGGAATGGTATGGTGCCAGTCCTTGGATATTAAAACAAGACTCGGCCACATGCCATACAAAAAGAATCAGTGAAGGCATTGTGGGCACAAAAATGGAGTTCAGCTACTTACATGCACGGAAATTCCCTTAACATGGATCCAGTTGAGAGTTTATGGTGTGTGTTAAAGATAAAATACACACAGAGCTCATTACAACCAAATTCCAACTCATGTTCCACCTCATTGAAGTTTGGTTCAGATCTAAGCGAATCAAAGAAAAGTGACCAACATTGATCAATTCCATGCCAAGACGTGATAAAGCACTCATTGATACTAAGGGTGGTCAACCTCTGAGTAATAAATGTAGAAGACTTATTACTGTGATAATGTGTCAAAATAAATCTATTTGCAATCAATAAAATTAGTTTTATTAGCATGTTTTAGGAAAATTTAATTTTTGGAAAAATCCATAACTATTCCTCCAGTACTGTAATACTACTGTATGTTCAACAAATGCAACGTTAAAATGAAGCTGCTCAACATAAAAGTTCACATCAGTCAACTGTAAGTTTGTCCTCCTACTTCATAGCAGTGTACATCCACATGCTGCACGATTTTCGCATGAAACAATTAATGAATTATCATTTGTCTAGCTCTTTATAATATCACGTAAATTATACATTTTATTTTGATATACAAAAGATACAAAAAGATATAAATTCTTATATTTCATTAAACCAGAATATATTATTAAGGGAGAGTCTCAGCTTAGTTAAACGAGGGTAAAACAAACTGTCAATATTAATGACAACTACTTTGTAGAATAATTGATTTTTTAAATATTAAAAATAATTTTTATCTCTCTTAAAAAAGACTAATTTATTGACAAACTAATAAAGTCGATCAACTAGATAGCGTTTTGCATCATGAATCACAATTGAAATGAACTCCACAAGACCAATATTATTTTAATTATTGTCTTTATACAATCTAAGTAAGTTTTTCCAATAACCATAGAGGTGGAAGCTCTTATCTCTCCTTTGGCTTTTCTGGCGGTCATCCTGTGCGGATAAGTCTATTTATTTTATGAATGAACCGCAATCGCTTGCAGATGCTTAATTTCCCACGCACGAGGGGCAATTTTGAACATTTTTAAGCCTCGCTGACTTATCCGATTCCCATTTTCTGGCAGTCTACCAACGAGAGGCCATTAAATTTACACACTCAAAGAAATATCAGCAATTGATTATGGCCGGCGCCCTTATGTATGTATATGTAAAGCATAGTACATTTATCAACCTGGAAATTTGATATATGTAAGCCATTAAACAATTCTTTCAGAGTTGTATTTATTATACTGATCTTTTCAACATACAATGGTATACCTTGTTAGGAATTAAGTATTAAAATATGAAAGGTGATTTAATGGAAATCTTAATTAAAATAATATGGCCTCGGTCTACTTAAACAAAATCGAGAAACGGGTATAACAGAGGACGGCGTTTTCTGAGGATATGTTTTCGTTAGTTTTCATTTTTTAGTACATATATTGACCATATATTTGATAATGAGAGGAGAGAAAGAGAAATCAAAGAAAAATATGTAGATAAACAGAAATAATGAAAGAGCATGGCAAGGACTGTTGAAAGAAAATTCCCCAACCTCAAAACTTAGGACCGGGCGTCTTTGTTATAAACCTACATGAAAAGTTTGTACATAAATTTACGACACCCAGAAGTACGAACAAGTTACTACAAGTAGCAAAGATATTCAAAAGTGCAAACTAGTTTGTAAAATGACAACATTTGACGAATAGCGGTGCTAATTGACCAATTTGAACAAGATGAACCCGAATTAAAATCGAAATCATTTTATATATAGAATACAAACCTTAATCTAACCTAAACAAAGCTAATTCTAATCAATGACACAAATACTGAAATACTCTTATTCTAATTTCTCAAGAGTGGTTCCGTGCCAACAGACTCATCCATTTTAGTCGAGTTATTTTCAAATTTACCAATATTAACAATGGGGATCTAGTTTTGCGCATTTGAAAAAGAGCTGCTCTTGGATGAATTGGTACATATTATTCAAAAGTTCTGTAAAATACACAGCCACTCAGAGTACGTTAATTTCGTACAAAAGACCAGGTACATAAATTCGAACAAAATTCGTGCAAAAGCATTGGCACTGAAAAGTACGACCAAGTTCTTACAAAATCACAAGCAAACAAAACCGCGAACTTCGATCTCCAGGTGAGGTTAAAAAGGAGAATGGATCATCGGGGCAATAGAAAAGCATGTAAAGGAAAGTTACAGGAGAATTAAAGAGAGGTAAGAGGCAGAATGTTAATTTAACATCATCAAAGTTTATGATATAGTTCTTACAAGGATTCACTCACACATACCGAATATGCAGTTATTTGTGAAGAAAAAAAGGATGGTTTACTGGCACTAGATGAAAAAATGTAATTTTCTACAGTGATGTGTCTGCTGTGTTTGCTAGTACATATGTATAGAGGAAATACGAAAACTTTTCCACGACCCACCGTCCATAATGACAAAGTTGCAAACCTCGATGGCAATTTCAAATGAAATTACGCTTGCGTAATTTCCCATAATATCCAAATTGCAAACTGAACAGCAATTTTCATGCAAATCAAATGAAGAGTTTAATTTTCCCTGCATTTTTTATTCGATGCTGCAAGTGAATTCGTTTCTTTTTGCTTTTATTTTCTTCGAAAAAAAGAGCTTGTTAAAATAATAAAATAGTCATTAAAAGTCGTTTTCAAAGTGTTAATTGTAATTAGATTTTGCATCAATATTAAGCAAACGCTTTCATATCAAGGCTATAGCATTTTATGAGAGTATACATGCATGTGATCGTTTATATGATAAAAGCTTCAATTATTCATTCAATTTGAGTTTAATCGCCCCTATAATAGGATGAAGGAAAGTGTAATTTTTTCCAGACTATTTCTCATTTTCCATAACGAAAACGAAGCGTGGAATCTTCAATTATAAAAAAGGTTTTTCCATTTCCAATAAGTTTTAGAATTTCTTTGCATTTTTATAGATATATTGGAGGTATGTATCGAATTTCCTGATGTTCAAAAATGCACCAGGGTTTATAATAAATATCTTAAAAGAAATAAAAATAATTTTGGAACGGGGAATAAAAAGTATTCCGTAAAATTTACACTTTCACATCCACCGAGTTGATGTGAATGAAACCTAATAGCTACGAACCACCTCTTAGAGGTAAAAGAAATTTATTACATATGGAAATATAAAACATTCTTTTGATGGTTACCATTAGAAATAAAATATGGAAGTTGGCAAATATGAAGATTCCAGAGTAAGATTTTAGATGGTAAATTCCCAGGCAGAAAGGAATCAAATCTTTCGTCTCTTTTAAAATCTCTGGTGTGAGATTGACATATATAACTTTTTAAAAAGTAATTATATAGGCTAAAACAATATCAATTCTCTTCTTAACTATATTTAATCAAATGCTTTCATCACTTGAATGATAAATCATTCAATATCTGATTATATTTGTACGTGAAAAGTTTAAAAGCGATCGCTCTGCTAAATTTTTTTTCAAAATAAGCTTGAAGCGTTTATTTCTAGCCATTGCTCGTTTATCTTGTTACAATAAAAAATCATATTTTATATTAGTGAAAACGTTTAGTATTTTAGAATCCAATGAGGTGATAACTTAAATGACGAATTTGTCATGAAATTGAATGAAGATCTCTCAGTCTGATTTAATTTTATTTTTTTCTAAATTCAAGGATTATTAAACCCCACTTAGAATATTTGGTTCAATTTTTGGAAACCAAAAATTGAACCAAATATTCTAAGTGGGGTTTAACAAGCGATTTATATAATGGCAAAATAATATATTTTTTTAATTTAAAATAATACTATGGCTATGGAACCCGGAAGGTTGTTTGTTTCTTTAATGCTACAACAACCTCTTTTGAAAGTTTAAGGCCATTCTAAATGAATCTATCTAAACCTTTTATCAATGGAACCGTCTGGGATTATTTTTTGACATTTCCACTAGTCTAAGTTGTTTTATAAATTTACTAGATCATAACGATTCTTTTGCTCTATTTCCCAAGTTTATATTATCTAAAACTTATAAATTTTGCCTAATAAGTTACTACCAAGATGGTTAATATAGTTTAGGAAAAATTATTGATCAATATATGATTCCTGAAAGACACATTTAGTAATCGATGCCCAGCGTGATTTAATCTCATTTATCAACTTTCTCTTCCTGCAGTCGACCAACCAGTTTTAGACTAATTTAACTGCCTCTTCTTTTATACAGTTCGGAAAAAATATAACAAGTTGGTTAAACATTAACGCTACCTCTGAGAACCAGAACTTACCAATGAATAAAATCGCCCTAAAATTTCCACAATATGTTTTAAGATACAGTTTGAAAATCGGAGTTTGCTTGGCTTCTTTAAATTCATCATGTAAATATTCCTTCATTAATTGCTTTGTTAAATATTGCGACAAAAAGATTTTGTAGTGGGGTTTTGAATTCTTTAACGTGAATTGATATACTTTTACGGGACCTAGTGCATTTGATATTTTTATTTTATTCATATCTAGCTTATTTTTTCAGTTAAAATAAATTCGAAAAAATAGTCATCTTTAAAGTAATTACCTCGGTTATTGTTGGAGAGTTTATGGGGTATTTCGCTTTTAGCTGCAAAATGTCTCTAGTTTCTTCAATACCTCTATCGAGCTGTCATTTAGTACTTCCACATAATTCTCCAGGACCCGATGGATTTCCCCTGATCGATTTACATTTCTAACATAATTATAAAATCTCTTGGATTCCAATGCTATCAATGTGTCTCTTCATTGTTTTCGGTTGTTCGCCTTATGTTGCATTCTCTAATAAAAAACATATCGGTTCTAGGTTTCAACATTACTAGAATTTAAAAATGATGATAACGATTGTTACGCTTCTGTATGTATTGTTTAATATTTTTATTTATTCAGAGCGAGTGTATAGTTATTTTAAGAACGCTATCCTTCGAACGCATAAACTCATTTTTTTTTATAGGAACAAATTCTTGCTTCAATGCTCCAAACATTTAGTATGCATTACCCGCGTTCAAACTTTCATTCCATTTTTTGTGCTCTTAGCGATCGTGTAAAAGAGAAAAATTACAGAAATTAAGGTTAGGAATAAACTATGAGCTTTTATTAATGATTCGATAAATATGTAGTTATATGGACAAAAATAATGTGATGTTCACTAGTTTCAAAGTCTTTCCTCACATATGTATTTTATACTAAATTTTCATCAGTCGTCAAAATATTCCCAATAAAAGAAGACATAAAAAAGATGCATAAGCGTACCATAGGGAAACTAAAATGCCTTCAGAAACAGTTACATACAGAATCACCGATTTTTTTCCAACCGGGTGGTGTTGTTCTCCAACGCCTTATCTCTGTAAACAGGTACAGTAGTCGATCGAGTTTAGGAAATAAAATTGTTCCTGACAGGATAATCACTGGTTCCTTGATGAATGGGTATCGAATCATCAACGCTGTGATGAGGAAAGTTATAATTTCTAAAATCTAGAAGACTTTTTCCTTTTCTTTTCTCCATTTTCATATCATAATTTATGTTTAAAATATTAAAGTCACAGCCTCGAACAGTCCTGTTTTAAGTAACGCCCAAAACTGTGAAAGAGAACAATATCACCATTTTCTTGTTAACTTGGCGGCTTCTCAGTCTTTGTTTTACCATACTTCCGTTATTTTAGCTTGTGCTCTAGTCATTGTTTGTATGTAATTGCAACTACACACCGGGAAACGGCTTCTATTGGCCGGCTAACCAGGTAAGTTAGAGCTTGTCTACCTTTGCATGCGAAGTTTGGATTCAGGGAACATGCAGAAGAAACCATCATGGTTCTACGTGTAAGTAGGCGGAATCAAATCTTCGTGGAGCGCGAGCAGGCCACAGTGAGACATGGATGACACTGTTAGCACTCAGTAACATCTGTTTGGCGTTCCATTTTACACGCAGGGTACGAGACAGGCGCTGCACTGTGTTATCTTTGCGAAATCTATGGATTCTCTCGCACACTTTCTAGTTATAATAAAATAATGATTTTCATTCTCCACTAGTAACTACAGGCCCCTGTAGTTTAAAATATTTTAAACACGCCACATGGCTAATTATGTCTCCGATGAGTTTATCCATTATTTACACTGGTGAATATCAGGAAAAAATGAGAAAATTGATTAAAATCAAATAATGGCTTTTTTTCGTATATTCACAGGTTTTATTATAGTTGTTTCTAAAAATAAATTTTTCATTTTAATTTTTAACAAGAGGAAATCCCTACTGGCACATAAAAACAAGTAAAATAACAATAAAATATTAAAGCGAATATATATCGAAAGAAAGAGCCATGTAGATTATTTTTCTGTATTTTAAAAGAATTTTTCTTGGCCTTAGGCCTAGAAAATATTCATCCATTTGAAAAAGCATAGAACAAGAGTAAATTTTATTGAGAGATGCAAGGAAAACCTTTTACAAAAATTCTTTATACCAAAAGCCCGTTGTCAAAGACGGATAGGCCGTAGGCGAAAAGACCAAAAGTCTGCCCGGGAAGGGCAAGTTCGTCCTGTAAGGAGGAGTGGCAAAGCCACTCCTCTTATTTTAATTCTGTAAACAAGATTCGGTTCATAAAAAACTTCTTCATATATTCTCAAATTTCCATCAGGTTTGATCCAATAATGGTGAAGCTACATTGGTGATAGCAAAAAGTACGTTTGCGCAAGGAAAGTAAATTAATTAAATGCCATAATACTTATATAGAATAATAAATTTAGTAAAATCCAATAATAAGAAACTTTGATTCCACATTACCACAAAATAGTGTTCCTAAGGACTTGTTCTCTACACATGCCCGACCGACTTTTCTTTGCAAGAGCATCTGAGCTTTAGATCTCACTGCCCTTTTTACCTTTTGGATAAAATTGCAGATTTTCCGCGAGCAAGTTTTTTTTTATACGTTATTCTTTCTTTCGGATGATATGTAGATTACGTGCCCCAAGTAAACCATATGGGAAATAATTACCTCAACTTTGGCCTTATGTAGATTACGAACCCCATTCTCGCCCAAATGAAGAATACAAAAGTCAACTAAAATTACTAAAACAAACTTTGAAATATTTTTTTAAATTAACTGAATGGTTAGGGGTGTTTTCTTGTTTAAACTACACTAATATAAAAAAAGTTGTCTTTGATTAATCAAAAGGTTATTATAAAAGGTCACATTTATTATAAGTTTAATTAAAAGAATATTGTGAACTAATGGTATTACAAAAATGAAAACAATGTATTGTTTATGTGCCTTTCACTCCACATTAATTCGTCTCTAAGTATGAAGTTAAGTGTAATCTCCTACATCCATGCATTGATTTTATCCAACCTTTTGGCCTATTTACAATTTCCATATATTCTACAGCAGGTTTATGGCTTGTGTCAACAAGATCAAAACCCCATAATGGTGTGCTCGGAAATCTTCCAAGATGGTGCTTGGGTTTGTGTGAAAAACATGACACATCTATTTCACCAAGTTTTACTGGAATATTTTCAAAATATTTAGAACACACCTCTCTGAAAAACTATATATATATATATATATATATATATATATATATATCTACGATAGTTTTCTCTAAAACACTAGGCAATGGCTTCGCCACTCCCCACTACGGAGGAGGCTTGCGCTTCACTACTATAAAAAAAGCAGCCATGCTTAATTTTTTATAAATTTTCTGAAATTCGCCAATTATAATAATTTTAAAAAGGAACTCTAAACTATTTTTCCCCTTTCAAAATATCACGTTGCTAAAATATAGTTATAGAAGATATATAAAAATAAATTTTATGAACTTCATCATTTGTAAATCTTTGGGTTTGAAAAATTCACAATATTTCGATACTTATATTTATTTCTGAACTTCACCATTTTGTTTTTTGATATTATAAAATAATTATTAGAAATAACTTTGATAAAAAAACAGAAGTCATAACCAAACTAAGATGAAATTATTATTCAAATACTAAAAAAGATCACCTTCTTAAATTATATTATTCTGAAACATTAAACTAATACATTGCATTCTGGTGGGAGAATCTTTCACTCCAAAGATAAATGGTGAATATCCATGTCTGCAGGGGTAGCTTTGATTGACTAAAAAAAGATTTAGAACGTACTGATAAATTCCCTTCAGTTAATATTAAAGGGCACACGACATCTTGGAAAATAGATCTATACATGATGGATAAATTGTCCAAAGTAATAAATATATTTATTTAGTGGATGAGATTATGACTTCAATTATTCTTTTGAAAATGACTGATGAGAATTTCAAAACTAAAAAAAAAAAAAATAATAATAATAATATTTGAAAAAAATTGGATAATATTTTATTTCTATCAAGCAACTTTCCAAATATTGAAATTTAAGAATGTATAAAAATCTAATAAATTAACCCAAGGGAGAATACAGATCCTAGGAAAAAAAAATGAGTAATATTACTTCGATGAAGCAACTTTTCAAATAATGAAATTAAACGGGAAGTTATAAAAACCTAATTAAAATGGTCATATGGAGAATACGGACCCCAAACATCCCCTAATGTAGAATACAGACCCCAAACGAGGCTTGGGTCCGTAATTTACACATTATCCTTTCTTTCAATCGGTTTACATTTGCAAGTGTTTGCACTCAATAAAATGATTCAGCGCAACTATGTGAGTGTGGAAGCTTTCTGTCAATGTTTCTCCCCTCACAATCTGCATATGTGTTGGAACACTATTCTGATTCTACCAAATTCTATTCAATTTATTGTGATAATTTTAATGTAGTTCCCGGAAGATATGTTTGTTAATCAAATTAGACAGATAGCTACAGTGAATGCCCTAGTTGTAAAACAATGGACAGGCTCATATAAAGATCCTATCCCCCCTCACCAATGTATTTCGGAGTGAGGATGTTCATATAATCGAGCATATGGATGGAATTATATTCATATGATCCAATATTATAACTAGCCTTACATAACCCTTGTCTAAAAATATTCATTCATTAAAAATTCATTAAAGAAAAACGTGCAACCACACAAAAGCACGCAGCAATATTGACGAGTAATCCATTCCACTATAATTTAGGAATGTAATTTTCTTAACAGTTTGAATTTTTAGCATGATGTCTTACAAATTTCGGGAGATGGATATAGTCACCCCAAAGATTTCGACAATAATCATCACTAAGTCTATAATTTAAGAACGGGATTTTTTCGAGTATATGAATAATAATTTCATCTTAGTTCGGTTATGACTTAGGGCAATTTTAAATTTTTATCAAGGTAATTTCTAGAAATTTCTTTAGAGTTTGAAAAAACAAAATAGTTTAGTTTAGAAAAAATAAATATCATTATCCAATGCTTTAGTATGTTTTAAAATAAAATAAATTACAATTGATGAAGTTCAGAAAATGTATTAAAATTTAAGTAAGGCTGCTGTTTTTTTATCTATAACTATATTTTAGCAACGTGATATTTTGAAAGGGGAAAAATAGTTTAGAGTTCCTTTTTAAAATTATTATAATTGGAGAAGTTCAGAAAATTTATAAAAATTTAACCATGGCTGCTTTTTGTTAGATTTCCTGGTTTATCAATAAACTACATACATTTTATCTCTAAATTAAAAATGCTAAAGTTTAGAAAAATAAATATAATTATCGAATGTTTGGAAAAGTTTGAAAACAGAAAAAAAGGTGAAGTTCCTAAAAAATTATTGAACTGAAGGAAGAGCTGCTTTTTTGTTTTTGGAATAGATTTTAAAATTTTAATCTTTAGCAGGAGGAAATAGCTACTGTACCATAAAAACGAATAAGGTATAATGAAATTACTGGAGTAAATTTTTATTGGAAAAAAGAGGTATGAGGATTGTTTTTTTTCCCTACTTCAAAAGAATTCCGCTATTTTCTTTACTTCACTTTAGACCTAGAAAATAATAATCGATGCGAAAAAAAGAAGAAGATTAAATTATTAGGAGACCAGGCAATGGCGCCCCACTCCTCCCTACTGGGGAAGCTTGCGCTTTGCTACTAAGATTAAAATTTAAAATCTAAAAAAAGCAGCCAATTATAATCATTTATAAAGGAAATCTAAACTATTTCCTCCCTTTCAAAAAATCACGTTGCTAAAATATAGTTATAGATAAAATATAAAAGCAGCTTTACTTAAATTGTAATAAAATTTCTGAACTTCACTAATTGTAATTTATTTTCTTTTAAACATTATAAAGTATTGGATAATCATATTTTTTTTTTCTGAACTAAACTATTTTGTTTTTTAAAACTCTAAAGAAATTCTTAGAAATTACCTTGATAAAAATTTAAAATATACTTAAGTCATAACCAAACTAAGATGAAATTATTATTCAAATACTCGAAAAAATCCCGTTCTTAAATTATAGAGTTAGTTATGCTGATGATGATGCTGCTGCTGATAATGATAATGATGATATTAGTGGAAACCTTTAAATTTTTTTAGGCCAAAATCCCGTTGCCAGAGGCAAATAGGCCGTACACCAGAGGCTGAATATCTCCCTGCAAAGCCGCTCTACTTATATTAATATATATATAAATATATAAATTTCATATGGAAATAAGTAATCGAACAGACAAGATACTTCGAACTAAAAATAATTCAGCGATCAGAGATCAGGCAAATAAAATGTAAACACGATATCTCTATAGAAGATTTTGAAATTTTAAATTCGCATAAATGCCCGATTACACTTCGAATCTTGAAAACATTATATATTAAACAGTTCTCCTCAGAATTAACTAGGGATTTGTCGTCGGTTTCCCGCCTACTTAATTAAATTGTTTTTGTATATGGGCTGCGGTTCTCATTTTGGCGTGTGTCAGGTAAACCATGAACATCGTTTAACCCGAGCTAAGGCTCGGTTGGTGTTTTTATACAACCATTTGTCTGTATAATTTTTATTTAGATTTTTCGTTAAATGTTGCTTTTGAAAGTTAATAGTGCTTAGTATTTCGTTTAATAATAATTAAAAAAAGAAGTTTTATATATATATTTGACTCTTAATCATACTTGTGAAATTTAAGTAATTTTGCAGTCACTAACTAATTTAAATATTTTAAAAAACTGCCTTTTTACTATAAATCTAAACTCTATTTTTCAAAATTATTCAAACTATAATTTTTCTATATAAAACTACAACTATCAAAGTTATATTTCTACCTTTAAAATTGTGCTCTAGTATTTATTTTATAGGCTTAAGAAGATGACAGTATTATGGTTGAAACGTCGCCCCTAAAAAAACAAAAAAAAAAACAATGACAGCAGCAATTTTCCTTGCCTTGGGATTTCTTTTTAAAATTAAATTCAGCATCTCTAGAAGCAATCCTCACCACTATATATATATATATATATATATATATATATATATATATATATATATATATATATATTTATTTTCAGTACCATGTAGAAGGTATAGTTTTAGTTGAAAAAAAAGTTAGCTCACATTGAGGAATGGAAGCCACTGTAAAAGCTGTAAGACTTGACATGGACAGCTACATTGGGTACTCTGCAAACTGCTTTCCACAGTAACCCCCAATCTCAGTATATCCTTAAGGGCACTGCTATTGAATCCACCGACACTGAGAAGGACTTGAGTGTAACAATCACTAGTGACCTCAAGTTCTCGAAACAGTGCACCGAGGCAGAGAAGAAAGCCCAAAGGATGTTAGGCTACATAAAGCGTCAGTTTGGATACCGTAACAAGGAGATAGTACTTTGTCAGTACAACTCCCTCGTTCGGCCGCACCTTCAGAATGCCGTACAATTTTGGAGTCCTTCGTTTCGAAGCGTTACAACCGCAATCTGTGTGGAAATTTTTTCACTTACAGTATCTGCGGTAAGTGGAACGCACTTCCAGTGGAAGTTGTCAACAGTGAATCTGTTGACCAGTTCAAGTCAAGACTAGACAAAGTCTTGAAAAGTGGCCGTTCAGGGACGCAAAACAATTGAGCAGCCATGTGCCTGCTCGATTGCTAGCCTAAAGGTACCCTCTTTGAATGGACCGTAAGGTCTCTTAGGGTACTTACTTTCCTTGCCTTGTTACTCCTTGTTACTCCTTGTTACACACTCAAGCGATGGAATCGTATTGGAATAAACATTCAGCAAATATCAAGATGATGCGAGGATGCAGGCGGGAATTGTTGAATTTTTATCTTCAAGAATTAAGGGCTTTGGATAGCATAGAAGGTATAGTTTTAGTTGAAAAAAGGTTAGCTGCCATTAAATTTAAAGTATTACTTTTCAGTTGGTAACCATCAATACTGCTCCAAATAGCGCAAACTTAATTTTAGTTACCGAAGCTTTTATTAACCCAATTCTAGTTTTTACAATGAAAACACCGCGGGTATTTTTAATTACAATCATTCAAATGTCGGTTCTTCTTTTGTGTGAGACCCGATACATTTGCATTATCACAAGCCTCTTCCCTAAATTTTTGTAGAAAAATCTACCTAAAAATTTTCTAAGTATATAGAAATTTAAGGTTAGTAAATTAATTGCATACTAACTATTATCGTGTGGATACCTAAGGCTAGTGTTTGGGCATCACAGTACGACCTCTTCATTTCTCTCCAGACCAAAGAAGTCGAGTTCTGCTGAGAGGCAGACATATTCATCTCAGAAAGCTTGTTCGTGTGATTTTTATCTCGTGTATCTCTTTGCCTCGTATTGGTATCTCCTTCTAAGTAAAGTCCACTGAGTAATTTATATTGCCCCTAGTGCCTAGCCCTAAAGATGTCGAGGTCTAGTTAACCAGATCAGGATTTTTAACAATTATTTGTACTTTTACTTCGTCTTTGTTTTCCTCTTTTGTTTCTCACTCCTAATTCTTATCCCCGAGAATCACTATAAAACTTCGCTGTATTACAGAAATTTTCTTTCTTAATTATTGAAATATGGTAGTTATCTATCACGCCCTTCCAACCCCAGTGGCCCAAAAGGAAGTGCTGCTCTCTCTACTCGTCTTTTCTGACTCTTTTAAATCTTAGTCTTTTTCGTATCACGCTTAGACTCATAGAATGGTGCAAGTCAGCACTATATGTTCTAAAAATATCCATCAGAGGGAAGCTAACGAGGATTAGTCACAATATGTCTGTTGAATTGCATTTTTCTCTCCATAAAGCTACCAAAAGGCTTTGGAGCAAACAAGAATGGCCTGGCTTTTGCAAAAAAATCCTATTTAGAATTCAAAACGAGTTTTCCCTTAAAACAGTTTTAGAAAATCACAAACCCGTAGGGAATAATGAAGAATCAGGAGAAATATTGAGAAGGGAAATTAAAACTTACGAGTTCAGGACCCCTTCGACAACTGATTTCTGAAGTATTATAGTTTATGCCAGGTGGTACCTGACACCTCCACAGAAGGGTTCCTCACTGATCTATACAAAAGAGTCATTTTTTTCTTTTATTCACAAGTATGGCAAGGACTTTGGAACTGGTTGATGGGTATGCCGTTATATATACGAATATTGCATACTTTCGCTGAATGGGGTTCATATCGCCCTATTCATCCGAATAATGGTCCTAATCCTCGCTCGGTTCTGGGCATTCAATTTTGTACATGATTTGATTTTGATTTAAAATTGTCGGGATCAAATTTATTTCACATTTCACGCCAATAAGGTCCAACCAGCTCCTTATAAGTAAAGGAGCCAAGGTATTTTGGCCCATGTACATCCTAACCATGGGGGTTCAAATAGCTTGGAATTGAAAGGAAAACTTCCATTTCGAATTCGGGATATTTAGGTCCGTGGGCCACTGGAGAAATGGGAAAGTTGGTCAAAGATGAATCTGTTCGCAAACCATTTTTCGCGAACACGAAAATGTATGATGGTTTTTGCTATATTGTTTTTATAATTATATATTTTTTTGCGCTGTGTTAATATATATATATATATTTATATATATATATATATATATATATATATATATATATATATATATATATATATATATATAATTTTTGTATGGTTTTACTGAGTTTGGGTTAGGTGATTTTTATGGCTTCTTGCATTAAAAAAAGTGAAAATTTACGTATGTTGGCAGATAGTTTCTACAAAGACATTCGTAAAGTGGTAACAATGGTGGAAGTGAAAATATGTAACAAAAAAAATCCAAATTACCTCATAAATGATGCTACTTTGAGCCCCATGGACTATAATATATTAAATTAAAAACGAAAACTAACAAGGGAATTTCGCCCTAAAGTATTTTGAAAATAGCTTTCTAAAGAAATTAGTGAGATTAGTGGAGGCTATTTGGGATGGGGGGGGGGGAGATAGGTGAATATATGGAGCGCAACCTTCCTAATTAAAATCGGGCACGATGGAAGATCTTGTTGCAGGTGGGACCTCACTCTCATAATAATCTCCTGCTCCTCCCAACCCTAGTACCCCAAGAAAAACTGGTGCCCTGTATCAAGTTGTATTTGCACCTCATTTTAATCTCTCAATATCTTTACCACGCCTATTTAGCCATAACAAAGAGTGAAAGAGGGAGATAAACGCTTTGAAATGATAATAATAATAATCACCTAGCCCATTTGGAGGCCGCGGTTGAGCCCTTTGATCTTTATACCCATTTGGCTTTGTGACATTTCCTTTAAATTCTTCGCCATAATTATAATGGAGAAAATGATCCTGGGATATTTTGACTCTAAATTTGAACCCAGAGTAGTTCGAATTGACTCAAATTCATTTACTGTCCCAATCTTTTAGTCGTCCATGGGAGATTTTAGAAAACTTTGTTTACGAAAGATATAAAAAGATTTTTTAGGAATTGTCCTTAATTTTCTAAGTTCCAGGATTTCTCTTAACACATATTTATTTATTAATTTTGCTAAATCTTTTTTATTTGTTCAGCTATACCACAAGGTGATCCTCGTTTCTATGAAACACCACCATTTCCGAAAGATTTTATATCTGACTCTTGCACCGGTTTACTCCTTTAAATTTTGGCTTTAATTGATAACAAGGGCCCATTTTAACAAAATAAAAATTTGATATGCTCACTCCTTTTTCTAATATTCTTAAGTGTCCCGCCTCTTCTTCTCAAAATCATATTCCAGTCACGCCTTTCTACTAAATATTATGTAGAAAATATCCCGCAAGGATATATTCTTCCACCTAGTCCTTTCTGTTTTCCCAATGATCTTTGGGAGTTTCTCTCCTGTCCAATTCTGTACTAATAACCGCAGTCCACCTTTCCATTCAATTTCCATATTTCCAAAATGACTACTCTACAGGCGCGGATACAAGGGGGCTGAAGCTCTTCAAATTCAAGGTCCGTTTATGTTAAAATTTCTTTCTTTAGCTATACTTGTGTTCTGCTATTCAGAAAGAGTTGTGTAATAATATAGAATATATATATATATATATATATATATATATATATATATATATATATATATATAACAGTTATCTAAACTGTTGCGAGAGAATATAATTATTAAATTCAGTATACCTTAGCTGACGTCCCAAAACTACAATAAAAAACAATTCTTTATTTTCCGTGTGGACAAAACTCGGATTTGAGAGTTAGTACTCACTACTGTGTAAGATAGTGTTATTTTTTTAACAATGCTGTGGAAGTTAACCATTATTAATCATCAATGCCCTTTTTTCAGACTACTTAGAGGGAGGAAATCATTTTAGCCCCCCAATTTTTTAGCCTGGATAAAACCTCTGTAGTCACTTACTGATATGTGAAGTTGATTAATTGGTTTACTGGTATCGAGAAAACTGAATGTCTCTCCTGCGCCCCATTACAGATAGTTCATTCCAAACAAACATTTCCACCGCTTCTTTAACAGCTTAACGTAACAAGGCGCTTATACATCTATTGCCTTGCAGATAATTTGTTATATATTTGAGATTTCGTCAGTTAAGAATATTAGAGAAAAGGAGTGAGCATATTTAATTTTTATTTTGTTAAGATGGGCCCTTGTTTTAAGGAGTAAGCGAGTGGAAGAGTCTGAATTAAAATGGATATAAGTTTGATAGTTATTATTAGGATAATATAATTTTTAATCTAACCTTACAAATGCTAAAATATTATAGTTTTACGGTAATATTTATATATGTATAAAGAAGGCAAGGAAATTTAAATACCTATATAAATTAGGAGATTTTATGTTTTACATGTTCATCAACGAAAATATACAGCCTTGCTAAACTGTACCATGAGCAATTGTGTCTATATTATTATTTTTTTCTAATCCTATTTGCCACCGCTTGAAAGCTGTCTAAAGTTTCCAATTACATTTCTATGAAAGTATCCAAATAACAAGTTTCTAAGGCCTGAGAGTTTTCTTACCTTTATATACAAGTTCACTCCTAATGAAATATTAGAGAATACCCAAATCAAACTTTTCATTTCATTTCATTTCCCCTATCCAAATGACTCTTGGGCTACTTTACCTTATTGCTTCCAAGATATAGTAGGAAACAACATGTAAAAATGATTTCGGGTAGAAACAATATATGAATTTTTTATTTTAGACTCATCTACAAACCTACGGGCGATATTATTAGAAGCCTCAATATAACTTAAGTTGGGTTACATTTTACAGGTTTTATTTTACTTTGATGCATATGGAGAATCAATCTGTAGAAATGTTAAAGAATGTGATTCAAAATATTCCATTGTTTGTTTGTAAAGCGATAAGTTAATGTGATCCTGAGTTTGTTTTAACAGAGTCCTTAAATCTCAACATCTCCCTCTACTCAAACGATATCATTCGCGTGGTACAAACTATTTTTAATAGATAATTATAGCTGTAGTAATTCTTTAGTACACATATCCTATGGCTCAATACTTCCTTCTTAAATATGCTAAGGATCTGTTATTTCAGTGACTATTTGAGGAGAATTTCTTTTTCTTCAAGCGCAACCAATTTTTACAGGGGTTACTGAGTTTCAAAATTCTTTGATATGTTAATATACACTAATACTTTTTTATAACTAAATACTTTTGCGCGAGTACCTGGACGATACATTTCGTGTCTACAAAAGTGAACTATAAGTAATTTTCATTCAGTGCACTTACATCTTTTTGCCTCCCTTTAACATTTACCTCTAAGTATCTTTTAGAAAATGCTTTGCTCCAGTATTGATCCACATTTATCTTACTCTCCTATTTAATCGATAATACTTTGAATCATCTTTTATCGCTCATTCACTTAACTTTCTCTCTTGACTTTATCCAATTATGTGGCATCACCACATATTTCTTAACTATCTCACAATCTAATAAGCCTAGATTGAAAAGAAAAAATCGAGATAATTTCTTCGGATGAGTAAAAATACTGACGGATTAATCTGTATACTTTATTCATTACCATAAAAAAATTTAGCAATTTGGACGATAAATCAACATGGATTGAAAAGGCTAATCCCATCTGTGGCACATTAATCGAAGTGTTTTAGTGTAGTAATTAGCTTTCTAAGTTTTTATGTAATTGAGTATTATTTAATTAATATTTTTTATTCAATTTATACTAGAATATGCTGTTAAAATTGGACAAACCATGTATAGAAGAAATAATACAACTAAAAAAATCTTTAACAGAAAGATTTGAAAAGCAGTTCACTCTATACTGAATTTAGGGAAGTGAATCTATGACAAGTATACATACCGAGTTGCAAAAGGAGGAAAATTTTAAGGCAGTATAAAATATGTTGTGTGCAAATCTCCTGAACATCTGTTCCACAACGAGAGCAGATAGGTTTGCGTGTGGTTAGTGGTTCTAATAGCAAAGAGGTCTTGACGCCACAGTTTCCAATTCAACTACTTGTTCACCTTCATATAAGCGTTAAAATAGTTGCCCTATTTTCCCCGTTACCTAAATCCTACTTTCTTACTTAAGTTTTTAAATGATACACGTAATCTATTCCAGATAGTTTAATGACCTTGTTGTGATACCAGTTTTTCTTTCCTTGGCAATTAATTATATATATATATATATATATATTTATATATATATATATATATATATATATATATATATATATATATATATATATATATATATATATATATATATATATATATATGTGCATATAACGGCACAAAGAAATGGAAATTGGAAACACAACCCTGAAAAACGCTACGGAGAATATTATATGAACCAATGAAAGCTTAAAATGGAAAATGGGAGATGTAGAGAACGGAAAGATAGGGCAAACTATTTTAACCGTTATATGAAAATAAATAAAGAAGTTTGATTTGAACCTGTGTCATCAAGCATTCATCGCTTATATGACCACGACGCTAATCGCCAGAGTTACCATCCTCAACCCTCCAAAAAGTTTGATTCAAGAAGTCTTTTGAATAACGAAGTGTAGATTTTTATTCAGTGAGAGACAAGACAAGTGTTTTTCGGGTAAAAGGGGACACGGGTTTTTTTGTTTTATGTAATATTCTTCTTGGCGTTTTTCCGGGTTGTGCTACCATTTTCCATTTCTATTGTCTTTAAATACATCTATATATCACGTGTCATGTGGTTTTCAATTATATATATATATATACATATATATATATATATATATATATATATATATATATATATATATATATATATATATATATATATATATATATATACTTATATAGGGTCTTTCAATAAGGTCGCTCGATTTTTAAATGTAAATAAAACAAGTAGTGTGTGATATATGCATTCAATTTATTTTAAATTTGAAATTACATTTTATGGTATTAAGTGTGGAAAATGACATCGTTCAAATGTCCGCCATGGCTTCGCTTGGTGGAACATATTCGGGAGGCCCAATTTTCGATGACTTTGTCGCATAAATCTGGCTGAATTGGCTGGATGGTGTTCAATATGTTGAATTTGAGGACATTAACTAAATGCGGATTATTCGCATAGACCTGCAATTTAAGGTAGCCCCAAAGAAATTGATCTAATAGCGTTAAATCGCATGATCTCGGTGGTCAGTTGACGTCGCCGCCGCGCGAGATGACCCTACCTTGAAATCGATGGTGCAAAATGTCTATCATCCAAAAATGGGCCTCGTCGTTGAAGATGATTTTTTGGGAGAAATTTATGGCAACTTCCAACTGCTCTAGAGCCCAATCAGAGAACACACGGCGTTGTCTATGGTCGTTTATTTTAAGTTCCTGGGTAAGTTGGATAATTCGCCAAATTGAAGTCGCAGAAAGGTCAAGTTCTTGTGAACGACGAGAAATTGACTGCCTCAGATTTTCCCGTACACTCTCATTTACGGCAGCGATGTTTTCAGCAGACTTTGCATTTCGGTGTCGTACGTGTGTTGGCTCATTGTGATCCACCCTTTTGCCTCGCATTTGGCCACCAAGCGTCGAACAGTGTACTCGGCAGCACGATTGTGGCGAGGATAGAAATCACGTAATGCGCGGAACTGTTTGTCGAACGGAGCACTGATTTTAATAATAACATTTGATGATTTACACACGCTGTTCAACGCTATAACCTTCCATCGTGACTTGCCAAGTACTACTAAACAGTTCACAGTGAAGTTGCCAAATGTCGCTTTAACAACATGGCCACTATCGCCTGAAAAAGCTCGAGCTTACGTGATGAAAGACCTTATATATATATATATATATATATATATATATATATATATATATATATATATATATATATATATATATATATATATATATTCATATATATGAAGATACACCCACAAAGAAAAAGTGAAAAACGATTCCGTTCACTTTTCCTTTGTGGGTGTATCTGCATAACTTTGACTCACGTGCATTTGATAAAGTTTATTAATCCAGGACTAGTTTCGATATGTAAATCCCATATCATTTTCAGCCGTTAACTTAGAGAAATCGACAAAGAAAATTGAAATACTGAAATATATAATAACAGGCAACTTACATTAATTTGGAGGCGTTAGAATTAGGTGATTTATAATATCGTTTACAATGAGGTTTGATACATAGAGACTACATTTATGCTGCCCTTGTGAAAAATTAAACTTTGGAATTTCGTTGTTTAATGAGGATTCAATAATTTTTTTTTATTATAATCGTTATAATGGTAAATTATTTGAGCACTAGGGAAATCTATTGGTTAAAAATACTAGAATTATTGCTTGCTCTAGGAATATCCGCCCCTATGTTCATATAATGGTTTATTTAATGACCTTGCGGTCTCTCCCACACAGAATGAGGGTCAATTTGGGTCTTTACACGGTATTAAATAATGCATGTATCCTTATTTTGCGATCTTGGCTTAGTGGAACGGAAAGATTATCTAATAATTGAGAGATTTATGAAAGTGGTCAAGTTGGGATATACAATAGAGTTTAGTCCTTTAAGCAAGGGGGAATATGGTAGAGAAAAGCAATTCTTTTTACATGTAAGATTTTTGTTGAGGACGGTAGAATATTGCCCTAGCTTTAGTTAGGCTTTTATCTATACAATAGTGTGGATATTTTAACCCAATGAACATGCATGTTTTGAAGGTGATCTCATATTGTAAAAAACAGGGGTCGCAAATACAAAACGCTCTTAAATACATAGATAATCGTATTACGATTTCTTTTTTATTTGAAGATCATGACATGAAAAAAAGTGTATATTATATAGGAATTAGAATTAGTATGTTTACGGTATACAGTTTTTTTGTTAATTTCTCTGATTTAACGGAAACTACATATCGAAACTAGTCCCCTAAAACAGTGTTTTTTCTTATATATATATATATATATATATATATATATATATATATATATATATATATATATAATGATAAAAGAGTGTCAATATAGATTTGGTAAAACCCTTATTTCTCTTGTTCTTACAACTGAATAGGTGTTTACTATGTAAAAGGCTTTTTCTTAGTCTATAAATGCACAGGATTTTATGCCCCAGAATAACTAATATCTTATCAACTACAAATGCAAAGATTATTTAAACCTTCTAATTTGAATTTTAAGCGACCTAATTTAAAATTTTTCTGTGTTGTACTTCCTTGTGAAAGGCTTTTGATTAAATACTAATTTGGCTTATTTGATGGTCCCTGGTTTAATTTAATTGAGGTACTAATTACACTAAAATTTTAAATGGTCACTTCTTTTGTGAGTCCTCTATTCCTTTTTATTACGCAATGAGCAATATTTACTTCAGACCAACGCGGTTTGCGTACAGAATCGCGGTCTATGGCTGTCCGTCCTCTGGCTTTAGGGTCGTATTTTTAGTGGCGAGTATTGGGTTTCTTAATGGAAGAGGGCACGGATAATTAAGAGGAATAGAGTCGTTACTTGGACAAAAAGGAAATTGAAAAATAATATTTGGTAATGAGATGTTTCTGTTAGCACTCAAAATGTAAAAGGAGCGATAATAAAGTAGGCCTAACAGAAACAGAGAATAAATATGAATAAAAAGAGAAAAATCTTAACACTACAAATAGGTCCGAACAACAAGTGGATGGTAATTGTGCATGATAGTTATTTTTTAAGGGGGAAGGGGACAAGATGCTATAGGACATAGATCCCCATCGCTATGGCCAGGTAAACTGAATGGATAATTTTGTGTATAAAAGACAAAAAAAAAATGGGATGGTAAGAATTAGTTTTGTGTTGGTAATATCCACCGATCTCATCTTGTGGAAAAATGTTTTATGTTGGTTTTGTTTTTAGTGGTTATTTAAAGGAATGACGATGTACATATATTTTTATAAAAGGGTTTAAAAGAAGTAGTTTCCAGTTGAGGAGAGTTTGCCAAAGGTCTGATCTCTGGCCAGCAACTGGATTGAGCTTTTCATTCAGCAACTTCGGACTTCCGGCTCGGACTTAAACCCAACCATGGAAAGACTATCATTTATATAAAACTCCACCCACACCCAAGGGACAGTGACTCATAGGGCGTTTGTCTGACTACTACACCCTTCTCCTCCTATGGGAACACATACTTTTTTCCACATGTTGAATGACTAAACACATTTCGAAAATGAGCAAAACTGGGGATCCCATCGGGGGAAGTCTATGTTTTTTTCTGTTACAAGGGTCATGTGACCCCAAAACACTAGATGTTCTATCTACATAAGCATTGGGTAATGATCTAATAAACTTAACTGACATTAATGAATAATCCACTGCGTAACAATGATTTTGTTTACATGCATTTTGTAATGTTATTTGAAACTTTTGCTGCTGAGTTAAAGTACTTCCTCAGTTTAACATATCCTAGTATTTTTAGGATTTTTGAATTTTACATTTGGTCTCTATCCTATGGCGGTATGACTAATTGAATTTATTCCAATTTTCTAAGGATACTGGGAGAGAAACATTAATATTTTCACCTATTGCAAAGTATTTAGGAACAGTAAATAAAATAAGAACAAAAAATAACAAAAAATAATCACATTGGAAATATTTTGATGATCTTGCCTCTAGAGTGAATGCTTTTATCTCTTTTGACTAGAGGCAGTATATAGTCTCTCATCTTGGCAGTATCTCATCTTCCTTGATATATTCTCTCCCTTGTTGCAATCTTCTGATCGAATCTCTCACAAAGCTCCTCACTGATATGATTCAAGTTTTCACGAATGAAAAAAATGCACTTTCGAGTGCATACGACAACCTAAGTCATTGAAACTATCAATAAGCTTTGCTACCAGGTGCTTGCACCTCGGATTTGTGTAATTTCCCTGGAATCCATGAATGCACTTGAAATGTACGCCATGCTTCTCTTTCGAATTGATCATCGCCCTTTGATGTTTCGCAGATTTGAACATTGCGTTTACATGTGCTCCAACAAGGACTACAAGTAAAGGCTACGTTGGTAAACCCAGAACGCTTAAAAAGCCTTAAACGGATTTTTGAAGGCATCTCCTCCAAAACCTAAGGCCTTCTCAAACTGTTTCCTCAATCTCAATTTTATATTAAGTGGAGTAATAAAACTATCGCATGTTCCATAGATGGTCTCTGACTACATTTAAGTTCTCTGGCTATAAATACTAGCACGGGGCCACTGAACCTTCTAGTAATGATTATCATTAGCTTGGTTATTCCATAAGCAAATTGTAAAGGCTATAGCGGAACCCGGTTCACAGGGCCCAAAGAAACTAAACACAGAAAATTTATAGAAGACCAGGGGAATCTAAAGGCCTACCAGAAATTCACCAGAATTAATCAGGATGGTGCTAAATTATGAGGTGTCCGCAAGGGGTTAAAAATATACACACACAAAAGTATTTTCAGTATTATTTACAACAAAATTAAAATGAAATAAATTAGCTGATAACAAATTATACCGGGGTCATCAAAGAATAAGAAAAGTCACAAATACTTAACACCATAGAACGACCAGAAGTCGTTTTAACCAAAAGGATATTCGCGCATACAAAAATGGGTTGTATGGATAAATTGTTAAGAGCCGAAACTACACGCGCCGTTGAAGATGAAAATAGGCTTCGCTACTCTAGTGATAGGTGATCCTGGACTGACCTCCCTGTCTTACTTCACTCACCAGAAGGCTCAAAGTTACATGGATAACACTTAATTAGTTTAAATGGGACGTAAGAAGAAAGAGATACTCCAAAATATCTGATACCAGAGCAGTGAAGCAATAATCCACGTCGGGAACCCAAGCGAAAGAGGTTTGGCAACGATGAGTGAATTCGACCCAAGTCAACAGGGGTGAATCCGATGGCGATCTTCGGCAAGGAGAAACCCACAGACGGCGATATCGTGGCGAAAGGCGACGAAACCACTGGGCACGATGATTCAAAGGCCCAAACATCCGAGAGAAGGAATTTGAGACGACAGAATTCCCCAAAGAGGAGATGGCGAGGTGACTGGGGGAGAACTTTTACGTGCAAACAGCTTCCCAAAGGAGAACACTTGCAAACGTAACTGGAAAAGCGCAATTCGATGCAGCCGACAGAGGGGCAGCGTCAACGCTGGCAGGAATCAATGGCAAAAAATCCCCGCTGCACGAAGGAATCCAGTACGGCTCTCCAAAATAAACGTCAAAGGTGAGTGACGGAAAACGATTCAGCGGAGCAATCAGGAAAAATCCTCGCAACAGAATAACTTAAAAGGGCTCACGGCCCCATTTATATCCTTCAGTCGTAAGAGGAAAAAGGGAAGTAGAGCACAATGGGGGGGGGTGAGTCGCTTCCTCTACGCAAATTAGACTGGTAGGTTGCAGAAGTATATGCCAAAAACGGTAGCCTAGAAGCGGGTAGACCTGCGATAAACACCATAAACTATGATGAGAAAGGGAAAGCATGGGAATCCGAGGGCCTACCCTTTACACAAATGAGGCACGAATATTATATGTATCCATCTTGAAAGACAAGCAAGAAGGCAAGCATCTTTAAGTCCCTCCATAATGGCACTTAAATTCCGCATAGTTGATTTAATGTAGAAGCTCTTTAACATTATCGTAGTCTTCTTTTCTCTAAACAAAATGTTAAAGAAGAGAAGATGGATATTTGTTTCAATTGTGCAGTAACACTGCTTTGAAACTCCGCGATAAGCTGTCTATCAAGAGTCGCCATAGTGCAGGATCATGCTTCAAACCAATTCCAGTAAAAGGACCATTCACATATTTGCAGATTCCAAGATCACACTAACATAAGAGTAAATTTCAAACTATCTATTTCGTTTCTGGTGTACAGTGTCCTGCAGTCTTTCCATAGTAAATTACATTAAATCAGCCTGGATGTTAAAATTTTAGCTCCTAACTTAGTAACACATAAGTCTCCGATCCAATTAAATATAATTTGGAAAGTGTAGATGCGTGCTCATTTCTAACTCTTCTGATAAAAAATTCATTACATCTTCTTTCTAAAAAAGAAATGACCACATTTAGCAACTTCAACCGAAACATGAATTAAATTAATACTAAATGGTCCTAATTACATTTTCTATTAGATCAGTTACTCGCAAGTTATCATGATGAGGGACAGATGCTACAGATGATATTATATTTGGATACTGAAAAGCGTGTTTTCCTTTAACTTTTCTGTACTCTTTAACATCTATAATGCAAAAATAGCAGTCACCATGGTAGTTCTTCGGCTCTCTCCATGGCTCTTTTTACACCTGCTAACCATCCTTCTAGATCGACAGCTTCAGTATATCATATGAGGAGCCCAGGGTTGGTCACTCATGGGCATTCGAAAGTAGATCTGTACATTATCCAGAATTTAGTACCTTTCACGGTTTGAACGTATATGCTTTGCCTAATATAATAATATCCACTTAAAAAACAAAGTGTTACAGAAAAAAATACATTAAATTGTAGTATATGTATATAAATCATTGTGAAGTGCAGGTTTTAATAATATAAAAAAATATATATAATTCTGTAAGGGTTAATAACAAGGAATAAATAATAAAGTTTTGGGAATCAGCGCCGAAAATTGATTAATAACAGTAGAAGAAAGTTTTAAAAAAAAAATGTTACATAGTGTGCTGATCCCTTCTGTGCTTTGCTAGAGAGGTAAAGAAATCTTCTGACATTTAGATTTTCCTTCAAACATGGAAGAACGATCTAATAAGCTTAAATATAAGAGTTGTATGTAAATATATAGATCCTATTTTCTTGCAGCATAAAAATTGAATGCAAGTAAAAATTAAAAATATAAATCATGTTCCAACAATGAGTTATAGCTTTCCTCTCACGAAAGCGATAAGAAAAGGAACTTCACGAACAAAAATTACTCCTATATTAAAAGAGCCACTTGTGATATTTAACAAACGACCCATTTTCCTTTCCTTATCTACACACATACACACAAAACCCTCTTGAAAGATGAGTCAGCATTTTCTAACTTGAAATGGGTTCTATAAATTTTAAAATCGGCGACTGTCTCGAGGAAATATCCGATTTAACGAGGATTCGTCCTTTCAGTCACACCTGTTCTTCGTGATGGAGTACCTGACTGGGGGGGATCTCATGTTCCATATTCAACACTGCGGCCGTTTCGACGAATACAGATCCTGTTTCTACGCTGCGGAAATCGTCTCCGGCTTAAAGTTCCTCCACGGCAAAGGAATAATTTACAGGTAACTTCCGAGCTGTTTAGCGAGGTTTAAGTTCTGATTATTATGGATCTTAGTGTCGTAGCGCTCCCCACAGGATGATGGTATGAGGGTTTCTGATGACGGGACATCTAAACTAGAAAGGATATTTGGGAGCCCTGTGCTGCACTTCGGTTGGAGAGTAATCTGAAGCAATGAAGCTTTTGAGCCCCCAAATTTGTTTCTTTGCCAAAGTTTTTGGCCACGACTGTACTTTATTGGTGGAAATATATTAACCTAGAGAATATCCTAGCGCTAAGTGATTCTAATAAGCCAGTAATAACAGGGGTCAACACACTTTTTGCTGACTTATGTTTTGCGATTATTTTTACCGAATTTCTAGGTGCTGATTTTAAATATGGCATCAAGTTCCTTCTAAAACATCAGGTTTTTATTCTACAGCATATTCCTGTTTTATGATATACCGTATAAATAATTTACTTGGTCAGGATAATTTATTAAGTCTTTTAGCTTAAAACCATAAGTTCTAATGTCTATAAAATCTGAAATGATGAATTTAATATAAGATAACATCTCCTTTTATTGAATACATCCGGTTAATTTGCAAATTATAAAGGATAAAATAAAAATAATTGTACACAAATTTCCTTTTACCAGCGCAGTTGGAGTGTTTTGTGTCTATACAGTCTCTCCGGATACTCCAACAGTAGTCGGCTATCATGTTTGTGTTCCATCGGCCTTGTTATTTCTCATACATCACATTTATATCTTGATGAAAGCGCTCGCCATGTTCATCGCTCATGTCTCCAAGATTAGTAGGACATTCATTGAGATTGCTCCTAAGGAAATTAATCTTTATGCTCACGTAGCAGTCTAAAAGATGAAAGCTACCAAACATTTTCTCCCCTAAATCCTTGTAGGTTGCATCCTTTTTACTCCTCCCAAATACTTTCACAGCAGCCACGAATGCATCCCATGCTCTTTTTTCTACGTCACTCATCAAGCTCGAGATGTTTTGGCATTTCATTCACCTTCTAAACTTTGTCCCATTAAAAACACCAACCTTTATTTTATCATAACTTAGGCCTGAAACTGTTTTATATAGGCATTTGAAACACCCTCCACATTAAGAGTTATGCCAAATGTTTCATTAGTCCTAGCTCAATATGAAGGGGTGGGAAACTGAATATCTCTCTCTCAACAAGTGGTTGGTGTATGATATTCTTCTCCTAACTGTCTAACCTTTAATTGGACAGAGTTTCAGTTCTCAATGTTTGTCTTTCGCTCAGCTATCACATAAACACAGGAAACCTGGATATTTTTTCAACCCGCCTTGCTGGCTAAGTAAAAATTTCACCATTTTCAGATCCACACTTATGATCCATTTGTGTTCATCATACTTGCGTAAATATAATATAACTTTTATGTGTTCAGGCTTCTCTTTTAAATGCACAGTGACCAATAGGAATCGTATGAAGCAAGTTTCAATTATGGTGTAATACACATTGTAGCCTTCTCTTTGAACTATCTATAAAAAGTCTTAATTCATTAGAATCAATCATACTGTGGAGCACCCATTACTTTTTACAGTCTTGCCTGGTTTAGGTTTTCACATTCTTTGGTTGATGTATCCATAAAGTCTGTATCTCTGTCATGTTCATGTTCTTCATCTGATTCACATACTCGTATGTATATCACTTTCATCTCCCAGTGAAGGTAGTTCTGTAAAAAGGGTACTGGTATTTCATCTGAATGAAGCACGGGACGAATTGCTGAATCCAGATTTGGGTAACTTAATTTATGTTTAGTTTTCTTGCCATAACCAGAAGTCTTTGTGAGGAAAAAGTAGAAATCATGTAAATGGTTCTTTTGCTCCCGTCCTAACATAGGAATGCTAAATGATAGTTGTTCCTTTGTGCCCATTTTCCATGGTGTATATTTTCGACACATGCTTTACATAAATTGTGCGGAGCCCATGATTTATCCTGATAACCAATTTTAAGCTTAAAGTAAGCCAATTCTGCTCTTTTCACAAACTCACTAAAGTTCATCCCCTGATTTGGTACTGTAAAACTTCCACACTTATAGCAAAACAGTCAGGAGAATTTAAACATTTCCTCCGTAATGAAGCCAAAGTACTGAACTCTGTGTTATTTTATAAAATTAAGGTGAAAAGAGAGAAAATATAATTATCTACAATACATTTAAGTTTTAGGTCTGTCTAAATAGATACTATAGATAAATAGATGTTTAAATACATAGAAGAAAAAAATAAAAGCATAAATGATTAGCTATAAAATTTCATGTAGCTAGGGGGGCGGGGAATAATATCAACTAGCACATGGGAAAAAACCTGACGTGATAGAAAAAAAAAATTGTCCTTTCAAACTCAGTGCCCCCAAATTACCGAAGTACAGGTCTTAAAATTAGGTCAGCAGAAAAATTAAATATTGGTTGACCTGTGATAACTGATGTTGCGAAGTGGAGTATTCCCAAAATTGTACAAATGGTAAATAATGTCTGTATTTATTATTATTATCATCAAGGTACCCAAGCCTTCCCCCTGGGTGCAGATACAACAGAATTAAATTCGCAAAAAATACCAGGGGTACTGCAGAAAGACAAAAGCGATAGAAGGAAACAGACCCCTAGTAAATATAAATAATGAATGAGGAGTTACTGTAATAAATAACAATTTAATCGAGACTTAAATGTAGAGATATTAAGAGAAGAGACTATCATTGTGTAATTGATTCCAAATTTTGACCAATGAAGGAACAAAACACCGAGAAAATTGCACAGGGTAAGCATTCATAGGATTCATAGCAAAATAATTAAAAGTAAGAGTATACCTTGTCACACGTACAAGATTGAAAGGTCTAGGCAAAACACTCTTTAAAGGATGCCGATTGGTACTAAAAACTTTAAATAAAACACTAAGTGCGCAAACTTGCCGGGGAGGGTACAAATTAAGGGAAAGGTCAGGAGAGAGGAACTTAATTGAATTAAAGGCTCTATCCAGCAATGTCAAATGGCAGTTGGCCGTAGAAATCTAAACAGGAGCACAGTACTCAGAAAAGGGCGAGATTAAAGCATAACAAGATTTTATTACTGTGGAGTCAGGACCAAAGGTTTTCAAGCATTTTTGAAGTAAACCCGTCTTCTCTGCGATTGAAGAAGATAAGAAACGGATATGCTTCTCAAATATCAGCTTAGAGTCAAAATATAACACCAAAAAAGGCAAACTCGAAACTTCCTCAACCTGTTCACCATAAATATACAAAGAGGGATGAGGTGAGTTCAATATACGCAATCTGCTGATAGTAGTAGAATACGTTTTGCTAGCATTAAGTTGTATGCCCTAAAGTTGACATAAAAAACTGACCCTAGCCAAATCTCGGTTCAAGGACGCAGCAAATTCACCTCTGTTACTAGGACAGTTAACAAAGGAGTAAAGTGTAGTATCATTGGCATAAGATACGAGGTTATTTTCAAGATGAGTGCCCATATTGGGAATAAAAATAATAAAAAATAAAGGACCAAGGACACTGCCCTGTGGAACACCAGGAGCAGCCGTCACTGAAGCAGAAGAGATACCATCAACAATTACAAGCTGAGATCTATTATTTATAAGGGCCGTAAAGATTTTAAGAAGTTTTCCACCAATACCAAGAAGTTTCGACTTATAGATCAGAACATTAAGTTTTACGACGTTAAAAGCAGAACTCAAATCAATAGTAACGACTCGAGATACAAACTCACGGTCCAGAAAAGACTGCAGATCATGAAACAGAGTTAACAGTGCATCATAAGTTCCCAAGCCCTTACAGAATCCAGATTAAGAATCAGGTAATAAATTAAAGTTATCCCAGTATTTGGATAACCGCTAAGCCAAAACAGGATCAAAGACCTTGGATAGAATAAGTTGAAGCTTAAGCTCCCTTAGGAATCGGAGTGATGTTGGCCTAACGCCAACAAGATAGAAAACTACCAGACTTCGGGAGAAATCTAAATATTACACCCAATTCAGGTGCTATAACTGTGGCACACTTCTTAAAGAATAGAGGGAAAAAACATCTGGGTCTTTCCCACCATATGTGTCAAGATCCCAAAGGAATTTTCTCAATTCATTGGATCTAAAACCAACACAGACAAGCTTTGACAATGGAAAACAAGTCAAGGGTAGGGATAATTATTGTTACATTGTTTGTGAATAAAGATATCGGAGAGTAAATTAGCTTTTCTTAGTGAATCAAAAACTCTAAACCATTAGACTCACGAAGAGGAGGCATACTGGAATCCACACCAAACAAGGAAGCCTTGAGAGAGGACTACCATTTATATAGTTGAGTGGCACCAGCAAGAACCTCCTGCAAGTGAGAATTATAAGCATTTTCAGCTGCATTATAAATTCTCTGAGTCTCACCTTCAAGAGTAACATAGTTGTCCCATAGAAATTGAGACCTGTTTCGTTTCCAAAGATGATAAGCTGCCTTTTTTTCCCAAAGGCTCGCTTACAGTCATCATTAAACCAAGCTTTATCACTTAAACGTGAGTATTTTTCTCAAATGGGACTTTTCTAATTAGAATGTCTAATAAACATGAATTAAGAGCTGAAATAGGGTCACCTGATCGGACAATAGCATTCCACTGGTCTTTCAATTTCATGACAAACATTGTCCCAATTATCTCGAGACCTAAGATAAACAACTAATGGCATTATGGTCAGAAGTACTAATGGGAACAAGGACAGAAGCTTCACCGACTCCCAGAACATCAGTTAAAATAAGATTCTGCAGTTACCAGAATTGTGTGTAGGTCCACGAATTAGTGGTTCATACCAGATAGTTCGAGAAATCCAAAGCAACAAGACCATTTCTATTTGTTGGAGATACAGAATCCAACCATTCTTGGTGATGTGCATTCAGATCTCCAGCAAAAATAAAGGGAACTTTAACATCTACTGATTGTATTGACACCATGGCAGTTAAAAAGCAGACATATAAATCATTATTCGCAGTAGGATTCCTATAAAGGCTAAATATATAATGGTTATTATATTTACTGCAGAATTTAACAAGCTGTATCTCATGACACTGGCAAACAAACTTGGTCAAGTGTTGTGCACTATAGCCTGATCTGATATACACTGCTATTTTACGGGCACTGTGAAAGCAATCTCGTCTAATAAGTATAGGTTTGTTGAAGTCGGGTATTAATAGCTCAGAGACATGTCTAAAATTAGAAACAAGAGTCTCTGAGCAGAAGAAAACATCGTAGTTTGCAGCAGCCAACGAAAGGTCCTTTGAGTCTTTGTATAGCCCACGGATATTTGAATAAAGAACATGGCAACTATTAGTGAGTTGCCGGCATGGGCCAGGATTACGCTTCACATCACTACAGAGCAAAGTCATTAAAAATATATATAGTAAATAAATACTCCATAAACTAAAAAAAATCAAACTATGGAAATGAAAAGTAAACCCAGAAGGAGCCATCACATTTAGGTAAGGGAAAAAACCCTCAGAGAGCACCACATCCAAGAGGGAAAGTAAAGATGGATTTTCAAGCGAAAGAGGAAAGGAAGAAAAAGAAAGAGAAAAATAAGAAAAGAACAACCTCCTGAGAAATCGACTAGACAGTATATGTCTTCTTCTTCAGCCTGCTAAAACTACTTTGAAGCAAAAAATACCCAGTGAATTGTATGGAAGGAAACTATATAGCACCATGTCAGCAGGTAAGTGAAGAAAACGGACAACGGAAGACCTTATTGCAAAGACCATAGCCTTATCATACTCCTCCCTTCATTGTTTGAATTCAGAGTAGCTGTCTCCTTGCTTTGGCCTAAAAAAGCAAAACTATCTAGGCAGTAGGTGGTTTGGATTCATAGTTATCCTTCTCCTAGTCTTTGCCTAAAAAGACATCCCTACAAGGCAGCAAGGGATAGAGCTTAATTAATGGGGGCTCAGACTCGCCATTTCACAGTAGGAAAATAACAGGTAAAGTGGTATTTAAAAGAATATGGACCTCCCCCCAATATCCAACCACATCCCCACCCACTGCCGATGACTGCCCGGGACTATTTATTCGTAAAAATCTATTACAGTAGAATCTACAATAATAGGAATTGTATATTTCGCAGCCTTCCCCCATGTCTGAGGTGCACTCGGGGATCTGCAACCTGCCGACCCAGCTGATAGACCCAGCTAGGTGCCTAAACAGGGTCTGTAGCTCTTATACAGGTTTGAAGCAGTACACTGAGATGAAAATAATGGAAATAAAAACAAGATATAAATTAAGAAATGGGGAGAGATATAGAATAAGCTTATGTGATGTCGAGATTGGCTAATCTCGACATCACATAAGCTTATGCAAAGCCCTATCCAAGACTTTAAAGATTCACGAGATTATTTTATGGACTGCAGTTTCCAAACCCAGAGGTTCTTTCATTATCACACAACGAAATAGTCATATTATCTCTATTTCTTCGACGCCCAACTGCTAACGCATTTGTGGTATTATCGACAAACTCCGCATATTCCGCCAAAAAGGCGAGACAGATTTAAGTGGTCAACGGAATAAAGTTGATATAATAAGGCTAAGAGCATAGGGGCCTCGCCAGCATAATAATATTAACGCCCCAATTATTTTATTAAAATTTGGGAGGGGGAATTATGCCCCTGTAAAGTTAAAATAGTATTTAAATATTCACTATGACTTCTTTAAAATGCATAATACGAGTAGTATGAAAAATTAAGGTCATGTATACATAATCACGGACATGTGGGAAAGATTATGAGCATTATAAATTACACATGTGTGTAAATGGGTATGTGTGTGTAGGAGACAAAAGGGTGTGTAGATAGATATACACAAATAAAAGTGGTCAAGTGGAAAATAGCGTGGGAGGATTACAAAGAGATGCTTGGCGCCTGGTGGTTAGGCCTATCGCTTTCTTGTTTCCTTTTGTTGCTTTTGTTTAGAGTTTGTATTTTTATGACATTCAATCCATTTGTCTAAATAATCTTAATGTTTTTTGGATATGTAATGCGCATTTACGGTTGTTTTTGTAATAAATTACTTTAAATTTTGTGCTTAGGTTTATTGTATTTTATTTATTTTGTACTGTGTAATTTTGTGTTTTATGTTTCTTACTGTAGTCTTTCTTCTTTCTTTCGGTCATGTTTGGGTTAAAATTGGTCAAAATCGGTGTTTTTTATGATCTGGAACTGTTGTGTCTTAACCGGTTTGTTTTCACATTCTTTGGTAATTTTATATCCTTTTCATGCGTAGAATGGCACTTCGTCTCCGCTAGCCTAGTGGCTAGCGGTGCTTGGAAATCTGGCACGACTTGCATCTCTTCTGTTCTGGTCAATCCTTTGAATGATTTCCTCATTTAATTCTTGATTAATCAGCACCTGCATATTCCGTGTCCGTTATTCTATGACTTTTTTTAATGGGAGTTATTCCAACTTCCCTGTGCATCTCTTATTGGCGTTTTCTTTTTCTCCTGCGTGTAACCGTAATTAGGTACACGCATTTATTCTGCACTGTTTGTAGTCTACTCTTTTTTGTCTTGGAGTCGAGACACAAGTGAGGGCGGAAGCGGGGTACAGCAACATCGATCTTACGATTGCATTGTAATTTTTTTTGTTGTTGCTTCCACGGAAAATTCTAAACATATATATAGTCCTGACTACGACCGAGGCTTTAGAAATTCTCTCATCGACGTACTTCCTGTACCTGGATGAGGTAATCTTCATTCCGAGTATATTGCACTCCTTTGTTTAGGGATAGCGTCTATCCTACACCCTATTATCTGAGAGTATTCTCCTGCCAATGGGGACTACTTGGAATTTCTCTTGATTCCAATGTGCCTCGTAGTTGTTCAATCTCTCAATTTCTGCCACTTTTGTCATACGAGTTTGCATAGGTGCTTTCCTCCGAGGACAGGTGATTATCTGGCTGAAATAATCGGCGTATTGAATGTTGAGGCCAGAGGATTTCGCAGAGGTTGGGACATCTGCGGTGTATATCGATTAGATAGTAGGGGGCAGACACCACCCTGCGGAAGGCCCGCATTGAGCGGAAACTTCGGTCCGTCCATGCACCCTAGACTGACATACACCGCTCTTTCCACATGACATATTAATAGAGAGTTCTTTCTAAGTTTTCAGTACCCAGCAGTAGGATCTTAAATTGCATTCCCCTCTGCCACACCTTATCAAACGCCTTTGACACATCTCGACAAACAATGTCCACGTAATTACTTTCCCGTTTGGCTTGGGCAAGCTTTTCCGTGATGACATTTATCGCCATCTACATACTTCGCTTTTTTTCTAAACCGGAATTGATGCGGGTTGTAGAGGGAGTTCTCCTCCAGGTAAGACACCAGTCTTTGGTTAAGGATCTTCTCGAAGAGCTTCCTGCCAAATTCTAGAAGTGAAATTGTCGGGTGCACTCTCTAAACGTTTTTTTTCCATGCTTTGGCAAAGAAAAACATTTTTGCCGTTTTATAAGCATCTGGAAAGTAGCCCGTATTTAGACACTTTTTAAATATACTTCTCATTCCGACAATGACGTTGCTGGTGCCTTTTCGAAGTTTAACTTCGTAAGCCCCGATTGTCCTGGGGCTTTCTGATGGAATGAGCGGAGTGCGTCGAGTAGTTCCTCTTCGGTGATCTCGGCGTCTCCATCGCATTGTTTATCCATCTGGTGGTAAGGGTGCAGCCTACGTATTTGTCTGTTAAGCTCGTCTATAATATTGTTCTCGAATTCTATATCAAAATCTTGGTTTTCTTCTTCAGTTATACTGAAGATTCTTTCCCCAAAACGTCGGAATATTTCTTCTATTCTTCTTTCTTCTGTTTAAATGATCCAGTTTTCTTTTGATCTTTCCATTTTTTTCTTTATCTCGGTTGATCCTTTGAGACGCCTGATTTTATTCCCAAAGTCTTTGGGAAATGCATCATGATCGAGGCTCTCGATCGCATCGTCCCAACCTCTCCACTGTTGTTCGATGATCAACTTGTCGAGCTCTTCTTTGATCTTTTTACTTGGTTGTATCGATTCAATTGATGTATTTCTAATGTTAATTTTATACATTAATTTCAGCTTACGGTATAATTTCTTCATGTATTTACTACAGCTGTAGGTTGAGTTGGACTTATGCTGGGATTCAGGGATATAAGCTCTATCTGCGTTGATGAGATGGTTATTGAGGTTGTCGAGTGTCTCGTCTATCTCCTCGAGAATTGTCTCATCCACGTTATTATGAACAATCATATTTTGGGAGATTTAACTCTTATATTTCCATGACGGTGTGCAATAATGAGTTATATAATACAACTTTGAATGAAAGTTTTTTTCTTTAGATTCGTAACGGGGTTTTTGTACTTACAGCCGGGGGATGTTTTATTTTACAAATAAATTGTATCCATGTTATATTATTGTTAAAATACACCATCAAATCTCTCAAAACATGTCCGAGTTACGAGTATGTTCTAGGTAAGGAACAATCAACTCCGAACTTGTTAACCTTTAATTGCTTTATAAAACCACCCTCTTTGTTAATCTGGATACTATGACTAAAACACAAACCGCGATATACCGAGGATCAAAATGAGTAAGACATGATACGATGTCATATTTTCTTTCAAATAAATTACTTTATTGTATTTACTCATTTTTTTATAATTAAGAAATAGATGTGGATGAATTGACTATAGCGTTTAGAGTTATTTAATAAAAAGATTTGGTCACTAGAACATTGTTCACACATGTGAACGTTGGCAGACATTCATGAGTAGGAAGAAAAAATCAGGTGGTACAAATTTGTTTTTTATATGTGTAATACAAGAAATTGGTATCGTTATTCTGAACTCCTTTTATTAAGTTGGAACCGTAATTAATATTCCCTATCAGATTTTTTACTCCTGTGATTTTTCTACCAAATTTCCGCATTCTTTTTCTTAAGTTTCAACATGTTTCCAAAATTGTCAAAACAAGATTGGGAAGAAAGTATAATCACTTTCATCAGCGGCTGAACTTTTTCTCGCAAACTTTTTAAAAAATAAACTTTAGTTTCTGAACATGATTTAGAAAGTTTTTTCCTCTTTACATTTTTTCTCCAATTTTCCCTTTTCAGAGACCTCAAACTGGACAATATACTTTTGGATTATGAGGGACACATCCGTATTGCGGACTTTGGAATGTGCAAACTTCAAATTTATCTGGACAGATACGCCGATACGTTTTGCGGCACTCCTGATTACATGGCACCAGAGGTAGGCTGTCAATGGAAGTTAACATTGAATTAATGTCGTTGTTTTTACTTTCTTTTGCTTCTTACGTTTGAAAGTAAGTGTAGGAGGGCAGAGGAATATTGGAAAGGGAGGAAGGAGAAGGTTTATATATGTATGTTTCATTCGGTGGGATTAGATGGCGTGAGAGTGGCTGAGAGAAATTCGTGTGTTCTTACAGTTTAGCCATCTTATAAAATATGGTAGCAATTTAATAGCTTCTGCTATGTAAGTTATTCATAGAGAGTAAACTAGATAACAAACTTTTTCAAGGATTAAACGCTTAAAATCTATTTGTTTAGATTAACTTTCATCACCTTATTACATTTCATAATTCGGTGATGAGTTTGATCATTGCAATACATCTAGTATTCGATGAAAGTGGAAAATCCCACACTGATTTTCTAATCAACGGGTGATGCGCATTTTTTCACCAATGTGTGTTGATCACACATCATTAACCATGCATCCTTCACCAACCACCTTCACTCATGATGTGTGGTGGAGACGTGTTTTTTCCTTTGCGTTGATTCCATTGTATCTAACAGGTGATTAAGGGACTTCACTACAACCAATGCGTAGATTGGTGGAGCTTTGGTGTGCTTATGTACGAGATGATGGTGGGTAAGTCCCCGTTCAAAGGGTGCGATGAAGACCATCTGTTTTGGCTTATCTGTAACGAAGAGCCTTTCTACCCAAGATTTCTCTCCAGGGAAGGTCAATCGTTACTGAAGCAGGTAAGAGTTTGGTGTTAAGAAGTTTATAACTTTCTTTAATCCTGGTTTGGGTCTATCTAGAACTGGAGATGTAAGGTCAGTAAGGGTAAATTCGAATACGTGAAGAATTACTTCGTACAAAAACAATGGAATAAACTTCCCTAACCTTTTTCCTATCAGGGAAGAAAAAGCAAATTGTCCTGAATTATTTTTCAGTTTTCACCTTTGTGTTCATTGATGATTTCCTTCTTGACAAATGGAATGCGATTAAGGCGGGTCATTCATTTCTTGAAAGAAGTTTTCCTCCTTAAAATGAGGGCAACTTGAAGTACCTTATTTACGTTCAATTACAATATTTAAAAACTTCACTGACTGAAAATAATATATGTTAACTCAAAAATAACAAAGTTCATCAGCCATTGTACCAAATCTAATCACAGGTCCAGAAATATCAGGTCCATTCAATGTCCAGAATCCGCCAGGTTGATTCAGGTTTAACAAATACCTCAGCCGAAATCATTGAATTATTAACACGTTGATCTGGTGATTCAGAAAGTTTTGGCCATTAATAACTATTTTTGGCTTCATTAATTTAAAAGCTAACATCATCTGGTGTAACCGTTCACGGTGTCCATTTGAAATAACTTTCTTCTTTTTATATTGATAACCTTTCAGGACTGTAAAAACTTTAATTAACTCTTAATTACTGATATCCCAACCACTACATGCATTTTTTATTTTATGTTTTATTATTATACTTCGTTTTTTTTCTCATTTTTATGCACTCTTGGCCACACTCCTGAGTATAAACTTTCCCTCTTTTAAAACTGTTTTTATTATCTTTCATTATTGAGCGGGGTTTTCCTAGGTCCAGTAAATTTTTGTAGGAAACTATCAAAGGCAATGATGGTAATGCTGAAGAAGAAATGGAAAGTAATATAATTCAGTTGGGGAATCGAAATATATAATTAAATTATTATATAACATATAATTTAAGACGACCCGCCGGTAAGCCAAACTCTATCCAATCTGTAGGACAAGGAAAAAAATAGAGAAGCAAAGTGGTCAGCCATTTCCAAGTAGGTATATGACGACCCTCCGCACAGATGGATTCTCGTGCGGAACCACGCCCCTTGAAAACAGTCTATATTAGGTTAAGCTGCATTTAAACATCCACTTAACAACTGTTGCATGGACAGCTAGCAGAAAGGGGTGGGAGGGCGATAAAATTGCTATAGCCTGCAAAAGCCCCCTCCACTGTAACCAGGTCCCCCGCCCCGACAGTCTCAGAGAAGGCGCGTTTATACAAAATTATGATAACTTGGACAGGGCCTACAGCAGAAATTGTAGCATCAAAAGCTTTCTCCTTTGATATGTCAGGCGGTTAGAGAGATTAGAGAGCATCTTTTCCTGTGCAACACTGCCACATAAACATATAATTCAAAGGTGTGACTGAAACCCTGAAGGAAATGAGAAGAAAAAATGTGTGAAAAAACAACAGGTAATGTGAGAGGAAATATCCTCAACTCACATTACCAGGGGCGGGAGAAATACATTCGCACACAAGTATTAAAGAAACCTTGAATTACCCAATAAAAATATAAATTGAAGGGAAAAGTTACAAATAGATCTATGACCAGGAATTTAATTCCAAGCAATCTATTTGGTATCGCAAATAGGAGGGGCATAAAAGTGTCCATCGGAAAGAAATGAAGATAGAGAAAAAAATTGAAACGAAATTGCCCAAACGGGAAAAAGAAAAAGAATTAAAAATTCTCAATAAGAAAAAAATATTTGTCTTCAAAGAACAAACACGATCACCAGAGAGAATTTTGATACTCTTAAAAAGTCAGCATTTTTAAGTATACTAGTCTCCCTTCCAAACTGGTATCTTGGTACCTAAAAAGAAAGCGAAGTGAAAAATCCTGTAAGCAAAATTATGAATAAGAAATAAGAATGAATATAACACAAATGGAAAGGTTAAACGAACTAATTTATGTGATCAATATTGTGCAAAATCCTGTTTGATCCATGTAGAACATTAGCAAAAATCAGCACAAACCTTATGGAAAAGCAGTAATAGCACTTGAGTAAAATCTAGCACTATCAACCAAATGAACGTTCGTCTGATAAACGCATACGACCGCATTGCTGCGTTGTTTGCACGCCAAATACGACAACCGAATTTATAGCTCAACAGATTTAGAATAACGGCAGTTACCATTTAGGAGTGGAAATGAGATTTCGGGATGGGGAGGGAGTCATTTTCACACTCCAACGACGCGGAATCAATTCACATCCACGCCTTTCTTAAAGCCCGCTTTTGGAACAGATTTCCCGGCCTGTATCGCCCTGTGTCGTTCTATATCTCTGTTCGGAGAGTCTAATCTCAATCCTCGACTACCTTTCATCTTCACTTGAATTCCAATTTCTTTATATGACGAGGAAATCCAGCGTCATCGCAAGACGAAATATTTAGCCCCCCCCCCTTCCCAAACAAGTTAGAATCTGCTCAGGAAAGAAAGAATCCTGTCACACGCCGATCTGGGAAAGGGATAGGATGCTATAACATTTCCACATCGCTCACATTACAGGATTTATTTAATTTTTCCTCACCCATTCACATTTTCACTTATCACGGAAATTAATACACATTACAATGTAACTTTGATATTCCCGATACGAACTGTTAGAATACAAAGACTTTCTCTACCCTTTTTGGAGTACAGGGTGTTCGCGCTAAATTTGAATGCTAAATGTGATTATTCTCACGGCTCTTCTCCAATGCATTTTTTTATATAAATAAACAATAACGTCCATGTCAATGAGGTTAGGTAAGGGCAATAGTAATAATTCTTTAATCCGTTTGAAAAATCTCCTGGAGTTCCTGAACCCTTATCAGGGGCACCAACCATACGACTGGAAAACCATCCATTTAGCAAAAAGAGAAATTTCATGAAGCTGTTTGTAGGATTCGGCGTTTAATTTACTCCAAATTAAGAAAATGACAAGTTTCCCGGCTCTTCACCTATGTAATTTTTTGATAAATGAACCATAACGTCCATTTCTTTATTTATGTAAACATATCTCAGTAACATCTGGGCAAATGGAGACGATAATTTAACAAATTTTATAACAAAATCCAGTCTTACTATGGTTACAATTTGAAAGACGATATAATTTAAGCTTTTCCTTAATTACAAAAATAATCATTCGTGTAAAATATCATATCAGGAAAAATTAATTTATTATGGTCAATTAAATGATCGATTGGACGGACCATCTTTCTGTTGGCAAAATAGTTATAGGCTTTCTCAAGATACATGTATATATAATATATATATATATATATATATATATATATATATATATATATATATATATATATATATATATATATATATAAAATTAGGTAAAAGGCCATGTTGTATGCAGGTTCTATTGAAGTCCATATATATATATATATATATATATATATATGAATCCATTAAACCACATTGAAAGAGAAAACTTTCAGCCATACAGTTTTCAGTGCCTTTTAAGTACAAAATGGGGAATTGAAATTCCTGGAGGAAGAAACTCAAACACATCAAGCGACCGTTATTGTTCTTGACGTTACATAGTTATGATAGGGGTCTGTGGTCCGTTTGCACTACAAATTCTTTGCCTAATAAATACATTCTAAATTTACAAAATCTCCAAATGATAGCGAGTCCCTCTTTCTTAATTACCGCGTAACTTTTCTCACGCGCGAGTAATTTTCTGCTTGCATAAGCGATGGGGAAGCTTTCACCATCATCCTCATATTGGAGGAGGACACATCCTATACCGTCATTACTCGCTTTGGTACGAATGCCAAACAGTTTTTCCGAGTTAGGGAGGCAGAGGCTAGGGGCAGATGCCAACTTCTCTTTGAGTTTGCTGAAACTATGAGTTGAAAGTGGCGTCCACTCGAGGCGTTCGGGGGCCTGCCTCTTTAATAGCTCGCAGAGGGGGGCGAAAACAGTCACAAAGTTGGGTATAAAGCGTTGGTTCAACAATGCGGAGCCTATGAATGATCGCAGCTGCTTTTTATTAGTGAGCTACGACCATGTCTACGATGGCCCGGATCTTTTCTGGCTGGGGGGCTAATTGATTATTCCCGATATAGAAGCAGAAGTAATCGATAGTGCCAAAAGCGAAGTGGCACTTGCTGGGGCCACTTGTCAAGTTGTGTTCCCGGAGTCGATACAGGAGGGCTTGAAGGGTGTTTAAGTATTGATCCCAATCTTCGGTGGCCACATAAACATTATCGAAATAGGTGACGTTGGGTAAGCCTTCTAAAATCCTCATCATTATCCGGTTATAATTGCTACAAGCCGTTAACGGACCGAAAGGAAGCCTCCGGAACTCCATAAGGCTTTTTTTGCTGCGGAAAGCAGTAAATTTCTTCACTTCCTCCCTCAAGGGGATCTGATAATAGGCCTTGCATAAATCCAACTTGGAGATGAACTTGGCTATCTCAAAAAGGTAGAGGTTCTGATCTATGGTGGGGATTCGTTCGGCATCGAATACGGTAACCGAATTTAGCTTTCTAAAATCGATGCACATTCGATAAGAATCATCTGCCTTTTTTACCATGACAACCCGGGAACAGTAGCTCGACTCCGAAGGTTCGATGATCTACAACCTTAGAAGTTTATTCACTTCATTATTAAATGCTTCCCGGAGGTGTATAGGCAGGGGATAAAGTTTTGAACGGATGGATCCCAGGGTGGTTTGCTCTATATTGTGCTCGAAGTTGGTAGCACAACTAGGGATCTTGGTGATGGCGTCATCAAAATGACTCTGGAGCGTTTGCAGTTCGTCCTTTCAACAAGATGGTAACTGGTCGCATATCTTAATTTCAGCAGGCAGGGAAAATTAAAGTCGGGCAAAACATGCAACGGCTATCCATTGTCTTCCTCCACGTAGGCGACTTGGATTACGCAAAAGTGGTCCAGTGAGTAGTCAGATTCCATGAGGGATTCTTTGTCGATTGCATTTATCTGATTGATGCTCGCGCGCCGGTGGAACCACTTGAGCAAATTAATATGGAAGAGCTTTTTTGAGGGGGTTTCAATAAGGTAATCCACTGGGTCACGATTCTCGACTATGGGGTGGGGGCCCTTCTACTTGCTCAACAATTTGTTGTTCTTCGTGGAGAGGAGAAGCAAAACTTTTTCTCCGGGGGTAAAATTCCTTTCTTTGTACTTGCAATCGAAGTATGTCTTATACTTGTCAAAATTGACGTTGGCGTTCTGTAACGCAATTTTGGCGCACTGTTCCAGCCTTTTTCAAAAATCCAATAGGTACGAATAAGAAGTCTGCATATTCTTATCCAATTTCTGATTAGAATAAAGTTCCTTTAGGAATGGAATAAAGTTCCTTTAGGATACTCAGGGGGCCTTTGACGTTTAAACCTATAAAAGTTCAAAGGCGATGAAACCTAAAGTACGATGGGGAATTTCACGGTAGGCAAAGAGGCTACCGGAAGGAAGCGGTGCCAATCAGTGGGCTGATCTGCACACAACTTCCTGAGAATGGCCTTGAGGCTTCTGTTCAGCCTTTCGCACATTCAATTCCCACTCGAGGGAAAAGGACTGGTAAACAGGGGCTTGATCATCGATAATTTACCAACGTACTCCATTAATTCGGAGGTGAATTGACGACAACGATCTGAGATTATTTCTTTGGGCAGGCCCGCGCGAGAAAAGATAGAAATAAGCCATTTGGCGCAAAAGATGCTATTAATTTTCTTAAAGGGCACACCCCCTGGAAATCGAGTGACAAAGCCAAACAGCGTTAAAACATAACTATGGCCTTCGCTCGACAGGGGGTGGATCGGTCCGATTAGGTCGATAGCTACTCGGGAGAAGAGGCTCAGAGATTAGATGTTCTTTTGCGTGGCGTAAGTTTGACTCGTCCTTTTATGGCCGTCATTTGGCAAATGTCGCACGAACAACAATATCGAAGAATTTGTTCGGTTGCGCCAGGCCAATAAAAGTATTTCAAGATTCTCTGAGCAGTCTTCGTGTGACTAAAATGACCAGCAGATAGCCTATCGGAGCGTTTACAGGATTGGAGGGACGTGGCAATGGGGTACACATAGTGTGCGGAACTGGGTGTCGATTTCCTCTGTGTACACTTGATAGAGGAGGTCGTCATTGACGAGGAAGGAAATCACCTTATTCCACCTGACGGTTTCGCGGGGCTTATTTTGGCCTTTGGCCACAGGGAAAGAAGAGACTCACATTCTCTCTAGCTTTTAGCAAAACCATGGGTCATCGCACTCTGGAATTTGGGAGCACACGCGGGTTACAGTGGTATAGGGGTTTTTAGTTCCTTATTCGCTCGGGAACGAGTGGTAACGGGTTGAGCCACGGGGGTAGAAGAAACCCGGGGGGACTGACCAATTAGGACTAAGAAAAACTTTATGGGGGCTGCCATGACATTAGTCAAACCAATAAAATAAACGCATTCAATTTAGCAGTGAACAATGAGGAATTTACTGGAGGGCCCCAAGGGTACTTTCATTGAACAAAAAATCCACCTGGTGGCCAGCCGTATTTAGCGGGTTTAAAGAAGAGAGGGCTTCATTTTGCGACGGTAGGGGGGTAGAAGTGGCACTGATCTGGTGTACCTGGTGAGAAGGAGAGATGCTTTTAAACTGCCAGTTTTGAGGGCAGTTGGATTTCACGTGGACAGAACCTCCACAGGAATAGCACATGATGGTCCTCTTGGGGAAAGACGAAGCAGAGAGGTTAGGAGAAAATAGCTTAACATCACGGTGGTCCAATGGTCCGACGATAAGAGGAGTTTGGGTTTGGTTAGGCCCAGTCAGCATCACGAACTTATTCCCATTATTAGGAACAAATTTGTTATTGCTGATTTTGGATTTAGGAGATGGGGATTCTGATTTCTTCTCTTCTTTCGGGTAGCAGTTGTTGCTAGCTGCGTAGACGTCTGACTTTTCGATGCATTCATTAAGAGAATGGCACCTCTAGTCCTTTACGAAGGATCTGATTTCCGAAGGGAGCGACGCAAGAAATTGGTCCTTGATGAAGAAATCGACCAGGGCGTCGTATTCATGAGGCACCTTGAATGCGTCATTCCAAAAATTAAAATGACATTGTGGGGAGTAGCCAAACTGTTGAAAGGTCTGGTTAGGTTTAATGCGACAGTGCCTAAATTTAGCTCGATAGAAATCCGGGGTCATGTTGTGAGCGGTGAGCAACTTGGTTTTTAACGATGATTAATCAAGTATGGCCTCTGATGAAAGGGAGATAAAAATATCAATCAATTGATTGACTAAGCATGATCCCATAAACCTGATACTAAATTAATATAGATTTCGTAAGTTAACCATACACACCTTACACCAGTTTAAGAAAGATTTGGTAGAATAGGGTCAAGTGAACCTTTTCTGCTTTACGAGTGCGTAGGAAGTTCACAATATGAGCAGAGTGCAAATTAACTGATAGTAGGTTGCCCAATAGTCAACTATCTTGGATCTCTGGGATAACAGAAAAACGGGTACAAAAACCGTACAAATATGCAAATGAAAATTATTTTACAAGATTAATAGGAGTTTTAATATGAGCTATACCATTACTAGATTTACACGTGTCTTCAGAAGCTAAGGTTGGGGGAGAGACATGTTGAGTACAAACAAACGGAAAATATTGACGGAGGGTCAAGCGCATAAATTAAGCCGATGATGAGGCTTTCCCTGGGGGCCGGGGTGGGGAGCAAAGAGAGCACTTGCATAGGAGAGTTGCGCGTTGCTGTTACCTCGAAGATTTGGTTCGAGGGTGTAATTTTTGCCTTGGCGCAAAATTCAAACAATAGTCTCTGGATAATGACTATTCCGGGGGTGAACTTAAATTTTGCTTTCAAGTAACATGAATCGAGATTGAGTGCGCTGCGTTCAAAGAGCGGGGGAAGCGGGTCGAGGTAGACTTAGGTGAATTAACGAGAATAACGTTAATAGCGGGTACCGACGGGGGCAGACAAAGGATACTGACGGTGCAGGGAGGACGGCATATACTCGGTGGATACTGTATTTCAACTCTGGTGCCGGAGGATTTATAGGGGTCGAATGGGGTTTTCTCCCTTCCGTCCGAAAGAAAGGGTTATAGAGTCCGAAGCATCGACAGACGAGAATAGACCTGGCCTTTTAGCACGATGGCGAGAAGGTTCTTAAGCTGGCAAGGCGAACTTTGTCCGACTTAAGATGGGACCTTCTGGGCTCGTACACTCGTCGTAGGTTTCAGTGATGGCAGCATTTCAGGTCATCTCAGCGTCTCACGGAGTCTCATAATTTCGCACCTCCATTAGCGCAGACTAAAAGGGTCGCCCAAGTGACTGTTGTCTCTCTCTCTATTGAAGGGCGAGGTGGTGCGTATCTTCCCCTCTCTCTCTTTTTCTGTGATCGTTGACAATATATATATATATATATATATATATATATATATATATATATATATATATATATATATATAATATACACTTCGCTGCGCCCATTATTGACAATTTTAGGGCATGATAGTAATATTTTTTTGTTTCCTTCATGTTCATTAATTTTTTTCTCACTGCCCACGATAGATTTTGTTTTTCAGCAACTCCAAAATTAAATAATCCACTGGTTTGTAGTCAACAAGATGGGGCATCGTCACATTAAAACCAGGCTTCTTTGTGATTTCTGAATAATTATGATAATATGCCTAAATTCATTACTACGTATGACTAGCCGCCTTGAATCACGGACTGTAACCTAATCGATTATTCTTTTAGGATTCTTTGAAAAACAATGTTTATTGTGGCAAGAGCGAAAATTGACTGAACTTGAATGAATTAATTGTAATATATTAAATTTATGGTAGTACATTTAAAATAGTGAGATGTAATGATTCATATTATGTGTAAGAGGAGATTTCTGTTAGTTAGTCAATTCATCAGTTGTCTGTAGCATCAGTTAATTGGTCCAATAAATAAAATATACATGATACTTGTTTTTTGAACTAATTTAATTTTTTATAAATTTCGGTTTAATCCTATATAATAATATTTTAAAATTTCAATCATAGTAAGACTGAGCTTGGATGTAAATTTTGTTTAAATATCGTATCAAGAGAATTAAGGGTTACTAAGATATTATTAATTGAAAAATACGAACCTCATATGAACCATCCGATATACTCGTATATGTTTACAAAATAATAAATTCGGAAAGATTTCTAATTGACGTTTGGGATAATTATTACTTGTGAGAGTTAAATGAGTGATGCAACTTTGAAAAATATTATTTTGTGACGTTTTTCTTTTCTGGCTTTGGAAGAGATACCATCAAAGACAGAAATGAGCCTCATTTTCCAAATCATTTAAGTTAAAGCTCACATTGGAGACCGAAGGCCTAGACAATAAATTGAGAGCCTGCATTAGAAGGATTTTCCTGCAATTTCGGAAGAAAACTGCTAGTCAGGTCTATATTTTTTCCTCATGCTAGGTAGTTCTCTACTCCCCCAACCCCTAAAAAACCCCACAAGAAGACATCAGATAACATCTGGATGCTTGTTTGCGTTACCATTCAAGATACCTGCACGAATAGCTGTAGCTATATATTTTCTATTTTACCCCTTTCTTTACAGATCTCTCCTTGCAAACCTTTTGCCGGAGACACCTTCGTTGCTATTATGAGTAATATTAGAGATGAAAATATTTCGCCCAGGAGAAAAGTACAAGAAAATTGATCGAGAAAATTGAAGAAAGGTCAAATGAACGAAAGAAATAAAAACAAATTAGGATTAATTGTAATGCACTTATTAGTTTAACTTCTAATACTAGGGTCTGGAGAATGCGATAAAAGATTTATTTTCCACTTAAACTACAAACTGCCGCGAATGCAGCCATGCATTGTGGTTACTAAGCAATGGTCAAATCTGCTTCGGGAATGCTCCCAATCTATGCCAAACAACTGACTGTATCCAAACAGATTGATCTGTTGGATACAGTCACTTGCTTTGAGTGATGAAGAGGGTTTCCCATGCGTACGGGGTACAGTTTCTAGGAAACCTACTATTGCCTGGGCAACTTTATTTATCTCCTATTTTAAAAGGAAGAAATTTCTCTCTTAGATCAATTTAATAAATTTATTTGATAATAGTGATAATATTGATACACGGAAAATATATCACATTAAATCATTCGGATCTTTTCTTAAAGTTATTTATGAGTCGTAGAACAACCTTTGTAGATAATAATACTTCCCTCGTCCCTGATGGACAAATACTTCAGGGGTATGCTTTCACAACTTTAACAACTCTCACCTTATATATATATACAAATAATACATACATTAGGGTACACTACCAAGAAATGGTGTAACAATCTTTTGGTTGTGGATTATCTAAATGATTCGTTTTTGTATATCTACTTTCTATCATTTTGTTAAACGCCATATATATTTCCCTTATCAGATAGAATTTTGCAGATGGCACAAAACTAAGATGAAAAGTGAAGAGACTTAAAGGCTATAAACAACTACAATAGAAAATTAAAATAGGTAGTTTAAGACAAAATCTTAAATGAGAGAAAAAAGAATTGTTACATTCACTGAAAAAAGAAGCTTGAAAGGGAAATTCATTTAGGTTTTGAAATCTCGAGGGATTTCGACGACGTAAGAATTAAATCTTATTCCAACTAGTTACGTTTTTTTAATTTATGTAAATTAAAAGCAAATAACAGTTTTGGTAAAAGGTTTGTAAAGAAAGTGAAAAGTAAGAAAAAACTGTCTGGAAATTACTCGAACCGAAAAATTGAACTGATCTAGAATGCTATATTTAATTGGAAGAATTAAAGGCTAATTTGTTTGAAATGTTTATTAATGATTACTCTATACAAGCTTTAAATGAACTGTTAGGATGGCCATTTGAAAACTTAAAAAGATCAAATATTATGTAACTAGAAGAAACTCCTGCCTTTTAACCGGCCTAAATATAGTTTTTCGCTTCAGCTGTCAAATTATACCCAATCGTCCTCAAAATCTTACCGCCGTATAAATACACAAAGAACTTTAGCAAGAAAGAATTATATAAATAATTAAATCCTATATTCATTTCTTATCTACATAAATGAGCCCATAAATGCATTTAAAATAATGCTGAATAATTTACTTACTTATAATTATAAAATAACAACCACCTTTGGTGAGCAAAGTCGAGTCGATGACGGGACCTCATAAAAAATGTACTTCAACTTAACTTTTCCAAAAATCTGAGCGCCTGAAAGAAAAAAAAACATACCACACCTAAAAGGAATTTTATTATTTTCTATATAAAGTAGACCCTTCATAAATTGCCTGGTCTTTGTTGGTTAGTAGTTTCATAATCAGATATATGATCGTCTATCTATATTTACATATCTTTGCATCTATCTTTCACTCTCCTTTTCACCTGTTCAATCTCTCATAAGGAAATTAAGATTTATTTAGCCTCCCTTTTCTTGCTTATTTTCACTGAGATAGATAATTAATTATCTCTTCTCTCATTCTTAGCACTAGGGAAAAGTTTAAGCTAGTCAATTACTAGTAGATCAAACTGTTTTCATAGGGAATATACTCTTTTGGCTCGCGGTGATTATATTCATCCTCCCACAGAGGGTGAATGTCATTCGAATTGGACGAAGGTTTTCATGTATCGACGATAGCACAGATAGGTGCGATAAAATAAAGGGGACTATGTTAATAGTTGTAACTACTGCAAGAATATTCTTTAATAAAGATCGATAATTGGTCGAGTTTGGTAACTATTGCAGCTACAATGGGGTTAATAATTGGCGATTCTCCAATGTCCAAAGGCGAAAAATAATATTCGGTGAGCGAATATTCTAAAATTATGCTGTAGAAAAGGAAAGGAATAGTTTTATGCTAAATTATTTAAAGATTCATCGATAAATTCTGACCTAATTCCTTTGACAAATCATTATAAAACCAACAACCATTACGAAAAAATTTACAGTAAGACAAATATTTTTATGAAGATAAATGGGGGCGATAGCCAAATAATTGGTCGGAGCGACCACGGTTTGCAATGTCTACTTTAAAATACTATAGAGTTTGCTTGTAGTTTTTAACATATACTTATGCTGTAATTCATCAATTTGATTGATTAAACTTTTTGATCTCTCCTCTTTCGCTATTTTTAACGGATCTAGAAGCTTCCAGCTCAGTTAATCAGGGTGTAGAACATTCCCCAAATCTTAAATATATCCCCTTCAATTCCAACCTAGCAATTTTTCGTGTCATTAATGTCCTTTATTACCGTATTGCTTATTTGCACAGTTGCTTGACAAAGATGCCACTCGCCGACTGGGGCCTCCTTATTGTCCCAGTGGCGATATTCAGAGCCATCAATTCTTCAAATACATCGACTGGAGTAAGATTGATCGCAAGGAGATGGAGGCGCCCTACAAACCGGTGCTGGTAAGCAGTCCAGACATTTTTTCCTTAAGAGAGGGCACCAATCTAGGGAGAGAGAGGTTATTTTTATTTAGGCTAAAAGGAAAAATAAGACTTAAAACGTGTGCTCAAAGAATTAACACACTTAAAGCAAAATTATTCGAAAAAAATATTTAAAATTATTACGAGAAGCGAGTGATTAATAAAATGATTATAGATAATCTCTAGTTCAATAAAGAATGACAGGGAGATAGACAAATATTAAAAAATATGAACGAAAAAGATGTAAATTACATTCCAAATCATTGATTGGCTATAAAAGGTACATTTTTATAACCAAGGGTAATAATATTTTTAAAAACTAGCAAACAAACTGAAAACTACAGGTTTTTATTACCTTGTAAAATAACAATAAGCATTTTAGTATAAAGCTTTCCAAAGCCACGTCCTTCAAGGAAAGGATGTTTACAAACTCTGGATAATATGCGTGAGAAAAGAGGCGGGTAATCAAGAAAAGCTTGAATACACCCTATGGAGGTAAAGGGACGTCTACGAGCAGGCATAGCATCCTACTTTCAAGGAACAAATATTGGGAATCACGATATCCCTTACAGCAAAGATGACTGCAAGGTACAATTTGTAAAGGGGCGTAATCCAAAAGTGGAATTTCAGGGGTCGTGGTAGGGTTAAGAAAGGAAGACAGGTAAGAGGTATTTAAAATTTTGTAGGCATAAGGGAACAATTTGAATGCAATGCGGAAACGGATTGATAGACAGTACAGTAAGGTTACTTCATAAGGAGATATGGTGGTAATTTAGGGCGAAGTTTGGGTTGAGGGGAAGGAACAAGTGCCCAATGGAGACGTTCAGAGTGAGGGAGTACTAGATCAAATATGAACAACCTTGTCAGAGAAAAACAGAAATTAATTAGAGTGATGTGGAGAATAGACTGCGGCATCGCAAGGGAAGAAAGACGAGTAAAAGCTTAAATAGGGCGGTTTATTGCTGTTTTTATCAGAGAGGATACGGGTAGTGTGAGCTACACGGGAAATTTCAAAGGGAGAATAAGTGAGTGAGAGGCAAGTGTAAAGGTAAGAGAAAGAGCAACTTCTCGGCACCAGAGCACGAGCAAAATGAAGAAAAAAACATACTTGGATAAGGAAATTGTCAGTAATAGTAAGGTTACAAATTAGGAATGAGGAGGAGAAAATGTAATTATACTTCCATGTTGATATTATAGGCTATTTCCATATGCTAGATACACAGGTACAGCCGCGGTTAAAAGATTTCGGAGTTCTCACATTTTTTTCTCGTGGGTATGTCAATGAATATGTTGACATAGGTTCGTTTGCATACATGTATTCAATACATATTGAAAGTAATATAAAGGTATAAACTTTCGTTTAACTTTTTGAATTATCTAAAATAGCGATGCTATTGAAATGTATAATATCCTGATATCAGTTTTTGGTATGCTACCCACAAAAAGGTTTTCATATAACACATCATATTTATTGATTAATATGATATTACATGTCGAAAGGATCTGATAATGATATTATAATGGCGAAAACACGTAACTATAAAGTGTATGAAAGGAGTCATATACACACATTGCACGGGTGGTCTAATAAGTGTGCTAGCATCATAGCCCTCAGGCATGGCACACTCGTGGAGAGAATGTCTCTAGGAGTAAATGCTCTCATCACTACCCAGGCATTCTTGAAACGCTACTGAGCTTCTTTTATAAGTTTGGTGTTGTTATAATTTTCACAGGGCTTTATTTGTTTATTTCTTACAGTTGTTAAATGTTTTGGAAATTTTCTATTTTGTAAATTCTTGTTGATTGTTTAGAGTATATATATATATATATATATATATATATATATATATATATATATATATATATATATATATATATATATATTTATAGATATATATATATATATATATATATATATATATATATATATATATATATATATATATATATATATCTTATTGATATATATTCCTCCTTATTCATATTGATATACATACGAGTATATACAAATTGATATACATACTTTAGGACACTGAATTTATCTAATTTCGGAAGGGGCCATAAAAATTTAGCCGCGGTTGTATATGAATGTTCTAGGAACAGATAAAAAAATGCAGAACATTCAAGCATCCATATCCACCCAAAATGAGCTAAAAATAATATCTATTATTATCCACTTCTTAAGATAGCACAGAATACAATCATCTATTAGGTTGAGGAATAAGTTCTTGCGTTTTTTTTAATGTTGTGTTGATTTAAGTTTTGTTGACGTGATTTGTGCACATATTAAGAAACAATAATAAATAATGAGAGCAATATTTGCAAAGGTTAGGCTACGTCTCTTAACAGCGTAGACTATTAAGGTTTTGTTCAGGCTACATTGTGGTTTATTTAAAAGTGGTGTTAATTTATTTTTTGTTCTGTACCCTCAAAATGGAATGTAAAGTTGACAGAAAGGCGCATTTTCGACACTTGTTGTTATTCATTTTCAATAGAGACGGGAAAAAGGCGAACGCAGCCAAAGCTTGTCGCGATATTTGTGCTGTGTACGGAGAAAATGCTTTATCAGAAAGGACAGCTCAATGGTGGTTTTCACGTTTCAAAACAGTCATTTCAATCTTAATGATAAAGAACATTCTGGTTGCCCCATTAAGATGGATGAAGATCGATTGAACGACCTTCTTCATGAAAATCCTCGTCAATCGACTAAAGAATTAGCTGCACAATTGGCGTGTGATCAGAAAACAGTAGTGAATTACCTTCATTCGATGGGGAAAGTTTAAAAACTCGGCGCATGGTATCCGCACGCTTTGAGCGAAAGCAACAAACTTCAACGCTCCACGATTGCCGTAGGTTTGCTTGCTCGTCACAAGGCTACTCGTGGATATATGGACAGATTTCTTCACCGCATCATCGCTGGCAACGAAAAGTGGTGTGTTTATGTCAACATGAACCATCGAAAACAATGGCTTAGCCCCAATAAAAAAAAACACTTCTGCGATGAAAGCAAGGACTTCATCCACGAAATACGATGCTGTGTGTGTGGTGGGATTGTAAAGACATCATTCTTTATGAGCTCCTTGCGAACAACGAGATTATCAATGCAGAACCCTACGTTGAACAAATATATCGACTCGCCAAAGCTATTCGTTTAAAGCGACCTCATCGACGTTATGGATTCCTTCTGCAACACATAACTGCTCGTCCTCACATTGCCAATATGAAAAAAGACGCCATCCAAACGCTTAATTGGGAAATCGTGCCGCATCCTCCATATTCACCAGACTTGGCTCCATCAGATCTCCAGCTGTTCCGATCGCTTTCCAACAACTTGCGCGGCGTTTCGTTCAATACTGACGTGGAATTAAGAACCTGGTTAGACTAATTCTTCAAGTCAAATTCCAGAGACTTTTATTGAAGAAGCATCAAAAAACTAGTTGAATGTTGGGAAGAAGTCGCAAATAACAACGGAGAATACATTATTGATTAAATTGCATATTGTTATCAATTAAAAATGAAGTTTTTCTAAAATTGTTAATAGTAATGAATAAATTTGATAATCCGCAAGAACTTATTCCTCAACCCAATATTTATATAGAAAAAACTCCTTCATTGTATTAAAATTAATAGCAATTGTTTGCTACCTCATCAAAACAAATATTAAGTCTTAAGATTTTATATGATTTTTGCCCTTGCATTTATCTAAAATATGTATATAAATCTGTTCTGCATGTTATCGTTAACTATCTTAATATTTATATAACATTAGGCTAAAATAGTTTCCTTAGACTCTGATTTACTCAGTCTGTACGATTGCTCTCTCGCTGCGAACTGGTAAAGGCTATCACAGTTAAAGGAGGAAAAGTTTAGGGGCTGATTGGAGATTCCTCCTGTTCCTCTTGAGCGAAGTAGCCCCATCCCCCCCGAAGGGGTTGCTCTTCCTTATTCTAAATTTTGTACTCTTTTTTTCATACTTTTTACCTCAAATTTACTTTTCACTAGCACTACCTAACTTGGTCACTGGCAAGGTTTGAGTTGCGGTTGGTAGTAAGGTATAGTGAACCCCTGCAAGAGACCCTCTTAGAGGGCCAGAAAAGGGGGGCCAATTCTCGGTCACGAGCCAGAACCCAATTGTGGATCGCTGTTAGTGCTAGGCCCAGATAGGTAGAGTTGACCAAGGAGAGTGCGAACATTGGAAGGTAGGCGAGATAGAACTAGAAGAGATAGAGGGGCTCCTCCCTCTTGTGGAGACTGGTTAAGACTCCACAGCTGAAGATCGACAGAAGAACTCCTCTCCTCGGAGAGGGGACGACTCCCGGAGAAATGGACCCACCGGACTTCAAAAGGCTTCCCCTGAAATTCATACCCAACGGAAGGAAAAGATCACCACAAGAAGTAGTGTAATGCATATTTATAGATCTGGAGATAACACTACTCAAATGAATTGAGACACCATCTGGATTCACAGTTATTTGCCCAGAAAACAAAGACGTAGAGCAGCTACTGTCATCTGCTGGGAGCATTATGCTAAAGAAGTTGGACTTGGAAGCTAAAGTACCACCACAAATTGCGGCTAACAGAAGTGTCATCTGCCAAAAATCGAGTCCTGGGTAGGAAAGCACTCATGCCAAGAAATAAGAGAACTGCAGGAGACACAAAAATGGCTCCAAATTGCAGAGGTGGTCAAATTTAAAGATCACACTCACGTTTTCAAAGTTATTTGTGAATCTACCGAAATAGCTTCAATGATTATGGAACAGAGACTTTTTGCTTTTAACATGAGGATCCCATCCGCCCACATACAGAGAGACGTCTTCACAAGCATACAGAGATGCTTTAGATGTTATGCGTTGGAAGAACACACGACGCAAAATTGCCAACAAAAAGACCTAATCATCTGTTCTGAATGTGGAACTGAAGGCCATTATTGTCGTTACTGCTACAAGGCAGTTAAAAGATGCTTTACTGCCATGATTTGTCCCAAAGGAAGAAAAATTATAAAGAGAAAAGAAACAGAGTCAAACGGAAATAATACGAACGTAAATAAAAACTCATACGCAGAAATAGAAAAAAAGTGACCAATAAGGACTGGCAACTCAGATTAATTTAGATGGTACGCCAACGTAAAAATACTTACCTGTATATTAAATGTCTACGTGATGAAGATAGCTATCCCTGGAAGTTATGCAACAACAGTCAACAGCTTTTTTTCAGGAAAACGGGCTCGAACCGATGAAATTCCTTAAAGAAGTCGGCTCATCGGCCATTTTCAGAATCAAAGTCACAGAAAAGACAAAAATGAGTTAATTGAAGAGGCAAAAGGAAATCAACAGGCAGAAAAATCAGAAGATGACACAATCAGCAAAGACTCAGAGACTGAAAACTCCTCTGACAGCGCAGAGCAAGAGTGCACACGGGTTACTCGCAGGAAAGCCCAAAGAAAAGACAGATCTAAATCCGCAAGTAAATGGGGTATATCACCCAGAGATGAACTACCAGAGGGACCCTCGAATGCAGTCAGCAGAGGATGAACCCAGGAGAAACGAAAGAAGAACCAGAAAAGAAGAAACGCCGGTAACTTGACACATAGGAAAAACTAAACGGAAAACGAATAAACGAAAGGAAATGGACAATTGGATTATGGATATTAAGAAATTAAAAATACTACAAATTAATACATGCGGATGGAAAGACAAGGAATTATGTACGGAAATTAATTCAGAAAGATTGACCTAAATGTTATACTAATATTAGAACATGGAAGAAACACAGAAAACGAGAAATTAAAGATATGGAACTACAATGTTATCAACACAAATCCTTCACACGACGGAGCAGCAATAGCGGTCAAGCAAGGATTGCAGTACAAAACAATCCAAGGATTGGTAGATGCATATTTAGCTATAGAAATTAAAATGGAATTAAGCAAAAATCATTGTCGCAACTGGATGCCAATTCCTGGTACAAAACTTTCCTAACCTCTTCTTCAACTTTCGGATACCGGTTATTTTGATGGGCGATTTAAACGCCCATTGCCGGGCTTTTGGGTACAGAACTACAAACAGTGTCGGAAAACAACCTAACACGCTTATCAATAGACGTATACTGCAAAGACTGAGACCCAATTTCCTTACATACTTACGAAGAGATTACGCAACAAAACCGGACATCTGCCTGGCAAACTTCAATCTGCCCTTTAACTATTTTATGGAACCAGTGGATGTTCCTTGCAGTGACGACAATGCGACTCTAATGTACATAAACAAGAATCCAATACAAATCCCCTTGAAGAAATGGAAGGCATACCATATCCCGCTCGGAAAGCCACTCTAGAGGAAATCGACGGGGAGTTGGATAGGATCAAAGAAGAAATTAAAAGGGCAGAGAAGGGAGCCATCCCCATTAACTTGTTCCAAACCATTAAATAATTTAGGTGGACACCAGAAATGGTGGCTTTCAGCCAGAAGATCGGCCGGGCGGCAGAACATATAAGAAGATTCGAAATATCAAGGGAAGCATACAACGCACTGAGGAGATAGAAAAGAGAACTAATAGACTAATTTATGAAAAACAGAAAGAGAAATAGGATCAACACATCGAGAGAATAGATGTGAAAACATCATCAAGGAAATTTTGGAAACATATTAACAGATTAAAGACTCGGACAACAAGGGATAAAATTAAAATTGAGGATGCAGGGAACAACATTTTAGAAGATGAGGAAGAAATAGAGGCATTATTTAGAGATCACTTTAGAAATGTATTCAAAATTAGCGAAGAAGATAATGAGGAATATGATATTGATTTCGAACATCAGATCGTGGACGAACTCAATGGAGAGATTGAAAGGACATACCCCTTGCACTTTGTCGAGGATAGGAGAAACAACAACGACGGAATAGACGCAATCATTACATCTAAGAAATTAAAAGAAACCATAAAGTACTTCCGAGAGATAGCCCCATGCTGATTGATACTCACCAGATTAAATTACACCGAAGTACCCCCGAACATACTGGAGGAGGTTCGAAACTTCTTCAATGCGTGCTTGAACAAGGGATACTTTCCTGATGAACTGAAATTAACAAAGGTGATATTCATACCAAGGCAGGGAAACCCCCAGATCAAGTGGGTAACCACCGCCCCGTCTCGCTGCTAGATTTCATCAGTGATGTATTGGAAAAAATAATAAATAACAGACTGTCCAAATTTCTCGATGATAATGGCTCAAGAAACAGCAGCTGCCAATTTGGCTTCAGGAAAAACAGAAGCCGGGAGATGGCCCTTGGAGTCATCCTTGAAAAGATAGCGAAAGCAAAGAGAAAGAAAATAGGCGTAGACATCGTATGTGGGGACGTGTCCAAGGCATTCTTGAAAGCATGGCATAGTGGTATACAATTCAAGATACTCAGATTAGGAATGAACAACAAGATCGAAAGGATTTCATGTGATTATGTAATGGTGAGACGTGCTTATGTGGAAATATGAAGACATCACGGAGAAATATTCGAGCTCGCTGTGGGTTTGCCCCAAGCCGGGTGTCTGAGTCCGTCTCTCTATTCAATCAACACAGCAGATATACCACCACCAAGAAATAAAAGCTGCTTGAAACATCCAGTTTGCATACGACGTCACTCAAATCATAGTTTGCCCCTACAGTAACGGTTCAATGCAAGCTAGGTTGACTGCAGAGGAGATAAGAAGCAAATGGAAAATTAAAACCAAGAGAAATAAATGTAAAATGGTACCCATGTACAGGAGAAGCACCTCAGATGTATATGTAGAAGGACAGCGCTACAGATACGACAAAGAATGTGAGGTGCTCGGACTAACCATTACGAAATTAGGTTATAAAAAGCACGTAACTGAAAGGGTAAATTGAGGTAAGAGCGGCCTGGCATTACTGTACAACAAGAGAAAAATTTATCAAGCCATAGTATAGTCCGCGATTATTAATCCAACCATCGCGATGTACACGATCTCGAGAAGTAACCTATTAAGACTCCACAAAGTCCAAAACAAAGCTGTCTACTCAATAATAAACACTAGAAGAGAAGAAAGAAGAAGACTACGAGACCTGTATAGGGAGGCAAAGATAAAGCCACTTAAAACAATAATTGCAAAAAGAGCAAGGAAAGTCTTAGAAAAGACAGAATGAAGTTGGAATTGAATTAACCAACCAAATTGCCCAGAGAGAAGGATGGAAATCACACAAATTATTACCAAGTTTCCCAAGGATAAATGATGGAGGAGAAGAAGACGAAGAAGAAATCTACACTTAGAGAAAGAGATTAATACTCGACGACGACTAAGAGTAATTAATTAACCGAAGCAAATCAGAGAATAGCATATAGTCAATTATAACTAGGATAAAAATAGGAAAGAATAGATAGAGAGATAGAAACTTACACCAGTTTTTAGTAAAAATATTTACTAATAACGGTTTGAACACCTCATAAATACCAATACTACTTTCTAACTTTATCACGCTAGCTATACTACTTAAAATGGTCAGAGATAAGCCTGACCTCCAGGCAATTAACACCTCTTTGCAAACTATTACTTCCTTCAGCCTTCTGCGTCTATTTGTTTTTTACTATCATATTCGCACACAAGACTCACAGTGATACGTGGGACAGGAGTCACGAGAAACTATTACAGTTATAGTTAGAGACAAGCGACACATCGTGGTTCGGATTTCACGTTAAACTGTAGGTCCCATGACTAACTAAGTCCACTTTTTTCTCCTACTATTTTCTTTGCTGTCCTATCCTGAAACCTTCCTCTCCCTCTCACTCCTAACCACCCCACTCACAGTGCTTAGAGCCTACTTTGGCTCTAGACAGTGTAACTAGGGTGGTCTATAAAGGAGTATCGGACCTCTCCCACTCCCTCCTTGGCCACTCCATGAGCGCTAAGGGGGGCCGAGAGACGGTTGGAAGAGTTTTTTTTCGTCTTCCACCTCTCTTTTCATTTCATTTTATTTAATATTTTCCTTAAAATTTCAGCAAGTAGGAATAGATGGTACCTTCTGAAACATCTATATCGTTCCTTTGGTTTAACGAGTCATTGTAAGTAGTATTCAGAGTAAATGCACGAGACGTGTGTCAATACGTTTCTATCACAGATATTTTAATTTTTGCCATGACCAACGTTTCTAAATTTTCGAAGTTATATAGGTAGGTATTTTCTACCAATCTGTGCCAGAGCGCACTTAATTTGTTAACAGCCATTTGGGCTATAAACACTTTAAAATACGCAAATATAAACCCGATCGTTCCATTTTCAGAGACACATCTTAGACGTTCAATATTTCGACCGATGCTTCACGAAGAAAAATGCCGCGCTGACCCCAGTAGACGACAGTATTTTAGAAACGATGGACCAAACCCCTTTTAAAGACTTCTCCTATACCAACCCCAACATCACGGATTAAATGTGAGTAATAAATTCGCAGTTTTGTAAGCGATGGGGTGGGTGGGGGGTGTTAAGGAAACTTGCAATCCAACAGGACAACTTTAGTCATCAAGAAAATTATTACGCTGAAGTACCACAAGTCATGGATCTGATATTTAATACCGTGTAGTACCCTCTCTTTCTAGGCGAAATTCAGTGACTCGACTAGGCATCAATTCTACAAAGTGAAGGAAAATCTCTGGGAAGATGTTGATTCATGCTCTCTTGATAGCTGTCTACAGTTTCCTGATATTTTATGTAAATAGTTCTGGCTACCATGTCAAATAAATGTCCGATTGGGTTCATATCAGATGAACGCAGTAGTAACACTATTCATCGGAACTAAAATGAATGCTCTTTGAACTAGTTTTGAGCAACCGATGACACCGTAAATTATCGTTAATTATCGTACTCGAATATCTAATCGTTGTTAGGGTACATGTAGTCCATGCAGGGCTTCAAATGGTCACCAAGCAGTGTACCGTATCGATTACCGGCCAATGACGTTTATAAGCGGACCAGGTACCTCATTCTATGCGACGTGTAGACAGCCCACGCGTTTTTGGAACAACCACTAACTTGTATAGTGCTTTGTTGACAACTCGGGGACATGATCTCCTGGGGTCTGCGGCATACTCGAACCCTGCCATCAGTCCGAAACAAATGTTATTTGGCTAAGGGACATATGACCATTCCTTCAGAGTACAATTGGCGATATAACAAATCCAAGTGCAGCTTTCTGTCTAGTTTCCTAGTGTTAATAGAGGCACTCTGATGAGTTTCTGATATCCTTATCCCATAAAGGTAAACAACGCTGCACTGACCTGGCAGCCGTTCTTCTGGTACTTCCTGCTATAAACGTTTTATTGGATTTGATCCAGCGTTACTTGTCTGTTACCATGGGCAATTCAACCGGGATGTTAATAGTAATGATCATTAAGCACCCGTGATTAGCTCTTGCTCTTTTCATGGTGTGCGGTAATGCCTTCCATCAGGTATTCTAGGAAGATTCATGATACCGATGATCGAGGGATGTTGAATGTTAGCAAAGTTTTAGAAATGGATTGTCCCACCTCTCTTGCAACCACTACCATGCCCAATTCGAACTCTGATAATTCAAGTCACATTACCATAAGCAGCCTAGTTGTTGTTCGCACTTACCCACGGATTGTCCTATCGCAATTGTACTTGTCTGGGAATTTCCATGAAGTCACGGTACGGTTGCGTTTCTAGTCATTACATTTATATACCTCTATTCCATGATTTTCGGTACTTTACTGTATTATTTAAGCAGAATCCATTTTCTGAATTGCCTTAAGAGCTTAAAGAAAATACCCTCGCAAACAGTGGCGATGATAGGGCAAGTTAGGGGGGAGTGCAATTATGTGTATGCGAAGTTGTATTTTGGTGTGCGTGAGTTTGTAGAAGTGGGCTGCGGTGTGATGGTGAGTGAAGTGGTGGAGTCTGGCGTGGAAGGTATCGATGGCTTGTAGGTAGTAGGCCTACTTTTGTCTTCTAGTCGAATTTGTTCTGACTCTGAAAGTTTCTCACAGGGAATAAATACGCTTTTAGGCTGGGTTTCAGAATGTGCCTCGGTAATCACGGGTTGAAGGAAAAGGACTCGAAAGGAAGCGGTGATAATTATGCTTTATTCTTAACTTGAGCCTACCTAAATAGGAGCAAGCGAAACAGTTCAAGTCACACGCGGCTGTGTGAAGGTCTTCCGTTAATCTTAGATAGCTGAGTCTGAGGAGGCAGGACTTAAGGAGGAGGACACAGATTCGTGACGCTAATAATAACAAAAGAGTAAGTTATACTGACAGACGACTTAACTGCTTCTCTTTCTATCTTAGTCTCTCTTTTTCTCTCTGTGTGTTTAATATATATATATATATATATATATATATATATATATATATATATATATATATATATATATATATATATATAGGCCTTTCGTTTCCTAGGGTCGAGACTTCTTTTCACCTGACCTGGGCGCGGGGCCTTCTTGAGCTGTGACAATGGGTGCTGTGTCCGTATGTGGAGACTAGACATCAATCTTTAGCCGCGTTAGGTTTTCCACCTGCCTTTACCTGTCGCGGTTCATTTTAGCTGGTCTGGCTGCTTGCAGTGGTCCGGTTAGTAGAAAAGATATGATTCGCTTACCATCCTAATGGTCGCTCCACCATGTCGATGGTGATGGTTTTCGCCATGCCTACTTCTTCTTGAGCTGAGAGTAGACCTGGGGTTGGCAAATCTCTCTTCTCTAAGCGCTCGTTGTTCGTTGTGGGAATACATTGTTCTTCTTGATCCCTCTTCTTGTTCGAGCGAAAGGGGGCACCACTTTTTGGATTAAGGGTAACCGTTGTTATTGACCGTTGGGCGGAGTTACAAGAAATATGTGTGTCTAATGAAACTACATATTTTTCTAAGTTGGGCCTATATCGTGTATCAGAAAGACCGTTTTGCATTTCACAGGTCCTCGAAAATTTTTACCGGTCAAAGCACATATCACCCTGTATTTATTCAGCTGTCCCTGTTATCTATTATTAAGTTCATTTTCGTCTGGCAACTGTTTCCTAGCGTGCGCATGTTCGTTTAACTGCGTGGGAACTCTGGCTGTCCGTTTTGCTCGAGTCATACTTTTCTTAATAAATATACAATTGTGATATATGTAGTACTTCTCTCTATTTTACATTTGTTCACTGCTCATTACATGGAATAATATTTCATTAATTAATGCATGTACCCAATTTCAGGATTTCATAGATCCACCGGGCGCCCATTTGTGCGGTTCCTCGCTGGCCCTACCTATCCTGCAATTTCGGTACCACAGGCCTATTTTCCTTGCAATTCGGGCCCCATATGTGGCCGGTTCACAACAGAAATAGCGAAAAGGAGATATTTCGAGTGTTAGGGACTAGGTAGGCGCGTAACTTCACTGAAACCTCCCCTATTTAAGTATAGGTGGGAGATCCCCTTTTGTTTTTTAAATTTTACTTAGAGTGAGGGTGGCCAATCTTTTGTATACCATGTTTCATTTTTTTATGAATGACTTGCGATGCGGCAAAAATATAATTTTGTGTATTGCATTATTATTGTTTGCTAACATCATGCTTCTAATATAGCGACAACACTTTCTCACTCACTAATCACGACTTTGTAGAAGGTCCTTAAATAAATTCAAATTCAATTTCCCATTTTCTTTAAATACACGAGTATAGTCACTACACATTATTAGCCTTTCTCCTACATGTAATGGATAATATAAACTATTCTCGTCGAATTAAAGCTACCCCGCACCTCAACCATAATATTGCTCTGCACAAACCACACTGCCAGACGTACAATATATAAATATTATATATTAATTATTTGGTAGTCTTCTTGCACATAGCGTAGTACGGGGCATCTTTTAGTTATATCTGTATTTTTAGGTAACTGCATTTTAAATATTAAATCTTGGATTTTTATTCTTTAGCATAGAAGTGAAAATTTAACACAATTCATACTAGACCTTGATGCACCAACCACTTTTGATGCGTTGGAGAGGTTTGTAAAGAGATGGTGAAGTTGGGGAAAGTGAAAAGCTTTCGAACGTACATATATAGCCCGGATAATCTAAAAAGGAAACTATTTCGGGTGATCATAAGCAAAAAAAACGCGTTACAATTTAGACAGGTCCTTCCTTTATGTGTTTTGTCCTTGCGTGCACATAATCCACCAATGTCAGATGCAGTATTGTTGCCCATGCTATACCTGGCACCCACGTGATAATTATGTAAGGAAAGAAGGAGGAAAGAAAACCGCCATAAGAAGAAGAAAAAATGGCCTGAAAATTTGAAAAAAACTAACGAGGACGCGGCGTTCTTCCGTTAGTGAAATCGAAAATAGATGATTTTTTAAACATTCAGAAAATTCGGGGCATAAAACACTGGTAAATAAAGTATGACCTTGCTTTCCTTTACGAGGTGAGACGCTACAATGTTGCTATAGGCATATTTAAATGTGTGGTCAATAAGTTTGCGAGGACTAAGAGTGAAATGGATATCTATTGAAGAACAACCTAGAGGTCATATAAAAGGTCGAGTTCGATGTAACACGGGCAATGGCAGTTGAAAGGAATTGAGATTGCACCAATAAGAAGAGGAGAATGGCAGAATTCCTGCCGGGAGAGACAAGTCGCTCTTAATGATGATAAAGAGTTGCGGGTGAATCCCCAAAGGCGCCAAGCGTTCGGCAAACGTGGTGCAATGCTTTTGACTCGTGAGCAGTAGTAGTTTGACGAAAGCGAGTATAGTGAAGTGAATGGAAATATTTAAGCGTCAGGGAGATTGTGAGTTGCTAGCGTAAATTGATGGAGTTTCTCGACTCGAAAGTTTTTTGTTTTGCCATGAAAGAATGGTTGCTTCGGGTTATGAGCGTAAGCCGAGCGGGCTACCCCTCATCGAGGGGTTTCACAGTAGCTTGACGTCTTTTCGATTGAATTTTCTATAATGAGGGTAGTTGAAGGGCTTTGAAGTTATGACTTTATAGTCAACTATCAATCTTACTATCACTGTGGAGTTGTTTAACAAAAAAAGGAAGTCTTCCCGGAATATAGAGAACCAGTCGTTGATTCCTCGTTATCAGAAAGTTTGTTTGACCAGCTACAATCAGGTTTCTGGTGGGTATGTGAATCAATTCTCTCTAGAAGTCCGGTACCATATGACCAGAGGCTCATGAGGTCCGCTTTCACTGTGAACCAACCTAATTGTACAAGATACAGGCCTCTTCTTTTTTCTTATCTCTTTTCATATATTTTAATGTCAGTTTATGTCTCAATATGTTAATTAAATATAACTGATGATCGGTTTTTAGTGCCTGAGCTCAACGTTTAAGGCTGTGTCTAAGGTATACACGAATGAATGCACGAGTTGACGTTCAGAATTAATTGTCGATTTCTACTAATTAGATCCAAAGACAAACTATAAAATCTAGAGAAGAGATCGAATATGTTTTTACAAGGAGGTTAAAAATAGTACATTTTAGCTTTAATGATTTTATTATGAACATGTTTATGGATGTATATAATACGCCACTCTTCTTATGCTTGAGAATCTTTAGCAATACTAAACTTTTCCCTGATTAAATTAAGTCAAATTAGCCCTGAAAGTTACTTTTGTTTCTTTTGTTTACTCGATTAAAAGATGCAACTTAATCCTAAATCATAGACTTAATTAAATCATAGAGATCATTTTGACATGAAGAGAAATTAATTGAAAGTATATACATCGGAAAAACACTAGAGAACATCTTTACACTAAAATTCGCTGCATTCTATATAATATTCCCTAAAGATGTTGACGAGAGATTTCATTTAATCCTAAACTTTAGATCTCGTAATGTAAATCTTTTCGCTTCCGTTTAAAACTTTGGGATCAAATAAAAATAATGCTCCCTACTCTATTGGGTTGGAATATCTTTACTTACATAGTCCTCTTTGGGAGGGATTATCTTTACTTGAAAAGTTGGTAAAGTTTGACGTCATACGACAAAATCTTTATGTCAAAATTCCTGTATCAGAGTTAGTGACATTATTAATCCTCTTATACTCGTAAGTGACTATAAATGTTTACTTTTTACTAAAAATTTGTACAAACTATTTTAATGAGACTTCTATTGAAGTCGTTGGGCCTATGGTTAAATTGTGCAAACTGATGAGGGTTGTTTTAACCCTAAACAAAGCATCTTCGGGGATGTCCCCCTAATATTCCTTTATGGGTAGGGGGTTTGTTTATTCTCCTACCTCTCCAACGTGGAGTTATATGGAGTTTGCTGACTCACTCAATGCAGCGATAATTTTGCCAATAATCGAAAAAGTAGTCTGCCCGGAAAAACATGTACACAGTAACCAATGGAAAGCTTAACGAATCACTATACTCATTATATCGTCACTCATTCTACCGCTAATGATTAACTAATATTAAATAATCAATTGAACTAAATAATAAAATTAATTAATATTAAATCATTTCATTAAATATATAATAAGATTATTTTAATCTGCTTCCATTTATTTTAGGTTCTGGGAATGATTATCTTTATTAGTGATCTCGGAGCGATTTTCTTTACCTGATCCAAATTATTAGCGGGGAAGAAATTTATACGATGGAAATGTGGCGTTAACGTTCTTTTTCCACTATGTTAAACGTTTTTTCTCCATATTAAATAAAGAAATAGTGTGTTAAAATCATAGAAGTTATTGTAGATAAAACCAGAAGCCTTTGATAAATAGTGAAATTATATAGTGGATAAGGGAACATAAACGATTTTATAAAATATCTAAAACCAAAATAGTACTGAAAATTAAAACTGATTTCTTTATTATCATCGAATTGTCAAACTCTAAATAAAAACAAAACAAAGGAATTATAAAAAGAACAGCTTCTTTGTCAAAACAAGCACAACAGCGATTTTATAGACATGTAAATAATCGTAAGCCAATTAAAGAGTGCATCAGTTCCAGTCAAGATGCCGAGGGTGTCGTTGGTGACGACCTGAAGCACTTGGTGAAGACAATGAACAATTTATATTTTTTCCAGTGAACATACAAATAACATATAATACAACAGGTAAGAAATTTAAGAGAATTCATTACTCATTCAAAAGTAGACAAAAACTAAAATGTAATTAGTTTTTATATTAAGAAAATTAAAATTGCCATAACACCGTGTCACGATCAAATCTATTCGATTCACTTTAAAACGCCAGGAAGCTAAGTGTTAAAACCTCTTTATACAATCTTCAAAATGCCTATTAGCAAGGGAAAAGATCTTAAGGAGTTCAAAGAGGCTAATGTAATGCCAATTAAAATAAAACATGGAGAATGATCCTAGGAATTTTCTGCTCATCTCCCTAACATTGGTGTATGGTGTCGTAGAAAAGGCTCCTGACGATATACTATATACCTATTCTTTGTGGGGATTATTCTATATTCGACTGCGGGGTAAATCAGATGGCCGAGAATGACTCTACGTAAATAAAATGGCCTGGAGAGGGCTTATTTTTCTTCAATATACTTAAGAAGTGGAACGGAGCCCAAGGATAAATAATATTGCAAACATTAATAAAATAGAAGATTATTAATTAATCTAACAAAGCAACACATGGAAAATATTTGCATGACCGGGGATTAAAATGGGAGATACACATGAAATAAAAAAGTCATGGGATAAATTTGACAAAACAAACAAGAAGGGAAAGGGGCGGCTAGATCCGTGTTAAAGCACAGTGTTACGTTGGTACAAAGTTAAATAGTTAAATGCAATTTGTAGCTTACGTATTTATAAGGTCGTCGTGCAGAGGAAGGTGATTTGAAGAAATGGCTTGGGTCCGACTGGCGATTTCTTCCCAGCAGGAGGGGTTTTTAAGGGGGATTGTCCTTAACGAGGGGAAAAGGACTGACTTCGAGGAGTGAGAGCGAAGTAGTGCTCGGAAGTATAAGGGATCCTTGAGACAGGATATCGGAGATGTTCTGGATCAACATTTAAGGTTATTGGTGTACCTAAGCGTTCTCTTAAGGAACGTTAAAAGGGGGGAGGTAAATTACCACTGACGTGATATCAGGGGAACGAAAACCGTTTCTTGTCAAAGAGGCTCGAAGAAGAATGACTGATCTAAAGTTGTTCTCTTCTGAACACTTGTAAATTATCACTGACGTGATATCAGGGGAGCGAGAACAATGACTGTTCTAAAGTTTTGCTCTCTTTCTGAACAAGAGGGGGACCCGGTTGACTTGGCGTCTCGAGGGGCACGAACCTTGGCACTCAAGGATATTGTCCTCTTCTGGACAATCAGGAGGATCTCAGGGTAGAGTTCTTAGGTGCAAAAGGGAGACCGGATCGGCGTGATGCCTCGTGAAGTTAATCGGGATCTAATTCAAACGCGAAATTCTATCGCATAAATAGCCGGAGCCAGCCCCTCGGGGTAGTGGACAATGGGGGACTTCCATGGAATGTCCTGGTAGCGCTTGGAAAAATCTTATCTTCCCATAAGCCTAATTCAATCTGTCCAGATCGACGCCTGGGGGCAAACGGGGGATTGAACCTCCTTGATTAAACTTGAAGCGGGGGAAGATTATACTCGGGAATGGTGGGTGATAAGAACGCCGTTCTACTCTCTCTCGCAGGATGCACGTTAGAAACATGAGTTTCAATATGTGATAGAAGCGAGGCGCGGACACCTTAGGCAATTCTATTACATATGGTAAATCTTTGAGTCTATTGTTAGAGATAATATCGTAGAACATAAGTTCGAAGAACATCTATGGGTAACTTAATCAATGACGCACAACACAGCTTCGATGAGGACGCTCATACTTAAATAATTTGATTGATTATTTCAAGAAACGGTAACAATGCTTGTAAAAGACAAAGCTGTACTAGCAGTTTATCTTGTTTTTAGAAACGCTTTCGGTACCGTTGAAAGTAAAGACGTTAATAAAGCTAAAAGCGCACCAAAAGGTGGCAACGTAATAAAATTGATTGAAGACTTGCTTGCTGATTGTATGTAGAGTTATTTTTTAATGAAAATAGTTCCTTAATGACATTGGCCACTAGTGATATTCTTCTCGGATCGGTTCTCGGACCATTGTTTTATAATATATATATATATATATATATATATATATATATATATATACGATCTTGATACGAATTTACTGGGTAAATTTTCTCTTTACACCAAACCAAGTATTAGGGCTCAAAATCATAACGACTGTGACAACTTGCAAATGACTGAAATAGAGTCGTAAAATGGTTGCAAAGATGGCAGATGCAATTCAAGGGAACAAGTATAAGTTAATGCAAATAGGTCATGATAATCTAAAACAGGATTATAATATGAGGGATCAAATTTAAAACACAGTCAACATTGAACAAATTTTAGGTGTCTTAATCTCGACTGATCTAAAATTTTCCATTGAATGATTTTGTTTTTTTCCTATATAAAGCGCTTGTAAGACCTCATTTGGAGTATGCGATACAATTCTGGTCTCAAAACATGAAAAAAGGACATTTTATTTTTGGAAGGAGTCCGGTATCAGGCGACGAAATTCATACCTGAATCTTGAAAACGATGATATGTCGACAAACGGCGAAATCTTAATTTCCTTGCACTGGAAAATCGGCATCTGCGCTGCAATCTAGAAATAACAGCTTGAAACTACTTTAGAATATGAGCTTACAGAAATAACAGTTGTAAAACTATTATAATTCTTTATCATATCCTCTCTTCCTTTACCCATCCTTCAACTTTGATTTCTATCCTGTCCCATCTTTTGTGAATAATTCGAGCGGATCTTAGGATCTTTGCTGGTTGGTAATTCCGTCAAATATAATTTGATTTTACTTATTGTCTTTGATATGTTGTATTTTTCTTTTTCTTTTTTACGGCTCTTTTATTTTGCACTTTTTAAATTCTCTTCCAACATGTGATCTGCCAACATTTTTTGATCTACCAACTTTTGTGAACTATACTTTTATCCTAAAGGGGCTTGTTACATTGTGATAATAATGATTTGTAAGTTTATTAACATAGATGCATGTTAAAACTAAAAAAGTAAGAACACAAATTTGATTTTGAATATTTAACGGCAAACAACTTTTACGTGATTCAGAAAATCAGAAACCTAACCTAACCTAACCTTGGTTAGGTTAGGTTAGGTACTCTGATTTTATAAATGGTATGAAAGTTGTTTTTCGCTAAATTTTCCGCTACTTACAAATCATTATTTCAATGTAACCAAACCCCATACCATAAATGTGTAGTTTCAAAAAGTTGGTAGATCTAAAAAAGTTGGTAGATTCAAAAAAATGATTTATCACCTATTGGAAGAGCACCGTGAAATAATTATCAATGTTTAATTTCTCTCTTTTACCCCCTTCAGGAAATGCTTCAGTACAACTGGTTTTCAAAGCACCTCACCGTGTGATCACACCGGATATTCTCGCAAATGAGTTCTGAGGTAATTTTCATCCGTTTAATCAATTTTGTTTTAAACTAATTCGAAAATCAAGAAAGTAAATCACAGGAGACCACCTAGAGAAGATTTTATTTTTCAAAATTTTAATCGAAACCAAATGAGGGCACCTAATGTAGAAAGTTTTTTTTTTCAAGTAAATCCCGGCATTGTGGATTTATTGGCCCACTTATAACTTATAACTAAACGTTACTTTCTTTTTCGATTGGCTTTTTTCTTTCATACATACTTTGAACTTTAATTGTTAGTCCCATAGTAACAAAGTCCTTATGAAGCGAGTGAAAGGAAATGATATAAACCTGGGCAAGAACCGCTCGCCTTCTCTCTCTCTCTCTCTCTCACTCTCTTTCTCTCTCTCTCTCTCTGTCTCTGTCTCTTTCTCTCTATCATTGTCCATTTCTTACTGTGGCGAGTTTTTTTTTATAGTCAAGTGTAACACAAAATTTGCCCGACGATCAATTTTAATATATTCATTATCATCAGGGAAGAGGGAATTAATTTTCCACAAGTGAACTCATTACTCGTGTTCCTACCTCTCTTTCACCCTCCTTTACCACTTTCCATCCATAAACTAACATCTAAGCAATAAGATAATAACATGATAAGATAAAACAAAAGTTATATATAACATTGAGTAATCATACGGATAAACAACTCCAAGGCAATCAAAGGCACTTTGTAATAATTATCTCTATTTTTTTAGAAAAAAAGTATGTAGATGTAGATCGATATACATTTCATAGCATTTCCACAAAATAAGGCACTCAAATTTGTAATTGGGACGTTATGACGAAAAATAGATTGGCACCATCTTGCCATTGATAGCTTGTTTTGAATCGCCACAAGAATGCTTGGGTTAGATGGGGTGGGGGGGGTAGTTTAGTTATTTATAGTTTATTTTTAGGTTAGGTTAATTTTCATGGGTTGGTTTAGTTGGTTTAATTAATTGTTTGTTTTGTGCTGTTATTTACAAGATAGGAACCAAACAAGTAATTGACAGATAAAAATTAAACGTGTTTAAATAACCTACTATCACTATCCTTCTACATTCTAGTTAAATTAGCACCGTTACTAATATTTATTTCTTGAATCAGTGGAATGAAACCCTATTATTTTTTTTGCCTTAGGCTTATAACATCATAACAACGGCAAATAATAGATTTATATATTGGAAAATACTACATTCAACTGCTGAAACTTCATAGTAACAAAAATTCAGATATGCTTATATAATAGTTTCAGAGTAAGCCTTTTAAAAAAACGTTGGAGTTGTTCATTGGTACGAATACTTAACGCTGGACATCGGCAAACCGTTTTTTATTTTAATATCAATTTTTTCTTCCACCCAGAATTTGCAGATCCATTTCGTTAGAATCGTTATAACGTTCTTCATTGTCATAATGGATGCTTAAGAAGCCTTAATCGTGGCTGTAAAAATGTACGTGTATTGTTTATGCTAAACTCCGCATCTGTTTTCTTTTCACCTGGGAGGTCAGGTCGATCTAACGTGGTTAGTTTGACTAAAAAATTCGATATTTTAAGGATCAATTTGACAAATTCAATCATTCGTAGTTGCAACTACTTTTTTGTGATTGATTTTCGAATTCGTGTATTATAATATTAATAATAATAATAACACAGATTCATGTAAAGAGCAGCAAACCAGTTTTTTCCATGTCCATTGTGAACTTTGTTAATAAAAACTAAATAAAATAAAAACGATTATGATATAATGAAATTTTAATTGAAAGTGAATAACTAAAAATACGATGGTGAAACAAAAATTCATTGTTTACTTCTTTTCATTCTAGATTAAGTTAGGGGTAGCTGCATAATTTAACAGCACATTTTCTGTATACAGAATAACGATAGCGAAAGATATTGCCCATTTTGTGAATGATCCCTTAAATCATTTGGTGCACAAATAATTTTTCTCATTTGCTAAGTTTCACTATGGCAACGTAAATCGCCAAATTTGTATACATTTGATATTTACTTGCTTCTTTCAATGAGCTTTTTTTTACTGTCTCGCAGGCGCTTTTTGTATATAGTTAGGTATTCTTTTTGTACTTAATTACCATACATATTAGGGTTTTATTGTATCAGTGTGATAATGAACAATTTGCCAATAGAGCAGATACATACATCATATATACATCTATGTATATATAGTTATGTAAAGTAATTAATTCACAGGGGTATGAAATGGGTAAATGTCTGTAAGTTGTGAAAACTCATAAATATTCCATTTGGTTTGAAGTGATTTTGGAGAAGAATGCACGTGGTTGTGCTTCTGCAATATATATATATATATATATATATATATATATATATATATATATATATAATCAGTTTATTTATACACATATACATGTATATAAAAATATGTATAAGAAAATAGGACAAAAACAATAAATATATTCTTTGTTCATTTTGTATCCTGTTAAGAATTGTGAAATGTTTACTGTGATAAGAGACAGTGAATATGGAACTTGGTGGTCAACGATCTCTATTTACTCACTTGGAGGATAAAGTGAAGAAAACTATTTTTTTGCGGGAAGGGGGGGGGGGGCATGATGAACGCCGATTGACGCATATGTTTCTGCTCAACGAGAACTTATAGGTTGTGAGGAGCCGCAATTATAGCAAAGGAAGAAAGCGAGTGACAGAGAGAAAGTTCGCACGTGGGGGACAGATTCTTGTGCAGACGAGCTCATCGGTGGGAGAAATATTGCGGGACATAATGTATCCGAGAATTTTGAATATTCGCGTGCAAATTTTCAATGTGCACCTTGCTTTGTGACAACTTGTCTCAAACTTCGTGACACCTTTCCCTGACAAACTATCTGGGTATGTCTCTATGGATACAGATGTGCAGCTCTCTTCATACGTAAGATATTTTTACGGACACACACTCACCCGGATTATTCATTATAAAATACCGTCCTAAAGGATCAGGACGCTGATATTTCTATCATAACATATTTCATAACTTTTTACAGAGAAAATTATAGGATTCCGAAATTGGTGGATGATAACTTACAGGTATAAACTATGCATGAATATAGGTTATAATATATTAGAAACCACGCCGAAAATTAGAAGTAGAAAAGCAATTTCCTAGAAAAATTGAAGTCTCCAAAATGATACAAACGGTTAGATTTCTTATAGATAAAAACAGGCATTGTGTGAATAGGAACTAACTTCAGTTAAATCTCTTGTAGGTTAGGTCATTCTCTTGCCAGCTGGCCTCCGAGTAACATGCCTAAGAAATCTGTCTCGCCTTTCTCTGTGTAAAGTGAGGAATCCGAAAACATTTGAAGAACTCTAGGAAATTCTTCAAGCTGAATGAAGCAAGATTAGTGCGTAAGTGTGTCAACAATTCGTTCATTCAGGTAGCAGGAGATGTCAAAATATCATAAAATTATAAAATACTCCACATTAAATACTAATTAGTTATTACCTGTACAAATGTTTTCCACTGATAATTAATCGTCCTATTAAATTAAAAATTTGTTTCCATTGTCGTTCGGATCATTTTGGATACTTGAACTTTTGATTATAAATTGCTTATCTGCTTATTTGCTTTCGGTTTATTAATACAAATTTGTATAACCTTCATCAACTATATATAGTTTTTACTTTTAGGTTATCGTACACCAATTTTAGAGCTCTTGTTTTTTATGAAAAAAATATGGCAAATGTTGCGATAGAAAGCAGGAGTTCTTATCTTTTTAGACGATACTATACACCACTTTCAACTCTTCAAGGCCTTTCGCAATGAGTTAATAGTGACGAAAACAAATCTATGCTGCTGGAAGTATCTCGTCATGGCCTAACACGGGAATTTCTGCATCAAGCTGGTCACTTTTACCCTCTAACGAGGCGGAAGTACCTTTCGGCATCTATGGTCATATTTGAGAATCCATTTTAGAACCATTTTGCTTATTTTATCATGACAAATCTCCGATCTACACTCCCGACACAGCAAATCGCAACCAGAGGGAGCACTACTCTTGCGTTCGAAAACAAAGGAAGCTCAAACTTAAGTTTCTTTCCTGGAATTTAGAGACCCTTAACGATAAAACAAACTCTTACAGACCTGAACGAGTGTCAACAATCGTTAGCCGCAAGTTCAACAAAACCAGCAATTGATATCACTGCCATCAGCGAGAATAGAATATTTCATGAGGGGCATTTAAGGGATTGGTGGTAAACACCCTTAACTGGAAGAATAAGGGAGCCACCGAACCGCGTTTTTATGATGTTGGTTTTGCATTCACAAACCAAAGCATTAATCTATTTTAATGAATAATACCAAGTGGTTATCAACGAATGAATGATGAAGCTTCGTATAAAACTGGCGAACAAAAAAGATCTTATTGTACTCACTGCCTATAAGTTCTGCCCGAGATACAACATGATTTTAGACAAAATATAGGCATTCTCAACATTATTTTCATAGCTCGACTGATGTATGAAAAGCTTTGTCTTTTTTTATCTAACAAAGGTCTTGGACACCATAAAATATAATGTGCTATGGAAGGACTTATCACGTTTTGGATTGATGACAAATTTCTCAATATGCTAAGACTTCCAAGATAACATTCAGGCTACCATCCTATGTAGTGGCAATATAACGGACGTCCTGGGAGTTTGCAGTGGAGAGAAGTAGGGATGTACCATTGCACTTACTCTTTGTCACCATTCTTGTCTGTTATCCTCTACATCATTAATGGAGACTTGCCTGTAAGTGTTCAAATTACCGCAATGATATCGAGCTATTTAATCTCACCCATTTGAAAGCTACCACGAAAACTATACACACATCTGTAGTTGAGCTAAAGCACACAAAGTGCAGACCTTTTAAATAATATATGTTTTAGTAGATCTGTAGGCTATATGAATGCCTTTACCAGAGAGTAAAAAAGTCTTAGCCTGATGCTGAACAAGAGCAAGCCCAACGTTTTTCACCAACTGCCACCTAACACTTCCCCTCATCATAATCCATCACTGCAAATGGTTTCATTTCTGCGGAACGTTGAGTTCTTTTTATAGTGGAATTTTCCTGTCAGACAGAGCTAACATCAATGCTGAAGTGCATCATTGCCTCTCCAATGATAGAGTAGCTTTCGGACATCTTTGGTAGAGTTTTCGCTGATCACACTATTCGTAAGACAACTAAGATTGCTATAATTCTAACCTTTTATGATTATGAACTATGGGATACTTATGCTTGCCATATAAAGTCCCTTGATAGATTCCAGCAGCATTTTTTAGCAGACTTATAGGCATCTTCTGGCACGCCAGGCGCATCTAAACCAAAGTGATTAATTACGCCCATTCTCAAATAATCGAGCTACACTCGCCCACTATATACTTCGTTGGAGTGACCATGTATGGTAAGTAAGTCATTAGGATGCTATATTGCAAAACGAGTAATATACACTCAACTTATCTCCGATGATTAATTTCTCAGTGGTTAGAAGAAAAGATACAAAGATGTTGCCAAACCATGCCTGGCTCAATGGGGCATCAAAACTAACTAATGGGAGGGGTTTAATCCAGATCACTTTAAGTTAAGAAATACAATTTTCACTTTAGTTCATTATAGTAAGTCTAAGACAACGGCCAGAGTGGAGCAAAAATAACATGCCTCAAAGAACGTATAAGACAACACACCATTACCAATACCTTACAAACTCATAATAAAAACTGACCTCATTGACAACATGCCTGTAAATCACGCATCGGACTTAGCAGTTATTTATGTAAATATAAAACTTAATTCAGACATGATGATGTCTGCCCTTGAAAAGAATCATACTCAGATTGTGGAATCTCATGAATAAGAAGAAGATCATTGTGTAAGCTTGGCATGACTTATGCGGAAGTGGGCCCCACCCAGTGGGAGTGGTAGAAGTATGTGTTTGAGGCGAGTATGTGTTTTCTGCGCCAAAGTTTGGTTAGAGGACGAGTTGGCCAGGCAACTAGCCATTGTGAATTAATGATCTGCTTGAAATGTATAGGATCAGTAAATGCATTAGGATTTGGCATGGTGGCCGGAGCCTACCTAAGCATTTTGGTACGCTGTCTCGTTGCTAGACACTATAATGTAGGAAAGCACTTATTATAATGTGAAACTTGTTATCTTAGGTGGAAAGCTCATACACGATCAATCGGATTCACGGATTTAAAATTGTGGTAGCAGTGATGGGATAATGCAGAAATTGGGTTCCCGGAATCCGTGAACTGCATAAATCAAGTAAAAGGAATAGGTAGAAGTTTCAGATGTCTGCGGGAATGGCGTACAGCTCTGCCGTATATGATAATACCCGAGATAATGAGGAATGCAATGAAATATCGAGTTATTGTCTGCAATCAAAATAGAGCAGACGAACTCTGGAGGAAGCGGGAGCCATCAATTAAGATGAAGAGGCCCTGTGAGTGGGTGGATGCATGGCTAAGTAACTCAGATTCGAGGGACACAGGTGGCCTTAAGGAGCTGCCTCCTGACAAGAGGTGCTGACATTTTATACCGGGGGAAAAAAACATGAAATAAGGTAAAATGAATTTTGAACCTCAAGGTATGGAAATGCCCCACCCACATCCCGGGCCCCCAGCTTATTCAGTTTGTTATGGCCAAATCGGCGACACTCATAGCGAGAGCTAACGTCAACCATAACCCTTCTAGAAGACTGCCTGAAACCAGTCAAAGACAACCTATAAGGGGAACGGGGAAAATATATGAATGAAAAGAAGAGAGATTATTAATGGGCGAAAAAAACAAACGAAGGGGTAGGAATTGAGATAATAAATCTCATCGACTCGCATTACTGAGAATAGAAAATATGTATATTTTGTGTTAGTTAGTTAATTAAGCGAGTTAATTAGGCCCCACGGTTCATTTCAATCCATAACGAGATCCTGTGACTGTAAAATAAAATGGAAATAATGAGCAGAGTGGCAATCACTCGAAAGCCCTAGGTTGCCAGTAGCTATTCCTTCTTGAGGAGTGGCGGAGGAGGTGCAGAAAGGTCGCTATCACTCTATTTGACTTGAATAAGCGAGCAGAGAAACATTCGTGACCCAAGACAGAGTCACTGATTTCAGGGCAGGGTTTTTTGAATATAAAGACTGGTTCTTGGCTATTCATGTAATGAGTAGAGGAAAGTGGACCTGCCAGTACTCCCGATAAAGGTTCAACGTGCCTACTATAGGCCGCTACAACATACACTAAAACCTTTTGTGTCCTCCGTCGCTACGATTAAACCTGGCTACTGAGGCACCATAAATTTTACAGAGAAGCTAGCCATATATTTTGCTAAGCTAAATTATAAGTTTTCTTGTGTTGTGTCATTGAAATTCTATTTCTAATCAAATTATGATAAAGTAACTAACTATATATCGGGTGTTGAAAACAAAATTCTTGTTACACCATTTACGACGCTCTCTACAAAGGAAACACTGATAGCTTTGATGCAGTTGGACACGTTTTTATTGTTTTATCATATATATATGTACAGCTTTGGTCAAAATTACGGGGCAGGTATGAACAAATAGAGAATACGAATGAAACTCATTTACATAATAATGAAAAACAATATAATAAAAGGTTGAGTATATCCCATCTATAATTAGTAATTTATATGTTTTCCTTTTGCTTTTATAACCGATTTAATGCATCTTTGCATATTGTGCATAAGTGGTTTGGGCATCTTTCTACCATTCGATGTGTGATATTAACGTTCATTCCTATATTTTGAGTGATTATCTTATTTGGGGTGCAAGCTCCGATGCGAAAGGGAAGCAGGTCTCCCTCCAAGGCGAGGGAGTATTTCTTTCCTTTTCATCTTGCGTTTGTTACGTTTCTTGCTGTTTGCCATTTTTTGTTGTTGATTTCGTTTGCTTGTTTTTTTGTTTTGCGTGTGTAGTTTTGATGTTAATTTTAAAGTAGCCTAGTTGAGGCTGATTTTTTAAATACAACCTATGCCCCTCTTGGCAGTAGGCTCATGAGTACATTTGATAAAACCTGGTGGGTAGTGAAAAAGCAATCTATATATCATTATCAACACCTCCTTTCTAGAGACAGAAAAAGCTTTCACTGGTGTAGATGGAGCTCAAATGACATTGGGCGAAAAACAATAAGCCAAATTCCTTATAATCTGAATTCAATAAGATCAGTGAACTGAGGGAAGAGTTTGCTCTACGGGGATACAGAGCAGTTTAATTCCTCACAGAACGGATAGACCTCGGTCTGGTCGATAGGAGCAAACAAAAGAACTTCATTAATGCACCTTCTAAGAATTCTTAGGCCTAAGAGGCAGGAGGGTTCGAAGTCGTTGATTGGGATTACAGTGCTGTTTGATATAGATCATTTTCCGAAGATATTAATGTGCGCTCCCCTCTCTTACGATATTAATTAAGAATAAATAAGGATAATAAGATTGAATCTATATCTTAAAGGCATTATTATTTAAAATATTTTAAATAATCTCAATATTACTAATTTGACAATTTTTTAGATGATATAACTAAGAAGGATATTTGGAGTGCTTGGTTCACGTTCTCCGATTTTATTTAATTTTTACATCTAATGCATTTTTTTACGGTATTTAAAGTCTTTTTTGATAAATTAATTTTAAAGTTAATCCAGGTAGGTATTAAACTAAATAAGTTGAAATTAATACAATAAATGTTAAAGCAGTTGTTTTTAAATTATTTTTAATAATAGGTTTTTTTTCGGAATTGTGATTATTTGTGATAGAGTGTGAAATTGGAAAATGTTGTGCTCTCATTTGAAAACCGAGAAAGAGGCTTTAATCTTTTAACAGGAAAAGGACAGCATGACAAACTTTAAGTTAAGCCCTGTAACAATTCGATCCAGATATACATTCGTGGTAGATCAACTCAGCGCAGCGGCGGTGATCCATACTGGCTAGAACGAGTAGCTTTCGGTCAGCAAAGGAACAGCGATTTAACTTGGTCTTGCTGCTGTTACCCACCGAAGCTGCGTTTATTTCCGCATGAAGCAAAGTGATGATTACGAGTGAATTTTGTTAGAAGTAACTGGCGATCAATAAGTTTAAGGCAGTAGAGTACATCATTTGCCTGTGCGAAATGTGGGTGAATGATATTCTTAGAAGCCTTTCCATATTAGTAGTACTGGGAAAACTATTGAAATTGATGAAACAGTGTGTTCGTCTAGATAATATAAATAGGGTAGAGTTCTTTCACACCGTTGCTAGCCATAATACTCAAAGCAGAAATCCTAAACCTCAGAATCCAGTAAGCCAATATTCCGAAAGTTTGGAATATTTTAATCCTAAAACTGGACTCATTAAATGTTAGTAATATACTCGTATATGAAGTAATTTACTCTACATAAACTTTGTAAGCTAAATATATGTGTACTGAAACTTATAGTTTAGATTATCCTATATTTTTAATTCGACAAAACATTAAAAAATAAAGTCTAAAGTTGGTGTCCTATTCTGGGGGTGACCCTGTAGGTCAACATTTACCAGCTTTAAAAAAAAGGTTAGGATTAAAAACTCTTTATAAATTTTAAAACGTTTCATTTCTTTCAAATTATAAGAGAAGGGTTGCAAAAAAAAAAGAGATCCTAAAAAGTTTAGATTTATTTTTTTAATTATATCAGCCGTGTGCGTTCAATTTACAATTTTAATGCAAAGGTCAAGTCAACTACGTGACCTGAAATTTAATAGTGGGTTAGTAGTCATATTTTAGGGTGTGTCAGGATTTTAGCCTTTCGAGATTTGAACTATCGATATTATGAGCTAGATCCCTTCAAGACCAATGGGTGTTTGGTGTGGTTTGCAGAGAAACTGATTAGGTTTTTGCAAACGAATGTATAGAGGCTGTGATTTCGTCGAATTATACTGTAATAAGTGATATGTGTCCGACCATATTACAGAAATTCCTGGGTATAACCTCATACATACAGGGTGACCTCCCCAAAAGGGCCCCAACTTTCGATAGGCCTCATTTCTTAATTTTCTGAAAGGATTGAATGAAACTTTGGTGATAATACTTTATTGTGCTGCAAAACATCATCTCAAACATGAGATTCTTTGGGCCTTTATTCTTTATTCTAGAGCACGTTTTCGAGATGACCTCCATTTAGCCCTGTGCATTTCTTGATGCGTAGCACAAAGTTGTCCATGACGTCCTTACACTCTGTCTTTAAGGTAGCCTCAGAGAAAGAAATCAGGGGAGGGGGGGTAAGGTCTGGGCTGTGAGGTGTCCACTCAAAATCAGTCTTGAGACTGATCACCCGGCCACCAAGGTTCTCTTTTAGCCAATCTCGCGAAAGGTTTGAGGTGTGAGAGCTTGCTCCATCTTGCTGGAACCAGAACTTCTCAATAAGCGACGGGAATAGGGTCTGAAGCTCCCTCTTGAAGGTTTTGAGGACCTCAACATACCGCTTCTTGGTCCGATGATGCCTCTGGCTGAGATTGTAGTCCATAAAGTGCACTTAGGTTAGCGTAGGGGCTTGGTGGCCACCTCATTTGATCTGGAAGTGCCACGAAAGACATTTCTCTTCGAGTTCACCTTTAATTCAAGATGGAAATAAGCTTCATCTGAGGTCCAAAGGACGTTAAGGAAAGTTGGGGTCTCCTGAATCTTCTTCAGTAACTTGATTGCCATAGCATTTCTCTGCTCCTTGTCTGAGGCTGTAAGGGGCTGCTTCCTCTGTATTTTGTATAGGTAGTCCTTTACATCCATTAGTAGCACTCTCGTGCAAGTCTCACGGGTTATACCGAGGGGCTGACTTCGCCTGCGTAGGGAAGGTCTTGGACTCTGCTGAACTGACTCTCTCACGCTCTCGACTAGCTCAGCTCTACGCTTCCTTGGGAGTCCTGAATAGCTTGGATGGTTGTCACTGGCTGCCTTGAAGTTCTCCACTGTCTTAAAGTTCTCAAAGTGGTCCACCCAGTCTTGAATTCTGCTCTTGGAGGGTCTTTTTCACATTCGAACTGATGCACATTCAAACTGTATGAGTAGGTCTTTACATCCATTAATAGCACTCTCGTGCAAGTCTCACGGGATATACCGAGGGACTGATTTCGCTTGCGTAGGGAAGGTTTTGGACTCTGCTGAACTGATTCTCTCACGCTCTCGACTAGCTCAGCTCTACGCTTCCTGGGGTATCCTGAATAGCTTGAACGGTTGTCACTGGCTGCCCTGAAGTTCTCCACTGTCTCAAAGTTCAAAAAGTGGTCCACTCAGTCTTGAATTCGGCTTTTGGAGGGTCTTTTTCACATTCGAACTGATGCACGAAAGTGTCCTGCACTTCCTTAAACGAGCCTGTCTCGTAGTAATGTTTGACGGAGTATATTCTTTGCTGCAGCCCCCATTGAGATCTAGTTGTGTTAACTGGCGTTGATTCTCTCATGTCCTGCAAAGTAAGGGTAATTAGTGAATAAATGAAGGATATATCACAAAAGATTTCTGCAAGCTCGTTTTTATTTCGCACTCAGCAAATTGAGAGAATTTAATGTTGCTTAAAATATCTAATGGATAATGATTTACACACTTCGCTTTTCTTTTAAAAAAAACAATACAAAACGAAATAGACCATTTTAAACCTAGAGGTTCTAGTAGTGGAATTAAAAATGGCCTAAGGCAACGTAATCGATTGGATAAAATTTCAAAATATAGAAATGGTTAGGAATAGAAACCAGTACCTTTATTATCATCGCCTTGTCAAATGGCAAATAAAACCAGACCAAAGGAACTATGAGTTAAAAAAACAAGTTTCTTATTTAAAACGAAGAAAAAGCCAATTTTATTAGATACGCAAATAATTGTGTGTTCATATATATATATATATATATATATATATATATATATATATATATATATATATGAACACTATAGAAGGCCAGTTAGAACGACCTTGAAGGCTACAAAGGTCATTATTGGAGGTAACTTGACCCCGGGTGTAGCATAAACTACTCCCTCTCTAGTCTTTTGGACTAGTAATCACGGTTATGTGGTGCAATTAAAACATCAATATTGCCAGTGGCATAAATTAAGGTTTGCCAGAACAAAATAAAATAATGCGACTGCAATGTTTAAAAAACGCGATAATATCTATTATCAGCATGCCCGAGACTCTAATTTAGATATTTATTTAAAACTCGTGCCTATCTGCTTAAGGCGCACTTTAAAGTATGCGGCTGCCATCCACGTACTCGCGTTATCCTGCTCGTTGCACTAATCTAATGTGAAAATTGTTCTTTTTTAATCTTTCATGATACACTACCCTATTATTGAAAATTCAAATAAACCTTATATTATATACCTACTAACTTTAAATTGCGTAATTTAACGCAAGCCAAGTTCACAATTTGTTAAATATTGTTTATTATTCCCGGACAACGCTGGGTATCTTTACTAAGAGAGATTAAATCGAACGGAATAACGGCAACGTAGTAGTTATTATATCCATCACGGACGACATGTCCGGGATTCGTTGCCATTCTCCTGAAAAAATGGAGTGGTGTTATAAGAGAACTTGTTTCAAATCATTTTGACTCGCTTCCACACCAAAGCAAGGGTGTTTTTCCTATTAGGTAAAGATACATATGCCCTGCAGGAAGAGCAGCAGGTTTATTTCGAAATATACCACAACTTAACTCGAGCTCGACAAAATTCACTCACGGTTGATTCGTTCTAGCGGTGTATATCGCTTACGCATGTAAGCATGACGCTTCTGTTTGAAGGCTGTCTCACACTTGGCTGACACACTTAAGCGTTCGGTGAGCATAACGGCCTCATCTACCGGCCAAAACTCGCCCACTGAATAAGAGAAATTAGTAGTTTCTTGAAATGCATACCACCCTGCCCACACAAAGCATCAACAGAAGTGGGGCTTTCATCCGGTAGCGGTCGATAAAACAAAAAAAAGAATGGGAAAGGGATCACTACTGTGGAAGTCATCAACCATCTACAACCCCAAATCAGGGTGTGCACCTGGACAGAAAAGGGATATATCAGGACAGGAAAATGAGGTGGTTCTCGGCCAGTGATACATAAACTCTTCCATATTTAGAGTATCTATTACCAGGTCGTTGATCAGGTCGTCAAGGACCTGAATCTTGAGATTGATTGAGTAATCTCCACAGAGGGGATGTCTATCATTCAAATCCTCGGGAAGAGTAAAGGGATTCGGCAGTCTTGCCACGATGGCCCAGATGTCCCACCTTTCGAAGTTGGCTGTCGGTAAAATGTACACGGAAATAACTGTATACCTCCTATCCAGGTGCAGTAGCACTGATTCTGCATGAAAGGAGGCATTTAAAGCAAAGAGAAGAACAGAAACCATGTCAAGTGTAAATCGCAAAATCGACAAATCATTATGCCCACGAATAGTGGACGGGGAGAACGCGACAAGAAATGGTTGGTTTTCAGCATAGCGATAGCTAACGTCGAAAGAAAGGAGACGAGACTCACAGTTGCCCCGTAGTCCACGGCAATTACATTGAAGGAATATGTTCTCCAGACTTAGCTCAAAGAAGATACGGAGGCCGTCTTCGAGGATTAGCGTTTAAGGTTGGGCTTGCTATGCGTCTTTTCCTCCCTCCACCTCAAAAAAATTGGCAGACAGGGCTGCTGTTTCAGAGGCCTGGCTCCCTCCTTTGGAGGATCCACCAACTCACAGCTATCCAGTTCACCCCTACGCGCGAAGGTATGCACAAAAGCTCCTTTGATGCTGTTATAATTTCGGGGGCAGCTTTAGGAGCCGCAGAAGACGGCCTCAAGACCACCTTTCATGGTGATATTTCTTGTTAGTCTGAAGACTCGTTAAGGAGATGATCCGTAGCCTGAACTGCCAGGATTTTATTCTCCAGTAGATACGCGTAACATTGCTTCTAGAAAGCGGGGTACAACTTTTCCCAGTTGCGACACTTGGCTATACACGATAGGTAAATATAGTGTAAGACTTTGAAGCTACTTAGGCAGACTTTAGGTAAACCCGATTTTGCAAGTCTACATGCGCGACTAGTATCACCTTAGCGCTGGTAGTAATTGAACCTCCGTGGCAGTAGCACGAATGCCTTCATGCAGTAGAGATACTACTGGCAGGCACCAACTGAAGGAGCCTGCCCAGGTCGAACGTTACGAAGATTGTAAGAGTGAATCTCACGATTCTCCCTGTTTTCTAATCACAAATTTGACTATGACCGACCCATGTTCTGCCATCCCCAGGGAGTTAACTTCACGAGTTCCTCGCTCACCGGTGAGCTATTAAGTATCTGAAAGTAACCAATCATGGCCGCCTTAGGATGGTCAGACTCATTCGCCAGAAGGCGTTTGAATCCAGTGGGCTGAAAAACGCCAAGTTGTCTCTGAATGAGAAGCTCCGACGTAATCGAGACGCACTCACGAATTTGATCTTAGTCTAAGTACCCTACCCGATGGCGCCTCGGGGGCCTGACATGCTGAATTTATCCTGGTCGCATGCCAACATGGCAGATAACACGCCTATCTCCGAAGCCCAAGCGGAGGGAGAGGAACCCTTACTCATCTTCGGATTTTTCTATTCTATTAACTTTAAGAGAGAGGAGGTTGGGAATGAACCCGCTTCTCTCTACCCCAGAAGGCGGCACTAGGACGGGTAGACCGTCCTCGGCAAGATCCTTAGCTATAAAGGGGGTTACAGCCTGGAGGAGGTCCCTCTTCTCTTTGTGAGCCCTCGAGGGCCCGAGTTGAGTAGGAAGAAGCCTGCACATGGGCAGACTCAGGTTTGATGTTTGGCACATAGACCTGGCTCAACCTTATCGCAGATACTGATGTGTGGGGCTCGACTAACTCCGTGATCATGTCCATATTAAAGGTAGCTTCCATTAGGCGGTCATCGCTAACCTAAGGCATCACGAATCCAAATAGACGACTGCATCTTTTCGTTGTTCTTCTTGGCCGGCGAGACGAATTCCATTGGGAAGAGGGAGGCTTTCACGCCGACCGCCTTGATATTGGTAACGCAGGCCAGCAGAACTGTAGGGGGGACGAACCGACTAGCCTCATCGTGCCGCCTTCACCGGGAGTAGTCAATTTTGGGCAACCCGCTTACTGACTTGACAATCCCCCTTTTAAAAAAAGAAATAAGGTCATCCATGGACAACTCCAAGGACTGGGTGAGGGGGAAACCCTCGCACCTCTAGCCGTAGAAGAGAAATAAACCTCCTCTACGGTAGAAGAGGGCTGGAGGTGCCCTAGCGAAGGCACAGGAAGAGCGACCTTCTTTTAAGATGTGGAGCTGCCCTAGAGCAACTCCCATGATGGGAAAGGGGAAGTCCCTTTGGCGCTTGGGGATGGAGGGAGCAGAACTTCTCCAACAGTCAATGGGCTCATTGATTTTCTTCGTCTCACCGACATATAGGGAGGACGAAGCGGCGATTGGAGGCGGAACTCGGTGCGCATTTCCACATTTACATTCTATTTTAACCATATTTATGAGAAAGAATAAGATCACATGAAAGGTTGATACTATAATATCCCAATGCCTTCGGATGTTAACAGAAAAGTCACTATAGGATTAGGAAATTCCAGAATGTGATAATTTATACATACTCGGTCCACGAGTCCTGGGTTAATGGGCTTTCCTAACCAGGCCCGCCATTCAGGCGAAATTTTCCCCTAACTTTAACTTTAAAGAATTGTGCCGGTGTAGCCACCTTAGGTGTGCATTGGAATGAAGTGAGGAGAGTCAACGACCCCACACACTCCGTACCTAATACTTGCCAGCGGGCTATGGATAATAGGACGAAAGTACGACGGGCAACCAGAACTTATAGGTTTAGAATAGCAGGTTTGGAAAGGGTAGGTGGGTAAAGAAGTAGAGATTTGCGGGTTTACTAATGAGTAAGGTCGGGAGTAGTATACAAATTTCCTCGTCCAAAATGTTCTCTGGGAACGTACCTTAGATATACGGAACCCCTTTTCAAGGTTCGCATTGAGGCTCACCGGGTAGTCAGTTACAGAACAGGAATGGATCTTTCTGTAAAGGAAAACTGTTATCCTATCTAATTCCCATTTATGTACAATCCCTATAGATTATAATCAATTTAAAATATTATTTTCATCAAAATATAGATCTGATCTTCTCATAATTGTGTCCCTCTTAATTAAAAAAAATCAGCCTCAGTTAAATAAGGACTCTACTTCGACACTGTTATACATTGCTTAATTTAAAATAAAGACACACTCTTATATATAGAGTTACCACTAATTAATAACCTTTAAGACAACCGAATAGCTAACATTATTTTTTTCTACCAACCAAATACAAAGAATAATTAAAAAACTAACACTAAATCAAAGCTTTCCTAGTAACAATTTTTTAAATTTCTTCAGTCAGCTCACAACTTTCTCCCTATCAGGTAATATTTGATAGTGTATTTATTGCGTTTACCTCTTCTTCCATTTCTACTCCTATCAGTTTCATTTAAATTTGTTTGGTAATTTTAATTTTTATTGAAAATAACATAAATTTCTCTTTCATATTGAATTTTTAGGTGTTTTTATAGATTTATTGTATCTTTACATATTTGTATATTTCTACTTTTAGCCCTTAGTTGGTGACATTATATATATATTTTATAGTTCTTGCCTAGAACATAGATACGAGCCCGAAAAGTTCGCCAATAATATACTTAGATGTTATATTCAGTACTTGCAACACTTTTCCTGATATATCATGGTGACAGCAGGGACTTTTGGCCCTGTTTGTCACGGTCCGTGGTTATGTGTTTGGTCATACATAAAGAATAGTCACGAATAATTTCAGGTCGTTACGTGAGTAGGAAAATCTTTCGATAAAGTGAATAATATTTATTATGTCAAATATAAAATGATTTGAACAATACTTAGTTGTAAGCCTGGGGTTTTTAAGTAACTTACCTTGTCACTTGAAAACCCCCAACATTTTTATAGAACAAAACAGTCGACGATTATAGTTTGAAAGATGACCAATGTGAAGCAGCAGATCAAAATGTTTTAAAAATGCGAGCCACGACCCACATAATTATTATTCCTAAACAAAGAAACAAAATAATAAAATGTTGCTAAACTTGCAGCTGCTGATGGCTTTCCTGCCAAAGCAAATGTATCAATGCGCCCATATCATTTAGTTAAGGGTAAAAAATCTGATAAAATATGAAAACAGATAAAACCTTATTTACTATGAAAGATTTACTCACGTTTCACAATAAAAATAACTATAATTAAGTTAACTAAATTAAATCAATGATATGTTCGCCATTCGCAACACGTACTGCCTGTAAACTTTTCAGATAAGACCTGAGAAGTCGTTCATGTAATAGGATGTGACAAGGCCTTTCCTAAAAAAATAGTATATGTAAGGTAACGAAAAATATTATACATGATCACGTTCTCGTAGCATTTCCTTTTTATTCGACCTTTACCAATTGCATACAAATGTTCAGTTATATTTAAATGAGAGTAATTTCTTGCCCTTTTTCTTTATAAAAAATGGTATTTTATATATTGTTAGTTGCTGCGAAACAATGGCTCGAAAGCAGATGATACTATCATAAAGATAACAGTTTCAGAAGTATGTATAAAATTTGAAGAAAGAGGTTGAAAAAAATGGAATAATATTTTTTTTTAAGGTTAAGTTGCTGATATAGACGGGGTTCCCTGAAGTGCAATTTTCTATAAAATTCCTCATCTTTATAAAAGCAGTAAAACAAATGTATATTGCAATACATTTTGGCTTGTTGCAAAGATGCTGATAGTGATAATGATCAATGCTTAATCAAAGTGTCCACATCTTGTCGCTTAGAAAATTTGGTCGAAGGACAGACTACGTATAAATTTCCTTAGAGGAGCGATTTTACTCAAACATTCAGTTCAGAGGTTGTAACAGATTTTACACATCACATTCAGCTTTCAATGCTTATTAGAGACACAATAAACATTGGAATAATATGTAATGTTTCTAAGCTAACTGGTTCTCATTATCACTGAATTATAAATCGGAAAATTGCTTGCTGAAACGATTTTAGCAACATGGCTACCTGTGTGAGCATGAAACTCAATATGCCGTTATTACAAAGAATTTATCTGGTCGAGACTTACCAGAGCAGCTGTGTTTAACTTGGGGTGCTATATTATAGTCTTCCTCCAGTTTTATAATGCTTTCCAGCTCAAAGGTGGCAGCCGGGGCCATCTTTTCCCTCTTGAGGTGGAAAGGAACCTCTCTTATTTGCCGTTCGCCTAGTCGATGACAAAATTATCAGGGTTCATGTTTACTTAAGCCGCGTCCGATATCCCTTGGGAATCTTGTACAATTCCCTTTCGCGGGTTTCTAGGCGTTTTTTTTTGCGTAAATCACGAATATACGTATATAACATCGGTCTCCTTCTGTGAGCCTCCAGTTTATCGTAAATTACTATCTTACTTACGTTAAATACAGTGATGTCTCCGGAGGGATTGAATGCAAACAGGATTGGGCTGAAACTGACAACTATAAAAGTTATAAATGTCTTTTGATATAATTTTAATGAAGTATTCCTAAGGTATTTTTCAACCTAACCTATGAAATTTATGAAAGTATACTAAATATTCTTTTAGTTATATGGGTCTAAATCCATGGTAACTCTTACGTTACGCTTGATAATATTGTAACTTAATATAAATGCTTCCTATTTTTACTTTTTTATTTAATGTTTGTTGCTGTTACTATTTATAGTATTTTTCACATACTACAGTGTTTTTCTTTACAGGACACAGAGCTTAAATGCCTAGGCAATGCAAAAATTTCCCAGACAGTTTCTGTTATATATGTGGATCAATTACATTAAGACAATACAAGAGACAGCTGACTAAACATGTCCAAAAACTTTATAAGCTGTAATTTCAATGTAAAATGGGTGACCAGGACAAACGGTGGAACCTCACACATGTTGTGTCAGGTGTACAAGTTCCCTTTCTGCCTGGGTTAAAGGCAAAGGGCCTGGCCTCATGGTTGGCGTACTAATAGTCTGGAGGGAGCCAAAGGACCCTTCAACGGATTGCTATTTCTTCTTAACAGATATTAAAAGTGGGTATTTTTGTCTTTCTTGGTCTCTAATATATTCTCAAGCAATGTATCAATTAAAATGATGAAACTACAGACTATGTTGTACTTCCATTATTTCTGAAAATGATTACAGCGAATAATATCCATTTTTAGAGTGATTTTATTTTATTTCACCGCAGGTCGCAACAGAAAAGTCAGAAAATCTATCATTTATCCAGATCTTAAGTCTGCTATACGCTCAGTTCGATCTTCAAGTGCTATTCCTGTAGTATAGCCGCCCTCTGAACTACCAAGCGATGACACTAGCAACTCAGACGATTCAGAATCTCAAAATGTACCATATGTGGCACAGCTTGAATCTGACAAGAAACCACACCTCATCACTCAACCAGTACTCAATGATTTAGTTCGTGATCTAACACTTACTAAGCGACAGAGTTAACTCCTTGCCTCACGTCTTCAATGATGGAATCTGTTGGATGAACATGCTAGAATTACATTATTTAGGAAGCGTTCTGCAGATCTATAAGAATTCTTCACTTTTGAATACAACTTGATTTATTTTAATGATATCAGACGACTATTCAATGACCTTGAGCTGACCTATGAGCTAAATGAGTGGAGATTATTCATAGATACATCACTTCACAACTTAAAAGTGCTTATGTTGCACATTGTAAACACCATGTTTTTAGTTCTAACTCCTCACTCAATCATTTTAAGCGGGGAATATGAAAACTTTACTTTTATTATAGACGGCATAAGTTACAAGGAGCATGAGTGGATAATTTGTGCGGACTTGAAAGTAGTAGCCCTAATTAATTAGCTACAAACTGAATACATTAATTTTATGTGCTTCCTTTGCATGCGGGAAAGTAGGGACAGATCAGAACATTCTGTACGCTCAGAATGGTCACATCGGGAAACTATGAAACCTGGATGCCATAAGGTAATTCATGAGCCACTACTTAAGAAGGCAAAAATCATTTTGCTACCACTGCATATAAAACTATGCTTAGTGAAGCAATTTACCAAAGCACTACAACATAACAACCCTTGTTTCTAGTACCCCAAAGCAATCTTCCATTAAATAAGTAATACTAAGATTAAAGAATGCATATTCATAGTCCTTCAAATTCGTTAACTTATAGCGGATGAGGACTTTGAGGCGACAATGGATAAACCTGAGCTAGCGGCCGGAAATGCATTCAAAGAAGTATGTAAAGGACTTCTAGCAAAGCACCAAGGGGCTCAGCGATAGCGTGTCGTGGACACCCTAATCAACTGCTGCCAAGATCGCGGATGAAATATGTTACTGAAGATACACTTTCTTCATTCTCATCTGTCCTTCTTCCCAGAGAATGCCGGAGATGTCAATGATGAATATGGGAAAAGGTTCCATCTAATTATAGCGCCAATGGAAAACAGGTGTAAGGGAAACTGGAGCCCTGCCATGCTGACTGACTTCTGATGGAACCTGGAGCGTGACACACCTGAGGCGTCTTACAAACAAAGAAGTAAATAGTAAAATGCAGATTAATACATTATATAATGCTAACAAACATGCTGATTCATTATATATTCATGAATTAATTACGATGGACACATTTAATCTGAATTTGGGAGCGAAATACATTTATGGTATCGTGGAAAAGGTTACAATAAAATGTTACTGATGGGAAATCTTTGTTATCAATTTCGAATTCAGTAAACTCAATTTCATAATAAAATGCAGAACGAATCTATGTTTTTTTCTTGCCACTAAAATTTGTTGTACAGTGTATCAAAGTGTAAAGACATATAGAAAAAGTCCAATCAAAATATACACGTGTGAGAGAGTGTATGTCAAATGTAGAAATATAACTCACATAACTAAGAATACATACATATGCAATTGTTCAATAAACAAAAGAAATATAACAAATTAAATAAGTTAAAGGGCTAAAGATTAAAATGGAAAATTTCATTTAAAAAATGTTTTTTAATGAAAGGACATAGTTTAAAGAGACCAGGGAATGTATTGAAGTTTAGGGAGGAATTAATGAAGGAGCATTAAACAATATATATTTGAATATAGTTTCCTGAGTTGTAAATAAATTAGCCCTATTCCAATTGATAGGGTAACCATGTTCAGTAAGCGAACAAAGAAAGCACAATTTCGTTTACCTTTTCTATTGTAAAATTAAGAGAAATGAACGCAATTTTGCGTGTGTATACACACACACACACACACACATATATAAATATATATATATATATATATATATATATATATATATATATATATATATATATATATATCATCACTAACTCTATAATTTAAGGAGATTTTTTCAGTATTTGAATAATAAATTCATCTTGGTTTGGTTAGGAATTATGTTATTTTTATCAAAGTTATTTCTAATAATTCTTTTATAATATCAAAAAACAAAATGGTGAAGTTGAGAAAATTTATTTTAATATATCTTCTATAACTATATTTTAGCAACGTGATATTTTGAAAGGGGCAAATTTAGTTTAGAGTTCCTTTTTAAAATTATTATGACGAAGTTCAGAAAATTTCTAAAATTTAACCATGGCTGCTTTTTTTAGATTTTAAATTTGAATCTTAGTAGCGAAGCGCAATCTTTCCCCGTTGTGGGAAGTGGCGAAGCCATTGCCTGGTATATATATATATATAATATATATATATATATATATATATATATATATATATATGTAGGGGAATCGTCACTCCCCCCCCCCCCTGTTCACTCTTGGTGCAGTCACAAGGCGGTTACCGCAAAGAAATCCAGCCGAAGGCATCGGCGGGTCCAGCGGGTAACCGCAGCGTCGCACAACTCGGTGCCATGAAAGACCCTAAAGCTCAAAATGCAAGATCTCCCCCAGGAGAGTAAGATCCAGTTTCACGTCAAATAAGAAATTGGAGACGTGTTTCTCCCAAGCTCGAAGGCTAACGAGCAGCCGATGTAAGACTCGGTGGGAAAAACCATTTGGCATAAGAACTCTCCTAGGGCCGTTCTCAAGACCCTTTCCCCCCCTCCCCTTACAACTCCCCCAGTGGGGTGACAAAGTATAAATGAGGAACACTGAGGAAAATCGATGTAGTATACGTCAGTCTGTAGGTGACGAAGTCCTCGGATCAAAACCGAGCTACCGAGACTGGAGAGGTAGATTACTTGTGTCGCCAAACCAAGAGGTACCCTGCAAGAGAGGCAGGGCTACCTACCTTAAGGGGCTAAGAAGAAGCTCATCCTCGAGCTAGTCCCTGGTTATCAAACACAACGATAAGTTAACTTTCTTAAGTTCAACTTACTCTCGCCAGAGAGACTCCTCATATCCTGGTGCACCTTAAACACCAAGGGTATTCCTCGTCCTTGAGGAATTAATAAAGGAAGAAGGAAAAGGCTCCCCCTCGAGCCCGTTACTCGGTGGCCACACCGAACTTATAAGTTAACTTGGTTGAGGAACCAAGTTCAACTTATTCTCGTCAGAGAAACCCCCCTCCGTTATACTCACCCTTGAGGAAGACTGGAACTAAGAAGAAGCTCATCCTCGAACTAGTTGCTGGTTACCAAACCGAACTTTAAGTAACTTATTCTCGTCAGAGAAACCCCGTCTCATCGATCCTCGCCCTTTGAAGAAGACCCTCCTGAGTTCAGTCCTCGTCCATGAGGAATTAAGTAACGAAGGAAAAACGCTCCCCCTCGAGCTCGTTACTCGGTGGTCACACCGCACTCCAAGTTAGCTTGGTTTAAGAACCAAGTTCGACTCCCTCTCGCCAAAGAGACCACGACTACCTTGGTGTTGCATAAATCACCGTAATTGTTCTCGTCTGTGAATACCCCCCCCCCCCCGAATATCGCGTGGATCCCCCAGCTGCTGCCCTCGCCAAACGACCGTGTGATCTCGCTTATCTACATCTGGCCAGACGGCACGCGTCGTGAGTCAATAACATTCCAGAAGCCTTTTAAACTCCAGATGAGTCCGTAAGCCTAATTCTTATATTATTGTTGTGTGTAGAAAAATTAACCAATTTTTGAGGGTCAAACTAATTTAGTTAATTCTTGAAAATGATAATATTTAGAGTATTGCTGTAGTTAATGTTTAGATGTTGTGTATTCAATGGTTAAAGTTAAAATATAAGTTTATTTTGGGATTATTGTGACTGTCTCTTATATCCTTACGTGTTTCGGAACGGCTCTGTTCGTTGAGATCTTCGGATATCAATATATTGGCACTCTTAGCACTCTTAGAACAAAAAGGGGGGGCATTCTACCACACTATTATAAAAGTGGTGTCAGGTTAGTAGGGTTTTTATTAGAAAGAATCCTACGAAATATTATAAAAGTGGTGTCAGGTTTGTAGGTTTTTATTAGAAAGAACCCAGCAGTGTCTAATTAAGAAAGAGCCAACACGTAAAGAAATATCATATCAGGAATAAGAGAATAATTGACGAGAGGAAAATTGGTAGAGTTAGGGGTGGTAACAATCTAAAGGTAATTGGTAGGCCAAGTGGTAAATTTGTTGTCGGGAGTGGTATTTCAATAAGCATAGTAGCGGGATTAAGGGTAAGTTATGCTGAGCGCTACCTGGTGAGTGGTGGCATAATTACTTGAGAATACAGAAAGGAAAATTTGACGGACCAACACAAAATGGATCCGGTCGAAAGATTCAACCTACAAGCCCAAATTCTGGGATTTGAAGGGGAGGATATGTATGCCTACATCCTTGAAGAATTGAGAATACAAAGAGAAGAAGAAGAAGAAATAATAGAGTTCGATAGAAAAAGGGAAAATATAGAAATACGGATGAACCGGAAAAGTGAAGAATCCCGAATACAGCTGAAAAAAGAAATAGAGGAAAGAAGATTCTCAAGCGGAATTAGAACAAACGAAAGAATAATACTTTTGAAGAGAGAAGCAAAAGAATTTAGAATAAGGATAGAAAGGGAAGATGAGGAAAGAAGACTAAAGATAAAGCTGGAAGATAAAGAAAGAAGAACTCGGCGGGAAAACGAAATAGCGAAAGCAGAGCAATAAGCAGAGGAAAGGAGAATGAAGAGGGAAAAAGAGTCGAAAGAGAGGAGAACAAAGATTAAAAAAGAAGTTGATGAAAGAAGAATACAGAGGGAAAAATAACTTGCTAAAGCTGAAAGAGTAGAGAGAGAAGAAATGGAAAGATTGCTCGCACTCCAAAGAGCACCTATCGAGAATCTGATAGGGGGCGAGGAAGTTGGAGCTCGGCCTGGACCTACGAAAGGACCATGAAGGGAAACCCAGCCAAATGGGGTAACGATGGAAGAAGTAGAAAGTAGGGATGAGGTACCAGCAGGAGTACCTAATTGGAAAACCTACCAGGAGAACCCAGCCAAATGGGGTTATCAGGAAAGAAGTAGGATGTAGGGTAGAGGTACGAGCAGGTGTACCTGAGGAACTACCTACTAAGAGAAGTGAGTCAAATGAGTTGACAAGGAAGGAGGAAAGACGTGCTATTGCGATACACCCAAGTAAGACTAGTCAAATGGTAGACGCGGATGAGTATCCCCTACTCCTAGTAGTCTCCTCCCCGAACGGAACGTCCACGGAGTTCCTGCTAATGCGACAAGTCGTAGTGAGCGCCACGCCCATTAACGACCTCGCAGGGAAAAGTTTTTTTCGATCCCCAAAGATCGAACCCAGACACGATCTTCCCGTGTACCTGGTTAAAGAAGAGCTATGGGACCCACGCTCCCATCAATTATGCCCCGCTGCAACAGGCCACTCTATCGACAATGTTCAGTTTAAAGGTAGTCAAGTACCATAAAAAGGGTAATTCGAGTAGGTTGAAATACCGCTAGCATTTAGTAACATACTGGGGTAGACTCAATAACCCGAACGGCCAACTCAGGCGCTGTAAAGTATTGGTATTAGAGCACCATTTTAGTATTAGCTACATCAGAGGAGCCGATAAAGTACAGCTGCTCTATAGGCGGAGACGAAATACCATTGAGGGTTATTTCAGTACCTAATGAGCGTGAAACCATATTTTCATTTGTTGTTCGTGTTAATATTTATCGGTAGGATTTAAGTTCTCAAAAGTTTAGAAATGTAAGGAAGTAGCATGTTTTTTTTGTTTTTTTATGTGGGTAATCGACGAATTAAGGTTCTGTTATTTTCATGTAAAGTTGTATTGCGAGTAGGTCTAGTTCGGCACATTGCCTGTGTAAACGCGCGCGAGGGCACTCATGTGTAAGGAAACTTAATGTAAGAGAGGGCTCAAAGAAATACAACTTTGCTAATCTCGACTAGGTTGAGTAAGTTGTTTTAAGTTCCCGGGAGTCCACCCCCCCATTAGGTTCTTCGACTGGAGGTGTGTAGGGGAATCGTCACTCCCCCCCGTTCACTCGTAGTGCAGTCACAAGGCGGTTACCGCAAAGAAATCCGGCTGAAGGCATCGGCGGGTCCAGCGCGTAACCGCAGCGTCGCACAACTTGGTGCCATGAAAGACCCTAAAGGTCAGAATGCAAGATCTCACCCAGGAGAGTGAGATCCAGTTTCACGTCAAATAAGAAATTGTAGACGTGTTTCTCCCAAGCGCGAGGCCTAACGAGGAGCCGATGTAAGACTCGGTGGGAAAAACCGTTGGGCATAAGAACTCTCCTGGGGCCGTCCTTAAGACCCTCTCCCCCCTCCCCTTACCACTCCCCCAGTGGGGTGACAAGGTATAAATGAGGAACACTGAGGAAAATCGAGGTAGTATACGTCAGTCTGTAGGTGATGAAGTCCTCAGATCAAAACCGAGCTACCGAGACTGGAGAGGTAGATTACTTGTGTCACCAGACCAAGAAGTACTCTGCAAGAGAGGCAGGGTTACCTACCTTAAGGGGCTAAGAAGAAGTTCATCCTCGAGCTAGTCCCGGGTTATCAAACACAACGATAAGTTAACTTTCTTAAGTTCAACTTACTCTTGCCAGAGAGACTCCTCATATCCTGGTGCACCTTAAACACCAGGGGTATTCCTCGTCCTTGAGGAATTAATAAAAGAAGAAGGAAAAGGCTTCCCCTCGAGCCCGTTACTCGGCGGCCACACCGAACTCATAAGTTAACTTGGTTGAGGAACCAAGTTCAACTTATTCTCGTCAGAGAAACCGCCCTCCGTTATATTCGCCCTTGAGGAAGACTGGAACTAAGAAGAAGCTCATCCTCGAACTAGTTCCTGGTTACCAAACCGAACTTTCGGTAACTTATTCTCGTCAGAGAAACCCCGTCTCATCGATCCTTGCCTTTTGAAGAAGACCCTCCCCGAGTTCAGTGCTCGTCCATGAAGAATTAAGTAACGAAGGAGAAAAGCTCCCCCTCGAGCTCGTTACTCGGTGGTCACACCGCACTCCAAGTTAGCTTGGTTTAAGAACCAAGTTCGACTCCCTCTCGCCAAAGAGACCACGACTACCTTGGTGTTGCATTAAGCACCTTAATTGTTCTCGTCCGTGAAGAACCCCTTCCCCCCGAATACCGTGTGGAGCCCCCAGCTGCTACCCTCGCCAAAACGACCGTGTGATCTCGCCCATCTATATCTGGCCAGACGGCACGCGTCGTGAGTCAATAACATTCCTGAGGCCTTTTAAACTCCAGATGAGTCCGTAAGCCTAATTCTTATATTATTGTTGTGTGTAGAAAAATTAACCAATTTTTGAGGGTCAAACTAATTTAATTAATTCTTGTTTATGATAATATTCAGAGTATTGCTGTAGTTAATGTTTAGATGTTGTGTATTCAATGGTTGAAGTTAAAATATAAGTTTATTTTGGGATTATTGTGAGTTTCTCTTATATCCTTACGTGTTTCGGAACGGCTCTGTTCGTTAAGATATTCGGATATCAATATATTTGCACTCTTAGCACTCTTAGAACAAAAAGGGGGGCATTCTACGACACTATTTTAGAAGTGGTGTCCGGTTAGTAGGATTTTATTAGAAAGAATCCTACGACAATATATATATATATATATATATATATATATATATATATATATATATATATATATATGTATATATATATATATATATATATATGTATATATATATATATATATATATATATATATATATATATATATATATATATATATATATATATTTATAGATATATTAAATATCAATTCTGTATTCCCTGCTAAAAATCCAAGCCAACGCGCTTTCAGAACCTCACGTAAATTAATATAGATGTGAAGTTTCGGACCCTTTTTGCCTTAATCATTATTGCACATAGACGAGGAAACCCTGAGATTAAAATTATTATGTCTGACCTTAAACTAGAGATCGGAGAACGCAGGCACATTAATCGATTGATATCAAAATTTACAGCTAGCGAGGGAAATAAATGTGATTCTTATAATGATAATTATAACATTATTCTTATGATGTGGGCAAGTTTGTTTGACGACTAAATTTATGTAGGTCGATATACAGTTGCATACATTTTTTTGAGGGAGATTAATTAGGATTGCTAAATTATTGCTTGTGAGCGCACTCACAGATATCTGTCTACAAGATAAAATACAAGATTTGGCCTTATGATCCAAGATAAACAAAATGATTTTCTTGGAACAGGCCATGTATCGAATTCGGCGTTCAAGGCTATCGCGTGGTTAAGTAAGGTTAGGTTAGTTAGGTTAGGACGGGACAGTCACTTTGCAAAAATAGACGGATGAAACTTTCATTAGCATCTTTGCATTGCCGTAGCCGTTATAATGCAATTTTATTGTTGTTTTGCAAAAAGCCTCTTGGTTAGAAGAATAAACATTATTTCTTGCGAAAAAAATTTATTTCGTTCTCGTATGATGCAAAAGAAAGACAGCTAGTGTTTTCTTTATGTGGAAGAGTTTAAAATTTCAAAAAAGACTCTGCGAGAAGTTTGCGCAAAGTTTTGCTTCCGAAGCTTACCTAATCAAACCTAACCTAACGGATGATATTCACACCACAAGCCTTGAACTCCATAACCTAACTTTAACACGCGATAGCCTTGAACGTTTAATTCCCTGCCTGTCCTTGTCCGAAAAACACTTAAAATTTATTATTGTAGACTTAAACAAAATATTAAGATTATAGTAGAAAATTCATACTTCTTGTGTTTTCTAACAATTAATTGATTAATTTAAAAAATCTGAATATTAAACTAAGGCTTTTAATTGAAAACTATATCCGAAGTGATTAATCATAGCAAAATTAAAACAAAATATATAATAGACTGGAGGTGGATGGTTTAGGAAGAAGAACCAAAGGGAAAAGATTGATAGGAGCGAGAAACGAGGCGGGGAGATAAAAATGAGAGAATTTCAAGGGTCGTTCTGAAAGTAAAGTCTCCTATTTTTAACTCAAAAACTTGAAGAGGTACAAAGACAGGAGTGGCACCATTGAAACGAGCGGACATTTTTGCATGAGACTTTATTTTTCCACGTAGTTTCCACCATTGTCAATGCATTTCTGCCAGCGATGAACATGGGCCTGAATGTCGCGTTAGTAAAAGTCCGCGCCTGCCAAGGCGGTTCATTTCTTTGCGGCGTCGATGTCGGCGGCGTTGTCTGGAAAACGCTGACCGCGTAATCCGTCCTTCAAAGGACTGAACAAGTGAAAGTTAGACGATGTCAAATCGCGGCTAAAGGGTGGGAATGCCAGCACTGTTCACCTGAACTTTCTCACATATTCCGTGGTGTTCAAACTCGTGTGTGTTCTGGCATTATCGTGTTGCAAACAAAATATTTCCTCCTCCATTGGTCTTTTACGGACAATCCGGGCCTTAATTTTGATCAACGTTTCAACGTAACGGTTAGAGTTGACAGTTGCCCCATGTTTCAAGAAATTCAAGAGGATGACGCCCTTTCTGTCCCAAAAGGCGGTGCACACCACTCTGCCTTCTGATATCTTGAACTTCTTCGCTGTGGAGGCTGAGTGGTGCCATTCCATTTTCCATTGACTGCTGTTTGGACTCCGGCTCCTAGTGGTGACACCATGTCTCGTTGCCAGTGAAGATACGGTCCAAAAATGCGTTATCTTCTGCCTCGTATTGGTCTAACACTTTCTGACTGACAGCCGGTTAGATGCGTGCACATCCGTGGAACCCACCTGTCACACACTTTGCTGTACCCCAGGGATGAAAACATCGTTTCCAGTGCACCGATACTAACTTCCAACTCTGCCCGCATTTCCTTCACCGTTATCCGCTGAGTATGTAGAGCGGATTAGCTGATCGAGGCGTGATTCTTTTTCCGTAGTGGCGTCTGTGCGTTGGTTTCCGAAGCGCGGTTTTTCACTCACATCTTTGTTGCTACTCTTGAATGGACGAATCCATTTTCTAACAGTGATGAAATCAACTGCCTAGGCTCCATAAACGTTCACCAAGCGTTGGTGAATGTGGATAAGTTCAACTTCTTCATGGAGGAATTCAATGACAGATCTCTGCTTGCGACGCACGTCCATGACAGGTGTTGCTTTCTTAGACTATCAAACCGTCAATATCTGCAACAGAGAAATGAAAATTCCAGGTTATTATTTCAATGGTTTAGTCATCAAAACAATGCTATAAGCAATCCACTTGGCCTCCTTGGGGCGAAATAAAAAAATAGGAGGCATTACTTTCGGAACTATCCTCGTATAATAGATCGGGTAAATTTTTACTAAGATTCTTTTAGTTGTGATTAAGTCCCCTCACTTTACAAAAATATGGCTGGATTCCATTCCAAAAGTTACTGCTTTGCTGGCTAATAATTAATAGAATCAACCCTCAGACCCGTGTATTCATTTATCACCTAAAAAATATTTTTTCCATATATTTACAAGTTTTGTAGATATAAGAACGCCCTGACAGGTAGTAGAACTATTTGAAGCCTCTGTAGTACTGGGCTTAGTACGCAATAAAATCATCATTTACAATTACTAGAATAGTATTCTTTTGTACAACATATATCTAGTTGAGGTATGACTGACATGCAATACTCCACATTACAAGTCCGTACAAGGTGTGATAGTGGACGAGCGCAAAGTACAGTGGGAGAAGAATGGTATTTGATAATGTGTATTTCATTTTCATTTTGTGTAAGACCTGTATGAAGTGGGTGAGTTTAGTTTTTACGTGATTACTATGATAATGAGGTGAGAGTATATAGTCTATGTATGCAGCAAGGATTTTAAACTATATACTTTTTAAGCGGGTTGCATCTGAGTTGTAGGTTTAGGCTAATTGGACGTCCACAGTTAGATAGCATTATAAAGGATGACTTTGCAACGATTAAGGATAGTTTATTAGCATTAGACTAATAAACTATGATATATAAGGAGGGAGCTTTATTCGCTTTTTCATTGATCTTAATTTAATTTTCACCCGAAATTATTAAGGAAATGTCATCTACCTATTGAATAATATAAGCTTCATGTTATTGAGATAAGTCATTCACGTAGCAAAGGAACAAGAATGGCCTTATGCAACTGCCTTATGGTACACCATAAATCGAACTCGAGTGGATTTATAGCCGTTGGCAAAATATGAGATGATCATTCAGGTGGGCTGCCCGTCAAATCATATCTGATAAATCTCTTCATAAGATTACAGGGTTTATTATATCAAAAACTTTACATTAGCCATCAAAAATGGCTGCAACAGTCTTCTGCTCGTTGATATATTTGTTTATTTCCCTAAAGAATCCTTGAATTGTTTTTCGCTCGAAAGAATTGAGCTTGAGGCTGAATTAGAGATCGGAAAAGAGACCTTTAGTTAAAGAAAAAGATGCAACCTGATGATTTCCAATTTTTAAGTAACTTTCCCAATGTTGGCAGACTAAAATGGGTCGATAATTGGACAGAGTAAGAATTCCCCCCCTTTAAAAATTGGAGCAGTGTAAGCAATAGTTAAGTAGATCGGAAACGCCCATTTTATACTAAAGGGACTAAATAACATTAATAGAAACAAAGAAATAATTTAGTTGAACAATTTTAAAAGTTGACGCAGTCAGTTGACTTTCAAAGCAGGGTCACAGTGAATAGCCGAACTCACCTTACTTTGCCTTCGTTCATCGGCTACTACGATGCTCTCTACCTTTCGTTGTGTAGTGGTGTTTAGCACTCTGGCAGAGATTTCTTATTCTCGTTCTCTGAATCACCAAGATTACAATTTGAGATTAACCTAGAATTCTAGACATTGGTGACCTCTTAGGTTTGGATACTTTAATCTGTAGTGAACATAATGACATTCAGTGAAACCAGTCACCAGGACATTAGTAACCCCTGTAGCTCTGTGAACGCTTAGCAAATACTCAGTGAAACTCTGGCGGGAATAATAATCAGAAGAGCGTATAGCTCGGCGATAAAAGGTGATTCCTGTTCGCGAGTGCATCTCAAACCTTCTTCCGACCACACAGGAAGCTTCGAGAAAAATTAAAGCAACTAGACAAGAACTTCACTTAAAATTTCCTCACACTGCGAGACAAGAGACAGAGATGGTTTAGGGCAGTTGCTACACTCTAACTACATGAGTGGCCAGCCCACTGTTTATTTATAATATTAGTCGTGGTATGACATTATATTATATCAATACCATATTCTATCTGTGTGGGGGGGAGGGACCGATAACTTCAAGGCAAACCGACAAAAGGGACGGAACGCTACGAGTTTCGAAGGGCGAAACAACTAGATAAGAGTGCAACGAGGTCAGGTATATTATGGGCAATGGCAAAGCTCAAGGTTATTTAAAGAGGCATGTACAAAAATCTAATTTTATTTACATAAAAATAATGAGAGAAATGATGGGCAAAATTTACATCAGAGAATAAAAGGGGAAAATTACATCAGATAAACGAAGGGGGGTGGGGATTGTAGTTATGAATCAGACTATGAAGTTATAACTTAAGGTGTTACGGGAGGAGACTATTCAAATGGGGGGAATGAACTCAAATGGGTTACTAGAGGAAGAGAGGGGTTGGCTTACAGAAGATTTTGGGTAAGACATCAGGGTAAGGCTTCATGGATGTATTCTGCACGTGAGACGAGGCCGCTCGAAGCTTCTGAACGGGATGTTAAAGTGATGACGGTTCTCCAAAAAAAAGGGGCGGGGGCGGTAACGTCCGGTCCAGGGGAGAGTATTTCGGCCACCCAAAAACGAGGGGCGAACGAAGAGGGCTTCGACACTAGTTGACGAGAGAAGTCGAAAAAATCACTCGGTAGCGATCGTTAAATGGAATTACCTCACTGGCTGGGGCTAATTCCAATACACAAAAAAATAGTTCTGCTGTCACTTTGCTTTATTGTTAGCACCTGACTTGGAACTAGAGGAATTTTGGGGGGGTCCGGGGGAGACTTCTCCACTCTGTGTCTCCTCATGGGAGTCAAGCACTATTTATGTCCGAGGCTCTCCCCCGGGGGAGGGGAGGGGGTTAGCGGGAAACAGCTCTACTCTCGAATGGCCTCGAATCTTCTTAAAGAGGCTATTCTAGCCCGCATAAAGGTGAATCGTGGTGGACGCGGTTCAAGGCTACCGCTTGTGGAAGGAGAGAGGGGGGTTAGGCTTACCAATTTAAGCCTAACCGAGCCTTCTACAGCGCTGGAGGTTCCGTTCTGAACAAAAGATTCCACGTGGAATTTCCTCACAATAATTTATGTTTGATTTCATTGTCATTTTCATTAATTTATATAGTTCATTGATCATTAATTTAAAGATAAAATATTCAGTAATTTTCTAGAGAATGATAATTTTGCTTGGCTAAACTTTGATGTTAACTAGGTGTTACATTTTTCACTAAAATTTAATATCGCGTGACGCATGAAAAATGCTCCGGTGAAAAAGAAAAAGCATTGGCTCTCTCAGTTCTCTCAAAAAGGTCACCTTCAACGTATTGTTAACAAAAGGTGCTCTGGACGTCTTTTTGAGTAAATTCATTGTTGCAAGAGAAAGTTAATGATAGCTTACCCAAAGTACTAACAAGAGGAATAAGCTACTCCAGACGGCAACGATATTCTCTGGAACCAAATATCACAAATCCCTGGATACAGTATTAGTCCTTTTCCCAAGGTAAGCCAATCATTTATCATTCTCTTTGCTCATGTTATGTTTAACTCATTAAAAGTTCTTATATTAAAGCTTCCAGAGAATATTGCATTATTGATTCATTTCCATTTAGTTATCAAACATATTTTACAATATTTTCTCCCTCGCTCTCCTCTCACTTTTCAATGTAACCCAGTGTTTGTTTGATTGTTAAGATACCCAAGTGCTAATTTTGTTTTGTGTTTACATTTATTAGTTTTCCTTGTATAATTCGAGGTAGAATAAAATGTATTTTGTTATATTGCATTTTGTTCTAAATCTAGTACGATATCATATTAAAGTATGTAAAAACTTTAAAGCCTATTGTTTATACTTATAAGTGATCTATTTTATTTGTTCTTGACATGGATGTTACAAATTAGGAATAATTTACTGCCGAAATCACTATTATTATTTGATTTTAACCTGGTAAATATAACTTAGTAAAAAGGTTAATGGGTAATAGTTTATTTCTATATTTTGTTGTGGTTATTACAAATGCTATAGATCGTACTATAGTGCATAATTTATGTTTGTATTTTCCTTATTTAAAGAGTTAGTTAAGACCTTTATGCTTTCTCTATTGCATCAGCTCATTATAATTAATTAAGATTACTATGTTCAGAACAGTGTGCCTAATTTTTTTGTGGTATTTTCTAGTCACTTTATAGTAAATTGCCTTGCTTTTTTTCACCATATCATCTAAACCAGATATACAAACTCGACTCAATGCATAAGTTAACAAAAGAGCTGGATTAAAAGGTAGAATAACAGCTGCCTTAAAGAATTGAGAGACTATAGATATAAATGAACTTTCTCAAGATATCTTTGTTAGTAGAAAGGGCGATATGTTTACATTTTTGGCTAAAGTTGATGAAGTGAATGATTCAATTATTGACTTGTTTGACGAGGGTGAATTGCCAGAAGATGATGAAAATAGAGTTAAGGAAATGGACACTCAAGTTGCCTATAGAGTAGGTATAACAGATAAGTTAGCTAAAATTGCCAGTTTTAAAAAAGGGTGAAAATCCTACTAAATCAGTTTATGTGCATAAATATTCATCAGTTAGAATGCCTGAACATAAATGTAAACATTTAGTGGTAAATCATGTGATAAATTTGAATTCAAGAACTTTTTACAACAGTTTCAAGATTTTATAGATGCTTGCGAATCTTTATCAGATGCTGGGAAAGTCACTTATCTAAGAAGCTTTCTTTCTGATTATGCCTTCAACACTATTTCTCATTTATCAATAACATATAATAGCTATGAAATAGCACTTAAAATGCTTAAAGAGGAGTTATTGGATATTGAGTATATTGTAGATGAAATCTTCAAACATTTACTTTGTAGATATCCTAAGTTTGATAATACATTTGCTAATGTTAAAATGTATATAAGTGAAAGTAGAGCTCTATTATATGATCGTAAAACTTATAATATAGATTTTTTGTAGGAAGATTCTTCGGGCTGCAAACTTATCAGTCATATATTAGTCTCCAAGTTACCTGCCTCCATAAAAAGAGAATTAGTGCACAAAGTAAATTCTAATTACCCTACAGTGGTGAATCTTTTTGCTGATTATAACGACATAATCAAAACTCTACTTAGGACTTCTTCTTCTAGTAGTTATAAAGTTGCTGCTAAAAGTAAAGATTTTTCGGCTAACTCCAAGAATAATTTCAATTGGAAACCAAACAAGCCCTCCTTTAACCTTAACTCTGGTCAAAACAAGCCACCCTTTGACTTTAAATCAATGGAGAGTTATAGGGGTGAGAAGATGTATAAGAGAAAAACTTCCTACCAAAATCGAAAATATAAATAGCCCATTAAATTACCAAGTCAGAACGGACTTGGCCGTAGCGTCACGGCAGAGGGATGGCCTCTGAATTCAAAGACCCGAGATCGATCCCAGACAGTCCACAATTTTTACAGAGAAAATCCCAGAAGAAAACGGAAAACGCTTTATGGATAACTCAAGAAATCGACTCAAGAGAAAACCGATGTCAAGAAAAACGGAAAGAAAACGACTTCAAGGTCTAACTCGTCTCACCGCATCGAGAAGCATCAAGAAGAAATCATTACGTCATCAAGAAGCATCAGGGAGGAATCATCACATCAAGATAAATGCAAGTTAATATGAAGATACATCAAGAAAGAATTACGAAGATCAAGAATTAACCCAGCCAAATTAAAAAAGAAGGAATCCCAGCCTACAAGAATATATAGTCAGATAAATGGAGTCAATGTTTGAAGGGGCATCTTCAGTCTAGAAATAATACATAGATACGATAGGAGATAATCAAGGTGATATTGATAAATACATGAAAAATAGCCCATCCCCCATAGAGTCACCCTAAGTTATCTACTCTAGAAAATATTTAGACATCAGTATCCTTTGCCAAGGAAACAGATAAATTTTGTAAATTTTGTGCAGTTCAGGGACATTCTATGTTTCTTTGCTCCAAGTATGAGACTTTAGATTCTAGAAAGGCTAGATTTAAAGAATTAAAACTCTGCTATTTTTGTACTAGCAATAAACATTTAAGTGAGACATGTCCAGGAAAATATGAGAAACTTAGTTTTTCATGTTATTACTGTAAATGTTATAGTCACATATCAGCACTTTGTCACAAACCCAAAAATGATACATCTCTGCATTCAAATCTTTGCATCAAAATGAGTGCTTCTACATATCAACCATATTTGTTGCCTATAATTGAATTAAGATTTAAAAGGGGAGGAAATTCTTACAACGTTAAATGTTTATTGGATGATGGCAGTTAGAGATATTATTTAAGTCAGGAGGTAATGAATGTTCTTAAATGTGATACCTCTGATTGAGTATATTTGAATTATGATGTAAAAACTTTTCTCGGAACAAATAAGAGAAAATTTAAAGAATGTGTTATGGACGTTAGTATACATGACTATGAAGATCTTCCATTGCCTATCTTAATTGATAGTGAATTTGATATCCATTTACATGTATCAGATCTCTCCATATCTGTTAACAACATAATATCTGAAGGTTTTAAAATGGCAGATCTGTAGGGGTGCGAAGATGTATAAGAGAAAAACTTTCTCCCGAAGCGAGAATATAAATAGCCCATTAAATTACCAAGTCAGGACGGACTAAGCCGTGTCGTAACGGTAGAGTGCTTGCCTCGGGATACAAAGACTCAAGATCGATCCCATACAGTCCACAAATTTTTACGAAGAAAATCCCAGAAGAAAACGTAAAACGCTTTATGGACAACTCAAGAAATACGACTTTCAAGGGCTAACTCGTCTCAACTCATCTCTTCCCATCAAAATTGTCAAGAAGCATCAAGAAGTCATCACGTCATCAGAATTAGAAGGAATCATCACATCGTCGATAAAAAGGAAGATACATCAAGAAAAAGGAGATCAAGAATTAATCCAGCTAACCCAACTTAAAGAAGAAAGAATCTCAGCCTACAAGAATATTAAGTCAAAGAGAAAAGAGAAGACAAATTTTTGAAGGGGCAACTTCAGTCAAGAAGAAATAAATAGATTCGATAAAAGATAAAATTCTAGGATAAATGCATTAAAACCCCCCTGAAAAAGGAGGAGGCCCCCTATAACTGGTAACCCTCAAAGGCCGAACAATCTTCTGATCTTCGTTACAACTGCACCTGCTTTCTTACTAGAGATTAAGAAAAGGTGCTGCAGGGAACTTCAGGAAATCCGGAAAGGAGATGCTATATTACTTATTGATTAAGAGGCTTCGCCACGCTCTCCTCAATCCCACTGAATCAACTCCACTCATCCCGCAGACTCGGAGGTTGACACAGGAGAGCTACTAGTAATCCTCGATTAAGAAATCCAATACTAGTCTCTCCCCAATCCTCAAATTCGCTCAGCGTTCTATAAAGGGACCTGTGTAGGGTTGCGAAGATGTACAAGAGAAAAAATTCCTCCCAACACGAGCATAAAAATAGCCCATTAAATTACCAAGTCAAGACGGACTACGCCGTAGCGTGACGGCAGAGCGCTTGCCTCTAGATAAAAAGACCAGACAGTTTACAATTTTTATGAAGAAAATTCTCGAGGAAAACGGAGTATGCTTCAAGGACTAACTAATCCAGAAGGACCAAGAAATTGACTCAAGAGAAAACCGCGCTCAAAGAAAACGGAATTCAAGGAAATACGACTTTCAAGGGCTAACTCGTCTCAACTCTCAAGAAATCATCACGTCATCAGAATTTGAAGGAATCATCACATCGTAGTTAAATGGAAGATTCATCAAGGAGGAAAGAATACAAGAGTCAGATAAATGGAAGATAAAGTTTCAAGAGGCAACTTCAGTCAAGTAATAAAAAATAATAAGTTATAAAATATGCCCCCCCCCCCATAACTGGTGACCCTCAAAAGGCCGAACAATCTTCTGATCTTCGTTACAACTGCATCTGCTCTCCTACTAAAGTTTAAGAAAAAGTGCTCCTGGGAACGGGAGACCCGAGAAAGGATATTACTGATTAACGTAAAAACTTAGTTCGCTCTCCTCAATCCCACTTAATTAGCTCCACTCATCCCGCAGACTCGGAGGCCGGGGAGGGAGAGCTACTAGTAATCCTCGATTAAGAAATCCAATACTAGTCTCTCCCCAATCCTCAAATTCGCTCCGCGTTCTAGAAAGGGACCTGTGTAGGAGTGCGAATATGTATTAGAGAAAAACTTCCTTCCCTAGCGAGAATAAAAATAGCCCATTAAATTACCAAGTCAGGACGGACTAAGCCGTGTCGTAACGGTAGAGTTCTTGCCTCGGGATACAAAGACCCAAGATCGATCCCATACAGTCCACAATTTTTTACAAAGAAAATTCTCGAAGAAAACGGAGAATGATTCAAGGACTAACTAATCCAGAAGGACCAAGAAATCGACTCAAGAGAAAACCGCGCTCAAAAAAAACGAAATTCAAGGAAATACGACTTTCAAGGGCTAACTCGTCTCAACTCATCTCTTCCCATCAAAATTTTCAAGAAGCATCAAGAAGTCATCACGTCATCATAATTGGAAGGAATCATCACATCGTCGATAAAAAGAAAGATCCATCAAGAAAAATGAGATCAAGAATTAACTCAGCCAACCCAACTTAAAGAAGAAAGAATCTCAGCCTACAAGAATACTGAGTCAGATAAATGGAGTCAATGTTTGAAGGGGCATCTTCATTCAAGTAGAAATAAATAGATTCAATAAAGAGATAATCAAGAAATAAATAAATATAAGAAGGCCCCCCCCTCCCTCCATAACGAAAATTTAAACGGTCACACATAAACCTAGGAAACATTTGTTTGAAATTTAAACGGTTCACACATTGAACCTTATAAATAGGAAGATAAACTTCCCGCTGTTAACAGCTCTCTTTTGTAAATAGGAGGATAAACTTCCCGCTGTTAATAGCCCTCTTTTGTAAATAGGAAGATAAACTTCCCGCTGTTAATAACGTTTTTTGTAAATAGGAAGATAGACTTCCCCCTTTGCAATATTTCTCCTTCGTAAACAGGAAGTTAGACTCCCCAGTATGCAGTACGATATCTTGTGTCGGCCATACGTAGCTCCGTACAAAAATAGATCTTGTTCATGAAGTCCCGTGGAGAAAAGGGAAAAATCGATGGCGTTCTTGTATTCCTATTACTCGACTTTTCCTCCTTTGCCGGCTGTGAACTTCTCTGTGAGCTCAATTTTGGTTGATTTTTTCCAAGTCTAAAAATTCGGAAAATTATCACGTTAAAGTGGGTGCATGTAAGGGAGTTCGATAGGATATGTGAGTAGATAGAGAAAATAGACAAGCGGAGAAAAAAGAAAGAATTGTGGAAGGGTGCAAAGAGATGCCTAGAGCCTGGTGATCAGACCTATCACTTCTATTATTTTTTTGGTAACGTGTATTCTTTGTTGTTTCTGTAGATTTTTTAATAATTATAAACAATTATTTATGGCGTTCAAGCCATTTGTCTTAATAATTTTTAGTTTATTTTGGTGTATGTTATGCATTGCTAATTTGTTTGTGTTTTTTAATACATTTAAGTGCGTGCTTAATGTTTTGGTATTTTTTGTGTGCGTGTGTTTTTTAGTTTTCTTGTTTCTTCAAGTTGGTAATTATCGTCGAAATGGGTTTTTTTTCATAATCTTGGTTTGCGGTTGTCTTGATCGGTTATTTGCCGTAGTTGTGAGTTCATTTGTCAAGTTCGGCTGTCTTCTTCTTTGTTTGCTTTTAGGTAATACATCTTATTATGTGTAAAACGGCACTTCGTTCCTGCCAGCCACTCGGTTGGCGGAGCTGGGAAATCTGGCGCGACCGTCAGCTCTTCTATTCTGGTTAATCATCTGGATGATTTTATCACTCAGTTCCCGATTAACCAGTTCCTGCATTTTCCGGGTCTGTTCTTCGATCACTTTGTTAATTGGTATTATCCCCGCCTCTCTGTGCAGATCTTCTTGCCTTCTTCTTTCTTGCCTGCGTGTACCCGTGATTAGGTACATGCATTTATTTTGCACTACTTGAAGTCACCTCTATTGTGTTTTTGAGACACATGAGAGGGTGGAGGCGGGGTAAAACAACGTAGATCTTACAAGGGCATTGTAGATTTTTTTCTTGTTGCTTTCACGTAGATTTCTAAATGTATAGAGAGTTCTGACAGCGGCTGAGGCTCGAGAAATTCTTTCTTCGACGTACTTCTTGTACCAGGTAGAGGTGATTTTCATACTGAGTACATTGCATTCGTTGGTGTAGGGATATTGCGTATCCCCACACGCACGTCTGCTCTTAGGGTGCGTCCAATGGGGACTACCTTGAACTTCTCTCGGTTTATTCTTATCTTCCACTGAGCCTCGGAGTTGTTCAAGTTCGCGATTTCCATCGCTGTCATGCGAGCTTGCCACGGCGCATTCCTCCATGGAGATACGATTATCTGGCTGAAATTATCGGCGTACTGAGTATTGAGGGAAGAGGGTTACACAGGAACTAGGACATCCGTGGTGTATATCGAGTAAAGGGTAGGAGACAGACACCCCCCCTGCGGGAGGCCCGCAGTGAGCGGAAACTTTGGTCCGTCCGTGCATCCTAGACTGACATACGCCGCTCTCTCCATGACGTAGTCACAGAGAGTTCTTTCTAAGTTTTCACTTAGACCCAGCCATAAGATCTTATACTGCATGCCCCGCAACCACACCTTATCAAACGCTTTTGATACATCCCGACAAACGATATCCACATAACTCCTGTCCCGTTTGGCTTGGGAAAGCTTTTTCGTTATGACATTGATTGCTATTTCCGTACTTCGCTTCTTTCTAAACCCGAATTGACATGGGTTATAGAGGGAGTTTTCTTCCAGGTGAGACACCAGTCTCCCGTTGAGGATCTTCTCAAAGAGTTTCCCGCCAAATTCCAGGAGTGAAATTAGGCGGTAGCTCTCTCTCTCTCAACGTTGGGTCCTTTTCATGCTTGGGCAAGAAGATCATCTTTGCCGTCTTATATGCATCTGGAAAGTACCCTGTATTCAGACATGCATTAAAAATACGTCTTATTCATTCGATGATGTTAGCGGGTGCCTTTTCGAAGTTTACCTTCGTAAGCTCTAATTGGCTTGGGGCTTTTTGTCGGAATGAGCGGAGTGCGCCAAGGATCTCTTCTTTGGTGATCTCGGCGTCTCCGTCACGCAAACTATCCACCTGGAGATGAGGATGCGTTTGGTGTATTTCCGTGTTAAGCTCGTCTACGATGTTGTTTTCGAACTCTATATCAAAATATTCGTTTTCTTCTTCTGGTATGCTGAAGATTCTTTCCCAATAACGCCTGAGTATTACTTCGATGTTCCTTTCTTCTGTTTCAATGGATGCATCTTCTTTTTAGATTTGCATTTTCTTCTTTTTCCCAGATGATCCTCTGAGACTTTTAACTTTCTTCCAAAAGTCTTTGGGAGATGTATCTTGATCCAGGCTCTCAATCACATCGCTCATTGTCTCTGTTGTTGTTCGAGGATAAAGTGGTTGAGCTCTTCCTTGATCTCTCTACTTCGTTGTAGCGAGTCAACTGATGCACTTCTGATATTTAACTCGTACATGACTCTCAATTCTCTGTAGAGCTCTTTCATGTACCCAGTCCACCTGTATGAGGAGATGGTTTTATACTGGGTTTCGGGGATGCAAGCCCTATCTGCATTTATAAGATGTTCGTTGAGGTCGTCGAGTGCCTCGTCTATTTCCTCTAGAATTGCCTTGTCCAGATTTTGTGGGCGATAGGCATCGAGAAGACCCGCGTACCGTGCTCAGTTTGCTCTCCTGTAGTCTCTTCTGACTGGAGCTGAAACTTGTATAGGGTTTCTGTGGATGGTAAGTAGGATCCCTATATGATCACTACATGGTACTTGGACTGGTTCCATGTAGTAATTGAACGACAGCTGACGATTAGCCAGACAAATGTATGGTTTTGTGGCACTTTTTCCTCTAATATAGGTTAGAAAGTCCAGGCCTATTCTAGGACCATATTTCGGTCCATCATAGTATCCAGGCACCTTCCATTTCCATTGAAGGTCCTGCATCCAGATGCCCGACATCTGGCATTAAGATCGCCCAATAATAAGGTGGGGGTCCTTCTGAAAAATCGGGCAGAGAGAGAATGGATTGGCAAATATTCTTGTATCGGCGGCTGGCACCCGGTGGCGATTACCAGCTTACCTATATCAGGTTCGACCTCTATTGCAAGATAGGATTCTTCAAGGTTTCTTATTGGCTTGTACTTGATCCCTCTTTTGATGGCGATGGCGGCAGCGTCGTACCGCTCTTGATTAACACGTCGTAGTTCCAGATTTTCATTTCGGAGCTACGAATCTAAATCCCATGTACAGAAATCAAGATGACATCTGCATCAATCTCCCTGAACAAATTTCCGTAGAGAGTTCTTTTCGCTGTCCAGCCGTTGGTATTAATTTACATGATTCTTAGTGAGTTCCATTATATTGTGATATGTATTTACCTGTGTTTATTCTTGGTCTTTTTGTTTTTCTTGGCCTGTGGGGCGGGTCTGGAGTGCCCAGGCTTTTCGTTCTTCGAGGGAGGACTAGGAGTCTTTGGCTGACTCTTCGTCGCTCTTGTGCGAGTGCATGGGCCTTTGTCACTATCCGAAGATGTGGATTCTTATTCCTCTTTGTCATTAGTCTCGTCCTCTTCTTCGGATTCCTCCGATGAGTGAGATTCTATGACCTCTTTCAATCCAGTGGCTTTTTATTTATTGTTCCCAATAACGCTATCCTTGAATGCCCTAGAGCATTCGGGGTCATCAGGCACGATGATGCATGGCAAGTTATTGGCCTTTAGAAGCGCGTTTAAAACCTGGCTGTAGCATCCAGGTTTTACAGCATTTGCCACGTTTGCATGAGTGATGCAGATTAGGATTTTCATACTTAGATCGTTGGTGAAGATCATCGGTGAGGGAGTGGAGGCCATCCCTTCACTTTTCTTCACAGTGCTCGCGTATGTGGTTGTTTTCCTCTTTTTTTCTTTTTCTTCAATTTTCTTTATGATTTCTTTCCTCTTGGGGCAGTTAAGGGCCATCGTTCGATGGGGTCCCTTGCAGTTCATGCACTTCTTTTCCGTGCTTTTGCAGGAGTCATATCTATCACCCTGTGTGGCGCATTCGCTGCACCAGATAGTTCCTTTGGAAGGGGGGGGAAGTTGGCGGTGGTATGCTATGGTACTTCTCATGCTCGATATTGCTGCCTGGGATCCTCATGTTAAAAATGAGGAGTTCCGCCGTTGCCGCCTTGTAGGCAATTTCGGTGGTCTGAAGGGTCACCTTAAAGACATGGGTGTGATCACAGAATTTGATCACTTCCCTTATCTTTGCCCATGTGTGATTTTTCTAGATTTCAGTATTCAGGTCAGTGGGGGAGTTCTCACCCACCCAACTCTCAACCTTTCAGCAGATAACGCTCCAGTTTGCAGAGATCGCTGGTGGGGTTTTGGCTTCAAAGTCCATCTCCTTTAGCATCTCTGCCCCTTCATCGGATAGGAGCCGATCTATGTCCTTGGTCTCACAGCATATAGCGATAAATCCATTTGGGATGTCTATTAACTTGATTAGTGCAATCTTTAAATTCGCAAATAAGGATTGGCACACGGTCTTATTCTCGGGGGTCTGTTTTCGTGCTATGGCCTGTAGGGGGACCCTCTAAGGAGGGCCTCCATCGTGTAGGCGTCTTCTTTCTTCTTTCTTGATGTTTTTTGTCTCTCTGTAAAAAATGTGTAATTATTATGTTATGGGTGAGAAAAAGTGATGTCAGAAATGATAAAGGAGGTAGAGTCAAGAGTTAGGTTTGACTTCGATGTGTGAAAAACGCTCTCGTCCAATTTCCTGTTAATCCCCCGCTCGGATTGTGCCGGGATGATGAGGGATGATGGATGGGGGATGGTTCTCGGTGAAGACCTCAGAGGGTTGAGCTTGGTGGACTTAATGCATAGCGGCCGAATCAATGAACGCTAAGTTTTTACCACCCCTTTACGGGTACGTACGCCAAAACTGCATCCAACTACATAGAGACGGGAGTATTTTCCTCTATGATTCTGGCCATGTCCCACAGGCGATGAGGATTTCTCCTCTGTCCGGGACTCGCAGTTTTGCCTCAGATTCGAGAAAATTTCTGACTTGTGCTTCTGCTGTGGGATAGGCCTCAAACAGTTTCCACGCAAGCCCTTAATTATGTCAGTCCAAGTGGCCGACATAGTTAAGACGAAATTAATGACAAGCAGTCATCCGAGCAGGTTCCCACGCAGGTCGGTGGACGGGAGCAATGAGGTGTTTATACCTTCATTTTATTTCATTACTCGCAGCGAAAAGATATATTAAATCTTTTCAGATCGACTGGGATCCTAAGGACTCCCAGGATAGTCGCGTTCTTAGGTGGCGAGGCTCAAAAGTCCGTGATTGGTAAGCACGCGTGAAATAACAACGCTCTTTAGAAGGTAGTAAGGCAATGCTATTCAGCCGAATATTCGCCCAGCAATTCGGAAAACTGACTTCGGCCGTGTTTATGTGTAAACAATTGAAGCGTTAGTAACATTTAAATCTCTCCTGGCGCCTGATTGGTTGAAATGTTATAGAGTTAAGTTTAAATGAAATTACTATTTATATAGGTGAATTTTTGTGTAAAAATCAGTCAGAATCTGAAAATTTATTGTTATTTTAATAAGAAAAATTATATTCCTTGTTCACCATTTTAAAAGCTTATTCCGGTTATAATATACAGGAATAAAGAATCCAGATATAAATATATATTTTTCCTTCATCCCGTAAGAAATCTGATGATCACTTAAACCCAGCCTGCAAAACTAGAAAGAGAATACGATAACTGACTCAGACCCTACAGATCAATCTCTAGCAGAACATGGTGAAACCATCACATTACAAGGACTTTTTGGAGTTGATGCGATTCAATTTATTCCTAAAATAGAAAAAAATAAAATGTATAAATGGAACAGCATGGCTTATGTCTACAGGTATTGTGCCCTTTGGGAACATAATGCATTTTTTTAATCCATCTCAAGTAACGAGCCATGCAACTGTAGATATATCTTCAGTAACAAATACTTCAATTAATTTCATGGATGCTGTTGAGCTTCATGGGGTTGATGAGCCTTCTACTCATGTAAATTTTGTCTTGGAACCCAGCAAAACGCATTTAAATCCATTTAATACTGCATTTACAGATTGTTCTGTAGAACAAGGATTAGAAAACATGTTTAGTTTAGAGTCTGTTGGATGCACTGAATTGAGTGAAGATCAAAGTAAATACGACGCCAAGAAAATTGCAGATTTTAAATCTAAGATTGACTTCAAGGACAATAAATATTTTGTAGCCCTGCCTTGGCATGATAATATCATAAAAGAAGTTCCATCAAATGAAGGCATTGCTATTACAATCCTCAACAAATTAGTTGATAAACTTCAAAAGAATGGCTAATTGGAGGCCTATCAAGAGGTCTTTAACAGACAATTAGAGGATAGAATTATTAAAAAGGTTGATGTCTCACCAGAAATGTATCACAAACATATATGGATTCCTCATAGACTAGTCATAAAATCTGAACCCAATGTGACTACCAAAATCCGTCCGGTTTTCAATTTTTCTCTTAAAGTCAACAACAAGCCATCTTTAAATGAAGCAGCATATGCTGGAATAAATTTAATGAATAACCTCGCCCAACTAATGTTAAAATTCAGATCTAATAGGTATACCATGCTTAGTCATATAAAACAAGCATTTTTGCAAATTCAATTGGCAAATGAAGAAGATAAAAATCGTTTTTCATTTTTCATGATTGAAGATAGCAAATTGGTTACATACAGATATAGAAATATTATTTTTGGATTTAATACCAGCCCATTCATTTTAAATTCTGTAATTAAACATCATGTTAACCAATATCCCAAGGATTAATGCACAAGCATCTTAAACTCAAATTTTTATGTAGCTAACTTGATACTCACTGGAACTTCTGGAGAAGAACTACTTGATCTCTATAAGGAATCTGAAGCGAGGATGAAAGAAGGTGGATTCCAGTTGCGTTCTTGGAACTCTAATTGCAAAGGGCTGAGAGATGCATTTACTAGAGACAACTGCATGGTCTAACATTATAATGATTGTGAGAAAGTTCTTGGTTATAAGTATTTAATAAATGAAGAAGCTCTTCAGTTAGCAGCTATTGATATCGATCAAGCTGCAAACACCAAACGTAATATTTTATCTCAAATTTCAAAGTTATTTGATCCACTTGGATTGATTTTGCCTATAACAACTCGGGGTAAAATTCTAATGCAAAAGCTTTGGGCAGAGAAACTCTGGTGGGATCAAGCCATTCCAGAACAATATAAAAAAACTGTAGCAAGAACTTCAGGCTGATTTTAAGCAAATCTTTCATGTTAGTTTTCCTACAACTTGCATCACTGAAGATAACATTAATAATTTATTCATATTTTCTAATGCTTCTAAGCTATGTTATGGTTTCACCGTAAGCAATGGAAACTCACAACTTATGTATGGAAAGGCTAAAGTGGCTCCATTGAAACCAAGAACTCTGCCTACTTTGGAACTAATGGCGGTTTACTTGGCTTTAAAATGTCTTCCAACAATCTTGGATTCCTTTCCTGCCATAAAGTTTAAAGATATATGTATATCAGTTGATTTACAGATAGTACCATCTTGGGTACTAACGAAAAATGTTAAAACAAAAAGTGTATTTACTATGAACAGAATCAAAGATATTAGAGTTTTCAAGAAAGTTATCATAGAAAATTATCAAGTTAATATGAACTTTAAATTTGTTAATTCAGATAATAATCATGCAGATTTGCTCACCAGAGGATTGACTGTCAAAGAATTTGAAAGTAAGGAAGAATTATGGTTCACAGGACCGTCATGGATCTCTTCTGTTCCCATTTCATGGCCAGTCAATTCTTTATGTTGTTTATCAGAAGAGAGCAAACAACTTGTTAAGGTTTATCATACTACTAAAATATTTAAAGTAAATGATAGTATAGAAAACCCTATTTTGGATATCAATAGGTTTTCTTCTCTAAATAAACTTTTCGGTGTAACTAAATATATTTTCCATTTTATCAACTTGAACCAGAAAATTATTTCAGAACCTATGGAAGCAGGTTCTCATATATATGCAAAAATCTAAATTTAACCAGGAATTAGAATATTTGGAAAATATCAATCAAAATAAGAAGAACGTGCCTGAACTAGTCAATAAACTTGATTTATTTTTAGATGAAAAGGGGGTTATAAGATCCAAAGGTAGAATTGGGAAAACAGCTATGTATGATTACAACATTGTAAATCCTATTTTGCTGACCAAGGATCACCATCTCACAACATTAATTGTAGAATCTTACCATCGCAGATGTAAACATCTTGGAATAAAATTAACGTTGAATGCTGTTCGAATGGGAGGATTTGGGACACTACGTATGAGACAGATTGTCAAGAAAATACTGCTTCAATGCATGATTTGTCATAAATTCAATTCACTGTCCTTCAAATATCCTAAGATGACTAATCTTCCTCAAATATAGAGTAAATTTTGTTAAACCCTTTAATCATACAGGGATATATTATACTGGTCATCTTTGGGTAAATGATTCAACTGGCAAGAACATCAAAATGTATTTATTAGTCTTTACGTGTTTAAATGTTAGAGCTGTTAACATTGAATTAGTCCCCGATATGTCTACACGTAGCTTCATCCTAGCATTGTTTAGGTTTGTTAATTTGTATGGTGTCCCATCTACTCTCTATAGTAAAAATGTTAGGTTATTCGTATCTTGTGGAAATATATTAGAACAGGCAATGGGCACAGATGAATTTAATAATCAATTTAGAAACTTTAATATCAAACATATTAGGATACCAGTTTACTCAGCTTGGGTTGGTTCCACCTGGGAACGTCTCGTCCGTACTATTAAGACATGTTTTTATAAAAGCATAGGAAGAGCTAGACTTTTTTATTTTGAGCTTCTGACTGTGATTGCAGATATTCAATCTGCTATTAACTCCAGACCATTGACATATAGGTCATCTGATAATGACTTAGAAATCATTACCCCTAATTCCTTTTTGAAAATAAATACAAATCCTTTCATATTATTAAGACACTCTAATGATAATTGTATATGGGATGAAGATCCTCCGACCTGAGAGGGAATATTTGAGTCTCTTAAACTTCGCAATAATTTTTTTCTTTTTTTAAAGATTTATGGTATGAAAATTACCTATTAGCCTTAGAGAGCATTATAGAGGACTTCATGAAAATAATTGGTTTAATAGAATAAAATCTGATGATGTAGTTTTAATCAAATTGACTAATAAACCGCGTCCATACTGGTTATTGGGTAGAATAATAGAACTAGTTGTCGGATGTGACAATAAAGTTAGAAGTGTTAGAGTCAAAAGAGGAGATGGAAAAATTGTTCATCATTCTATAAATCATTTATATCCCCTGGAATTATCACTCACACATGCTCACAATTACTCGTTAGGTGTGGGTGATCAATTCTGCGAGAAATTTGTTACTGGATATGATGTAGTAATTGATCGTGAAACGAGTAAGGATGATATTCCTTTCGGTTATTCTGACACAGATTCTTTAAATATTTCAAATCAAAGTCTATCTAATCAAAGTTCAGTAAATGATTTGGTTAATGGAACAATTAATATTAAGGATAACAATTCAAGAAATGTTAATGATACTCCCCCAGTTAATGCACTAGGTACTCAATCTAAGCGGTTAGCTGCTAAAGCATGCGTTGACAGAAGGCACGAAGGGTGCAAAACCTTGAGAGAGTAGCTATAATGGAGTGTTTTTTAAATTCATCATATTTTTTTCAACTTTACTTTCTTTTAACATCTGTTCATTTGTGCAATGGTTCATTGCACTTCTGTTGAGAGGGAAAATATAATAATTTATGTTTGATTTTATTGTCATTTTCATTAATTTATATATTTCATTAAACATTAATTTAAAGATAAAATATTCAGTAATTTTGCTTGGGTAGACTTTGATGTTAACCAGGTGTTACATTTTTCACTAAAATTTAATATCGCGTGACGCATGAAAAATACTCCGGCGCAAAAGAAAAAGCGTTGGCTCTCTCAATTCTCTCAAAAAGGTCAACTTCAATGTATTGTTAACAAAATGCTTTCTGGACGTCTTTTTCAGTAAATTCATTGTTACAAGAGAAGGTTAATGATAGCTTACCAAAAATACTACACAAGAAGAATAAGCTAGTCCAGACGGTAACGATATTGTCTAGAAACAAATATCATAAATCCCTAGAAACAGTATTAGTCCTTTTCTCAAGGTAAGCTAATCATTTATCATTCTCTTTGCTCATGTTATGTTTAACTTATTAAAAGTTCTTATATATTTGTGTATTTCGATGGCTCTGCGCTCAGTAACACTCCAAGCCTCGAGACCATCATTTGCTATTTTCATAAGAAACGATGCAGATGCATATACATTTCAAACCACACCCACAAGTTCCATCGAGGCGTGCCAGCAGGAGTTAAGTATATTTACAGACACCAACTTACCATTCCAATTGACTCAACTTAACGTGAACCTGAATCAGAATATCCAGCACGGTCAAATTCACCTAGATTAGTATACTTCTCTACTGCGGGAACAAACTTCAAACCAATTGTGAGCTCACACCCCACCTTCAGCAGGGGTCACGCATCTCTCGTGTTGATGAGCGGCTTCACCTTGGCCGTAAACTTGATGGCTTGATCGACTATCGATAGACTTGCTCGGAAACAGAGGAGGGAGAAAAAATGAAAACGGACTTTTTGCTCCCACTGACCTGCCCGACCCTCGGCGCCCCTTTGCCGCTCGACTAGTTTTACTTTGGTAAAAATTTCTACAAGGAAGTAGGTGCTCGTATCAAATAACCTTCCACCCCCAAACCAGAAAATGTGTTCATCCATGCATGTCATCTTGAGACAGACTCTGCTTGCCTCCGCATCCGATGTGGGGAAAGTGCAGTGCTTGAACCAGTCTCTTTGTCCAGTATTTTGCCACAGGATTGAACGTTATATTTGACAGATGTTTGACACTTTCCTTCATTTCGGCGTCGCAAGATGATGGAAGAAGACCTCCAATAGCATCATCTCTTCACAATGTATCAGGTAACCTTATCTTATATATTACAAACCACAAGGAATTGAAAGTAACTAATGAAGTCTTTATCACCGGGGACGTTTTGGCCTAATATTTTCGTTTATACATATGTATATGGAAACGCCCTCTATTTTTCAATTCAATAAAAACTTGTTTAGCAGAGGTAACAAATATACGATGCTAAAGCTATTTATTCTTGCTTAGCAAAGTAGTTTTACGTAACATTTCAGATAAGCAGTATTACTTATAAAAACCCATGAGACTTCTCAGGAATGTTCGCTTCTAACCTATTTCTGTCAACCTCCAATGAGCTCAGTAGAGTGAAAAGGACTTAGTACATACATGGCTCAACTTTTTCTAAAGTATTTAAGCAATTTTTCTCAAATCTCCTTGGGCAATTGTAGACTACATTAACCAAAGAGTCATTTTTATGTATGTCTATTAGACTGCATGAGGAAAATTATTTCAAAGATTTTAGACGACTCATGCTTTAGATTTACGATCACATTACCTATTTTGTCCATGTTCTAGCATTCCCAAACGCCTATCAATGCGGAACTTCAAATCCGATTCAAGATGTAACCGCACTTTATTAAACCTTTAAACAATATTACCTGCGTTTTTCTTAAACTAATCATTCAAGACTCAACTAAGAGTGAGAGTCAATAAATATACGAGTAAATTGTTGCTAGAAAGATAGACAATTTTAGAATAAAGTCATTAATATGTACATTACTTTCAGTTTTTCTAAGTGTAGTTCTAAAAGAAATCTGGGACCACGCCCATCCTGAAGAAAAACGCCCCTATCCGTAGTCACAAGATTCCTGATCAGCCTGGGGCGTGACTACATTTATGCGGATTACGTCCGATGTGACTAAACCGTGCATAGAAAAGTGACTAACTCATGCTTCAGCTAAAGTAGCAACACAAAGGCTCGACCTCGTCATCATAACAATTCCTGGTGCAGAACTCTCCCTGGCGACCAATCGAATTACTCTTTGGTCCGTTAGCAACCTTGCCAGCTCGTATAAATCCGATTTAATATCTCCTCCAAAAGACTAGCTATATTTTTAAATCCTGCGTACAATTTAACGGCGGATATTGCAGGAAAATCAGCAGCAAATCATTCCTAACTCATTCACTAGCAATCACAAATAGTGCAACGAAACCATGCGGCAAAATTATGTTAGCAAAACGAACACTAGCAAAACAACAACATCTTACTATTCCATCTTACTATTCCTAAACCTGGTACCAGGAGGAACGAATTTGATGTGTTCCTCCTTTCTCTCTATCCACCACTATTTTCTAACAGTTTACCTTCTTATTTTTAGTCGCGGGCGACTCTACATCTCACTATCTTGGTCAGTCCCCGTTTTACTTTTTTTTTGTAATAACATTATAACTATCCAGTCGATTCTAACGAAGTTTGAAACTCTTTTATTGTTTTATATTCTCTTTCTAATGATATAATTGACAAAGTCGTCCCAAGTTTAGCCCGGGATTTTTTTTGAGTTGGCAATAACATCCTAACTATTCGACTGATTCTAACGATATTTAAAATCTTATATTGTTTTACATTTTCTTTCGAATGATATAATTGCCAAAGTTCTCTAAAGGTTAACCCGGGAAATATTTTGTTTGAACAATAACATCATAACTATTCGGCCAATTCTAACAAAATATGAAACCCTTATGTTGTATTACATTCTCTTTCAAATAATAAAACTGTCAAAATCCTCCCAAGCTTAGCCCGGTAATTAGTTGTTTTGGCAATAACATCCTTACTATTCGGCTGATTCTAACGAAATTTGAACCCCTTATGTTGTTTTACATTCCTTTTCCAATGATATAATTTACAAAGTCCTCCCAAGGTTACTCCGGGATTATTGTAAGGTATTATGGTATTAAGGTCATAAACAGAATAATTGAGAGCAAACGACTCTTTGTTCAGCAGATCTTGTTCATATCTATACTTAGGGCCTACCCAGCTACCTCATGCCGTGCCAGAATAGATGTTTCGGAACCTTAATAAACTACGATTTTTAACAGACAAGGACGCGAGAGACCCAGCTTGAGGGATATTGGTTGTCAAGGGTGGTGATTAATGAAAAGATATGCTTATAACAATAACCCATTCCCTGCGCCTTATCCGCTGACTACAGCCCTGGTTCCCTTCTGAGTTGCAAAAGGCTCTGCTAATGATGGGTTGGTGTTAGATTTCTCTTTGGTTGCCACGTCAACCAAAAGTCTCAGGCGCATTTTATGGGTCTTTAAAAGATACTGGCTTCTTGAAGATGAGGAGTATGACATATAAAGTGATTTACCCTTTCACCCTGTGTAAGGGAATAGAAGTCAAAGAGGAATATCCCCTTAATTTTTAATTTAAATTTCTTCCCTTACTCCGTTCTAAAAATCTAACTATACGTGTAGTAACGTGAGAGAGCAAAGAAAGAAAGAATTGGAATATCCGCCAGCTGCCTCGCAGGCACAGTTAATTAATTTGAGCGCGCTAAAAGCTTTAATCCCACCGTGAAATCGCTAATCTCCGTATTTTGGAGGCTGCTTGACGAGTCTCTCGCCCACATCGTTGGGGACAAACGCTAATCCCTCTAGGTGCCAGAATCTTTTGTCAGACGTAAGGGCCTTCCAGCGATTGAGGATAAGAAATGGCCGTCATATAAATACCCTGGATTTGCGAGTCTCTGGTTAGATTAAGAACCCCTTTACCTTCGGTTCAGATCATTGTATCTGTTTCCTCATGTTCTTCGGTATTTGGTTATACCTCGAGATTGGATCTCACCAGAGAGACCCATATCTCTTGTGAAGCCTTACTCTGTTCAGAGCAAGCCTTGAATCGTTTTCGTCCTCGAGGGAAAGGCCGGGATTCGTCTCGTCTTATTTGGACGCCCCCCTCCCCCCTCAAGGATGTCTAGTTTCCCCTGGAGACTTTTTGCTGAGCTGCTGGTGAGGATCGATTTGGAGGTTGTAATTTTCTGGAGCAGAGGTGTCATCGTTTCTTTCAAGAAGGATCGTGAAGTCGTCTTCTTGTCCCCACCCCTTTCATCCTAGTCACAGTCAGGATATTCGATCTAGGGCACGTCCATTTGCCTTCTCCATTCCCTGAGCCGATCCGCTGGAGAAAATTCACTCGAGCTGAGCACATTAACGGTAAAACGACGATTTTCTTTAATCATCACTAACTCTATAATTTAAGAAGGGGATTTTTTTAGTATTTGAATAATAATTTCATCTTAGTTTGGTTGTGACTTATTTTTTTATCAAAGTAATTTCTAATAATTCTTTCATAATATCATAAAACAAAATGGTAAAGTTTAAAAATATATATAAATATCGAAGTTTTCTAAATATTTTAAAACTCAAAGAATTACGAATGGTGAAGTTCATAAAATTTATTTTTATAAAGCTTCTTCTATAACTATATTTTATCAACGTGATATTTTGAAAGGGGAAAAATTTATTTCCTTTTTAAAATGATTATAATTGGTGAGGTTCAGAAAATGTATAAAGATTTAAACATGGCTGCTTTTTTGTATATTTTAAATTTTAATCTTAGTAGCGAAGCATAAGCTCCCCTCCCCGTAAGGGGAGAGTGGCGACGCAATTGCCTGGTGTCACGATAATCGACCCACTTTCCGACATTTAAATATTCCCTCTGTATAACTAATTTGTAATATTACATTTGAAAGCTGATTAAAAAGTAATTAACTTTCAGCGATTGCTCATTAATCTGTATTATGTCAGAATTGTCATTTATTTACATTACCTATATTTCCCGTATGTATATATTATATATATTTTAACTAGGTACAAATCAAAAATTATATTTTTAGTTTTCATTCTTTAAATATACCTTTGAACTGCAACGTGGTAAACTCAGTTAAACGCTATCAGCCTATGTAGTAAATCGCACTCTTATACCTTGTAATTAACGGATTACTTTAACGAATTGAACGGACTTTTACGTAGCAAGGACGTGTACGTACATTAAAGGATATATGTATGTATAACTGTATATATAGATATTTCCTTGACATTATCTCTTTCCTCCCAACCAATATATATATATATATATATATATATATATATATATATATATATATATATATATATATATATATATATATATATATATATATATTGAACGAAACGCCGCGCAAATTGTTGAAAAGCGATCGAAACAGATGGAAATCTGATGGAGCCAAGTCTGGCGAATATGGAGGATGCGGCAGGATTTCCAAATTAAGCGTTTGGATGGAGTCTTTGGGCATATTGGCAATGTGAGGACGAGCATTGTCGTGTTACAGAAGGACTCCATAAGGTCAGTGAGGTCGCTTTTCACGAATAGCTTCGCCGAGTCGATACATTTGTTGAACGTAGAGTTCTGCATTGACAATCTCGTTGTTCGCAAGGAGCTCATAAGAATGATGCCCCCACAATCCCGCCACACACACATCATCGTCTGTCGTGCATGAAGTCCTTGCTTTAATCGCGGAAAAGTTTTTTTATTGGGGCTAAACCATTGTTTTCGATGGTTCATGTTGACATAAACACACCACTTTTCGTCGCCAGTGATGGTGCCGTGAAGAAATCTATCCTTATATCCACTAGTAGCCTTGTGACGAGCAAGCAAACCTGCGACAATCGTGGAGCGTTGAAGTTTGTTGCTTTCGCTCAAAGCGTGCGGAACCCATGCACCGAGTTTTTGAACTTTCCCGATCGAATGAAGGTGATTCACTACAGGGTTCGGATCACACGCCAATTGTACTGCCAATTCTCTAGTCAATTGACGAGGATTTTCATGAAGAAATTCGTTCAATCGATCTTCATCTAACTTAATGGCGCAACCAGAACGTTCTTCGTCATTAAGATTGAAATAACCGTTTTTGAAACGAGAAAACCGCTGTTTTTTCAGATAAGGCATTTTCTCCGTACACAACACAAATATCGCGCCGAGTTTGGCTGCCTTTACATTGTTCCCGTCTCGATTGAAAATGAATAACATCTTATGTCGAAAATGCGCCTTTCTTTCAACTTCACATTCCATTTTGAAGGTACATAGCAAAAATTAAATTAACACAACTTTTAAATAAACCGCAATGACTTATTAATCAACTTCAAGACGTAGCCTAAGCAAAAGCCTAATAGTCTAAGCCATTAAAAGACGTAGCCTAACCTTTGCAAATTTTGCTCTTATTATTTATTATTGTTTCTTAAAATGAGCACAAATCACGTCAACAAAACTTAAATCAACACAACATTAAAAAAACGCAAGAACATATTCTTCAACCTAATCTATATGGGGGAATAGGTATCATGGGAACAAACAGACGCTAGTTTGTTTACACACCGTCAACTGTTACGCGCCACATGGGCAATGACTTTGCTCATCCTACCTTCTTCTTTTCCCTGCTGCCCCAAAGACCAGTCCAGCGTCGCTCGCAATGAAGCATCAGTCAGCTTATTTCGTATTCCGCTAATATAAACATAGGAGGGTGTGAGAGCCTTCAGAATAGAAATCTTGATGCTTAAGCCTTGGCCAGCAGTACATCTATGAACAGGCTCACTGTGCTCTCCAATTGTTTATGTCTATTTTCGCAAAATAGAATAAATCTCATCTTCCCCGGACCTACACCTGAAGGGCGCCTCCTGAATTCCTTCCTCTCCTCTTGCCCCCCCTTCAAGGATAATCGACGTATATATAGTTCGACCTTGAGAGAATAAGAGGAGAGTCCGCTTAGCATTGAGAGAAGAAGACGAGTCCCGGAGTCAAATCTGGAATCAAGAAGATAGCTGTAACCGATGGCGATTTTCCCTTTCAAAGCCGTTGCTTTGGTCGCTCAGAAGACTAGCCCAGTGGTATCGAAACCCACTCTCATACCATTCTCGTCCCTGAATAAAAACAGGGATACCCCTCACCATTGAAGAATACCAACGTGAATTCCCACTCAAACAAAGATTCATCTCTTGGTCAAGGTTCATTAACGAGAATCCAGAATTTATAACACAGGGATCGAAATAACTTTCCGATCATCCAAGATCCCCTCACTTACATATTCAAGTTAAGAAGTCTCGCCTCGCATCACTCCTAGCCCCCCCGGGATAAGCATCAGCTGTTCTTCACGAATAGACTTAGCAAGCATCTCTTTCACCCAGGTGAGAAGAATAAGTTGTGTTCTCAGCCTTCTTCACTGCCGCGGGAAAAGCTCCAGTCCACCGTGCCTCTAATCATCTCATCGAGGGGGTTCCCGTTCAAGGTCAACCAACTTCAGACTCCCTCTTAGTTAAAGGTAAAAGGAATCAAAAACTTATTCATGTTCGTTAGTTACCATTCCGTGCGAAGGGGAATTTGGCTTCAACCATCGAATATTAGTCATTGGTATTATTAATTTTTATTCGATCCTCTTATTATAATATTAGTATATTTAAAGTTTTAATATTTCATTCTTCTATTTTTGTCCGAGTTGTTTAATTAGATCTTCGAACGCTGCAAATGGCAATAGATATATAATAATACGAATCCTCCCTGGTTAAAGAATTAAATTAGAGCACTCTTAGAAAAAAGTGGAACGGAGTTACTCCTGTACGAATCAGACCTACATACGTACTCGGCCGTATACCACGACCTAAAATTGGTGACAGGTTTGTGGATATTTAGAAGAACTCAAAAATAGTTGATTGTAGTGCATCCCCTTGATTAGTAGCAAATTTGTGCCTACGCGTTCTAGGAAAATTAAACATACAAGGGGCGGTCAATATTTTTGCAATTCGGATATAAGGAAACGAGATATGAGGAAAAGTGTTTTATTATTTTTCAATTTAACTAACCTCAACTTCAATGCACTTGCGCCACTTGTCCTTGAGGTTTCGAATTCCCGACAACCAGAAAACTCTCGACCACTGTTCAATCCACTCCAAGACGGCAAGCTGGACATCTTCATCGTCCCCAAACTGGCGTCCACGCAGTGCAGCCTTGAGCTGGTGGAATAAAGTGTAGTTGCTAGGTGCCAGATCTGGACTGTAGGGGGGATAGTTGAGCTCCTTGAATCCGCACTCGTGCAGGGCAACTTGTGCAACTCTGGCCTTGTGGACTTTGACGACGTTGAAGTCGATCATGAGGCGTGAGGTTTCTAGGGACCCAACAGGCAGAGACCTTGCTCATTGCCAAATTGTCGTGGATGATGTTGATAACACTTCCATGTGCTATTCCAAGTTCTCGCTCGATTACTTCGACCTTCACCCGTCGATTTTCGAGGATAATCCTCTCCACACGGGTCACATTGTCCTCGTTGGTCACGTCTGATGGGCGTACTGGACAGGGGTCATCTTAATGTGACTCACGACCATGGCGGAACTCCATATTTCAGCGATCAATGGTTGCATAGGAAGGGGCGGTGTCGGTGTACACTGCAACCATGCGTTCATGGACCTCTTTTGCATTCTTGCCTTCCTTGGTCAAAAATTTGATCACTGCGCGGTGCTCAACCTTCTCCATTGTTGAAAAAATTGTGACTGATAATCTGCGATCAGCTACTGCTTTTTAAATAGACGAGGCAGGTGCGTGCGGCTGCAGGTCGTGACTTGTCATAACTTGTCATAACACCCCCACAGACAGCCATCCCCCTTCCTCTGTTTTGCCCTACCGATTCGCAAAACTTATTGACCGCCCCTCGTAATAAGAGGATAAAGTCGGTCTATAAATTTTTGTTAATTAATTGTGGTTTGTCCGTTAATGGTGTCAATCATTTTTTTTTAGTAGTGGCATTTCAATTAAAATGAAAGTGTGGGTGATAAAGTTGGTTTAGGCAGAGCACTACTTGTGTTGTGGTTGCATAAGTACTATTAGCATAAATCGTTGAGATTTTAACGAAAATTGGTAAAATGTCGTCTTTGAAATGTTCCACCAACAAGCCCAAACTTTTACGTCGAAGAACAAGAAAGGACGGAAAGAGAGGAAAAGAGAGAACAGGCGCAAAGAGAAGCAGAAGAAGGAACAATACAGATGGAATTAGAAGCAGAAGAAAGAAGAATACAGATCCAGATGAAAGCAGAAGAGAGAGAGAGCGAATACGTGCACATGAAAGCGAATTGAGTATGGTACAAGTGGAAGTCGCACGCAAAGAAGGAATTCAGTTAGCACATTTTGTAGTCCGTTAATATAAAAATAGGAGGATGTGAGAGCCTTTAGAATGGAAATCTTGAACCCTAAGCCTTTGCCGGCAGTAAATCTATGAACAGGCTCACTGTCCCCTCCAATTGTTTATGTCTATTTTTGCCAAATAGAAGAAATCTCATCATTCCCGGGCATAAACCTGAAGGGCGCCTCCTAAACTCCTTCCTCTCCTCTTGCCCCCCCCCCCTCCAAGGATAATCGACGTATATATAGTACGATATTAAGAAAATAAGAGGAGAATCCGCTTAGCATTGTGAAAAGAAGACGAGTCCTTGAGTCAAACTAGGAATCAAAAAGATGGCTAACACCGAGGGCGATTTCACCTCCCGAGGCCGTTACTTCGGTCGCTTAGAAGAGTAGACCAGTGGTATCGACACCCAGTCTCATACCATTCTACTCTAGAGAAATCCACTATCTCAGTTTTCTGGAAAAAACAGAGATGCCCCTCACCATTGAGGAATACCAACATGAATTCTCACTCGAGAAAAGATTCACCTCTTGGTCAAGTCTCCCGAATTTATAACACAGGGATCGAAATAACTTCTGTTCATCCAAGATCCGCTCACTAAATCTTCAAGTCAAGAAGTCTCACCCCCCCCCCCCCGGGACAAGCATCAGCTGTTCTTCCGGAATAGAGTCAGCACGCGTCTCTTTCACCCATTGAGAAGAATCAGCTGTTTCCTCAGTCATCCACACTGCCGCGAGAAAAGCTCCAGTCCAACGCGCCTCTAATCATCTCATCGAGGATGTTCTCGTTCAAGGTCACCCAACTGCAGACTTTCTCTTAGTTAAAGGGAAAAGGAATCAAAAACTTATTCATGTTCGTTAGTTACCATTCCGTGCGAAAGTGAATTTTGCGTCAACCAACGCGTATTGCTCATTGGTAGTATTAATATTTATTAGGTCCTTTTATTATAAAATTAGTATATTTAAAGTTTTAATATTTCATTATTTTATGTAATAACAAGTGTATTTTTGTCCCAGTTGTTTTATTAGATCATCGAACGCTGTAAATTGAGATAGATATATAATAATACGAATCCTCCCTGGTTAAAGAATTAAATTAAACCACTCTTAGAGAAAAGTGGAACGGAGTTACTCATTTACGAATCAGACCTACATACGTACTCGACCGTATACCACGACAATATATATATATATATATATATATATATATATATATATATATATATATATATATATATTATAGTGAGGAAATCTATTCCTCCAAACCCTGTCTCTCTGGCTGTCAATTTAGGAGCTGCGAACTATGACGTACGACAGTCCACTGAGTAATTTCAGACTGATGTGAGCTACGTACAGGTGAAAACCCAATCGTTTAATGCACCAATAGTTAGAACCTCGAAAAAAAAAAAAGAACCGAGATGGTATAAATGGAACAGCTAAAGAGAGAATATAGCCTACTAATCCCCTTTTCTTTCTATTGGTCACAAAATTTGTATTTTCGCGTGGGTCAGTATATTAAACAAATTTCGGATTACAGCTAAATGTATGAAGCCTTTTCCCATTATAGTGTTGTGATGGGAGCGGAACCTGACAACTCTCTTCTGATTGGAGGAAGAGCTTCCAATTCAAAACACTCTAATGGGTAAGAAGTTTTTCTTTTACCACTTCTGGAGCCACCCTCGGGCAGCTCCACTTGTCAAGATGAGGCGCCTTCTTGTGCTTTTTTCAGGAACCGCTCCACATGCACGCGGAGGTAGCGCCACAAGGACACCCACGTCGGGATAGGAAACCAGGATTTAGCGATGGCAGGGATCATTGGCTCCTATCCATTCTTGATGACACGCGTAACGTAAACTCGCTCATGATTAGCGGACTTACCTCGTCCCACTTTTTCCCATTATAGATCCACTTCCTGGCCACCAAGTGGTATTATTCATCAATAGGCAAAAGACTTAGTGATTTTACGGACGGGATCCCTGATACATGGCGGGGGGGGGGGGGGGGGGCAGATAGACTCTCTTTTCTATGAGGCGGTTTGAGTGAGTAGGATTTTCCCTGTAAGGGAAATTGACTCAGTGGGAGATACACCAGAACTTAAGTTCGGTCACGGGTAAGATCCTCCTAGGGTATCATGGGCTCTAAAAAACTCAAAAGGATATGAGGGACCTGTGACAATAAGGGATCCCAACTTACAACTGTCCCTTTCTCACTTTCGGAAAGATTGGAGATGACGATTGCCCTTCCAACCAAGAGGACTCGTTTAAGGATGTAGATATGATGATTTATTTCCTACCTCCATCTCCTACAAAGAAAAAAATAAGAAGAAACCTATCAATACTATGGATTCTGGGAAGGGACGGAGAGTTCTTAGGGCAGAAAAGACTCTTGCTGCCTCGCCATTTGACTAGGTCAAGGATGTTACTACGGCATAGGGACGCCCTAGGGCGGAGGGAGAGATTCGTCCGTAAAGGGTAACACTATTAATGTTAGCAGACCTTCATTGTCATCAAGGCCTCTCATCAGTAGCTTACTGGGCATTTTATAGCCCAGCGCCTTTTTTCATGATTCGATCTACTGGTTAAACTTTATAAATAGATACATAGTCCATCACGTCACGGATGATGAAGGTAGCGAACCGAATGTCATCCGTTTCTTGTTCGGATACTTTTGGCGAATGCGAGATACCCTGCCCATGCAACATTTTGAGTGTTATTCAGAAAAACTTTGGCTCGTCTCTGCAAGTGACACCGTACTCTACGCTGATCTTACCGAAAAGAGTAGTCGATACCATTTAACATTGTGAAAGGTATGAGGAGAGGGGGTACTTGAGAAGCGCTCTTCCTCGTAGATTTTTTTGTCACATTCGACGGTGACGGATTCCTTGAGTTGGTGTGAGCTGCTTAGTATCGCTAAAACATTAAAGCACATGATGGCATTGCCGTGAGCTACCAATGACACCGTTATGGTTAGACATATCTAACGTAGAGATGCACAATTTCGAATCAACCCGAAGTTTGTGTAAACTGATCCAATGAGTAACATGATTTATCTGTGTTGTGTAAAACAAAGTACGTGAATTTCGCGCAACCTGGGTTTTTATACTCATCTCAGCTTTAAAAAACTCTCCCTTCCTAGCCAGTACAGGCATATGGGTTCAATAGCCAACGCAAACTGCGAAACTTACTCGAGTTCTATCTCTCCAGGCCGCCACCAGAGTAAATCTTGCGTCAACACGGGCTCGCAGATTACTCCTCCCCAAAACGTGAAATGGCAGCGTTCCTCAACCTAGTCATTCGACTCTCAGGAGACAAACTCCCGGAGCTTCTAAAGTCTGCCACTAGATAGTAGGGCATCAACAACAGCTTGGGACTCCTTGTTTCAGTCTAAGCCTTGGAAAGTTGGCACTTTCCAAAGGACGAGAGTTACCAAACCCCGCTTTGAGTGTAGTTATTCCTTGATAATACGGATCCTGAGGACACAAAAAGAGAGGAGGCCCTTCTACATACGGCTGGACCCTTCTCTATGGTGGAGATAGATCACGCTAAGGTTAGCCATTACTGCTTGGGGATTACTTTTAAGGAGCGGAAGATGGTGCATTCCATGCCCTTCTAAAAAGAACAAATAATAATAAGAAACTAAAATTACTAGTGGTTCATCTCTTTTTGGGAGGAGAAGTTCCCATGACGGTGGAGTCCTCTGCCTAGTCAATCATCCTCTATTAAGCCCTTAAATACGATGGCACCTTCAGCGCTTTACACCCCGAACTACGCTAATAACTTGGTTTATCGGTCCTCTTAAAATCAATTTGATGAACCTTTTCCTAGCTCGTCTTCACATTATGGGAAACTAATTCTAATTTTTCATTCTGCTCTGTTAAGTCCTTTAATTTTATTTCACATTACTCGTTCTTTTGGTTCACCAAGCTAATAATATTTGAATAAAAGTAGCCCATCTTGGAACATTTTGGAGAAAACGAAGGATAATTATATACATGAAGCATATCTTGCATATACATTTAACAGAAAACCATAATTATAATTCTTAATTAATGGACATAATCAATTATTTTCCTCATGAGAGCCATTTAGATGCACTTTAAAATACCTATCATGCACGAAATCTGTCAATCTTTTAATAGTAGCAGGCTGGAATGCCTTAGCATCTGATTGTTGATCGCACTTAAGGCTTCTTTAGAAGAAAATTGACGTTTATCAGTAAATACTCGTACATTTTCACTAATGATGGAACATAAATTTTTGTTTAATTTAAGATCCGGACAGGCTCTCGTCCACATCGTAACTTATCACCTTGTATGCTTCAAGAGCTAAAGAATGCTTGGGTGGGTGGGCATGGCAGAGTCCGATTGAGTAGTATCATGCTTGAAAACTAGAGTCCTCAGAAGTTACAACGGTATGTTATATAGATACGGATCTTAGGCTCTATCAAGAGATTGATCAGGTGGATGTGGTCAATTTTTTTCCATTCAGCACTCTGACTGGGCCAACAGGTTTTGGCCTAATTATACTTGCCCAGAACATGAATCCCTTTCCCTCTTGTTGACGTCACAAACCTTGTTGGCATTTATCTCATAAATAGATCCAACCATTTGCCCAATCGTCAGGAGGTCCGTCTAGGATCTCCTTGGTCTCTTCAGTGATGAGAATGCAGCTCATGCCTAAAGTAATGAACTTCCAGCCTTATTGAAGCCTCAAGTCTTGCGTCAGGGTTTGAAAGCGGCAGTTTAATGGGAGCTCACATGGAAGCCATAGTTCTTAGAGTAAAGTTCCTGGTGGTCTTCGGTAAATAAGGACGACTAGTGGCGGTGAAAATGAATTTGCTTCTTTGTCCGGGTTTCCCACGTAACTGGCGGCCAATATTCCTCAAATACCTAGCTGTCCCAGTCTTGGAGGTCTTATAATTGGATCGCTTTTACCTTGTTGAAATTTCATTCCAAAATAGTCTAACTGTGTTTACATGACGAAATAACTTTGGCGCAATAACATAAACAGAGGGCCATTCAGCCCTTTCCTTAATGATAAAAGCTTTACTTTTCTTCATCGTTAAGGCCTCAGCAACGTCCTATTGTTCTTAAAGAAGATAGATACTATTGGTGTGGTTGACCTAAAGGATCCTCGTATCTGAAATAAAATTGAAGGACGTAACACAGTATAAAGAAAACATAACATTAGTGTTGAAAAATTGTGCAGACCAGTTAGGAAAGTTTCATTAAAATTGATTCAACGAGAAACGAGAAATCCTTACTTCCCTTACCAAGTTATTACTCTGGTTCAGGGTGTATAAAGCCAAAAGAACCCAGAGTTGTATCCCCAGAGAGGCCATAACCATGCTCATCAGAAGTTCTAAATAAAAGGGTGCCACCGTATTTCCTTTGATGTAGACATAGAAGTGATTTCATTCAATGTAATTGCTGTGGATTCCGAGTTAAAAGAAGAAGTTGCTGCCCTTGTGTCCTTCCGCACCCATCTATATATTTGCAGTAATGAGACTATATTGAGCACGGGTCTACTGCTAACCCTCCAAAGGTAGCTATAAGCGTTTTGAAATCCTAGCACCACTGTTTCGGTGCTGGGCAGGTGGATGCGTGATGTACACTTCACTTGAGGAATCCTTTCTCTTTCTAGCATTAAATACCTCATTTCAGTCAGTGCAGTTATACTTTGATAGGATACATACTTTTATTACTGCCTATATTCTAATGTTGGCCAACCTCGATAGGTGGGCTTCTGCGGATCGTGCTTCGTTTGCTAAGGGCCTCTTACCTCTTGTGGAAATGAACGGTAAGCACGCCCTCTGGCAGAACTACACGATCAATTACACTGGCTAGGGCCTTGTTTACCTGATCAAAGAGTTAGAGATCGATGTCATGAATGTAGATGAATTCACGCAGCATTGTCAGAGAACCGCTTCATGTCCTTGGATAGATCTATTCGTATACTCTCTGGATGAACAGGATGGTTATGGTGGTTGTGGCGGTTTCAAAAACATTCATGATACTGATGAGTTTCCTATCCATATATTGTTTACTGGGCAACTTTCACCAAAGAAGCGACCTTAGTGGTGCTTGTAATGACCGCATTGGCCCGTATTTGAGGAATTAGCCTTTTGCTATCTCATTCGAGGAGTTTAGGTCTGTTTATGAGTGCAATGCGTTTTTATCCGGTACCCTCATTGCCATGTTCCTGACTACCGTAACTAGAACTTCTGGCCGTTTTGCCTGCAGAACATTTACTTGGTGGTTGGTTCAGTTTTAGATGGCCCTTAGAAAGACACGATATGCCTAGATGCGGAATAAGCGCTGCCGGAACGATTTGACTGTGGGTCAATTTCTTCGCTTCGCTTGGAGGGCATACCTGTCTTCACCTAACTTGAAGAGCCCTTTTTTGTAGGGCTTTAGCCTGGACATACATACATTTTATGCTTAGAGCTTTATGCTTGGAAATATATACACTGACTGCTTAGTGCTTTATGCCAGGAGATATATACACTGAGAGGACGAGATAATACAGCAAATAATGCCTCATTAATATGACGCACCAATGGCAAAGGAAACTTTATGGTTAATTTATTCTTTAATTAACAATATTGGAAGGAATGGATAGAATAGTTTCAATGGAAAAATAGAGTTTATGGTAAGATAAACGAGAAGTGGTGTAAATAACTCGAATTTTTAGATCAATAGAAAGGGATAAAGAAAACCGATGGATACCTATAAATAACCTGTTTAAAGTTAGAAATGAGTTATATAAGGTTAGAAAGATTGGTGGAATACAACTTAGGCAACTGTGAATACTTTCATCGAGGCGTTGTTTAACACTGATCAATCAAACAATATCATAGTTATTAGATGAATTAATGTAAACCTAGGGTATATGCAAATATGTCATTATTTTTTCTATTGCTTATAGCTTTGAATAATAAACCTAATTATTTTATGCCATTCATAGTCTTTCTAATTCTGATGTATTTTTTTACTTAATCTCTCAATCGTTTTTCCAATCTGTTGCTTCACATACATTACATTCTCGCTTGATACAGCATGATTATTAATTACTGTGCCATTTCTTGTGGCAGGTAGATTGTAGAGCCTGTAATACTGTCTCGCAACTTAAGCATTCTTGAGTGTGGAAAGTGAATCTAAATTGAGCGTCGTAGATTTTTGAACCAACCATAACCCTTCTGCTATATATGTGGTTTGTTTAAACCAAAAGTGATCAAAATACTATCACTGAAATAGTTCAAATTATGTACATGAACTACCTTTAGAACAAACTGGGATAAAAAAGCAAGCACTGGGCCCCTTATGTAGCTGCTGAGCTATGTGTCAATAACTTGAATGAATCGGTGCAGATCAAACAAGTTTCTGGGTAGCTATTTGCAGTACCAATGATTTGGCGAAAGCTACATGACCACACAATGTAACACAATGGCTATTCACTAAAAACGGGAATTCCAATCAAGTAGCTCAACCTGGCCTCGGCAATTCGACCAATTCCACGCAGTGATTTGTTATCGGTTCTAAGTCCACTTATTACACAATACATCAATGAGGCAAGCGATAAATACGAATCCGGAGCCTAGCTGATAGTGAATATGCTGATGAGTCAAATTGCACGGAACCACAAATTCTCCAATCAAGGAAGATCTACATGACTTAATTAGGCACCTTGATCTACCAGAAGGAGCATCTAAGCTTCTTGGATCGTGACTAAAACGATGGAATTTACTGTAGTATATTGTGTCGATTACTAATACCCGTCACAGAAAAAAAACTTTCGTCATTCTACAAAATGAAAAAGCAACTTTGTTACTGTGACAATGCTTATACTCTGATGATAGACCTCTGCAAGACCTACCCATACAGACTAGAATAATTAAGGCTTTTCTTAGATTCTTCAAAGTCAACTTCGAAATCCGTTCTTTCTGTTCAATGGCAACGAGCTCAAGTCTGTTACACTAAGTCATCATGAAAACTCTCATTGTTGCTATAAACTATAAAGCCTATTAGTGAGGGATATGAGTAGGCCTGAAAGTCATTAGCATACTCCTCGGTCCTTAAAGTATACGAAGCATATGTCCTTCCTATGTTTATAGAGAAGCAAAGCCGATAAAAAGCACACCATGCAATACAAGGAGAATGGCCACCAATATCTCAAGACACCCAGATCGATTCGACTGCATTAACAAGCAACTAGTTCATCCACTTGAAATCTTCCTACCACCACTCACTAAATCTGAAACTAGGCTGCTTCAGCCGTAACATGATGTTCGCTTACTGCTAGGCGCTCGCGCGTGAACATATCATAAAATTTGATTGAGATATATTTCATATTTGTTAAATTGCTTAAATTTTGAGAAGTTCATGTCTAAAATAAATGGTTTATACACTTAATGTTTATTTTTGGTACTTCGTCAGGTGATTAAAGTGAGGAATAGAATCGCAGTATAATGAGCTTGTGGATATCTATTTTAGGCAACGAACCGGTCATTATAAAAAGAGTTCGCGTAGGCGAACTCCTTTTATAATAAAGGAAAAATGAGGATAACAACAGGCAAATAAAAGTTGATAAATAGAAAGCAAATTAAAATCCCTTAAACCTTAAATACTGTTTCTAGGAACATATTATGAACCTCGGAGAATAGTTTGCAGAAAGAGTACAGGTACTTAAAAGCATTAACTCAGAAAGAGTGACCTTCTTTGCAGAATAGAGCCAAGTTAAGAAGAGTATCTTCTACACATTCAACTCATTCCAACTTCACCACCTCATAATAAACCTGAGTTAAAACTGCGGTAGAAATGGTTTTGCTACTGGTCTAACCACCTAATACATGACGATGGCATATCCTAGAATTTCGGAGACAGTGGCAAATCCTTGATCCGACGCTGCAAAATCAGTAAGCAACAGAAAGCACAAAGAAATAGAAAAAGCATAATTTTTGCACAAAGTCTACACCCATAATCCAAGCGTGATTTCGAAAGGGGGAACAGTTAAGCTCTTTTATAAATCAAGATAAGGAATTTTTTCAAGCGAATTGCTATTCTATGCAAATTGAGTCAAGGAGGGAGCTAGCGCCTAAAGGGAGAAACTACGAAGAGAGGGGAACAGGAAGGAGGGGTGGTTCTAGGGGAAGGACGGAAAGGGTAAATAGAATTAGAAAAAATTATGGTTCTTTGTCAATTGGAAACAAAGACCGAGAGCAAAGGTGTAATGTAAAGGAAAAGGAGAGTGGGGAAAAGATATATATATATATATATATATATATATATATATATATATATATATATATATATATATATATATATCGAGAAGAGAGAGAGATAAGTGGCGTTTTTTCGTGTTTGTTTTAGGAGCCCATCTGGCGACTGCCTACTAGGGCAAAAAGGCCATATTCTCACCATAGCCTACCATTAGGCTAGATTAAAATACAAATAATCATATGGAAATATCAAATAACAACGATAACAAAGGACAAAGGCTAAACAAACAAAACGAAAAGAGAGCAAAAAAGCAACAAGAAGGAAGCGCGCTCCGGTTTCGGGGAAGGCTCGCCTCCCCTCCAGCGCAGAAACATGCAACCTACAACATACAGTCGAATAAGGTAGAAGAGGCTAGTCTTGTCCAAAAAGTTTTATGTGCACAAGCCAGTCCCGAGGACAAGGAGCAAGCAGTACCAATTCCGCTCGTGGCGGAACCGGGAGAGGTAAGGTGCGCGAAGATCACCCAGACTGTGACATTCAACAAGAATGTGCCAAATAGTCTGGGGACAATGCAATCGTCACAATAAGGTTCAGGCGTTCCATCAAATGACAGCGCCTCCCGTGAATGTGTCCAATTCGGAGCCTACAGAAAGCAACTTGAGACCGTCATGGCATTGGAAGTTAAGTCCATGGGCAGAATTGCGGCGCAATGGGCACGTAACTTTAAGTTTCCCAAGTATAAGTGGCGAACCAACTGATCAAAGCTAACTTCAGACGAAATATAAAATTTATTACAAACGTTTAAGAATTATATCATTTGCAATTACCAATGCTAAAAAAATCACTAAAAAATAATAAAATATGTACGTAAAACTTATTATAATACATGAGAAAAAAAACTTGCGACATTATGCTTAATTTAAAGTGAATTAAAGACTATTGGAAGGCGGAGAGGAAAACCAAGAGAGAATAAATACTCGTATGAATAAGGAGCAAACTTGCCAATGAAATCTTTTACTATCGAATGTGAATTTACTAAACAAATTAACCTGCTTGTTAATGTGAGACCATATCAAATTGAACAGATATCGAGTAACTATTTTAAAGAGGGCTGGTTTTTAAAATATAAAGCTACTCTAGCAAGTACAAGTCTCAGAAGTTGCTTACTTCATCATATCTTCTGAAATTTTCACATGTGACCCAAGAACCATAATGCGAGAGGTGGTTTCGAATTGGTGATGGGCTCAGTTCCTGAAATCCAACCATATACTGAATAAAGTGGGAGTAAATTGTGAACCTTGTTATCCCCATATATGATACAGTGTTCCGTCACGTAGAAAGAAAATCTTATATTATTTTGGGATGGAATACTAGTGGGTGGTTGTTGTTTGAAGAGAAAAGCGACCCCATTCTTAAATTGTTACTGAAAACAATACAAAAAAATAATTAAGGACAGGCCGCTGTCGACAGTGTTAACAATTAATTTTAAGTGTTTAGGATTGGAAACCAAAGTATGGAAATGAAAAGACCTTTAATTAATTAAAGGTTTGAAATAGAGCCAAAGTTGAGTATAGTGTTTTAATAACTAATTTAATTTTTTTCTGAAGAAGTTATTTAGGATAAGATTCGTTTTAACACAATTACGATATTTTTTCATTTTCAAAGACATAATCGTTTTTAATTCTTAAATTGATGCACACTGATATTATTTTCAACTTCCAGGATTTAATAATAAGGTAGATAGTCACTTTTCGAAAATAAGTTATTATTTTGGTAAATTTGAGGGCCATTTGCTTCAACTTTTGGCTTATTCTTTCCGCGTCATTTCTTCTATTCACCTTTGGCCTGCGTTGTTAACCAATAGCAGGCTTTTTTATTTCTGCAGGCGATCTGGGCATGCGTCCTTTGGCAATTAACCAATACCATTCTTTCTTATATTTTCGTGTATTTCTGAAGTAACGACTCGGGCGTTTGTTTCCTTTTATCCTATAATGCTTCGTCCTTTGGTCCAAACTGTTTCACAGTGTAAGGTAAAGAAGAAGTGATTTTAGAATTAAATACGTTTATGTCTTTGAAAATTAAAAAATCTTTTAAATGGATTTGAAAATGTGTTTTTCGTATGCACTTTGATGGTGTACTTTGTAAATCCGTTACTCATTTTCGCTGGAAATACATACCCTTCCTATTATGGAACTTCAGTCGATTATGGGTAAAGTATGCATTACCGTGTAAAACGAGTGCCAGATCTGAAAATACATAAGAAAAACACATTTTGAAAATCATTTGGAAACATGTGCTAAAACAAATCTTAACTATGATTTATGTTAAGCATTAGAAGAACTTTTTTTTAAGAATTCTATTTCAAAATGAAAAACTGTAACTGTTGAACATAAGGTACGAGGGGCGGTGAATAATTTTTGCAATTCAGATATAAGGAAACGAGATATGAGAAAAGTGTTTTATTATTTTTCAATATAAATACCCTCGAATTCAATGCAATTGCGCCACTTGTCCCTGAGGCTTCGAATTCCCGACAATAGAAATCTCCCGACTGCTGTTCAATCCACTCCTGGACGGCGAGCTGGACATCTTCATCATCCCCAAACCGGCATCCACGCAGTGCAACCTTGAGCTGGCGGAATAAAAAGTAGTCGCTAGTCGAGAGATCTGGACTGTAGGGGGGATGGTTGAGCTACTTGAATTCGCACTTTCACAGGGCAGCTTGTACAACTCGGGCCTTGTTGACAAGAGCATTGTCGTGAAGGAGCAGGACACCGTGTGTTAAATTGCTGCGCCACTTCTTCAACCAAGCCAGTTCCTCGGCGTAATATTGGCCTGTGATGGTCCTTCCACGAGGTGCATAGTCCACCATCCACACTTCATCAGAATCTCAGAAGATTGTGGCCATGATCTTCCCAGCTAAGGGTTGAGTCCGGAAATTGGTGGACGTCGGAGAGCCCCTGTGCTTCCAGGCCATGCTTTCGAGCTTGGTATCGGGATCCCAGCGATGGACCCACGTTTCATCACCTGTCACTATGCGTGACTCGAATCCAGCCGGGCCTTGGTTGTAAAGGAGCAGCAGCATCTCCGAACTTTGACGGCGTTGAAGTCGATCATGGGGCGTAAGGTTTCGTGAGGTTTGTAAGGACCCGACGGACAGAGACCTTGGTCAGGGCCAAATTGTCATGGATAATGTCGATAACTGTCCACGTGATATTCTAAGTTCTTGCTCAATTTCTTTGACCTTTACTCGTTGATTTTCGAGGATGATCCTTTCCACACGGGCCACATTGTCCTCGTTGGTCACGCCTGACGGGCATCCTGGACGGGGATCATCTTCAAGGGACTCATGACCATGGCGGAACTCCCTATTCCAGCGAGCAATGGTTGCATAGGAAGGGGCGGTGTCGGTGTACACTGCAACCCTTTGTTCATGGATCTCTTTTGCATTTTTGCCTTCCTTGGCCATAAATTTGATCACTGCGCGGTCCTCAAACTTCTCCATTGTTGAAAAATTTGTAACTAACGATCTGCGATAAGCTACTGCTTCTTAAATAGAAGAGGCAGGAGCGTGTGGCTGCAGGTCCTGATTTGTCATAACTTGTCCTAACACCCCCACAAACAGCCATCCCCCTTCCTCTGTTTTGGCCTATCGATTCACAAAACTTATTGACCGCCCCTCGTATATGTTCTATGAAGGAGGGTATGGATATCACTAAATTTAATTTGAACTGAAGAAACTTAATCAACTTTATTAAGGGAAGGTTTTCGCTTAATATTTGACGTGGTGACTATTTTTCCGGGTAATTTTCACGTCAAGCTCGAGCTGACATGAAAACTTACAAATAGGTTGTCTGCTCAAGTGCGAACGGCTCCTAGCAACAGATACATCAGCGCAAATTCTTGCCTCAAAGTTCACTCAAAATTAAGGCAACTCAAGAGTTTAACTTTTTTAGGCATTCTTTAATTGAATGAGAAACATAGAGGGAATTTCAACAGAAAGCTCTCCGTGCCTTATTATGCAGCCCCATACTCGCTCAATTGAGCTGAATACTTGCAGGAAATACTGCAACTTTAACCTGCAACAACGGAAATAGTACTATATCTTTCCTATCTATCCATCTACCTATCCATCTCTTTACCTTTCCACATTTCTATCTATCTATATAAACAAAGATCAAGGAGAGCAAACGACAGTTCATTGATGTTAATCCATACTGATAAGACAGGAATAATGCAAAAGCAAATTTATTAATTTTAATTATCCTGGCAAAGAGTCTAACCCGGGTCTCCCAATTACCGGTAAGTCGTTTTACCGCTGAGCATTCAGGCACAACAAAACCAACCTCACTATAGCGTCACCCTATGTACCTCAACACCTCCAACCTACTAAGAACATAAAGGCGTACTATCCATATTACATGCAAAAAAGAGAAACAACAGGAACTGCTGGTGGTAACAACTACCACAAGGCTTATGGTTCTTGCCAGAAATACGCAAAGAATTATGGGGCAGCAAAAGCTCAAGAACTGTTTTATATACTGTTCTGACAGAACTCAACTGGAAAACAAACGGCGGAAGAAACCATACCGAAAGAAGAAATATAATCTGCTAATTAATTCAATTGATAATAATATTACTTCTCAATTTAACAGCTTAAGGGTTAAATTTAAGGCACAATTACTTCTACCCGAAAATGTATTAAATCTTCCTCTGTGACTATAACTTTCGAGAAAAACCTCAAATGCAAAAATGAAACGCACTATTTCTGGTAATTGCCTTACGCTGCATAAAACATAGAAGTTTAAAAGAAAATAACAAAATAAAAAAAAGAATGATATAAAACGCTATATCAATTTTAGGTTAGTCAAATGAAAAAAAATTTAGATGGAGTATTTATTTAAGTGTAAGTAGCGGCAAATTTAAATTCTTTCTGCTTGAAAATTAGGATGGCTGGAATCTACTCCTAGTTATTTAATAAGTTAATACACATCAACGTTAAAAAAGAGAAAAATATACTGTATACTTAATTATCTACAAATATTTTAGGTTGACATCTATCTGCAAATTAATTTAAAGTTGCTTAGCCACTGCTGAGCGTCTAGGTGATCTCGGATAGGTTGTACCCTGTCCCTTATTCTTTTAATTCTCTGATACTAAGGTAATATGCGCACGCACCTTCAACCAATACAATGTAAGTATCGGACGAGCAAGGCTTCCATTATCAGTTTTTACTTCAGCCAAAAGGCACAAAATGAGCCCCAGTTTCTACAAGGGTCCATTAACTTTCTCCCAATTTTGCTGTTATCGCGTGTTTCCCTTAAGAAGGGAGCAGTCTCTCTATTAAGGAGAGCGAGTATTTCTTCATTTCCTTCCCCCAGAAAGCAAACTTTATTTTTTCCATATGTTTCAATCTTTCTTTCAAATAGTTTCACTTTACTGTATAAGAAGGATCAGGATCATTTAGCTCGACAGTTAAGGTGATAAGCCCATGTCCTAAAGGAATTGGGATGGAGACGACACTGAGCTTCCACCAAATCCCTACATTGACGTGTCCTTCATTGAGAATAGCTTATAACTCTATCAAAAAGGGTTGAAACCCCTCAAAAGCACGTAATCTGGGACTTATTAAGTGTAAACAAAAGGTAGCTTTCACCAAGCCAATGAGCCTTTACTAAATTCCCCCGAACCATGGCATTCTCCCAGGAATGAAATGCTAGTAGCAAGAACGTTGCGTCATAAACTGCTAACATAAAGTTATGAGTGAAACTTCTCAGGTCTTCGAAGTCTGCTGGGAAGTAGTGATGTTGTCACTATATATGTAGGCCAAGCGTTAGCTAATAAACCTGCAAAAAGCTCGCACATAGATTTCACCGAATTTCTCAACAACCACTTTTAAATATCGCCCTTGAAACAGCACAGGATTAAAAAACCTCATAAACTTAAACAACGCCGCTATCTTTACTGACTAAAATTGCTCCAAATAATCCATGCCCTCTTATTTATAAAGGGTGGAGTGTCTGCTAAGCAGAAGTGTTACTGGAGCTGGAAAAGGGGCAGCAATTGATTTCTTTCAAGCTACGCTTATTTAGGAAAATGGGCTTAACTCTTTGAAGGGAGGGAGAGATCAAACAAAGAAGCCAAGTACCACTGGGTTTCATCTGGATCTTGAGGATTGGCAGGCCATAAGATACAGGTCACATTTTGATCCTCTCCATCCAATAAGTTCATTAGAGAAGATTTAGAAATACCTGAAAATTAAGAATACCTGCTAAACAGGAGAGGAAAAATAAGCTGCAAAAAATCGTGGTTACCAGATGAGCAACTCATAAAGAGAACTTATGGATGAGAGGCTAAGCTAAACTTTCTAAAATATTCCTAACGGGGTGGCGGTAGGTTCCATTTAAAATACCGGGAGGTGAGGATAAATAGACAATGAAAATGTTTGATCTATCAAAGGAGTTTAGTATCTCCTCAATAAATCCTTTTATCTAGATAATCCAGTACCATTCTCCAATAAGCATATAGCTTTTCCAGAGAGTAAGCTTATTGCTTCATTGTAAAATTTAGCTTACCCGCAGCGAGGCCAACATTGGAAGGCCAAAAGGGACAATACTATTTCCAAGGCAAGCGGGTAAATACTTCCCCTCCACGCGTGCCTAATATTCTATTGAAATTCCTCTTGTGTAGCTAAATCTTCTACTTTAGGTTCACTAGCTCTAATTTACATAAACTTCAAGCTCCAAAGATGAGAAACTTCATATACCAAAGAGTCAGGTGGTTCCACATTAGAGCACGTCTTTTAAAAAATTAGTGTGGAATAGGTTGAAATCGAGATTCCACGAGAATCAAAGGCCCAGTAATAGTACTAGCAAATGCAGTATTAACCAGACCTGAGTTACGTACCTCCATGAAAGGTTATCGTTTACCACGGTCTCTCTCTCTCTCTTTCTTTTTCATAACGAAAATAGAAGGAGAGGTGACGCCCCCTTGTCGCGGGAAGAGAGCTTGTGTGGACCTTGGACTTTTCGAGCTATGTCGGCGGGGATACCTCTTCTGGGTACCCCTGGTAGGGCTTCCCTTGTCGATTTGGTCGGGAATGAGGTTCCAGACTAAGTGCGTCATTCCTTACTTTTTCTACTCTATCCCTCTCCTTTTTTACTTCTATCCTATCTCCAACTCATACAAAAAGAAAAAACAAAAAAAAGCCTACTCCTATCGTGTCACTCTTTCGCTTTCTTCCTCTATCTACCTATAAGGACCTGGCAGCTACCTCATATGCCAGAAGAGAGGCTTTGGAACCTCTATAAACAACGCCAATCGACGCTCACTGGTTGCGAGAGACTAGGACTAGAGGTGTCCTAGGCGTTGGGGCACGATGAATGGAATGAGGGTAGTGCCCCGTTAACCCCTTCCCTGGCACGTAATTATTGACCGTTCCCAGTGCCCGTTGACGGGTGCTTATGGTAGCATTGGTCCAAGGCGACGGCCCTTTGTTCCCATGTTGGTTGCCAGGCCAATAAAAAGCCTTGGCTCGAGTTCCTTGGTGTGGCGGGATATCCATTGAACGCTACTCTGAGATCCTGGCCGTTGTGAAGCGAACTAGTAGGAGTTTAGTAAGAGGCGTGCTTCGTTGTTGTTTACCTAGTGAGAAATCGATAACCCCTTCCGGGACCGTCAGTGCTGCTTGGTTGGGAGCCACGGCACGCCGAGGTTTGACGACTCGGTCGGACGAACAGCAGAACATGGAGCGTGCCTTCTGAAAGATCCGAAACCTCTCCGATCGATAAGCGGGAGCGACTCACGCTGGGAGAACTCACCAACTCCCCTTTTTTATCATTGATTGGTCACGAGTTTTCAGAGAGAGAGAAAGCGCTCAAAATGACAGGCAAAAAAGGACCCGTTCATCTTAAACACAACTGTGCAATATGCCAGTTAAAAAAGTGGTGCGTTGACTTTCCGGAGGGCTGCTACTCAAAATGCACCCCTGAAAGTATCTGCACTACTTGCATATTGACGCAAGATTTGGAAAAATTAAAAGACCTCTATAGAGCCTCAGAGGAGAGAGCTAAGGTCCTTGAGGGAAAGTTGGAGAAGCTCAAAGCCCTTAACGTAGCTCAGGTTCGATGCCTAGAAGAGGCGCCGCCCACTGACGTGTCGGAATCCCCTGGTAATGAAGCGGACATTCCGGCATCATCTGAGGCTAAGCTAGCTGAGGCGAGAGAAAAGGAGGAAAAGAAGAAAGGAGAAACGAAGAAAAAAATGAAAAAGAAGATAGTTGAAACAAAAGTAGAACCAAAAATAGAAGAAAAACAGATAAACAAAAAGAAAAAGAAAGATAAGAATGTGGAAAGTAAAGAGGAAAAGGGGAGGCCTCTTCCACAAGGGAAGACCGCGTCTTCAGAGACCAAGTGTCCGAAGGTCACCCTCATTGGTGACTCGCAAACACGGGATCTGCAGCCGCTGCTAGCGACCCACCTTCGCACTAGCGTGAAGGTAAGCTGCCTGTCAGGACGGGGTAACCACAACATCAGAGTAGAGGCAGAGAAAGCTCCGGTTTTCTGAGAATTCAGTTGTTGCTCTGATGGTGAGCTGCAATGACCTCTACCTCAGAGGGGGTAAGGTTGGCCTCATTGGTAAGACCATCCAAACAGTGATGGGAGCCGTGGACGACATAAGGCTTAAAACCAGCAAACGTGTGGTGGTTGGGATGCTTCCGAGAAGAGGTCCATCCCGAACCGCTCACGAAAGAAACGTCGCAGTGAACAGAAGGTTGGCGGATCTCTGCACGGCAGAAGAATCTTCTTCGTGGACCCCTATCGTACCTTTATCGGTAGAGACGACCTCTACCAAAGGGACGGGGTACATCTCTCCTTTAAAGGGAAGGCCTTTCTCGCCAGCCTAATTCAAGATGTCGTGGAACGCACCCAAAGGAGCGTTCGAAACAGAGCGAGGGCGGACGTGTGCCAGCATGCCCGTGTCACTCCTGGAACGACCTTCTCGGAGGTCGTCAAAAAGGGTGTGACCACGAAAACAGAAAAGCCGGGAAACGGAAGAGCGTAGGGAGTCCTACACTAGGGGACTCCCTCAAAATTCTTCTGTTCAATGCGAGGTCAATCAGGAATAAGTTTCTTGAGCTCCGTGGCCTCGTAGTAACAGAGGAAACTGAGATGGTGGCCATAACGGAGTCGTGGATAAAAACCTCAAGCCGAGATTTTAAAGGGGGAATTCACGATTCCCGGTTACCAGCTCTTCCTGAAAGATAGGCCAGACAGAGAGGGTGGCAAAGTGATGTTGTATGTCAAGGATACTCTCAACTTGACGGATTGCAACATCATATCCGACCAAGAACTACTAAGTGTTGACCTAGAGATAGGTCCGGCCAAATACAGGACCCTGGTGCTTTATAGACCTCCTGCCCAACTCGTTGAAAAGGACCGAGATCTGTACCAGCTACTAGGAGAACTTGTCAAAGAAAGAGTGTGTATCGTCATGGGTGATTTCAACACACAAGTTGACTGGGAAACCAGAGAACCCTGTGGCGATAACGCACTACTCCTGGAGTTCACGAACAACGAGTTCCTGACTTAATGGGTGAGAGAGCCAACGAAAGGAGACAATATCCTCGACTTGGTTTTCACCTCTGAGGATGACATCGTTGAGGACCTCTCTGTTATCGAAGAGCTCGGTGGCAGTGACTACCGACTAATTAGATTTGTAGTCAAAGTCTCCAAGGCAGAGCCTGCAACTAGTAAATCAAGGAAACTCGATTTGAGAAGAGCAGACTTTGCAGGTCTACGCGCGGGACTTACTGACGCGAGGCTAGAAGAGTACGATGCTGTTGAAGACTCTTGGAACAGTTTCAAAACCACATTCATGAGTCTTCAATCGCGTTTTATCCCTCTGAAATGCCCCCGTCGGTCCTCTGTTCAACCAAAGTGGTTTAATCGAGAAATCGGGCAACTGCTTAGGGAGAAGAGAAATGTGTACCGGCAATCGAAGATCTCGGGTGACTTTGACGAATACCGGAAGCTAGCCAGGAGAGTGAAGTCCAGCATAAGGGTGGCTAAGTGGTTTGAGGAACTCCGAGTGGCGAGACTCTGTAAAGAGAATCCCAAGGAGTTTTTTGGATATGTGAACAGCCGTAAACCAATCCGTCGAACGATTGGCCCTTTGAGGAATGAGGAGGCGACATTAAATCATTCAGATGCAGAAAATGCTAACCTCCTCAACGACTACTTCTCTTCATCTTCCGTGTTTACTGAAGAGTGTGGTCCCATTCCCCAGCCGACGGATTCTTACTCAAAGGCAATGGACTTCACCGAAGGAGAAATAAAGAAAAAGATCGCTGACCTAAAGACGAATAAGTCCCCTGTGGACCGGACGGGTTTCTACCTAGAGTGTTGAAGGAAGTGTGCGATGAAGTATCACGACATCTGTGCGCTATCTTCAACATGTCAATCCGGACCAAATGCGTTTCTAGAGACTGGCGTGAGGGGGAGGTGACTCCTATCTTCAAGAAAGGAGACCGTAACCAACCGTCGAACTACCGACCTATTAGTCTGACTTCGATAGTCGGTAAACTCATCGAAAGCATCATGGTGGACAAAGTGACGTCGTATTTAGAGTCAAACCTGCTACTGAGGAGTTCCCAGCACGGCTTCCGAAGGCAACGGTCATGCCTGAAGCACCTTGTGGAATTCTTCCACTTCGTTTTCAGTGAGCACGATCGGGACAAGGCGGTGGATGTGGTCTACCTAGACTTTCAGAAAGCCTTTGATAAGGTACCACACCGCCGCCTTCTCCGGAAAGTGCGAGTGTTTGGCATAGACGGAAAGGTAGCCGGCTGGATCGAGAACTGGCTAAGTGGCAGACGGCAACGGGTGGTGGTGAATGCACAGTCTTCTGAGTTGGTGCCCGTTACTAGCGGAGTGCCTCAAGGTTCTGTCCTGGGACCACTACTATTCATCATCTACGTCAACGACATGGACGGTGACATGGTTGCGAAGATTTCCAAATTTGCCGACGATACCAAGCTTGGTATAAACGTTGCAAAGGATGGAAATACTGCCCGCCTGCAGGAAGATCTTGGGAAGATTGGGGAGTGGTCGAACACGTGGCAAATGCCTTTTAACGTGTGGAAATGCAAAGTGATGCATATCGGCCACAAAAAAACCCAATCTCAGTATATCCTTAAGGGCACTGCTCTTGAATCCACCGACACTGAGAAGGACTTGGGTGAAACAATCACTAGTGACCTCGTCTTCGAAACAGTGCATTATATCTGTTCTCGCTGGAAACCCGTAGACTGCGTGGTCAGCTCATCAAAGTCTTCAAAATACTTCAAGGGTTAGACAATGTTGACTACTGGGATATTTTCACACTGAGTGAGAACAGAACGCGCAATCATGGCTTCAAACTTGAACTGAAGCGTTACAACTGCAACCTGTGTGGAATTTTTTTCACCTACAGTATCTGCGGTAAGTGGAACGCACTTCCAGTGGAAGTTGTCAACAGTGAATCTGTTGACCAGTTCAAGTCAAGACTAGATAAAGTCTTGAAAAGCGGCCGTTCAGGGACGCAAAACAATTGAGCAGCCATGTGCCTCTTCGATTGCTAGTGCAAAGGTACCCTCTTTGAATGGACCGTAAGGTCTCCTTGGGTACTTACTTTCCTTCCCTTGTAACGCCTTCTCCTGAGATAATCCGTGCGTCTACCACTGAACTACTCCTACTTATGTGACGATTGCATAAACCTACAATTGTTACCTTCTCTTTACGCATTAGTTTTAATTCAAGTGCTTCAGCTTCGGAGGCTGCTATAAAGGAACTTCGACTTCTGAAGTAAAATAAAATCACTCGTCTAACTTCTCCCTCTCTCGTTACACGAATGGATAGAATCGCTGTAATGTGATCTACTCCCTCACAGTGTCATTCAGTAAGTGTAGCGATATTGGTAGGAAATTATTGAAGGACTCTTCCACAGCTTTGGTAAGATTTAAGAAAGGAACCTGTTGGGCAGCTGCCCACTCCACGTGAATGCTAAATGGCCCTGCAAATAGAACGAGACAAATTAGTTATAAAAGAGGAAAAAGACCAATATATGATAAAAATAAATAAAATGAGGGTTTAAAAGATTCCTCTGCCATAAAGAAACAAAGGCGCGCCAGGCTACGGATAGTTGAAAGGTTCATGAAACAGGACGACCGGATGGAGAATCACTAAATATGGGCATTCTAGTAGAAAATTGGCGACCGATTGGTCTCCAACACAAAAACGGCAGAAAGGACTGATTCGATTACCAGCCTAGACAAGATGACCATGGGTAAGTATTGTGTGACCGATGCGAATGCGGCAAAGGGCCACCCCTAAGGACCGTAGACTCTGGTGGCTCGAGGGCCAAGAACGATCAGACTTTTTGATTTTGATTATATATAATTTATATGATGAAAACCCATCCCATTCGTCCTGCTACAACTGAAAATTATATTATCTTATAGAGGGAAAAAAATCTTGCAAAGGCAATGCAGAGTTTTCCGGAGACATAGAATAGGCTGAACGAGCTTGCTGATCAACCCTCTCGTTGCCCACGACACCTACATTCCATGGGACCCAACAAAATAAAACTCGATATCGAGACGCATTCTGGACCAGCCAGTTGCAGATCTCTATGACTAAGGGATGGGAAGCATTAAAAGAGCGAATTGCTAGGAAAACACTCCTAGAGTCGGGAAAAATAACGAAATCTTTAAAAGGTAAAATTTAGAATAGTAAAAAAGCTAAAAAAATGGTTGAAAGTTCAGCGGTAAAAACGGAAGGTGCCAGTGCCATAGACAAAGTCAAAAACTCTCCTGAGTAGGTGATTGCAGCACTCATTCCACTGTCTGACTTAGGAACTATTCGTGTATATTGGGCCGTGTTGCATATGCATGATCTCATGCTCGTAAACTGGTTCTTAAGGAAGCAAGGGCACACGGATGACTTGTTCAGGCTACCTATGCTTGTAAAAACTGTGGGAGGTGGAGCAAGTCAACTAGGGGTCAGCGACGAAGGAAGGGCAAGGACCCTTAGATTACCCAGGCTGGAAAGATGATCTCCTATCCGGAGGTTTAAACTACAGGGGGAAAGACGGCAACCTATCGAATGCCGCCCTTTACTCAGCAGTATACAAGCATTTATAAACCTCTGACACGGTGGCATACTGCACACGACAGAAGTATTGCATACAGATTTGGAGTCAATAATAGGGCAAGAGGAGCACCCTACTTTCATGGTAAAGACTGTTGACGGGAGGGGTGCGGAAGGGTCCGCTGGAAAGAGGAACTCCGTAGTTGCGAACCTGGCTTAGCATTTTCAGGGCTAACGGGGAATCCGAGGACTAAATTTGGCACCCATAGTCCAATTTAGATTGGACTAGGGTAGTGTATATTGACCAGTGTTTGAAGATCATTGCTCCATGATGTGTGTGAGAGGACTTCCAAAATCTATGAAGCCCGCAGACAGCTCTTTCGAAGACCACTTAGGTGTGGTAACAAGGGAGTTTGGGATCAAGAGTTAGTTCTAGAACCCGAAACTCAGAGAGAAACTCTTTCTTTACACCTTGTAGGGAGATTGATGGCAAAACAAACGCCCGTCTATCCCGGTAAAAATAAATGCCTTAGTTTTGCTCGTGGAAAAGCGGAATCCCTAAAGTTGTGCACTTTTCGAAACCGCATCGACTGCCAGTGGCAGCTAACGCGCTGGTGATGGATGTACAGGTGAGGAACAGTATAGTGCCATCGATAAGGAGGGTTGCCGATACAGCCTTTGGGGAAGAAAAAATGATATCATTGATTGCAATTACAGAACATAAAACACTTAAAACGCTGCCCTGAGGAACTCTCTCTTCTTTAGGTCGCAGGTCAGGGTAGGTGTCTCCAACACGCACCATAAATGATAGAGATGGCTTAGGAACTTTGAAAAAAAGACTAAAATACCTCTGATACCCCAAACATATATATGCTTTCAGACTCCATATCACTATGTTGTATCGTAGGCTTTCTCATAGAAAAGTATGGCAAAGTCTCAGTGCTTTAACTAGAATACTTTCCCGACTGATCCCTACAAAGGTAGTAAGGGGTCAAGAGTACTATGACCATTGCGAAAACCGCACTAAAATGGAGACAGTAAGTGATTGGTTTCTAGGAACCAGTTCAGGCGCGCCAACACCATCTTCTCTAGCAAGTTACTCAGACAGCTGGTAAGAGCAATATGGAGTTAGTGATCGGCATCCAATCCGTCCCTGCACGGTTTGACAAAGGGAAGGACAATCCCAACGTGCCATGATGATGGCTAAAAACCCTACACCCATATAAAATTGTACAAGGCAAGTAAGAAAATGACAGTGTAGATGGAGGTGCCGAATTATATCAAATAGATCCCGTCAAGGGCAGGAGAAGTAGATCTACAAACTGACAATTTGCACGCAACTCGTGGATAGTGAATTGGAAATTATACAGAAGGTTTGATTTTGTAGTAGAATTGAGAGAATGAGACTCTTCGTTTGATTTATAGGCTAGAAAAGCCTTATTGTAACGGTTGCCACTGCTGTCGACATTGAAATAGTCGGACAAGGCATTGCTGACCACCCAGCTTTGATTCACTAAGGATCCCCGTAAATTAAGTGTGGGGGTATTATGGCCGGCATAACAACCCTGCATCTTCTTAATCTTCTTCCAGATCTTAGCGGTAGTGTTCATAGAGGAAATTGATTAAACCTATTGGCGCCATGAAGGGTTTGTAGGCGAAGTGAAAGAGCCTGATTGGGCTCCACCGGAATCAGTCATGGGCTAACTTTTAGTTTTTGACAGCTGTCGAACACTTCAAGGTACACCAGGGCATGGTTGAGTGACCCGTTACCGGTCGCCTCCGAGAAATAGTCTGTATGGCCACGTTGTAGACAATTATCGATGTAAAGTACGTTACTACCGCGTTCACAAGTTGAAGGTCTTCAAGGAGGCACTTGTAAATGACGCCTCTCGGAAGCCTTCCCAATCGGCATGGCCTAAATCCCGCTTGAGAGGCATGGTTGTATGAAGGTTAGGATGAACGGCCGATAAGATAATAGGAAAGTGGTAAATCCCATGGAGGTTGACAAGATGACCATTGAAAATCATTTAGGCAATCGGGGAGAGACAGACAGGTCAACAAAACTAAAAGAATCCGTCTGGACATGATAAGAGGCACAATCACCGGTGTTTAAAACGAAAGTCAGATAATAAAAGAGACTAAAACATTGCCTTTGGCATTCCGAGTGATGTCGCCCAAATATGGATGACGGGGTTTAAATTCTCCGAGTAGTAAAAACGGGGATGGCACCTTATCAGTTTCCCAACCTATAGCTTTTTTCATTCACTACGCGACGTAAACAAGATAGGGCGAGGTATAAGCGTATATATATCTGACAGACTCTATACTAAAAAAGTTGACGAAATTAGTATTTCCTATAACTATATTGAAACTTTATTTATCGAAGTAAAATCAAATGGTAAAACAATAATCATTGGAACCGTATATAGCCCTCCTTCTGGTGACCCTGAGATGTTTATAGATAAGATTGCTGAATTAATCAATTAATTAAATGTTACAAACTATGACGAGATAATAATTACAGGAGATTTTAATTTTTATCTATTAAACTTTGAAAACCACGCATCAACTTAGTCCTTCCTCAATACTTTTTATTCTCATTCTTTACTTCCAATTATAACAAAACCCGCAAGAATAACCCCAAAACTCAGCAACACTAATTGACAATATTTTCAGAGTTCACCCCTTTGTGACATATCGGACCATCTTCCTATATTCATGATCCAAAAGTATTTTTACAACTCGAACAATATTCATCAAAACCGTACAATAACCTACCGCATAATTAACGAAAATACCTTAACAAACTTCTATAACTATGTTCTAAATCAGAATCTATATGAAATTTCCTATATAAATGACATCGATTCTGCTACCGAAGAGTTAATTTCATGGCTAGACGATGCTTTTAAACTTCATTGTCCTCTAAAATCTAAAACCATATCATATAAACACAACAAAACCTTGGATAACAAACGCAATTATAAATAACATCAGAAAACGTCAAAAATACTTTTCTCTTTATAAGCTTAGTCAAATTCCAGAAAACACATATAAAAATTGTTTGGAATAAAGTTACTAACCAAATTAAAATAGCCAAGAAAAATTATTACCATGAACGATTTAATCAAACGAAAAACAATATAAAACAAACTTGGAAATTAATCAATTCTGTGATAAAACCTGAAATTACTAAAGGAACAAACCAAATTAAAGAAATTATCATTGAAGGCAAACCAGTTGATGACAATAAGGAAAAAGCGAATGAATCCAATAATTTTTTTGTGATATAGGTAAAAAAGGATCAGACTCCTGCAAAATAGTCGATAAATCTTTTCTTTCGTATTCTAATGAGATTAATGTACCAAATTCCTTGTTCTTTTCTCCTGTAAGCGCAGCCGATATAAAAAAAATCATTAGTTCACTAAAAAATAAAAAAAATCAGGTATTAATTCATTCTCCACTAAAATTTTAAAATACATCTCTGATATAGGGTATATTCCCCAGTGTATTAAAAGTTGCTCGGGTAACACCGTTACCAAAGGCCGGAGACCTCAACAAGGTCAGCAATTCCTGCCCTATTTCATGCATTTCAATGTCCAGTAAATATTTGAAAAAATAGCATTTAATAAACTTTATAAATTTATGGAATCTAATTGACTGTTGTATAAACACCAATATGGTTTTAGACGTCAGAAATCAACGATTCACGCGATAATTAACCACCTTCAATATTTATATGATAACATTGACAAAGGCCACATGGTATTCTCAATTTTTCTCGATTTTAAAAAAGCTTTCGATTGTGTCAACCATAATATTCTACTGTCAAAATTAGCTACGTGCGGAATTAGAGGCAACTGTTAAAATTGGTTCAAATCATATTTAACTGAAAGAAAGCAATTTGTCTCCGTCAATGGTCAAGACTCATCCCACCTTAATATTACAACTGGAGTCCCACAAGGCTCCGTGCTAGGGCCACTGTTATTTTCAATCTATATTAATGATATTGTTAAATCATCTTCTCTGTTTAAATTTATATTATTCGCGGATTATAGAGCCTTATCAACTCCCTTGCCATATGCCATACAGAGCAACATTGCATCTACAATAAATAAAGAGCTCGAAAATGTCTTCATGTGGCTTAATGTTAATAAACTATCAATAAATGTAGATAAAACCAAATATATTCTTTTCTCTTACAAAAAAAATCTATTAAATTGACCCATATTAAAATGGGCGACGAAATAATTTATGGAACTACTCATATCAAATTCCTAGGCATCTTTATTGACAAAAATCTGAGTTTTAAACAACATATTACGCATATCTCAACAAAACTATCAAAATCGATTGAAATATTATATAAATTAAATAAGTTTCTTCCTAAATCTATTCTCCACTTTTTATATATGACAATATTGCAACCTTACTTGACATATGGCATAGAGAGTTGGTATAGAAAATATCAAAATTATCTCAATAAATTAGTCATATTACAGAAAATAGCAATTCGAGCCATCCATCAACTTGACTACAAATAGCACACTAAGCGATATTTTAAAGAATCCAGAGTTCTAAAATTAAATGATCTCTTTGTTTTTCAAACATCCTTACCCTTTACAAAACAATAAATTGTTCATATAATAACTATATATTTAATATGTTACAAACAACTGATAATACCCATAATCACCAAACCCGCAAAAGAACAAAATTTATTTCACCCTTGTATTCAAAATCAAAATCACAATGTAGCTTTCTGTACAAATCTATCAAAATATGGAATGGCTTGGACGACAATATCAAATCCCAAACCAATTTAGGTCAATTGAATAAAGCTCTTAAAAAAATATAATTTCGGCTTACTAAATTTCTATTCAGTTTTTGTTACTGTGTTTTTATTTTTTACCGTACCCTATTATACTGTGTACTATTACTTTGATTTATACATTATAAATATGTTATTATTTATATACTGTTGACTATGTTAACTACAGATCTTTTCAAATAATCACTAAAAATAAATTTTTTTTTAATTTATCACTAAATTTAAATAATATAATTATTCGTTATTTGCAATCTTTACAATGGTTAGGTTCTCAAATGTATACTAAGTTGTTTAAATTTTTATAAAAAAGGCGTTCTCTGTTCGTAAACATGAAGGGATTTTATTCTTGATAATGTTATGCCTAGTCTTAAGTTTTAAGTTTCTGCCCTAAAAGTCACTAACTTATTTTGGGCCCATAACTAATCTTTGCATGTATATGCATATATACGAGTATGTATAAAGTACTTATTGTAACTTGTCATTAAGATTTAAAATGTAATATGTTTATACTGTACATTCGATTAATATGGAATAATACTTCCTTCCTTTGAAGGAAGTAGCTAAATACAGCAAACAGTAAAAGGCCTTGTAAGAAAACCCCTCACAGCAACAGCTTGGATAGGAGTGTAAAGAGGGAGGGGAGATACATGGTAGGATTGACAAAACCATTACTGACATCGAACCATGAGACGAGCCCCCGACAGGAGTAATATAGTTAAAAATACAAAAACCGAGTACCGACGGAAAAGGCAGTGAATCCAGTTTGTTCTCTTGAGGACAAATAATAGGCGGGTGGAGACTTCAAAAGAACTTTGCATTCTTCCCACTTGGGAAGAACACCTTGACAATTCTATTGTAAAGTGGAGGATATAATGTAGGACAGTATGATACCACAGTAGATATATTTTTGTCCTTTGTTGTTAAGGTTAAGTTTGAATTGTGTCCCAAAGAGATTGGTGAACTAAGAGCAGATTTTGAATAGCCTGCTATAGGAGGGGAAGAAAAATGGTATGACCGATGGTTTTGAGGAACCAGCCGAGGACCCTACCTGTAACTGGAGCGTGGGTGGAACGTGAAGAGGGGGTGGAGCAGGCGATCTGTGCAAAGTATGAGTCACTGGGTTAATTTCTGCAACCCCGTGCACCGGTAAGGGGGCTACGTTCTGTGAAGGACGAGACGAGCTTGAGGGCAGAGAATATTCAGCAACAGGAGAAGATTTCATTGAAAATTCTACGAGGATCAGCCAAGTCAGCTTCAGAGGCTGCCTGCTCATTGGTGGCGGATAACCCAGTTGATGAGTCCTTCCTCTTACCACGGGGCTTTAGATCACGGAGCTATGTAGATCATTCACTGGTAGATATAGAAGATTTTTTTAGTTTAACTTAGGGGCTTACCAGGACACGAATGTAGGGAGCTTTAATAAACTGTGGCAGTTTCTGATGTTCGAACGTTAAAATCTATGTGGCAGTTGGGACTTTAGTAGAGCTAAAAGTGTTAGTCACCCTGTGTATATGTGTGATGCGTTGGATACTGAGCTTACTCTGAAGACAAGTTAGGTCGCAATCCCTTAATTCGTTTGAGCGGATGACACCTTTGACAAAATTCGGACGTGGATGAGGCAAAACGCTTACGAGAACTTCGTCTATCGAAGATAGATTTCGCAAAAGATTATGTTGAAAGTGAGATGACTGTTCAACTACGAAATCACCACTAACTCTTTACCACATCTGGTAGGGTTTACTACTGTAGGACTCAAATGATTCATTAACGTCAAACACATCCTTTTTGGCAAGTGGGGTGTCAGATAAAGAACTCATGAATACAAAGCGGAGATAATATAAATCTGGCTCCACATTGTTGGCATAGGGATCAAACAAGCGAGGGAAAGCTGAAAGGGGAGCTGAAAAAAGTTTGGCACTGGAATCCTAACGAGAAGGGGAAATTTTAGGCTGGTGGCTATCCATTGCAAATAGAAATAACTTATCATTCTTCCTCTGGACTCCCCACCAATGAGGCCTACTAGGGCTCGGAGCTACTGGAACTCTCGATTTGGTTGCGTCCGGTATGTCCTCTTAGAAAATGGTTTCGGAACTACCACACCCACTTTATAGACGAAACAAGCTGGCTGAGTTCTCCTACGCGCGGAGAAAAGGGGCCAATGATAGGTTTCTCCTTGGACATCAGCAAACGAAGGCGGTGGAGATGCCCAACCTCCTCTGACCTCAATAAAAGCACAATTCTGAATCAGTCCGAAAAAAAAGAAGCAGAGGTCAGGTAACCGTCAAGGCTATTAGATAGGAGAAAGAAGAAAGGGAAATAAAGGACAGTAAAAGGAAGGAATAGGGGGGTATATGGGTATATTAAAAGTCTGGTTCGCAGAACGCTGGAACTCCTAAGTGCTGCAGGGCTGGCCCCCTCACTACGAGAAGGCTAAAGAATCTCTGAGACCAACCCCTGAAGAAAGAAAAGAGACCAGAGATGAAGAGGGGTGCTTTGATAGGATTAAGGTTTTCGTTGTACTGAGAGAATTTAAATTAACTTGAATAACAAGAGAAGCGAGAGTATACCCTGCAGTACAATAATCTAAGGAAGAATTATCTATTTCCTCCTTCCATTATCATCCCCCCACTTTCTGTCTTTTACCAAAACATAGTATGGTGTTATGGGCAGGAATGCATTTCTTGCAATCCAGATCGGAATGGTGTTGTCCAATCGTGTGCAGCCCAAGACAGATAATGCATCGCTTCTGCTTAGAGATTTCACTTCTCCTCTCCACATGGTTCATATTTACTGTGAAATTCCTAAGAGGATTTTGATCTTTCATGAAAAATATTTCGGTAGGTACTTAGTGCTTTCTATTGTTGCTTTTATCATTAATAGGAAAATGCCTCCTGAATCCAATTCCTTACTACTTATTGTTATTTTAAAGCTGGATATTCTCCATTAATTTAATATAGTCCTTAATGGCCGTTTATATTAGCACGCACATTCGGTGGTAACATAATAAGCAAAATCTGCGTAATAAGGAATTCCGCATCCGCGACCTTTACTTCCATTGCTATTAAAGCATGGAGGTGACACTCGTACTGAGCCATGAATGATCGAAAATCTTTAGCAGAAGGCTTTATGCTACTCATATTCAAAATTAGATGAATATGAACTTTAATAGTGACATGCAGTATCCTTTATGCTTTTTCTGGCGATTCGGCAGATTCTTTGTAGAATAGGTCAGTAGTATTAAGAAACCAAGCGAGGAGAGCAGTAGCCTCACTTCTCAACTTGCCCGTGAAGAAGCAAATTTCTGAAGGGCAGAAATATCATCTCGCTTTTGCACGGAATAATGGTATACATATCAAAATGTATTACAGAATAGGGAATTTCCCAAAAAGATAAGGTCCAACAAACCCAAGAATCTATGCGCACTAGCTGCAGTTTCCAAATCCGTCCTTTCCAAAAGATCTCCTCTCTGAACTTCACGTAGGATAGCCATAATTGCTTTAACAAGATCAGTCCTCTCATTAATTCCTACACGTCCTTCAAATCTGTTTCCTCATCAGCAAAGAAAAATTCGTGAAGTTTTACATTCATTTGATTTAAATTTGTTTTTCCATTCCTGCAAGATTTTCGTTAGACCATTCGGAAGCAAAGGGTTTGATGACGAAAGGAGTTGTAATAGGGGAACACTATTCACTTAACAAGAAATGCCGATGTCCTTACACTGAGTAATTAATTTTTTCATCTCAGTAATGATTAAAAAGGATAGAATAAATCCCAGAGGGTAAGTTATTTAGTAGGATACAGAAGGAGTTAAAGCTTTTGAGCAAAATGGAAACAAAACAAGTCATCTTAAATTTCAAGAACTATGTACTTAACTGTAAATTGAAGTTGATACAAGAACTGGCCTAAATAACTAGTAAATGATTTGGTTCAAAGGACCATGTATGTAGAAAATTCCGAAGCAAGAATAATGGTACAAAAGTAGACCTGGCATAAATACTGTTAGGAACCGTAATTAGTACTTCACAGCGTCCAAACAAGGTTTGCGTTTGGTGAACTAGATAATTTATATGTAAAATCTTCCTTATACAACTAGCTTATATACCGTCGCGCTCTTCGGGGCGTAAATCCCGAACAACTTGTTTCATATATCATAAGTCCCTGAGCAAAATAATTCCAAATTGGTCGTAATAGCAGCCAAATTTACTAAAGGTTATGAGTAATGACTAAACTCTATCAACTTTAAAGGTTTAACCCTTGATTCAAAACAAATATAAGTACAGAAGTACAAAAGTTATTAACAGCACTATAGGTATGAATTACTCAGAGTCATCATCACTTTCACAAACTACACTTAATATAAATACATTTTTTATTACCAATCTAAGTCTCTCTCTAGGGAAGACATCGAACGCGCAAGCTAAGTAAAACGCATCACTAAAAAAAATCAAAATATTGAGATTTGAAAGGCAACCAAATGTCTGTGAGATCTTCAAGGGTCTCAAGTTCTAAAGAATATACCAAGGAAATTTACGCAACCTATTAGGCCGATTGTAGTTTAATCTAAGGGCTATATTATCTTAAGCGACACAGGGTTGATGACGGTACAAGGGACGCTCATTACTTGTCGTAATCTACACAAAATATTGCTTTTAAAAGCTATAAATGTACAAAGATTCAATAAACAAATTGAGCGACATGTATATGTTGGTACAATCCTTGTCAGAAAGACTCAAACATGCATTACTATTGGCACTATTCACTCTAGATTTAACCCTCGTAAGGGGCGCGGTGATTTGCCATCCTGGCCGCTGGGCTGACGGGATTCAGCGCCCGTCCGGCCCCAGCTTGGCATCCTTTTCTCCTTCTGCTAATCCCTACTTCGTCTTCCCGTAAGGAGCGTGGTGATTTGCCATCCTGGCCGCTGTGCTGACGGGATTTATCGCCCGTCCGACCCCAGCTTTGCATCCTCATCTCCTTCTGCTAATCCCTACTTCGTCTTCCCGTAAGGGGCGTGGCGATATGCCATCCTGGCCGCCGTGCTGATGGGATTCAGTGCTCCGTCCGGCCCTTGCTTAGCCTCTTTCCTTCCTTTTGACGGGCGAAAATAACTCTTGATTGAAGTTGCGTAGCCCGTGAACAATCAATAATCAATCAATCTAGCTTCCACTGTTCTTATGGCTCCTTGTAGACCTCAACGTTGCCTGGAGTTGAGAACCACTGAGGCATAGATTCGTTGGACTATAAGATAGGTCAACACTCACCCATGGCCCAGTGGCGGTAAGTACATGTCCAAGACATTGAAGGGCGCTTCTGACAAAGGTTGATCAGCGGCTTTTGGTGGTTTTTACATTGGCAATTATATCATTCGAAAGAGAATGTAAAACAACATAAGGGTTTCAAATTTTGTCAAAATCGGCCGAATAGTATAAGGTTATTTTCATATAATGCCCCTGCTAATCTTGGGGGTACTCTCGCAATTATATCAATTAAAATAGAATGTAAAGAAACATAACTGATCCCAATTTTGTTAGAATCGGCTGAATAGTTATGATGCTATGGCCTAAACAAAATAATCCCCGGGATAAACTTGAGGGGACCTTGAAAATTATATCATTCAAAGGAGAATGTAAAACAATATGAAGGTTTTAAATTTCGTTACAATCGGCCAAATAGTTACAATGTTATTACCAAAACAATAAAAAGCAAAACCGGGAGCGACCGTCCAACATAGTGAGATAAACAGTCGCCTGCGAATAGACTCGCACGCGACTAAAAATAACTGTGTCAATCAGCCTTTTAATGGCCAGGAATATGCGCCGCCATTGAAAAACAGGTTTATACCATTAGGCTAATTTAGCATCGCAAATTGACAAACACTCATTACAAGTAAACCTATCAATCATTGTTAACACACAGGACCAAACCATAACAAAACTGCCTACATGTTTCATGGTCGGGATCAAGCAATCTGGATTGAAGACTTTTCTGGGAGTTCTTCATACGAGTACATAAACTCATTATAAAAATGGAAAATGATTTAAGGGTAATTCTCTAGAGATGATGATATTCTTCCAGCGATTCATAGTCGAATAATTATTGTGCTTTTTTTACTAATTTAGACGTTTTATCACATTGATATCGAAAAAAAAAGGTTTGAAGATGGAAGCCTTTCATGCTATAAAACTGGAATTAGTTGACAAGATGTTGGTTTAGCTATTTAGTGATTTAATAACTGGGGATTTGAGATTTATCCAAACAATGCATTTTTAGTTTCTCTTTCCGTCCTGAGTTACACATCCCAGCACTAGTTTTTCCTTGTTTCTGGCATGACAACATGTCTGTAGACACAGTTCCTCTCGAAACATTAAATTCTAAGCAGGTTTTGTTATCGAGGTCCCAGTTATTCGCCTTCAACAATTTGCTTTCTTTGGAACTCAGAAAGTTGGCAGATATTGTAAATAAAAGAAAAATCTTTGTAATTCAATCAAGTACAGCATGTCTCAAGTGCATATACATAAGATTTCACCTCCCTTGAGATTCTCATTTATTTTTTAAATCATTCACGTCTGATTGCTCTCTCTCTCTCTCACTTTATATATATATATATATATATATATATATATATATATATATATATATATATATATATATATATATATGTATGTATATATATATATTGTGGTATAGCTCTATATATCAAACATACATCTATTATATTTGACTTAGAGTGCGCGGGGGTTTCCTTTTAATATGGTTTGGGTAGGCCGAGGTCCAGTTACAAGGTCAGATCCTCGTAAGGGAAGGCTAGTCCAATAGATGCTACTTTATTACTTGGTATTGGCTGAGAGTTCTAAATCTCACTTGGTTACAGGCTGTTACACGGCTATGATGAGCTCAAGGGTCGGAAAGCAAAGGAGTAGGCAAAAATAGATTTTAAAAAATATTAATAATTAAAGTTAATATGATCCAATAATATAAAGTTAATTAAGACACATAGTTACACAAATGATAATGGGGAAAAGGTAGACGGCAATTATAAATTTGGGGAAGCTAAAATATTCATTACGATACCTTGTAGACAATTGGAGGGGTTCGGGAAGACGATGGTCGTTTCCGGCGAAGCGGTGAGATGATGGTTGGGTCACTTCGACGGGATCCAAGGTCAACTTGCTTGTAGTAAAATATTCTTTGGAGATGAGGGGGCGTGGGCAGAAGCACAGTCTTCGAGAAGGAAGGTTGGGAATTCTTCAGGTGTAAATTCCTTTGAAGAAAACGGAGGGTGAGTTTCTCCGAGACGTCAATGGTTTGTTTGATCGGAGATGAATCTTCACTTAAGCCTTTTGGGTTAAGACTTGGTTCTTGCTTGGAGATGGCGTCGATGAGCGGGTCGGACGGGTATTCTTAAGGAGAGAAGAGTTCTTAACTAACTCTAGGGGGTGGATATTTGTTTTATCCAAGAAGGGATGCTTGGTTTTGTCCCACAACGTTTCCTTGCCTTCGGCGTATGACAACCCCAATCGAGGAGGAGTAAGAATCGTCTGCACTCGTGAGCTTCTCTCGCACCAATCTCTTCATTCCACGTTCCGTGGGTAGATATGGACACCAGAAATGAGGTAGCTTACCCCATGGAAGAGTGGGGGGGACTATCGCACTTCGTTTGAGTCATGGTGAACGCGGCCTGGGTGGCGATTGTCTCAACCGCTCCCAGCGTGGCTAAAAGGAGGGGGGGGGGGAGATGAGACTTCTCGCCTTGTTCAAATATTCGCCTTGATAAGAACTACATTCCATGAACCCGCTCCTATA